>CANTUQ010000020.1:1710000-2910000 GCA_947683425.1 Excoecaria cochinchinensis
GACAATTCCATCGGCAAAGCTAATCTGTACGCCACTGGACCAACTCTTGCCAACACCTCATACGGACCAATAAAGCGAGGACTAAGCTTTCCTTTCTTTCCAAATCGAAGCACTTTTCTCCAAGGAGACACTTTAAGAAAAACCTTGTCCCCAACTTCAAACTGTACATCCTTTCTTTTCAGGTTGGCATAAGACTTCTGACGATCCTTGGCCACCTTCAGATTCCGTTGCACAACTTTAATCTTTTCCTCAATATCTCTAACCAGGTCTGGCCCAATCACTGACCTCTCAGATAACTCTGTCCAACAAACTGGAGTCCGACACTGACATGCATACAGAGCCTCATACGGTGACATACCAATGCTCGACTGAAAACTGTTGTTGTAGGCGAACTCCATCAATGATACATACCTGTCCCAACTACCCGGAAAGTCCAAAACACAAGCCCTCATCATATCTTCTAAGATCTGAATCACACGCTCGGACTGACCATCTGTCTGAGGATGAAACGCTGTACTGAACTTCAAGTTGGTACCCCAAGCTCGCTCCAATTCTTTTCAGAACTTAGATGTGAACCTTGGATCTCTATCAGAAACTATGGACAAAGGTACTCCATGCAATTGAACTATCTCATCCACATAAATACTGGCCAATCTATTCATCGAATAGTTCATCCTAACCGGCAAAAAGTGAGCGGACTTCGTGAGTCGATCCACAACAACCCAAACAAAATAATGCCTTTTCTGAGTCAAAGGCAATCCGGAGACAAAATCCATAGCGATGTCATCCCATTTCCACTCTGGGACGGACAAAGGCGTAAGCAATCCAGAAGGAACCTGGTGCTCAGCCTTGACCTGCTGACAAGTCAGGCACTTGGATACAAATTCCACTATGTCCCTCTTCATACCAGACCACCAAAAGAATTGCTTCAAATCCCGATACATCTTCACACTGCCCGGATGCATGGTAAAAACAGAACTATGTGCCTCATCCAAAATCTATCTTCTTAACTCTTCACTATCCGGTACACACAAACGGTTTCTAAACAGAAGAACCCCATCCTGAACCGAAAACTCTGACTGCTTGCCCAAACTGACTTCTTGCACAATTCGTTGAAACTTCTTATCAACCTTCTGAGCATCAATTAACTGCTGTCTCAAAGTAGGCTTGACCCTCAACTGAGCTATCAAAGCCCCATCTGAACCAAACCTCCATCTGAACCGTCTCAAAAACAAGGCAGAAACTGACTTCCTACTCAACGCATCTGCGACTACATTGGCCTTACCCGGATGGTAATCCACAATGCAATCGTAGTCCTTAAACAGCTCTAACCAACGACGTTGCCTCATATTCAATTCCTTCTGAGTCAGAAAATACTTCAAACTCTTGTGGTCCGTAAAGATCCTGCACTTCTCACCGTAGAGGTAATGACGCCAAATCTTTAAAGCGAAGACAACCGCGGCTAACTCCAGATCATGCGTCGAATAGTTCATCTCGTATGGCTTCAACTGTCGAGAAGCATAAGCCACAACCTTACCTTCCTGCATCAGAACACATCCCAAACCAACACCTGAAGCATCACTATACATAACAAACTCCTTACCCGAAGTGGTTTGAGTTAGTATAGGAGCTTCAACTAATAACTGCTTCAACCTCTCAAAACAGGCTTGACACCTATTCGACCATTCGAACTTAACTCCTTTCCTCAATAACCTGGTCATCGGGGCAGCAATCACGGAGAAATCTTTAACAAACCGACGGTAGTAACCCGACAGACAGAGAAAACTCCTTACTTCCTGAACATTCCTAGGCGCTTTCTAATCTACTATCGCCTCAATCTTAACTGGATCCACTTGAATGCCCTTAGCTAAAACTATATAGCCCAAAAACGACACTTCCCGAAGCCAAAAGTCACACTTACTTAACTTAGCAAACAACCGATGCTCTCTCAAAACTTGCAAAACTAACCGAAGATGCTCTTCATGCTCGGTCTCATCCTTAGAATACACCAAAATATCATCTAAAAATACCACTACAAACCGGTCTAAGTATGGCCTAAACACTCTATTCATCAAATCCATTAATGCCGCTGGAGCATTAGTCAAACAAACGGCATAACAAGGAACTCATAGTGGCCATACCGAGTCCGAAAAGCAGTCTTAACCACATCGTCATCCTTAACACGAAGCTGATAATACCCAGACCGAAGATCTATATTGGAAAACACACCCGCACCTCGAAGCTGGTCAAACAAATCTTCAACTCTGGGCAACGGATACTTATTCTTCACTGTGACCTTATTAACCTGCCTGTAGTCGATACACATCCTCAAGGACCCATCCTTTTTCTTAACAAACAGAACTGGAGCTCCCCAAGGAGATATGCTGGGTCGAATGAACCCCCTATCCAATAGCTCTTGTAGTTGAGTTTTAAGTTCTCTCAACTCCATAGGAGCCATCCGATAAGGTGCTTTCGATACCGGTGTGGTACCCGGCATAATCTCTATGGCTAGCTCAACTTCCCTCTCAGGAGGTAAACCCGGTAATTCAGTCGAAAAAACATCACTAAACTCTCGGACAACAGAGATGTCCTCAATCCTAACTTAATCCCTCTTGGAATCCAAAACCACAGCCAGAAAAGCCTCACAACCTTTTCTTATAAACCTCTTGGCTTGAATCGCAGAAATCACATTGTGCACGGAACTCGCACCCAAACCTCTAACAAACACTGGAGCTCAGTTTCTATCCCGAAGCACGAAAGTCTTCCTATGACAATCAACCACGACTCTATGTTTGCTCAACCAATCCATACCCAAAATCAAATCATACTCTCTGAAGGGCAACTCTATCAAATCCACAGGAAACTCAACACCCTCAACCATCAACGGACAATTCCTATAAACTCTACTCACACTGACACTATGCCCTAACGGATTGGTCACACATATCTCATACTCTAATTGTTCTACTACATGCAACTTATCAACAAACTTATGCGTGCACAAATATGAGTGTGTGGAACCAGGCTCTGATACCACAACTTGTAGCACCCCTTACCCATACTTAGGCGATCCCATCCGATAAGGATTGAGATGTCGTAGGAGTAAAGGTGCCACCACACAGATACATAATATACATACATACATACATAAATATACATACCTAATATTAAGGGTAAATTAAAACTTTGCAACACCAATCATGGAAAAGTTGATCATGCATTAATATAATGAAAACATTACATTACTGTTCTGATCAACTGAGAGATACAAAAGATAATTATAGATCCCCAAAATACATATACAAAAGCGGAAGTTATTACAAAACCATATAAAAGAGTTCTAAATAAAAGAAACCCCAAACTACAAAAAAAATAAAGCCCTACACTAAGACCCTGCTGTGTTGGCTTTGATGGCGACGACTCTTCCAAAAGCAATTCCTTCCGCACCTGCACGGGTAAAAACACCGTGCTAAGCGATAAACGCTTAGTGGGGAAACACACATATAGCATAAGGACAACCATTCACAACGGTCGTCAAGGCAATTAACATGGGTACTTCATGCACAAACGATAATCATGGCATGACAATAATAATAACTCATGCTCCCATACATAAAGCCATTCATCAGAAGATTCATAACGATAATCATATTCTCATAACAGATTACACTTTTCACCATTGAATCCATAAGGATATAACATATGTTTTCCCATATAACAATTCATACAAAACACCTGCTGACCCGAGGGAGTGGATAACGAGTATACGGACAGTACTTTACGGGTACGAGCCGATACGGACAGTACTTTACGGGTACGAGCCGATAAAATAAATTTTCATTTAACTTTTACAAAACATTACAAAGGGGATCTTAAACAAGATCCTTTCAGATAAGGGTTCGCGAGGAACCATTCGGGGACCTGATCGGGGTCCAAACAGAAACAGAAGCTGCAACAAAGACTCTATTAGGCATGCCTAACTATCCACTTACTAGACTCTAGCAGGTCATACATAAGCCAATCAATCCATTTCATGACTTCCAAAATCATCACCATATAATGAACATAATCATATCATAGTTACACTTGCATATTATTTATAGAATACCAAGCATAAATCTCATAACTACTAAAGAAAACTGAAGTTCAAGCCATACGCAATGAAAGAAAACTCATTCAGCATACAAGGGACTGTCGCGATCGCGACAGAGACAAAAGTCTCTTCGCTGCGCGCACGCGACGGATTTCGTGACCGCGAGGAGGACGGAAGGGCCAGGCTCTGTCGCGCTCGCGACAGTTGTCACGATCGAGACAGAGGACAATTGGTGCTGTCGCGGGCTCGCGACAGATCGCGTGCTCGCGATAGCACTTGGCCAACGATACGCTCTGTCGCGATCGCGACAGTCGTCATGCTCGTGACTGAGAGTACACAACACTTCTGCTGTCGCGGGCTCACGACGGATGTCGCGTGCTCGCGACAGCGAGGCTCCCAACACTGCTCTCTGTCGCGATCGCGACAGTTGTCGCGATTGTGACAGCGTAGAGATTTTGAAAATCTGCAGAAATTCTGCAGATTTTCCTCTTCCAATTCTCACCCAACATCACCGAACTCAACCAAGAGTCACTTACCTCAATTCCAGCCATCCAAAAGTATCAGTAACCATAATACATCATTTATTAACAATAAACTTTATACAATCCATTAATTTACACATTCAATTTCAAGAATCAATCAAAAGCCCAATTTATGCATCAAACCACATCAATTCCAAAATTATCATAATTAACTCAAAAACTTGCAAGATCCACACTCCAAAACAAAGACCCACATCATACATACCATAACAAAAGCATATTTCAACTCAAATTTCTAGAAATCATCAAGAACACATTTACATGGAAAGATAAGAGATTCCCAAACCTCAAAAATCCTGTGCTCCTATTGCTTAGTTCCACTTGGCACAACCTTCTCCTTACCCTTTGGTTCACGAGGAGGTTCAACTAAGCACAAAACAACATAACACACAAACACAAGATCCAACTTCAAACCCAAATCCGAAAATAAGAAAAAGAGGAGAAGATGGAGAACCAAATGAAGAAAAGAAGAATAAATGCAGTAGATTTACCTTTAAAATACTATGCAATGAACAATTTCCACCACTAGAGGCTTGAATCTAAGCTAGGGCACTTAAGAGAGTGCAAAGGAGGAAGAAGAAGAAGGAGAAGAAGAAGGAACGGGAAATGGGTTTCAAAATCTGATTTTTCCCCTTTTTCATCTTTTTCTCTTTCCCACTTTACACTTGTCAATCATCTAGTGGAGGAGGTTACTCACTCACACCCTAACCTAGTACACCACATGCACACAATGAGACACCCTAATAATGCATCCTACTCATGTATGAGCAATACACACAAGATTCTCCCAAAACATGCACACCCTACACAAGTGCAAATGCACACACACAATTAATCCACTAGTGCATATCCTACTATGGTGGACACAACCACACATGATGAAACTCTCATGAATACCCACTACAATGGTGCGCTTGGGCACACACAATTCTTTCCCAACTAATTCACACCAAAGCACCATGCATGCACCCACATGCAAGAGAAACTCTTAAAATATCCAATATTACCAAAATGCCCTTATTATACAAAACTTATGCAAATGCACACACAAACATATGTGGCTCATTCAACTAGGGGGAAAACGGGATGTGATAACTTAGCTTTATATTTACACATCTTGTGGGGCCTTATAATTAATTATTTTTAGGGCAATTTTATTTAGTTTTCTTTTCATTTGAGAGATTGTATTTGTCCCGATTTATTTTTTGTAATTATGTGGCTTTGTGTGTTTACCGCTTTATTTACAGTTTTCATCTACCGCTTTGTTGATGCTTGAATTACGCCTTTAAATAAATTATATTAATCGTGTGAGAGGAGAGATGGAATTTTCTAATCTAAAAACTCATTTATAATTAATCAAGACGTTAATAAGAGTGATGTTTTGAACTACTCTCTAGTTTAGACCATAGAGGTTAGACAATCTTTTTGAATTTCTCATAAATTGGGTGGCGACTCCAAAATACTTCAAAGGTGCCTAAAGGTATTATGGGACTAGATGAACTTCTCCAATGTTCTATTAGGAAGGGATTCCAAAATGTCTCGTGTTACCAAAGATCGAATGACGTGAACCAAATCCCTTCGAATCCCTAAAAGCGGGCCTATTGAATTACTGATCGATTCGGTGCGTGTCACAGCGAGCTCAATCGCGGGTGCGACAGAAGCTACTTTAGCATTCTGTCGCAAGTGTGATCTTGCCCGCGTGCGCGATATTTGCATGTGTTGGGTTCTGTCACGAGCGCGGCATTGTACAATGTTAGGAATGTAAGTCTTATGTCCTCATTTGTGTGCGGTATTGCATTGGAATGTGTTTGATCATGCATAATAAAGATTATATGTATTATATATATATGATTCATATGCTTGATGGGATGATTACTTTGCACATGAATTGAATTGATATGTAATCATTATTGGATACATGAGTGAATACAAAGTATATGATATAGAGACTTGAGTTATATGTAAAGCCTGAAGGGTCATGGTAGTGGATATATAAGCATGCTTATAATATGTAATCATTGTTGGATACATGAGTGAATGCAAAGTATATGATATAGTGACTTGAGTTGTATGTAAAGCCTG
The DNA here is from genome assembly GCA_947683425.1 of Excoecaria cochinchinensis. Classification (NCBI taxonomy): domain Eukaryota; kingdom Viridiplantae; phylum Streptophyta; class Magnoliopsida; order Malpighiales; family Euphorbiaceae; genus Excoecaria; species Excoecaria cochinchinensis. The sequence continues at coordinate 1,716,718 of CANTUQ010000020.1, forward strand.
AAGGGTCGTGGTAGTGGATAGATAAGCATGCTTATAAAGGGCTAGTGTTTTGCAGCTGCTAGTGATTGGCCTGTAAAGTTCTAGTGTTTGTCCCGCAAGGGTCTAGTGTTTGTTACCTTCGGATTACTAGTGATTTGAGACTTCAGTTTTTAAATATTTGATATTACTAGTCAGTATCTAGTGCACCCGTATCCACTATTAATGAGAATTCAGGCTATGGCTTTAGGTATTATATGATTGTGTCTGAGCAGGTAAAGTTGGGATCTATGATATGTATATGAATGTGCATGTTTACACATTTATGTGATATGCTGTGATAAGTTATCACTGTAATGGCTTGAATACCGAGTTAGTGGTAATCAGTGGATTCTGTAGAGTTTATAGTATGAATTGCATGTGAAAATATCAGTGATTGTGCCCTAAAAGACAAAAGAGAAGTTAGAGAAGCCCCTGATGGGTGACTTTCTGGGAACGCAAAAGTGAAAAATATTTTATTAGACCACTGAAAATTACAGGTTATAATGAGTTTGAAGGTATAATTTAGAGTTAAAATGAGGTCAAATATGTCCTAAAAGGCCAAACAGAAGAAAGCCTCTAGTTCGATTCAATAGTAACTAGGTTTAATTTGACCAAAGCCTTAAAAATAGTAAATGACCACTGAAAAATTTTTTGAATGCATAAATAGACTTGTAGACACCGGATCCCGAGTAGCCTTGATCAGGATTACCTGATGATGAAATTTAGCTACGCCGGCTTATAGGCGAAAAGATTGGAGCTCAGAAGTGATTTTCCTTGTTTTTTTTATGAGTAAAAAGTGTATTTTAAAAATATTTTTAAAATTATTTTGGAGAAGAAAAAGTGTGTTTTAGGTTGAGGGTATTTTATATAAAAATTTAAAATTTAAAAAAAAAAGGGAAAAGGAAGATAAAATAAAATAAAAAGGTGGGAAAAGATACCGACGAAAGGGCGACGGCCAGGGCCGTCGCAAATGTACGTGCGAGGAACACTGTGGAGCGCGCGCTCCGAGCAAGCAACACCCTGGGCGTCGCTCGCTCCGTGTACGACGTGCGCACTCCGAGCGGAAACGCGCAGTGTGACGCCGATTTTCAGCGATTTTGCCCCCTTTTTGCCAATTTTCGACCCCCACTCGATTTTTAACGGTTTTTGGACGGTTTTGTGTGGTTTTTGGGTAGTTTTTGAGGGTTAAAAGTGTAGAAAAAATTCAGGAACAGGGGAGGAAGAAATAGAAAGATTCTGGAGGGAAAAAAACTGAATTTTTGAGCTTTTTAGTTGAGAAAAAAAAATCCATCTTACACACTTGCTTCCAAGGGTGATTTTTCAAGTTTCCAAGTTATTTTTCAAGCATTTTTCACAAGGAAAAGACAAGGAATTCAACACTTCTACCTTCAATTCTTCAAGATTAAATTTGAGGGTAATTATTCATGGCTTAACTCCTTAATTCTCTTGTTGATTTTAATTTCTTTTGTTTCCAATTAACTTTCAAAAATGTAAATCCTTTTTAGTCGTCATAATTTTCTTCTTGTTTTATTTTTAATTGTTCATATAACAAGTAATCTCTTTTAAATCCTATTATATTTTCATGTCAAATTGTTTTTTACACATATCAATATTTTAATTTTTACTCATAGTTGTTATTATAATTATTTATTTGGTATGTTGAGCATGGTTAATATTTTTTTATTCTTATGCATGTTAAATTGCATCATAATTATTTTATGCATGTTATAGTATCTTATGCATGTCATATTTTTATTATATATATTATCTTTTATGTCATATTATTTCTTTGGGTTAATTTCTAACATGAGTTTCATTTTTATTTTTGGTTGCAAATTGTTATTTTATTCTTATTTGAGCATCCATGCACGTGAAGGAGGAGATGCGGGGTTCGGTATCTTCTTTATGCATTTTAATTCTCATTTTGTTTATATTTTTAATTTCCTTGTATATATTTATTAAGTAAAATGTTTTTTTTATGCACGCCCAAATAAAAATCACAAAAATATTTCTACTAAATTAAACTTGGATTTTTCATAATAAATGGGACCAATGTCCTAGTTTTCATCCCAAATAAGTCACCACATCCCAAATATTTTCTTTAAATATACATGCGGGGACCAAAGTCCTTATAATTAATAAATTCCCTGGTTTTATGTATGTTTGCATTTTTTAATGGAGTTGTATTCCGCTCCTAGTATTATTGTAATTTGCTTTTTTTACTGCTTTCGATGTGAATATTTGTGCCTTTTAATTAAAATTGCATCGTGTGGAGAGAGAGCGAACTAATAAACTCAAAATCAAATTGTAAAATTAATCAAGGTAGAAATAGATGAGAAGTCCCGAACCCATCTCTGGTCTTTAAGCTCAAAGAGGCTGGAGGTTTATCCTCCAAGACACCTCTTATGTCACAAGACTTAGACATCAAATCCTACGCTCCAAGGGAGAAAGGTTCATCCTCCAAGACCCTTTGGCTTGCCCAAAATGGATAAAAGCGTTGTCTTTGGGTTCAAAGAAGCGAGAGGTCTATCCGATCATTCATTGGAGTAAGAACTCCAATACCCTTCTTATGCTCTAAGACATAACAAATCCCAGGCTCTAAGGGAGAGAGGTTCTTACTCCAAGACCCCTTGGGCTTGTCCAAAATGGATAAAAGCGCAGTCTTAGGCTCTCCGAGGCGAGAGAAACTTTCCCAATGTTTTATTGGGTGGCGACTCCATGAAACCTCCTTGTTGCCCAAAATAGACGCACTTGTAATTCGTTGCAAGTTGTCAACGGACCTCAAATGCCCGATCGCCCTCGAGCGGGCGGTCAAAGGGGCGACCGTGGGGACTCCACTGGGGAATAATGGTTCGAGACTTCAACTTGAAAATGCCTTGATTATCCTTTGCAATTAAGTTTTAGTTTATGAATTTTGCTTTATCTCAAAATTGCATATCATCTCATTAGAGCCTTAGATTAAGTTAGTTTGGTCCCTTCTCAACCCCGGTGCGTTCCTGAAGTATGACTGTGACGCGCGCCGGATCCCGATGCGCCGCCCTTTCGGACCGCCCGCACGTGGGCGATCGGGGCATTTGCGGGTCCGTGGGCATCTTGCAATAAATCGCAAGTGCGTCTATGTTGGGCAACAAGGAGGTATCATGGAGTCGCCACCCAATAGAACATTGGGAAAGTTACTCTCGCCTCGGAGAGCCTAAGACTTGCGCATTTTACCCATGTTGGGCCATGAGGCCTAGGATTAGCGCTAAAGTCTCGTGACCCAAGAAGTATGTTGGAGGATAACCTCTAACCTCTTGAGCCCAAAGACCAGAGCTGGGTCCGAGATTTCTCATCTATTTCTACCTCAATTAGTTTATGATCAAATTTTAATGTCATTAGTTCGCTCTCTCTCCACACTATGCAGTTTAATTGAAAAGCGCATCTATTCACATTCGGAAAGCAGTAAATGGGCAGAATAAATATCAAAGCGATAAATTACAATAATACAAGGAGCGGAATACAACTCCCTTTATAAATGTGCGATTCATACACAAATCGGGGCATTGTTTATTTTGAGGACTTTGGTCCTCGCATGCATCATTATCAAAAATGGGATATTTTATATGTGATGATCTTTATTGGATGAAAATAGGGCGTTGGACCCTTTTGCATTTTATACAAAACTCACTTTTATTTAAGTACAAATCATGGGTCTATTTTTACATTTAACAGGATAAAAAGAGCTTATCCATATACATAAAATAATCAATGAATGAAAAAGTGAGAGAAATAAATCAAGAGGTTTAAGAAAACTAAACCGGACGAAATCCCCCACGCATAGTAGGCAGCCGCTCAAGCTCGGAATTATCCAAGAGGACCAATATACACTCACAGAAAGTTAAGAGATGTTAACATTCATAAAATTAACACATAAGAAATCGAAGAGACTGAATAGAGATGAAAGATGATCAAAAAAATGGAGGCAGAACCCACCGACGGCCTTTCCTGGTTGACCGACGGGCGTCGGTTTGGTTATTCGATATGCCCGTTTGTCACTCAAGAAGGGGCGTCTGTAGGTGGGTGACCGACGGGCGTCGGTCATAAAGATGACCCGTCGGTCACCTCTGTCTCCGGAAAACAGAAAGGAGAAAAGGGACTTTTGAGATCAAAAAAACAAGTTTTATCCAAGAAGGAGATGAGGGAGTCAAAATGAAGAAAAGTAATGACAGGTATTCAAAAATTTCACAGAATGAATAAATAAATGATAAATAATTAAATAGAGATGAAAATGGAGAGAGAATCCGGAATATTTACCCTCAGATAGTCGCTTTGGGTAAGATTTTGGTGTCGGTTAGATCCCCGCGCGTTCCACGAGAAGTAAGAGAATGAAAGATTAGAGAGAGAAAATGAGCTATTTCACCTCCGATCCTTCAGAAAATCGATTTAGGAGTCAAAATCTAAAGAAAACTAATTAGCTTTTTAGTTCCTTTGATTGATCTGATCCTTGATTAAATAAAGTTCTTTGGAAAATGTGTGTTTTTAGAAGAGAGAGAAAATGTGCTCGAATTTTGGCAGAGTTTCCTCTTCTGAAAAATTTTTCCAACCCTTTTGAAGTGAAAATCCGGACCTTATATAGCCAGACACGACCGACGGGCGTCGGTGCGTAGGGGCGGGCGTCGGAAGAATCCTACTGACACAAGGACACTTCCGACGGCCCTGCCACATCCACCGACGGGCGTCGGAACGGTTGCGTGCTCCGGGAAACCAGGCGGCTCCTGACAGGGGCGGTGACTTTCCGACGGGCGTCGGAAAATACCCTGAGCCGTCGGTGACTCGAAGCGACGGGCTACCTCCACAGACGGGCTGGCCGTCTGTGGAGGACAAAAAAACTTTTTGACTCAGAAAACTCCCGTTTTCTCCCCCTCTGCCCCTGAAGTGTAGAAAAACCTCATTTCTCATGGAACGCGGGACTAAAACCCCCAACTTCAGCCTCCCGTACAGGCCTTGAACATTGATTTCATCATAGGGTAACCTCCGATCCGGACCGCTCCAGGACACGGTGCTTACAGTTGCCCCCAGTTTTGGGGAAACTAGCGCACAAGCGCCTAGATAAGCCAAAACTCAGAGAAAGGTTGGAAAGAAAGCGTACCTTCGACGGCTTTTCACCTTCCGTGCCTTTTGCCGGTTAGACCTCATCTCGATCTGTAGGGCGTGGCGAGATGCAGCAAGCTTTGGCTTCAACCTCGATCTGGTGAAGAGCAGTGTTTCCCTAACCGCAACTTCGGGATGAAGAGCAGTGTTTCCTCAACTGCAGCTTCAATCTGATGAAGAGCGGTGTTTCTTCAACCGCAGCTTCGGGGTGAAGAGCAGTGTTTCCTCAACTGCAGCTTCGATCTGATGAAGAGCGGTGTTTCTTCAACCGCAGCTTCGGGGTGAAGAGCAGTGTTTCCTCAACTGCAGCTTCGATCTGATGAAGAGCAGTGTTTCTTCAACCGCAGTTTCGGGGTGAAGAGCAGTGTTTCCTCAACTGCAGCTTCGATCTGATGAAGAGCGGTGTTTCTTCAACCGCAGCTTCGGGGTGAAGAGCAGTGTTTCCTCAACTGCAGCTTCGATCTGATGAAGAGCGGTGTTTCTTCAACCGCAGCTTCGGGGTGAAGAGCAGTGTTTCCTCAACTGCAGCTTCGATCTTGGAGTGTGAAAACTCCGCTGGTTTCCTTGTTTCAAAGGAGACCTCTTTAATCGATGTCCGTGCTCAGGTTGGTATTCCTTTGTACCTGTGAGATAAAAGATTTTGTTAATTCATGTTTGAAAGGTCATCTTTTGACCTGCTATTGATTATTATCCTTTTGTTGTTTGTCTTTGTTTCATGTTATTATTATTTTTTCATTGTCATTTTTATCGACACATGAGTAAAATAGGAGAATATACACTTCCTGTGGTGTTATTTAAGCAATTAATCGAAAAGAAAAGAAAAACATGCAAATAATGAAGCACGAGTTTTTCCACTAAAAATGTCATTTTTGTACAATGCATATACAAAATACAAGAGATACAAAAACAACTCCCTGAAGCTCAGAGAGGTGTGTAGTCTGAAGGCTCATTGGGATCCTCATCATCCGAGATATGCACGGTCCCTGGCGGAGGTGGGCGGGCCTGCGGCGGTGGCAGAGCTGCAAAGGGTCCTGCCTCGTGATCATGGGCTCGCCTGAACTGAACCTGAGCATAGCCGTCTAAGAAGGGCTGGGTACAAGTGCCCAAAAACCCTAAGGTCTCAGAGATCTTGTCCCCCAACTTCTTGAAGGCTTGGCTCAGCTGAGTGGTCTGCTCAACGGCGGCCGTCCTCCTACGCTCCAAGCTCTGCTCCGTCTGCTCCCTGAACTCTCTCATGGTCTGGGAAAGAGGAGGGAGAATCCCCTCTATTGCCTGGACGCGGGATCTCAGAGAGTCCAGTGACTCATCAATCATCTGAAGGGTCATGTCAACCCTCTGAGACGCCTGGTCCTGCGACGTCCTCACATCATGAGCGAGCTGCTGCCTCAACTCCCTCTGCCCCTGAGCAATCTGCTCAACTAGCCTCATCTGCTCTCCTCTGAAGGCCTCCAGAACCCGAGTCTGCTCATCTCTAAGGGCATCCATGGCCCGAGTCTGCTCCCTCGCTGCATGCTCCATGTAGCCTGCCTGCTCTCGGGATAGGCGCTCCACCGTCTGAGACTGCTCCTGGATAGCAGCCTGCTGGCGATCCAACCTCTCGTGAATGGCCCTATCCCTCTTATCCTGTCGCTGCTCAAAGGCCATAAACACGGAGGAGAGGAGCTGGGAAAAGTCCGGCTGAGCTGGCTGATGTGGCGCTGGCTCTGGTGGTGGTGCCGAAGAAGTGGATGCCCCAGGATCGCCTCGGGAGTACGGATGGTATCTCTCGGAGGGCTCGCGGGCAGGCCTCTGTACCCTGGTACCCGGCGACGGGGCTGGAGTCGGGGCCCTAGATGCCGGTGAAGAGGCGAAGAGCTCGTCCATCGTGATCTCAAAATCAAAATCCAAGGGGCGGAGGCACTGCCTGTGACTGAGGAGGTGGAGGAGGCTGATGCTCCGGCTGAGGCTCAGTCTGTGGAGGCTGCGGCTGTACCTGCGGAGGCTCGGGCTGTGGCTCAGGCTGTGGAGGCTGCTCCTCCTGGTGCTCTGGGTGATCAGGGTCTGCCCCCAGGGGTGGAAGAGAGAACAGTCGCCGGGTCTCATGGATAGTCAACACCCTATAAGCCTCCGCCTGGTCTGGAATCTGAGAGATCATCCCCATCTGAACCGCTGCTGCAGCATCTACATGGATCCCCTCCGGTAGAGGTCCTCTCAGCCTCTCGGGGTTAAACCCCAATCCCAACAGTAATCGGGTGATGACTCCTCCTACCATCACCACCGGTGTCATCCCTCTGCCCACTCTGGTCAGGTTGGCCAAGATCTCGTGGCTAATGTTGAGACGCTGGCCTGCCACCATAGCCCAGAGGCTCCAGATCTCGGCCGCGTTAAGCGACCCTGGATTACCAGCTCGACCGAGGTACGAGCTGGAAAGCACTCTGTGCAGATACCGGAGTGCCTGAGACACCAGTACGGTGCTCTTCGATGTATCGTGATCATACAGCACTCCTGGTATAGCAATAGCCGCCCAATGGGCGCGTCTCACTGCTCGCCGTGGGATCTCAACCTCCTCTCCCGAAGGAAGCCCCATAGCCTGAGCAAACCTCTGCCTGGTGATGCTGACATGGTCGCCATCAAACCAAAACTGTACCACCCCCGGGTCAGTATCTGTGCTCTGAAAGCCCGTGTAGCGGAGAGTGGCCAAGACCTGGCGGGTGGCCTCTGGAAATGTCTGGAAGGCAGGCTCAAGAAACTCTGTCCAACCCGCTCCCTCGGCAAGTAAATCGAACTCCGGGGCCAACCCGAGGGCCTCTAGAAAAGGGCGAGATACAATCGGCTGGCCCGAAACTCCACCTGAGCCAACGCCCTGTACCTCTGGGCGGACTCATCATCCATCCAAGCCGGGCCTCAAGCTCGGGCTGGGCCTGTGGTGCTCTGCGTCTGGGAGGCATCTTGTAATCCGGAAAAGTGTAGGAACTGGAGAAATACGAATATCCGGGCATCGGGTGAGTATATAATGCGAAAAAACGAAGAAATCGCGAAAAAATAAGAAGAAAAGACTCAAAAAACGCTAAAAACTACTTAGAAACCGCTTGAGAGAGGAAGAAGAAAGGGACAGCAACGTTTGCGCCGTCTGTCACTCGCCCTTATATAGAATTTCGTGACCGACGGGCAGGGCGTCTGTACAAGCGACCGACGGGCTGGCCGTCTGTCGCGCAATAAATGCAATTTAATGTACGTGATGAATGCAATAATGACGCGTGTTTCTGCCCGGTGGACTTCCGACGGGCAGGCCGTCCCTATGGAGGGGCGGTCAGGCCGTCTCCGTAGAGAGGCGGGCAGACCGTCTCTGTAGAGGGGCGGGTAGGCCATCGATGACCCTCTCCTATAAAATCTGCAAGATTTTCTTGTCTCTTCATTTTCCAGCACCTTGGGTTTTTATTCTTCTCAAAATGTTTTCCCCTCCTGCTCAAAGGATGCACTGTATTCTAAATGACAAACACACTTGGGGAGAAGGCGCCCTTTCCTCTCTGGCTGGGCTGAAATATCTGTGTCGGGTGAAGATCGACCAGAACCTCCTCCTGGCGGCGACCCACTTCTGGAACCCTCGATTTCACGTCTTCCAGTTCACCTATCAGGAACTGTGCCCTCTTTCTGAAGAATTGGCTTCCATTCTGGGAGCCCAGTTCCCTCCTGGCGCTCTGCCTTGCATCCCCCGCTGTGGCCTACTTCAGACCCGGGACGTAGCCCTAGCTCTGGGCATATCCCCCTCGGAGGCCAACCGGCTGATTCCTCTGAGTTCCTCCTTTTCTCTGGAGCCACTGATCGAGGCCCTAGATTAGTTCACTGACATCCCTACCTATCGGGTAAGTATCACGTTCCTATTCTGCATGGTGAGCTTCCTTACTGTTGTTCCAGGAGGCTTGACAGGTGACTTTCGTCTGCTTGGAGTTCTGAGCGACTTTCATCTGGGGTTGTCCCCTCTACCACTTGTCTTGGCCGAAACCATCTTAGGTTTGGATGCTGTGAGCTCTGGGTCCACCACAACCTTTACCGGTAGTCCCTTATTACTCCAGGTACGTCATTATTTTAAAGGTAGTGCGTCCCTTATGGATTTTCACACTAGCTTTTCTTCGCGGGAGGTGCGTCCTTTCGGATTTTCACATGACCCTGTGCCTTATTTTTGCCTGAAGCAAACCCTACTTACTCCAGCGGCTTTTTTTTATTTTTTTCTTCTTTTTTTTTTTCAGATCTGGCTACAGGAAAAACTGAAGATGCTGTCTGAACCACCCCCTCGAGTCATTCCGCGGTACATGCCGAGCCATTTCTTGCCTCGTCGGCGACTGTATGGGTGTGCCGCGACTGGTGAAGGCATTACCAGATTTAGTGAGCTATCCGATGACGATATCAGTTTTACATCCGCCTGGCTCCCGCTGTCTCATGCGGTCACCGATGGGTCATCGGGTTGCGTCCCCCTCTGCGGCCTCCGCCAGGCCACCTTCTGCATTACCTCGCGATGTTTACGGCAGCTGGGGATGACCCAGGATATAGTGAGGGTTCCCCTTTCTTTCCGAGGAGGAGATCTCTCGGTCGCATTTGCTTCCCGGTATCATGAGCTATGGGGTAGATTACCTGTGAAGACTGTCATCCCGAGGTTTGGCAACCATTCCGCATCCTCAACTAGCGGGTACAAGAAGTGGATCCTCAGCCCAACCTCCGATAATAGGACTCGAGGGCTCAAGCATCTGATCGGCGAGAGCAGCAGCAAGACCTAGTTTAGCCTACATGTGTATTTTTTGCTACATTTCTTTTCAATGCAGAACTAGAAAATGACAAAAGTGAAAAGAATAATATTCATCCCTTTCACGAGTTTCGTGTGCATTTCTAGATAATTTCAGCATACATGATCAGTTTTGGCATTTACTCAGCTGCTTATGCACTATCAATTCATGAAACCAAATTTTAACAGCATCAACTCCTGTTACCGATCGGCCCTCTCGGGTTTTCACGATCGGACATTCTCTCTCATGCCTCTAATTTTTGCACAGGATGCCTTTTTTCGGTTTTCACCCTGTTGAGGCGCCCAATTTTAGCATAGCCGCCTTTTTTCGGTTTTCGACTTGCAGGGCATTTTATTCTCTTCTTTTTTTATTTTGGTCTTTAGCCGTGGAACCTTTTGAGTCTGTCGACATTGACTGGCTCTTTGAATTCGTTCCCATCGCTGTCTGATAAGATTGCAGCCCCTCTGGACAACAGCTTCTTAAGGATGTACGGCCCTTCCCAAGTAGGTCTGAATTTCCCCCTGATGTCTGGTATTCCTGGCCTCATCTGCTTGAACACCAAGTCCCCCTCTTTCAGCGGGTGCTTCCTCACCTTCTTTCCGAAAGTTCTCGCTAATCTCTTCTGATATATCTGATTATGATAATAAGCTTTCAGCCTACTCTCATCCAGCAAGTTCAAGTGCTGCAATCTCTGCTGCGCCCATTCGGCTTCTGGGATTTGGGCCTCCATGACCACCCTTAATGATTTAAGCTCTATCTCTACTGGCAATACCGCTTCTGTTCCGTATACCAGAGAAAATGGTGTAGCGCCCGTAGATGATCTTACTGTCGTTCTGTATCCCCACAGGGCGAAGGGCAACTTTTCAGCCCAGTCTTTGTAGGTTTGGACCATCTTGGACAAGATCTTCTTCACATTCTTATTGGCGGCTTCCACTGCTCCATTCGCTTGCGGTCGGTAGGGAGAGGATTTATGATGCTCAACACCGTATTTCTCAAGAAGTTTTCTGGTCTCTCCCATAAACTGCACTCCATTATCAGACACTATGTGGTGAGGGAGACCATATCTGCAGATCAAGTTCCTCTCTATGAACCTGGCCATATCCCTTGCGTCAATTTTCTTGAAAGATTCTGCCTCGACCCATTTGGTGAAGTAGTCGATCGCGACTATGATATATCTGTGCCCATTGGACGCCGTAGGGCGAATCTCTCCAATGATATCTATCCCCCAAGCGGCAAACGGCCAAGGAGATGTTAGGTTATGTAGCTCTGATACTGGCAGGTGTCTCAGATCCGGGTACTGTTGGCATAACTGACATTGCTTGACATATTTTGAACAATCAGTGTCCATCGTAAGCCAATAAAAGCCTTGCCTCATTATCTTCTTGGCCAAGGTCAAACCATTCATGTGGGCCCCACAGACCCCTGCATGGGTTTCTTCCATTATCTTGCGCGCTTCTCTCTCATTCAAACATCTGAGCTGGATCCCATCTGACCGTCTCTTGTACAGCACCCCTTCCAAGGATATGAACTGAGTAGATAACTTACGTATCATCCTCTGATCTTTTTCAGTGGCTTCTTCTGGAAATCTATCGCTTTCCAAGTAATTCATGATATCAAAGTACCATGGCTTCCCATCTGACGCCTCTAGTTCCATTACAGGCTCGGTTTCAAAGCTGGGCCTATCAGAGCTCGAAATTAGCACCGGTTTCATGGCCACTCCCTCAGGGTTATCCCATATTGACACTAAGGTTGCCAACGCATCAGCCAAACGGTTCTCATCTCTGGGCACGAAGTGGAAGGTGCAAGTCTCAAACTGCCCACACATCACTTTCAGATATTGAACATAGGGGACCAATCGCTCTTCCTTAACAGCCCATTCACCTCGGATCTGGTTTATTACCAAGGACGAGTCACCAAATACCTCTACATTTCTTGCCCCCAACACAGCCAAAGCTTCTAACCCGAAAGTGCACGCTTCATACTCAGCTTCATTGTTGGTTGCTTTGTATCTCAGTTTCTTAGCAAGAGGAAGTTTCTCATTATCTGGGGTTGTCAGGATGACTCCTACTCCGGCTCCTTTGTTTTTTACCGCCCCGTCAAAATGCAACTGCCATCCTTGAACAGAAATCGTGCCTATGCTCTCGTCAGGGAAGGTAAATTCGAGGGTGTCCCCTTGGATAGGATGTTCAGCAAGGAATTCGGCTACAGCTCGCCCCTTAATAGTCTTGCGGGTGATGTATTGCACATCAAACTCTTGTAGCAAGAGCAGCCACCTCCCCATCTTTCCAAGCAAAGATGGTGCCTCCTGCAAATATCTTAAAGGATTCTGCTTGGCTACAGCCTGAACCTTGTATGAGTGGAAGTAATGCCTTAGCTTCTTCGATGCCCAAATCACTGCAAGGCAGATCTTCTCTACTTCAGCATATTTTATTTCGTAAGCCAGAAACTTCTTGCTGAGGTAATAAACTGCAAACTCCACCCCAAATTCATCCTCTTGAGCCATCATGGTGCCCACTGAACCGTCTTCTACTGCCAGGTACAGAATAAGCGGTTTGACAGGTTGCGGAGGTCTTAGTACTGGTGGATTTAACAGGTACTCCCTGATATTATCAAAGGCTCTCTGGCAGTCTTCATTCCAGACTACGGGCTGATTCTTTCTTAGCAGCTTGAAAACAGGTTCACATATCGAAGTGAGCTTGGCAATAAACCGGCTAACATACTGCAACTTGCCCAGAAAACTCCTTACATCTTTTTCCTTTTGTGGCACAGGCATCTCTCTGATAGCTTTCACCTTATCGGGGTCAATTTCTATCCCCCTCTGACTGACAACATGTCCCAACAGCTTTCCTGAAGTCACCCCGAAAATGCACTTCTTGGGGTTAAGTCGCAGATTATACCTGCCGATCCGGGTGAAGAACTTCTCTAGAGCTTCAAAGTGTCCGTCTCGGGTGGCCGATTTGACCATCATATCATCAACATACACCTCCACTTCTTTGTGAATCAGGTCGCTTAGGATCTTGGTCGCCATCCTCTGGTATGTGGCCCCCGCATTCTTCAAGCCGAAAGGCATAACCCGATAGGCATAGGTACCCCACTCTGTGATGAAGGCAGTCTTAACCCGGTCAACTATCTTGTTCAGGATCTGGTTGTAGCCCACATATCCATCCCCAAAGCTATACATCGCGCAATTGGTGGCACTGTCTATCAAAACATCAATATGGGGTAGTGGAAAATCATCTTTAGGACAGGCTTTGTTAAGATCTCGATAATCCACGCACACCCTGACCTTTCCGTTCTTCTTAGCCACAGGAACCACATTCGCCAGCCAAGTAGGGTACAGGACTTCCACCAGAAACTTAGCTTCGATCTGCTGTCGGATTTCCTCCTTAACCTTGTCAGCCCATTCTGGCCTTAGCCTTCTCAACTTCTGCTTCACAGGCCTGCAATCTGGGTAAGTCGGGATGGCATGCTCCGCCACGGCTCGGTCAATCCCCGGCATATCCTCGTAGGTCCAGGCAAAGACTTTTTCATGTTTTGTTATTATTCTCTCAAAATTTTTTCTCTCCTCAGGAGTTATGTTTGATGCTATTAGAATTTCTCTCGGATTTTCCGAAGTTCCAAGATTGAAAGGCGTTGTGCCAGTAGAGTCAATGTCAAAAATTGATGGAATATGATCATGTTCATGCATGTTGAAATCATCAGAAACATCGCACAAATAAGTGAAATTGTTCATCTTATTGATAATATTATTGTTATCATTTACATCATAAAAGAGTTCTGGAATAAAAAGACAATCTAGGCTAGAGTCTTCCTCTGCCGCTCCCGAAGTTGACGCTGTTTCAGCCTGCTTACTGACTTTCTGATCTAGCAGAGGCCCTTCAGGCACGTCGGAAAAAATCTTCAAATCCTCCATTTCCAGCTCTAAATTTGCTATCTTCCCTTTTCCTTTCAGCCTGGCAGCTATCATTTTCTCAGTAACGACCTCCTCAAGCTCGCACTTATCCCAAGTGATCCCCTGAGTCATGACTTCTTCATCCCAAAAGCCTTCAGCGGTCTTGACAAACCCGACGTGCCAGTCATACACATCATTAAAAATCTCAAAGCCAGGGACAATCCTCCCATCTACCCACTGCGGTTCATCTTCACCAGTATAAGCACATACTGAGGACGCGAGGACAAAGCTTTCTGAAATGTGGGGGATCCTGTCTGTTACTCTTTTCTTGCCAAAACCACCTCTGTACCCCAGACCTTTCCGGTTCTTCTGCCCTCGAGTGGTGATCGCGGTCTGCAGCCCTTGGGAGCTTCTACCCAATCCAGCCCCCGGAAGATAGTGCATCTTCTTCATCATACTAACCACAGCCGGGCTACCTCCTGATCCGTGCTCTTCCTTTATCATAGATACATGGAAACCACTGAATGGCTGATTGGCAATTTCTAGCGCTGAGACCTGGTTTTCCCTGGCCGCCTTGATAGTCACCACCTCCCCTTCGTGCGGGAATTTTATCATCTGATGCAGTGTGGATGGCACTCCTCCTAATTTATGAAACCAGGGTCTCCCTAGCAAAGCCGAGAAATTAGCAGGAATGGGCAGAACCACAAATTCAACTTCCACTTCGATAGGTCCTGTCTTGACCAAGGTCTTGAAGGTTCCTGAGGCTTGCCTCCTCGAGTTATCGTAGGCCGTGATAGTCAGGTCGGATCCGCTGAGCATATCCTCGCTTAAGCCAAAAGCTTGCAAAGCTATCAAAGGGCATACGTTGATAGAAGACCCATCGTCCACCATAACGCAAGCAGTGTGCTTGCCGCTAATCTGCGCCTTAATGTATAAGGGTCGGTTATGATTACGGCCTTCTGCTGGTAAGTCAGCATCGGAAAAGATCAACCTCTCCTCGGATCCTCCCTTGATTAGACCCAAAAGCTCTGATGGGGAAATAGTGGTGGCAACTGTGGCCTCAACCAAAGCCTCTACTACCTTCTGCCTATGAGAGGGGGACTGCCTCAACAAATCCCAAATGGATATCTGAGCTGTGGTTTTCTTCAATTGCTTTATAATCTGTTCCTCCTCTGGCTCTTTCTCTGCCAATGGCTGTACCGGCTCAGGTAGCTTTGCAATCTCGGGGATCACCCTTCCACTTCTAGTGACAGCGCTTATCTCTCCCTCTTCTCCATCGGAGCCCCACAGATCAAGGTTCAATCCTTCTTCACCCTCGGCTTCTCCACCACTCTCACTGCTAGACCAGCAATCTAGAGTCGCCACAACTGCTCTCTCCTTCTCATCCTCGGAATTACCGACAGCAGACTCCTCATTCCCATACAGATCTTGTAGCACGTACCACTCTGGCAGGCTAGATTGGATCATAAACACAGGTGGGGGTACGACATTATAACCAGGCTTCTTCTCAGCTTCTCTCCTCTCAGGGTCAGAGATCTGCTTGCTATCGATCAAATCTTGAATGGAGTGCCGAAGTGCTTTGCATTTATCAGTGATATGGCCCGAGTGCTGATGGAATGCACAGAATTCGTTGTCCTTATGTCCCGGTTTCCCTTGTGTCAAAGCTGGCCTAGGAGTTAGAGGACGCAATTTTCCCTCCTTCATCAGTCTCTTCAAGACCCAGGATAATGGTCTCCCCAAGTTCAAAAACTTCCTCTGGGTGGCTACCTCAGTAGCAGACACTTCACCCATTCTTCTAGTGCTGTTACTGGGACCTGCCGGCCTACTGGCTCCTTGACCGGGGTTAGCCCTCTTGGCAAAATTATCATTGTTAGCTTTTCGGGTCAAAAATTCCCCTTCTGCTTCGATGGCTATATCCTTGAGAGACTCCCAGTCCTTTAACCCCTTCATCCTCAGTCCCTCCTTCAAATACGGGCTCGCGTTCTTAATGAAAAGACGAATCTGATCTTGGGTATCAGGCTTTCGGCGCATCTCCATTACTCGGTTCCGCCATCGGGTAAGGTACTCATGGAAGGATTCCCCGGCCTTCTGTTGGAGCAGCTCAAGATCTTTCAGAGTCACCTCCATTCTGGTATTACAGTCGTACTGTTTCAGAAACTCCTCAGTGAGCAGATCCCAATCTTCTTTAGTGCGGCGGTCAAGGCCGTGATACCAATCTATGGCATGAGAGGTCAGACTCAGACAAAAGTATTCCACTTTCTGCTTCTTAGACAATGTGGTCCCCTTCATGACCAGAGAATATTGCTTCACATGTGCAGTAGGATCAGAAGTACCATCGAACTTCGGCACATCCGGCATCTTGAAGTTATAAGGGATCGGGTCCTCTCCGTCCAGCTCCCTATCCTCAGGATTCATCCCGTGAGCTCTGCCTATCATACGAGCCATGGCCTCGAACCTCTCTTCCATCTTTTTCAAAATAAAATCATCAGCCTGAGGTGCCTTCCCCTTTTCGGATGCCATGCTCAACCTATCATCCTCGATATCTCTATCGTCATCAATTCTCAGCACTGGCCTTCTTCTCAGCTCTCCCGAAGCCACTGATCTCAACTCTACCGGTGGCGGCCTAACGGGCTCCTCTCGCCTTTCAACCCTTTCTTCTTCAGGCTCATTCAGTCTTACTGGAGGAGGAGGAGGAGGATTCTGGGGAACATTCGGCTGAGCGTTCTGCTGCGTCAAGGCGGCCAACATATTCATCATCCTGCCCTCGAATTCTTGAAATCGACGGCCCACTTCTTCGGCAATCATAGCCCTGGTGGCATCTTCCCCCCTGGGTGAGTTTGCCATCTGAGATACCGTGCCACTTACTTCTGATAAAATCTCCGGCAGACCCTCTCTATCTGACAGCTCAGGAGTAAGAACTCAGATCAGTCGTCCGGTCGGTGATCTAGTCCACCTGGGCAGATCTATGATGGCTGCAGGGACAAAAGTTATAATGATGCATGAAATGTGGGTATAATGCATGATCGTGATATGCAACATTTACAGAGCACAAGCAAGCAAGTAAGTCCTTCCACCCTTATTTCTCCCACACACGTGGTCGTGCAGTCTCTTTCCTAGGTGGGATTAGCCCAAGGGTCAACGAGGGACCCAATGGACGCGTATGGTGCGCGGCGAAAAACCGGCAGCATAACACTCCTATGCTAATGTACAAGCGGATGGATAATGATCGTTACGTATTCGGACGGTCCATAAATTTCGACATGGTCCTATCGGGGCATGATAGCCTTTGGCTAGGTTACCGAGCGAGATATTTGGATTCGTCCAATACGTAAGGATCCATACAGCAAGCATGAGATTTAAGGTTCATTTTACCTGTGGAAAGTGACTATAGCCATTACATGAGCTTTGGACAAGGGAGATGTTTCTTTGAGGCTACCCAAGCATGATCCCTGCCGACGGGTCTAGCTCATCACGAGCGTAGCGACTGATCGGGTCACCATTTTAATATACCATTGAGGTACGTGGCTTGGGCTGGTGATTATCCTTAACACTTCCCCAAATTGAGTGAAAATGAGGAGGTGCTTCAGGAACGCACCGGGGCTAGAAGAGGGACCAAACTAGCGTATTCTAAGGCTCTAATGATATGCAAATGCAAATTTGAGAGAAAGCGAATTTATGAATTAAATTTCAATCATAAATGGTTAAAAGAGGTATTTTCAAATTGAAATCTCGAACCATAAACGTCCCCAGTGGAGTCGCCACTGTGACGCGCGCCGGATCCCGATGCGCCGCCCTTTCGGACCGCCCGCACGTGGGCGATCGGGGCATTTGCGGGTCCGTGGGCATCTTGCAATAAATCGCAAGTGCGTCTATGTTGGGCAACAAGGAGGTATCATGGAGTCGCCACCCAATAGAACATTGGGAAAGTTACTCTCGCCTCGGAGAGCCTAAGACTTGCGCATTTTACCCATGTTGGGCCATGAGGCCTAGGATTAGCGCTAAAGTCTCGTGACCCAAGAAGTATGTTGGAGGATAACCTCTAACCTCTTGAGCCCAAAGACCAGAGCTGGGTCCGGGATTTCTCATCTATTTCTACCTCAATTAGTTTATGATCAAATTTTAATGTCATTAGTTCGCTCTCTCTCCACACTATGCAGTTTAATTGGAAAGCGCATCTATTCACATTCGGAAAGCAGTAAATGGGCAGAATAAATATCAAAGCGATAAATTACAATAATACAAGGAGCGGAATACAACTCCCTTTATAAATGTGCGATTCATACACAAATCGGGGCATTGTTTATTTTGAGGACTTTGGTCCTCGCATGCATCATTATCAAAAATGGGATATTTTATATGTGATGATCTTTATTGGATGAAAATAGGGCGTTGGACCCTTTTGCATTTTATACAAAACTCACTTTTATTTAAGTACAAATCGTGGGTCTATTTTTACATTTAACAGGATAAAAAGAGCTTATCCATATACATAAAATAATCAATGAATGAAAAAGCGAGAGAAATAAATCAAGAGGTTTAAGAAAACTAAACCGGACGAAATCCCCCATGCATAGTAGGCAGCCGCTCAAGCTCGGAATTATCCAAGAGGACCAATATACACTCACAGAAAGTTAAGAGATGTTAACATTCATAAAATTAACACATAAAAAATCGAAGAGACTGAATAGAGATGAAAGATGATCAAAAAAATGGAGGTAGAACCCACCGACGGCCTTTCCTGGTTGACCGACGGGCGTCGGTTTGGTTATTCGATATGCCCGTTTGTCACTCAAGAAGGGGCGTCTGTAGGTGGGTGACCGACGGGCGTCGGTCATAAAGATGACCCGTCGGTCACCTCTATCTCCGGAAAACAGAAAGGAGAAAAGGGACTTTTGAGATCAAAAAAACAAGTTTTATCCAAGAAGGAGATGAGGGAGTCAAAATGAAGAAAAGTAATGACAGGTATTCAAAAATTTCACAGAATGAATAAATAAATGATAAATGATTAAATAGAGATGAAAATGGAGAGAGAATCCGGAATATTTACCCTCAGATAGTCGCTTTGGGTAAGATTTTGGTGTCGGTTAGATCCCCGCGCGTTCCACGAGAAGTAAGAGAATGAAAGATTAGAGAGAGAAAATGAGCTATTTCACCTCCGATCCTTCAGAAAATCGATTTAGGAGTCAAAATCTAAAGAAAACTAATTAGCTTTTTAGTTCCTTTGATTGATCTGATCCTTGATTAAATAAAGTTCTTTGGAAAATGTGTGTTTTTGGAAGAGAGAGAAAACGTGCTCGAATTTTGGCAGAGTTTCCTCTTCTGAAAAATTTTTCCAACCCTTTTGAAGTGAAAATCCGGACCTTATATAGCCAGACACGACCGACGGGCGTCGGTGCGTAGGGGCGGGCGTCGGAAGAATCCTACTGACACAAGGACACTTCCGACGGCCCTGCCACATCCACCGACGGGCGTCGGAACGGTTGCGTGCTCCGGGAAACCAGGCGGCTCCTGACAGGGGCGGTTGTGACACGCGCCGGATCCCGAGCGCCGCCCTTTCGGACCGCCCGCACGTGGGCGATCGGGGCATTTGCGGGTCCGTTGACATCTTGCGATAAATCGCAAGTGCGTCTATGTTGGGCAACAAGGAGGTATCATGGAGTCGCCACCCAATAGAACATTGGGAAAGTTACTCTCGCCTCGGAGAGCCTAAGACTGCGCTTGGTATCCATTTTGGGCCAGCCAGAGGGGTCTTGGAAGGTAAACCTCTCGCCCTAAGGAGCCTAGGATTAGCGCTAAAGTCTCGTGGCACAAAAAGGTGTCTTGGATGGTAGACCTCTAGCCTTTTTGAGCCCAAAGACCAGAGCTGGGTCCGGGATTTCTCATCTATTTCTACCTCGATTATTTTATGATCAAATTTTAATACCATTGATTCGCTCTCTCTCCACACGATGCAATTAATTGAAAGGCGCATTTATTCACATTTTGAAAGCGGTAAATGAGCAAAATAAATATCGAAAGCGATAAATTACAATAATACAAGGAGCAGAATACAACTCCCTCTTGTAAATGTGCGAAGCATACATAAAACGGGTTATTCATTTAATAGTGAGAACATTGGTCCTCGCATGCATATTTATTATGAAACAATTTTGATGTGATGATTTATTTGGGTATGAAAAACTAGGACATTGGTCCCATTTTTATTTAGAAAAAATGTCAAGTTAATTAATAAAAATGTTTTTGTGATTTTCTTTTTAGCGAGCCTAAATAAAGAATTTTACAAGAAAATTATATAGCAAAATTAAATAAAATATTACAAACCAAATGAGCCTTTTTGGACCTCCCGATGTACTCGCAAAAACGCCCAAGCGGAAAAAATCAGTTTAGACATAAAAACAAAATACAATTAAAACAACGTTAGTGATTAAATCAATTCAATCAATTAAACATACAAAATAATGAATAAAAAATTAAAATAAAATAAGGTGATATAAAAAATATGATAATGGAATCAATAATATTAACAAACCAAAATAAAATGAGAAACATGGATTATATGTGATAAATGATTGAATGATGTGATGAAAATAAAATATGACATGTTAATTAATACATGTAAAAATATGCACATGATGAAAATAATGATGATAAGTGAAAAATAATGAATGAATAAATAAACAAATGATAATAAAATCATGTAACAATGATAAAAATTAGTAAACAAAGGAATGAAAATAATAATGATATATAACAAGGTTAATTGATATGTTCATAGTTAATACAAACTATTTACATGGCAAAAAGATTAGTTTAAATTAATTAATTATTCGCATATTAAAAATAATGAGGAATCAAAATAAATTATTTACATGTTAGGAATTAAAAAAATAATATTCACATGAATAAAAATCAAATCATATATAAACAATTAAATGGAACAAATATAAGATGAATACAACAAATGAATAGATGAAAACAACAAATGAATCAATAAAATATATATGAATAAATTAAATAAAATAAAATAAAATAGAAATGGAGCCAAGAATATTTACCCTCAGAATATTGGATTTGATGAAGGAAAAGTGATGATTTTCCGGAAAATTGCTTGAAAGAATAATTCAGCAATAAAATTAATTCTCTTTGTTTATGGAGAAAAACAAAGGAATTGATTTGTATGCTTAAGATTAAAAAGAAATTGATGTCAAAATGATGATTAATTTCTTGTGTTTATGGAGCAAAAACAAAGAAATTAATTGGAATAATTAACAATTGAAAATTAATCTTTCAATTTCAATTAAACCTTATTAATTAAAAAGAGAAAATCTGAAATTTTGAAGAGAAAATAGAAGAGAGGAATTCTGGAAAATTATGTCTCAAAAATGTGGAGGCTCCCCCATTTTTATTTCATCCTAAACTATTTAAAAGATAGGAAATGTTGCCCTAATTTAATTAAGGAAAACAAACCTAATTTTATTCAAATTCCTTTATTTTTGGGGATAAAATCAAGTTTTATTAATTAATAATCTAAAAAAAATATTTTGGAATTTTATTTGAAGTCAAAAACCCTTAATTTTGGGATAAAAACGGATTTTTGGGTGAAAAAATTGGAAAAAAGGCTGAAAAAATGGAAAATAGGGTAACAGACCCTATACCGACGGCCAAGGAGCCGTCGCCAGAGGGATGCCGCCCGTCGCTATAGAGCGACGGGCACTCACGCGGCGAGCAGGCGCGATTCGCGCGCTGGCGCTCGCGCACGAGCGCTCCGTGCGGCGCTCAGCGTGCGCGATGCTGCGCGCGCCTTTAACGACGCGCAGCATCGGCGACGCTGAGCGTCGCCTTTGCGTCCGCAATGCGATGGGCGCCTGCGCGCTGGGCGCCCAGGCGCCTGCGAGCTGGGCGCCAGCGCGCCTGCGCGCTGCCGCGCCCGACACCCGCGGTCCGAAAAATTTTTTATTTTTTTTTTATTTGTTTTTATTTTTTCTATTTTTTTTAAATTTTAAATTGACTAAAAACACCATAATTTTAAGCCCCCATTTTTCAAAATTAATTTTTTTTCAATATTTTTTTCTATTTTCTAATTTTTCACTCTAAAATGCAAATTTGACGAGAAAACCATCACTTTTAACCTTTTAAGCCTGTGAAGGCAATTATCATCATTGGGTAACTTCGATCTAGGCTGACTCAGGACCAGGTGTCTACAGCGGTGACTTTCCGACGGGCGTCGAAAAATACCCTGAGCCGTCGGTGACTCGAAGCGACGGGCTACCTCCACAGACGGGCTGGCCGTCTGTGGAGGACAAAAAAACTTTTTGACTCAGAAAACTCCCGTTTTCTCCCCCTCTGCCCCTGAAGTGTAGAAAAACCTCATTTCTCATGGAACGCGGGACTAAAACCCCCAACTTCAGCCTCCCGTACAGGCCTTGAACATTGATTTCATCATAGGGTAACCTCCGATCCGGACCGCTCCAGGACACGGTGCTTACAATGACTCTATTTTCACTCAATCTAGGGAAGTGTTAAGGATAATCACCAGCCCAAGCCTTGTACCATTAAGGTATATCAAATGGTGACCCGATCGATCGTTATGCTCGTGATAAGCTAGACCCGTCGGTAGGGATCATGCTTGGGTAACCCAAAAATATCATCACCCTTTGACTAAAGCTCATGTAATGGCAACAGATACTTCCACTAGGTGAAATGTACCGTAATACTATGCTTGTTATATGGGCCATCATATATTGGACGAAGTCAATTTAGTTAAATGGTCTTCATCAAAGGCTCTCATGCCCCAATGGGCCCATCTTAGTTAAGTTGAATTGTTTAAATACATAATGGACAAACACCCATACGTATGTACATTAGATGAGAGCTGTTATACTGCCGGTTTTCCACCGTGCACCATACGTGTCCATTGGGTTCCCCGTTAATTGATGGATCAAGCCCACCTAAGAAAGAGACTACACTACCACGTGTGTGGGAGATATAAGGTTGGAAGGATCTATCTGCTTGCATGTGTTTGTCTATGTTGCATCAGCACGAGCATGCATTGCATTTTAATCATGCATCATCTTAATAATTTTTGCTTTTCAGCCATCATAGATTCTCCTGGGTGGTCTAGAGGTCCCGACGGACGGTTAAGAAGGACTCCGCTTTTGGGATAACAGAGTTAGTGTCGGATCAGAGTTCAGATTCAATCTTAGAACACAATATGGGGTTTTCTTCCGAATCATCAATAGAAGTAAGCATGGCTAATCCATCAAATGAATCTGATGCAACCCGGGCAATAATTGCTGAGGAAGTGGGAAGAAGAATGGAGGAGTTTGAAGCCCGCATGATCGCAATGATGGGTAATCTTGCCGCCACAATAGCTGGGCAACAAGCTGCTGCTGCCCATACCCGTGTGCCAGTTGAACAAGGGGTTGTTAGAGAAGAGCCCCCTGCTGCAGTTAATCAACCAGTGGTCGACCCGCCTGCTGTTGAGCAAGGAGTACCTGCACCTATTGAGCGTAGAGAGGGCCCTAGGTCTGAAGCTGAGTTTGGGGCAGATGAGCAAGAGGAGCATACAGTAACTAAAGAAAAGTCATCGAAATTGGAGGAGGCAATGTGGAGGAAAATGGAAGAGTGGTTTGAGGCCATGGCAAGAATGATGACAGTAGGGAAAGGAATGAACCCAGAAGACCGAGAGCTGGATGGGGATAACCTGATTCCCTAAAATTTCAAGATGCCTGATATCCCAAAATTTGAAGGCACCTCTAACCCTGCCGCACACATCAGGCAATACTCGTTGGTCATGAAGGGTACGACCTTAACAAGAAAGCAGAAGATAGAGTATTTTTGCTTAAGTCTCACAGGAGCTGCTATTGATTGGTATCATGGGCTTAACAGGAGGTCCAAGGAGGATTGGGACTTGCTGACCGAAGAGTTTCTTAAGCAGTACGATTGCAGTACCCGGATGGAGGCCACTTTGAAAGATCTCGAGTTGCTACAACAGAAGGCTGGAGAGTCCTTCCGCGAATACCTTACTCGATGGAGGAACCGTGTTATGGAGATGAAATGCAAACCGGACACTTCTAATCAGATCCGATTATTCATTCGAAATGCCAGCCCGATCTTGAGAGATGGACTGAAAATGAAGGGACCGAAAGACTGGGAATCCCTGAAGGACATTGCCATAGAAGCAGAAGGTGAATATTTAGCCAAGAGGGCAAATAGTGAGTCCTATGCCAGGAAGGGATACAGCAATCAAGGGACAGCCAAGTCAGCAAGTTCAAGCAGTGGTAATAGAGGTGGGAAGACAGTCGAGGTGTCTGCAACAGGCATGAATCAGAGGTATTTCTCCAACTTGGGTAGGCCTTTATCATGGGTGCTGAAGAGGCTAGTAAAAGAAGGAAAACTGCAACCCCTATCACCTAGGCCGGCCAAGACCCAGGGACAGCCAGGGCACAAGGAAAATGAATACTATGCATTTCACCAACATACCGGGCATTTGACAGATGATTGTATAACGCTAAGACATCGGGTCCAAGATCTAATTGACAACAAGCAGATCACCGATCCTGAGAAGAGAGAAGGCAAGAAGAAGTCCAGCTATAATACAGTGCCACCTCCAGTCTTTATGATTGGATCGAGCCTACCAAAATGGTACGTGATGCAAGATTTATATGGAAATGAGTATGTCGCTATTACTTGCCCTGCGGTGAATGAAAAAGGGATTTTCGTGGCAGCGATAGACTGTTGGTCCACTAGTGAGAGTGGAGAAGATGAAGACGATGAGAAACATGGAGAGTTCACGGATCTGTGGGATTCGGAAGAAGAAGAAAGAGTAGAAGCAGTAACAAGAAGTGGGAGTGTGGTTCTAGAAATTGAGAAGCAGCAAGACCCAGCACAAGCAATCGCAGAGAAGGAGCCGAAAGACAATTCAATAGTGAAGCAGCTGAAAAAGACCATGGCTCAGATATCTATTTGGGACCATTTGAGACAGTCCCCCTCTCACAGATAGAAGTTAGTTGAAGTACTGAGTGTATCCACCGTAGCAACGACAATCTCTCCATCTGAGCTATTAGAACTTGTTAAGGGGGGATCTGGGGAGAAGCTGGTATTTTTTGATGTAGACCAACCAACAGTGGGTCGTATCCACAACCGACCTTTGTATATCAAGGCACAGATCAATGGCAAGCACACCGCTTGCATCATGGTTGATGACGGGTCATCAATAAATGTCTGCCCTTTAGTAGCGCTTCAGGCTTTTAGGCTAGATGAAAGTATGCTAAGCAGGTCCAATTTGACCATCACAGCCTACGATAACTCCAAGAGGCAAGCATCGGGAATTTTCAAAGCTGTAGTAATGACGGGGCCCATTGAGACAGAAATGAATTTTGTGGTTTTGCCGATCCCAGCAAACTTTTCAGCTCTACTTGGTAGACCGTGGTTCCACAGGTTAGGGGTACCATCCACCTCACACCAGATAATTAAGATACCCCATGAAGGAGAAGTAGTGACCATTAAAGCAGCAAGAGAGAACCAAGTGTCTGCCTTGGAGATCTCTAATTAGCCATTCAGTGGCTTTCATGTATCGATGATCGGAGACGAGCAAACCTTAGAAGGTAGCCCTCAAGTGGTGAACATGCTAAAGAAGATGCATTTCCTCCCAGGGGCTGGTTTAGGAAAAGAGTCACAAGGGCTGCAGGATGCTATCACTACACATGGTCAGAAAGATCGAAAGGGGTTGGGCTACAAAGGAGAGTATGGTAAGAAGAAAGTGTCAGAGAAGATCCCCCATATTTTTGAGAGCTTTATGCCATCATTATCGGTTTGTGCTTACACCGGAGAAGAAGAGCCGCAGTGGATAGATGGGAAGATCACACCGGGTTTTGAAATTTTCAACAATGTCTTTGATTTGGAGATCGGAGTTGTTAAAGCTGTAGAGAACTTTTGGGACGAGGAGATTATGACCCAATACAGCGTCTGGGATAGGGATGAGCCCGAAGAGATTGTAACTGATAAGCTGTTAGCCACCAGACTCAAAGGGAAGGAGAAGATGGTAGAACCAGAGCTGAAGATTGAAGATCTCAAGATTTCACCAAGTCAAGAAGCCAAAGCACAGTCGGCTGCAGCATCGGCGTCGACTGAAGTTGATAGTCATTTAGATTCTCTTTTTATGCCAGAACTCTTTGAGAACAATGTTAATGTTTCTGATTATGTTAATGAGATGAACAACTTTGCTTACTTGTGTGATGTTTCTGATGATTTCATTTCGCATGATCATAAGCATAATGCATTCATTTTTTATATTAATTCAACTAGCACAACCGCATTTAATCTCGGAACTTTGAAAAATCCAAAGGAAATTTTGATAGCATCAGACATAACTCTTGAAGAGAGAATAAAATTTGAGAGAATATTAAAAAAATATGAAAAAGTCTTTGCCTGGACCTATGAGGATATGCCAGGAATAGATCGAGATGTTGCTGAACATGCCATCCCAACTTACCCAAAGTTTAAGCGAGTCAAGCAAAAGCTTCGGAGACTTAGGCCAGAATGGGCGCAGAAAGTAAAGGAGGAGATCCATAAGCAGATTGAGGCCAAATTCTTAATAGAGGTTTAATACCCGACCTGGCTCGCTAACATGGTTCCTGTAGCCAAGAAAGATGGTAAGGTTCGAGTATGCATTGACTATCGAGACCTGAACAAAGCTTGCCCTAAGGATGATTTCCCGCTACCCCATATTGATGTGCTAGTGGATAGTGCTGCTGCTTGTATGATGTACAACTTTGTGGATGGATACGCAGGTTACAATCAAATCCTTAACAAGATAGTGGATCGGATCAAGACAACTTTCATCACCGAGTGGGGGACATATGCCTATCGGGTTATGCCTTTTGGGTTGAAAAATGCAGGAGCAACTTATCAGAGGATGGCCACCAAAGTTCTCAATGACATAATTCACAAAGAAGTGGAAGTATATGTCGATGACATGATGATTAAGTCGGCTACTAGAGAAGGTCACTTTGAGGCTTTAGAAAAGTACTTTCAAAGGATTAGTAAGTATAATCTGCGCCTCAATCCTAAGAAATGCATCTTTGGGGTTACCTCGGGTAAGCTATTAGGCCATGTGGTAAGCCAGCGAGGAATTGAAGTAGATCCCAATAAAGTCAAAGCCATAAGAGAGATGCCGGTGCCCCAGAAGGAGAAGGACGTCAGAAGTTTCCTAGGAAAGCTTCAGTATATCAGCCGGTTTTTTGCCAAGCTATCTTCAGTATGTGAGCCTATTTTCAGGCTTCTTAGGAAAAATCAGTCGGTGATATGGAACAATTACTGTCAACTGGCATTTGACACCATTAAGGAGTATCTGTTAAATCCTCCAGTATTAAGACCACCACGCCGTGCCAAGCCACTAATCCTGTACCTAGCAGTGGAAGATAATTCAGTTTGCTATGATATCTCAAGAAGACGATTTTGGTGTGGAGTTTGCGGTTTACTATCTTAGCAAGAAGTTCCTACCGTATGAAGCCAGTTATGTAGAGGTGGAGAAGATTTGCTTAGCAGTTATATGGGCTTCTAAGAAGTTGTGACACTACTTTCATTCCTTCAGGGTGCAGGCATTAGCCAAACATAATCTTCTTAGATACCTCCAAGAAGCACCCTCTCTAATAGGGAAGATGGGAAGATGGTTACTACTATTGCAGGAGTTCGACATTGAATACATAACCAAGAAAACCATTAAAGGAAGAGCTGTAGCAGAATTCTTAGCCGAGCATCCTATTGAGGGAGATCTATTTGAATATAACTTTTCGGATGAAGATGTCGTGGCCATAGCAGTGCTAGGGTGGCAGCTATTCTTTGATGGAGCAGTCAATAATAAAGGAGCAGGCGTAGGAGTTATTCTTACGACCCCAGATGGTGAAAGGATACCATTGGCTAAGAAGCTGAGATATAAGGCTACCAATAATGAAGCAGAATACGAAGCTTGCATCTTTGGATTGGAAGCATTGCTCGCTTTAGGGGCAAATACCGCGGAAGTATTTGGAGATTCTTCCTTGGTAATTCATCAAATCAGAAGGGAGTGGTCAGTCAAGGGAGAAAGGTTGTTGCCTTATGTGAAGCACTTGAGAATGTTGAGCAGCCAGTTTGAGACTTGCACTTTTCAATTCATCCCCATAGACGAAAATCAGTTAGCTGATGCTCTAGCAACTTTAGTGTCTATGTGGGATAATCCAACAGGAGTTGCGATGAAACCTGTGCTGATTTATTGTTCAAAAAGACCTTGCTTTGAAGCTGAACATGTGATGGACATTGAGGCCGCCGATGGAAATCCATGGTATTATGACATTCAGAATTATTTAGAAAGGTCAACTTTTCCAGAGGAAGCCACGGAGAAGGATCAAAGGATGATCAGGAAGCCGTCCACTCCATTCATCAGTGTCAATGGCACTTTATACAAAAGGCAAGCCGATGGTATCCAGTTAAGATGTCTCACGGAGAAAGAAGCTAAAAGAGTTATGGAAGAGGTTCATGCCGGGATTTATGGAGCTCACATGAATGGCTTAGCCTTAGCAAAGAAGATCATGCACCAAGGGTTTTATTGGCTCACAATAGATACAAATTGTTCAAAATTTATGAAGCAATGCCAGTTATGCCAGCAATATGCAAACTTGAGGCATGTGCTAGTTTCAGAGTTACATAACTTGACATCTCCATGGCCATTTGCAGCTTGGGAAATATACATCATAGGCGAAATCCGTCCTACAGCTTCTAACGGGCACAAATTCATTATAGTTGCCATTGACTACTTCACTAAGTGGGTTGAAGCTGAATCTTTCAAGAAGGTTGATGCAAGGGATATGGCTAAATTCATCGAGCAAAATCTGATATGCAGATATGGTCTCCCACATCACATTGTGTCTGATAATGGGGTGCAATTCCTAGCAAAAACTAAACAAATGCTCCAGAAATATGGGATCCAACATCACAAGTCTTCTCCCTACCGTCCTCAAGCAAACGGTGCAGTTGAAGCAGCAAACAAAAATGTGAAGCGGATATTGGCAAAGATGGTTCAGAGCTATAAAGACTGGGCTGAAAAGTTACCCTTTGCACTTTGGGGATATAGAACTACAATCAGAACCTCTACTGGGGCAACACCATTCTCTCTGGTATATGGAACTGAAGCAGTCCTGCCGGTTGAAATTAAGTTGAAGTCTTTGAGGGTAGTCATGGAAGCCGAGATTCCAAAGACAGAATGGGTGCAACAGCGTTTGTCACAGCTAAATTTGCTAGATGAAGATAGGTTGTGGGCCAATTACCACAATCAAATTTATCAGAAGAGGTTGGCTCAATCATTTGGTAAGAAAATACGGAAGCACCCGTTGAAAGAAGGGGATTTGGTCTTTAAGATGATGAGGCCGGGAGTTCCGGATATACGCGAAAAATTCAGGCCCACTTGGGAAGGTCCATTCATTTTGAAGAAGCTGCTGATGAAAGGAGCAGCAATTTTGGCAGACAGCAATGGGAATGAGTTCAAGGACCCGGTCAATGTTGATAGACTTAAAAGGTTCCATGGCTAAAGACCAAAAATAAAAAGAAGAGAATAAATGCCCCGCGGGTCGAAAATCGAAAAAAGGCAGCCTTGCTAAAATTGGGCGCCCTGTCAGGGTGAAAACCGAAAAAAGGCATCCTGGGCAAAAATTAAGGGCCAAGAGAAAATATTCAATCGAGAAAACCCGAGAGGGCCGATTGATAACAGGAGTTTGATGCTGATAAAATCTATTCCAAGATTAGGTGTAGTCATATGCTTTTGAATTCTTGTCAAATGAAAATCATGTATGATGAGATCATATAGAAATGTACACAATTTTGCAATGAATAAAAGAATGTATTTTCATAGTTCCTTCAGTTCTATCTTAAAAAGAGATATATCAATTATTCATGTAATGACTATTGCTCAATCACTTCATCGGATATGTGCTATTTTGCTTTTAGCAGAAGTTGTGATAATAACCTTCACTGGTGTTTAAAAAAAAAAAGGTCGTTAGAGATGAAATTAAACCGTAACTGGCTCTCTAAGCAAAAGTTAGGCCAAAGGGCAGGGTGAAAACCTGGGAACAGGCAGTCTGCTCTACAAAAAAAAAATGATATAAACAAAAGCCATTGGATTGGGTTGGGTCCATTCCAGGCAAAAATTAGGCAAAGGATTACGTGAAAATCCCTTAAGGGACGCATTTCCCGCAAAGAAAAGCTAGTGTGAAAAACCACAAGGGACGCACTACCTTTAAAACAATGACATTCAATGCCTAGAGTGATAAGGCGGCGTTATTTCAGATGAACTTCTTTCAATCAGATAACACACAACATAGAACATGAATCAGGATCCCGGGTAAGGCATCATTGACCAGGGGGGCAAAGGATGTACACCAGAGGTCTTTTTTAAAAAACTTGTCGATGATCCTCGGGATTCCGGGGGCATGGTAAAGCAGGCAAGCTATAGCCTCAGCAAACCTTGGACCACCTAGGGCATGTTCTATAAATTTTTGCAAGCATTTGCATTCCATATCATACACACATAATTTCTTGTATATTTCTATGCATACAATCCAGCAGGAGAAATCGACGAGGAACACCAATAAGAGCCGAGTGACGACACCAGTCCAAACGTCCAAAGGGGCACCACTACAAATTCATAGAGGTTAGCACGATGGCGGCACTACCCACAAGAGGTTAGCACGAGCACAGCACTACCAATTCACAAAGGTTAGCACGATGGCGGCAGTACCCACAAGAGATTAGCACGACCACTGCACTACCAATTCACAGAGGTTAGCACGATGGCGGCACTACCCACAACGGGTTAACACTGACGCGACCTCAGCAAGTGTACTGAATCGGCAAGTAATATAATGGAGTATTTTTAAGACTCCGAGTTATCGTACCCAAGAGACTGTGTATGCAAGTTATAACACTTAAATGTATGCTAAAGAATTCCCAGTTGTTGAATTGATTTAATTAACTACTGATTAAAAACAAAGAATTTAAATAACCAAAATAAACAAACGGAAATAATCAAATTAAATTGACAGCAACAATTGCAAGAAACCAAATGACGAAAAAATTAACAATATAAGAATTCAAAAATAGACAAACGTTGCTCAGGTTCACTCATCCACCCCATACCCAGATATGAATCAAAACACATAAAGAAAACATATATGAACGAAATCGGGATAACCCTCTTAACCCAAGCATCCCATTCCGGAGCAAGCTATTCTAATCGCATAACGTCCAATTCCGGAGCAAGCTATACAACTAGCCTAATCATGGGTCTAAAATCCTAGGTTCGGTTTGCTTTCCCATTCCAGAGCCAAACAACCAAACACCTAATTATTTCACTCCTCACTCCAATATTAAACCATGAAAACCTGCACATATGGATTCCCTTCCGGAGCAGTCCGAATGATACAGCAAATATGACAGAAAATCTAAAGATAATTTATCATGACATTCAATCATACAATTCAATAACCAATTAAGATACATGAATTAATTCATTCATCAAAACAGGAAATTAACTTGAAAATATACATCTCATGATTTGATAATAATAACCAGTGAAATAAACCTTCATTCATATATCGAATATCAAAATATGTTTATAGTTCACATCAAGGATAGGGGGTTTAGAGATCCCCCAAACAACTAAAAGACTACTCACGATCCATTACAAAATCAAAAGAATAGAGGAAAGAATAAACCAAGAAATTCATTGAGGTAGAAATCCCGGTTGAATCCCACATTCTTCAGTCTTCTTCTTCAGATCTTCAATGGAGAATTAAACTAAAATTCTGGAAAACTAAAAATAACAATCTCTGGAAATTAAAACTATGTATCTAATGAAAATTACTCTCAATCTCTAATTGAAAAACTCAAAACGAGATTGAAAACTGAAGTTTAGAATAGAAGAATAACTCAGAAAAACTCAGCCGCCAAAACTAAAATCAAAAACTAATTAAAAAAATCGAAACCCTAACCAAATAGAAAAGTGCATTTTTATAGTTCCAGAGGGATCACGGTGACAATGAAATTCATTGTCACCGTGAAGAGTCGAGATTTTCAAATTGCCTTTGCGCACAGGAGAGGGGTCACGGTGACAATGAATTTCATTGTCACCGTGAGGTCTTCAATATTTGCTTCTGTCCAGGAAAAACTTATGTCACGGTGACAATGAATTTCATTGTCACCATGAGGTACATGCTGCTCTGATTCTACCTTGATGATTTTTATGTCATGGTGACAATGAAATTGATTGCCACCGTGACATGCTTCCTACTTGCATTCTGTCCAAACGTTTGCTATGTCACGGTCACAATGAAATCCATTGTGATCGTGACCCCTCTAAGTCTGCTCCTGTTTTCAACTTC
The DNA here is from genome assembly GCA_947683425.1 of Excoecaria cochinchinensis. NCBI lineage: Eukaryota > Viridiplantae > Streptophyta > Magnoliopsida > Malpighiales > Euphorbiaceae > Excoecaria > Excoecaria cochinchinensis. Next base: position 1,748,925 of record CANTUQ010000020.1, read on the forward strand.
TCTTTATGTTACGGTCACAATGAGTTTCATTGTGACCGTGAGGTACCAAGAACCACACCTGCAAAGGCAAATAAAAAACTATCTATAATGCATCAAAATTCCAATTTGACTAAGATTAGTAAAATTAACATAAAGGAAACAAACCGTGACACGAAAACACAACTAAACACACAAAAATCCTCAAATCAACTAAACAACAATCATAGCACCAAGCAGAAGGGTCTTAGTTAGAAATCCTCAAATCAATTTATATCAAGTAATTTCCCGTGCGTGTGTGCTAGGCTCAAAACCAATTTTCTCTTTTCAAAACAAAACAACTAATGCATTCCAGTAATTGAGCAAAGAAATTAAATATGCAAATGAATTTGCATATAGGTTTCGCGCTTAAAACTCAGGATAATCATACGCCTCTCCTTTAGCACCAGAACCACAAGGGTCATCTCCACTTAAACAACTCAAATCAAGAACAGGATCAAAAGGACTTATTCCAGGGTTGTAATGTTAGGTTAAGGTATTGGCTAACAAGAAAAGTTAAAGAATTCAAACAAAGAATTAGCCACTCTACCTAAAGTTTCAACTACCCAAAACTGAACAAGATTGTCCAGATCCTACCTTCAATTCACCCATAATTTCCAATGTTGTCTAAACTTCCCCATACATAATATGCATCGAACTCAAAACAACAAGGTGATGAGCTTCCCTTTTAATTCAATTTTAAACCCAATTATCCGTAAATATGAGTATGACTTCTTCTACTCAAAGGTACCCCACACTTGAATTTTTCTATATTCAATACATCAAAATTAACTAAAAACAACGGAACTCATTAAACTTTCATTTTTTTTCTTTTTTCTTTCTTTTTTTTCATGATTTCTTTTTTTCTTTTTTTTTTTTTTTTCTGCTGGGGTACCCAAAGTCTAGATTTTCTTATACGCATTTTTTTCTTCTAATAAGGGAAGTTTAACATCATACTAAATAACACCCACAAAATTCAACAATTCTTCTCACACTTTCACTATTTCAACAATAGATACCCTTATTCAACTTTCAATGATATTCCAACCCAATCCTAAAGTGGCCAATTCTTAGAAAAGGGTAGGCAAAGGCATTTAGGCTAAATGGTAACTAAGAGTGTAACAAGAAAATTTCGTAGTACGCTTTTAGCATACTAAATCAACTCAATGGGGCTAGCAATGGTCATAATATAAACAGGTAGGTCTAAAGCTGTTTAAAAGTGGTTATCAAAGAAACAAATTGCCTTAATCATGTCCTAAACTTGTTAAAGTTGTTATCATGTTTCGAAGGGTGATGAGAAAGGTTCTAACTATCCTAACATTCCTTCACTCAAAAACTCTTACGCACTGGATTTTTCAAATTTTTACAAACAAGCCTATAGTGCATAAAAGATTGGAAATCGCAAGATATATGACTGATTGAGATTCAATTTGCTTCTAAAACTTCCAAGTACTCATTTGCCAAGATCAATTTTTAAGATAGACCATTCTCCAATTAAAGTTCAAAACATTCATAGCAGGAATAACTGAGGTTAAGCCAAGCTGAGATAAAGATATTCAGGCAACGACAATAAAGTACAAAGATAACAAAGATACTAAAACAGGAATAAACATGCATCATACATCAACGACTGTTAATTACATATATATTTGAAGTTAATGTCTCCTACTCCCCACATAAAAACTTGCTGTCCCCAGCAAGTAATAATATTACATATCAAAAAGAAAAATAAAAAGAAAATAAACAAAAATCAAAACAAAAGATAAGAAGTCTCCCTGATCACTGTTCTGGTGGTGGCGGTGGTGATGGGAAATGGGCATCAAATCGCGCAGACCAGGAGGAAAATGCCAAGAGCATCTGGTCCATCTGGGACTAAATGGCTGCCTGAGAGGTGGAAATGGTGTCCACCGATGCAGCTATGGTATCCATCCGCTCCATGATCGCGTCATAATGCGCTGAAGAAAACGGCTGGTGCTCAGGGGCTAGGGGAGCTTGTGCCTCAGGATCCTCCTGATTGTCGCGTGGCAAGCCTCCCTGTAGCACCCTAAAACCACCTTGGAAGTTTGAGCCTGTCTGTGTCTGTATGTGTGCGTATTTGGGTACATTTTTGGTGTGCATGTGCGTTAGGTTATTTTAATTATGTGTTTGTATAATACAGTAAGAGGAGAGGAGTTATACTAGTGTGTGTGCATAAGATAGGGAAGTAGGGTATGAGTAAGGGAAAAGAATTGTGTGTAGGCGAGAGTATGGGAGTTGAGGTGAGCTTAGGTTGACCTACCTATGGGAAAGTGACATGTGGCTTAAGGGATAAGTGGGAATTAAATGGGTAAAGAGAGAGAAACCAACTGTAAGTCACTTCCTCTTCCCGTTCTCCTCTTTCTCCTCACGCCATTCATCTTCTTCTTCCTCTTCTTCTTCTTTCCTTCTTCTTTTTTACCTGTTTTTGCTCTTTATTCTTAACCTTGAGTGATTGAATTGCTGGGTTTGTGTCTTCTAAGCTCAAGGAGGATCCACCTAGGCCATCAACGGGGAAACAAAAAGCTAGTGGAAGTGGAGTTTGCGAATAAGAGCAAAGGAGATCAGGTTTGGGAAACTCTCTTTTATGTATATGAATTTTAGTATATTTATGTGTAAAATAAGTTTCTTGAACGTGTTATTGATGATTATGATGATGGTAGTGAGTGTTGGCTCAAATGATTCATTGGTGCATGTGAATAGGTTTTTGGGTGAAAACTGGGTTAGAATGCACTGAACCTTTCTTCGGTTATTAAGCTATTTTGGGAGTTATAGAACTCCAAATGGTATGAAATTAGTGCCGTTAGAAAGCTAAGATATATTCCTACAAATGTTTTAGAAATAGGTTTGAGCTAATTTTAACTCTAAGTGTCCCACAAGTGGTTAATAAATAGAGCTATCTTCCCTGGACGGGTTCAGGGGAGCACTATAGGTTGTTTAGATCATATATGAAGTTATAGATGTCCAATTGATCTGACATTTGTTGAATTTGAAATTTAACATCTTAGGGAACAAATGTTAAGAGGAAGGTTTGCCTAAAAATGTATTTTAGATGCCCATTTAGGCTTAACAAAAATGAGTTGTGAAGTAGTCCTGATTTCCAGCTTCTGTTTTGCAAATTTTTGGTAGGTCACGGTGGTAACTAAATTGATTACCACTGTGACATATGAAAATCCTGGGCAGAATGCTTAGTTTGGACCTCTCGGTGGTAACCAAATTGATTACCACCGTGACCCCTTCTGTCTTGACCATTTTAGGTGTTTTTCTTCCCGAATTGAACCCGTATTGCACCAGAACTTTCTAGGATCCATCCGATGTATGTTTAGGACTATTAAATGAGTATAAGAATAGTTATCCCTTGGAAAATAAACATGATTAGGATTAAGATTAATAGCAAACTAATGAAGTAATAATGTGTAATTGTATGTATTAGAATCAAGTCAACTTTAATGACATAATTGAACATTATAATACTTTAATCTATATAAACATGTATGATATGAACAAGTATGCATAGGTATGACTTAAGATCTAAGTTAAATACTCATGAAAGACGTCACATGAAATGAATTTGCTTAATAAAATATATGTGTATGGTATATGAGTAGTTAATGCGTGATTAAAGTAATTGCTTAACAATATTATACGATGCATGCATTGGTAATAAATGTTATTAGAATGTGTTAGTATGCAAGATATTTATGATACTATAACGGTTCATGTGGATATTTGAGTGCTTATATAATATGATAATGATAAATGTTATTTAATGCTTTTAGCTTATGGATTCCTCTTTTAAATGGAGACCCATAATGTGGCAAACCGGGTAAGTAAGTGTTTATGTAAATGTATAAATAATTTGTATAAATGATATGATTAAGTGTGAGGGATAGCATTCTGTTTTGAGGTTTTTGGTATGTCACGGTGGCAATAAATGTGGTTACCACCGTAACCTACCTCAGATTGGCATTCTGTTTTGAGGGTTTTGGGATGTCACGGTGGCAATGAATGTGGTTACCACCGTGACCTACCGCAGACTTGCATTATGTTTTGGGTTCTGGGTATGTCACGGTGATAACCTAATGGGTTACCACCGTGAGGTACCCCAAGAGTGCTTTCTGCTGAGAGTTTTGGTATGTCACGGTGACAACCAACCTGGTTGTGACCGTGACCTACCCTATTTTTGTAAAGAGTGTTTAGTTGTTAAAAGCAAAGTTTGAATGTTAAGCTAATGGTTGGCCTGATATTGTTTCCATATTTGACTCAGATAAATTTTAGAACATTGAATAGTGCTAAAGTATGTTGATGGAATTATATTGTATGCTTTGTATAATGAATACTATGATGCATGGCTGATATTATGAATTTCTTTATATGTCTACTATACTCTGGATTAAGTATGATGATATATATACTGTCTGATGTGACACATGATTTGAATGATGCATGACCTGCGAGAGTCAGTCTAGTGGATAGTGAGGCATGCCTAATAGAGTCTATATAAGTGTAGCTGCAGCGCCCTTTGAACGATTTGGACCCCGATCAGGTCCCCGAATGGTTCCTCGCGAACCCTATTATATGTATGTGTATGGATCTTGTTTAAGGTCCTGTTCAGTGAAATGTTTCTAAAATGTGGAAGTGATAATGCTTTGCGATTCGTACCCATAAGGTACAGTTTATTACTCGTTATCCACTATTTTGAGTCAGCAGGCATTTCGTTTGCTTTATCTGATATGAATATGAGAAAATGATATCCGAATGTGTAAGATTTCGGTCATGTGAACCAGTTATGAATTCGAAGGTGATTATGAATCTCTGATTGGGTTAAATATGACTCAAACATGCCTATTATGTGCGATTATTCATATATATCATATTATGACTGTATTTGAATATAATCAGCATGCGATTCTGATCAGTTCTGATTATAGTTATGTGAATTAATAAGTGCAGACTTATTGGCTCTCTGGAATACCATGATTGGAATGCAATATTGTATAGTTGCTTATGTTAAAGATTAATGTTATGCAGCGGAAGTGTGATGGTATTGTGATTATGTACCTATGCTCTCAGCTAGTGTATATGTATCGTAGTATGATTGTAGTATGAGTAGACTCTAATGATTTTTGCTCGGGAATTTGTGGGCACTATGGTGTGAACAGTTAGGGTACTCGTTCTCGGGACTGGGGTATGGTTATTTTTGGCAAGATAATTGCATGATTAAGTTATTATGTATCGATGCATGATGTACTTCCAAAAGCCTGACTTCCCAATGTACTCGGTAAATGTATGCATATGAGGACCTGTATTGGTATGACGATACAAGTATTGGCATAAAAATATAATGATACTGATATGTAACGTATAGGTAAGTGCATGCATGTGAAGTTATATGTAGTTATGCATGAACATACTCACATCTTGTATGGTGATGTTTGATTTGGTTAGTGTCACACATATGAGTACATGAATATGATTAGAAACATTTGAATGCATAGCTATTATATGTAAGTATATATATTTCTCGGTAAGAACTAGGTGTGTATGATATTTGTGTATGTTATGCCTTGACGACCATTGTGAATGGCCATCCATATTATTATGTTTGTTCTCCCACTAAGCGTTATCGCTTAGCACGGGTTCTTTTTCCCGTGTAGGTGGCAGGTCTGGTCCGGTTCGAGTCGCACATCTGCAGAGTCGGCCACATAGGAGCTAGGAGTTTTTGTTTTTGTCCAGCTTCTTTATTTTGGATTTTGTAATTCTATATAAAATGTATATGTAATAATATGTAAAGAGACTGAAGTAATATTTTGGGCGATGTAAATATTTGTTATTAAGAATTTCCTCTATTTTATCGTCTGTTTGTAACTTCTGTTGCATGGTGGTAAACTTACATATCTGTATGTTTCTGCTTGGTGTACGTGCGTTGGTGAAGTATGTCGGTAACACACCTACTTGTACGGCTTCCTACTCCCTTGCGGATAGGTTTGCCTACGTATGGGTTGGGGTGTTACACTCCCAGACCGCGCTCGATGCCGTGCAAATACTCATCACGTGTGGACAATCGGAAGCCATCAGCCATTGTCACATCCTTCACGAGGACCTTCATATTGATAAGCATCTTCTGATCAATTGTGGCAATGGAAGGCAGTTATTTGTACTTTTTCAATGGGTGGCAGACACGCTTGGCAATGGCGGTGACAAATCCCCCAAGTGCGATTTTGGTCACTTTTTTCGACTTCCATTGCATCTCCTCCAATTTGTGCCAAAAATGAGTGGCGCCATTTATTCGGACACCCTGAATCATGCACGCGAGAAACAGGGCTTCCGGTAAGTTTACTTGGCCCGCTGAATATGCATGGCTTAACAAAGATAAAGAAAAAAATCGATGGAGGATCCGCAAAATATGGCTATTCAAATGATGAGCCTTCGTTTTTCCTGAGGCATACTGTGTGGCAGTCACAGTGTCTCGAATGATTGCCCATGCGCCGTCTTTAGAGTAATCATCATAACAATCCGGCACCAGGTGTGGAAATCCAAGATATTCTGAAAATTCATGGAAAGTGAGGTTATACTCTATAGTGTCCAAGAAAAATGAAACAGAACCTGGATCAGTGATGAGATCGCGGCCTGGTCTACAAGTGATAGTGGACACAAAATCCCTTGTCAAGGTAGGATAGACTTTCTCATTGAGCATGAACACCTGCTCCCAGCCAATTTGGGCGATAAGTTGCTGGACCTCATTTTTGATGCCAAGTTTCTCCAGCAGTCCAAAATCCAAATAGCTCGTTGGGATGAACGAGCATTTGGTGAACCGAGCATACGGAACCTTTTTAGCACTTGGAACCTAGGCTGGCACCTTAGAAATGTCCACTGAATCTGCACTGGGAGGTTGGCTGCCAGAGCTTAAAGCCAGAGCGGAGCTTTTTCATTTTGGAGCCACTGCACGAAAGCAAACAGCCAAGTTCAATAACAATGTAAGTTGAAATAACCATGGCTACTACTCTACTCAGCAATAAACAATCCATTTTACCCAAACTTATGCATCCTCCAACTGAGTTTAATTTATCAAAGAGATATCAACTCATAAGTAGGTATAGAATGTGCAATGACAACCTTAAAGCGTAGTTAAACATAAGGGTAAATAAAATTCTGCATGTCAACATGTTAAAAATTGCAGAAGCTGGAAAATCAAGTCATTGAGACATTTTATCAAGTACTTGGTGAGCAAGAATTTAAATGTACTAGAATTGAAAACCAACGGCACTAACAACCACCCAAATAGGCAATTAACAACAAGACAATGCATAACAAATAGTTTAAGATCAATAAAATTCAAGTGCAATCCAAAATTTGAGTAAACTCATCAACCCAAGTTGTGCACCGTTTATGCCCTAAATTCTTACTTCCCACTCAGTCACGTTCAGAAGTAAGGATCATAATTAAGAAGAACAGGAAGGATTAAGAGGATTCACATCAAGATTTCCAAGCAATAACAGAGAACTTCATTAAATTTTCAGACAAAGCAACCAAGAACGACATGGCAAGGGAGAATGAAGAAGAATAGGGGACGAGTGGGGGAGACAAACAAAATTTAAAATTAAAATAAAAGGAAGAGAAATGTACTTACTTGTTGTAGATTATCCGGAATGGTGGTCTAAAAGAGAGAAAAGAACGCAGAGGATGCAGAGAAGAACAATTGGTGCACGGTGAGAGTGAATGAGGTGTGGGAAAGTGAGAAATAACAAATGGAAAACTGGGATTTTAAAAGTTCTTTTCATAGGTCACGGTCACAATGAGTTTCATTGTGACCGTGACATAACCAAAAATTGCAATCCAGAATTGAAATGCCATGAGGTCACGGTAACAATGAATTTCATTGTCACCGTGACATAACCAAATTTGAAAACAGAATTGAATGTGCATTATGTCACGGTCACAATGAGTTTCATTGTCACCGTGACATAACCCAGTTTGAAAACAGAATGTAACTTACTCTACTTCATGGTGACAATGAATTTCATTGTCACCGTGATATACGCACACCTCAAAACAGAAAGTTACTTACCCGACGGTCACGGTCACAATGAAGATCATTGTCACCGTGACATATGCACCAACCAAAATCCAGAATGTATCTTCCTTTGGTCACGGTCACAATGAGTTTCATTGTGACCGTGACCACCTGCACACTTGCAAAAAGTCATCAATGTCTCAAAATTTCTAGCTACTACAACTTTAAAAGTTCTCCAACAAAACATAATTTCTCTTCTAAACATAAAATTAACAAAATGAAACAAGATTAACTTCCTAAAAAAAATAATAACATTAAACGATAAAAAAAACAAAGATAAGAAGTAGTTCTGCATTTAACAAGTCCGCAGCTGGACTTTTAAAAACCGTCAAGGATCTGCTAGAGTGACGATCGTGGAAGCACTATCAAAGGTAGATCCAAAATACTGCTTCACACGATGTCCATTTACCTTGAATTCATCCTCAAACTGCAGCTGCTTCAATGTCACCACGCCAAACTTATCAACTGCCACTACTTCATAAGGTCCCTTCCATCTCGATTTCAACTTACCAGGAAACAACCGCAGCCTACTGTCATAAAGAAGCACTCGCATTCCAGGTGTAATTTCCTTTCTGACCAGTTTTCGATCATGCCACTTCTTGGTTTTATCTTTGTATCTTATGGCATGATCATAGGCCCAAAATCGATGCTCGTCTAGTTCATTTAGCTGCAAAGACCTACACTTGCCTGCATTCTCAAGATCAAAAGTAAGAAATTTGGTAGCCCAATAAGCTTTATGCTCTAATTCCACTGGGAGGTGACAGGACTTCCCATAAACCAACCTAAAAGGGGACATTCCTATTGGTGTCTTGAATGCTGTCCTATAGGCCCATAGAGCATCATCTAACTTAAAGTACCAATCTTTTCGAGACGAATTGACCGTTTTTTCTAAGATGGCCTTTAACTCCCTGTTACACACTTCAACTTGACCATTAGCCTGAGCATGAGGGTTGTGACCTTATGCCTAATGCCAAATTTCATTAATAAAGCCTTAAATTGGTGGTTCACAAAATGTTTACCACCATCGCTTATAATGGCTCTAGGGGCTCCATACCGAGTGAATATGTTTCTCCTCAAAAATTCTAAAACAATCTTAGCATCAGAAGTTCTAGTGGCTATAGCTTCAACCCATTTACTCACATAATCCACTACCACCATAATATATTCAAACCTGTACGAAATCGGAAAAGGTCCCATAAAATCTATTCCCCATACATCAAATAGTTCTACCTCAAGCATGTTTGTCAGAGGCATCTCATCTCGCTTAGATATATTTCCTACCCTCTGGCATCTATCACAAGTCTTCACATAAAATTGAACATCTCTAAACATTGTAGGCCAATAAAAACCAGAAGACAAAATTTTCAATACCGTTCTATTTGGCCCATGATGTCCACCAGCTTCTCCACCGTGACAAGCCGTGATGATTGTACCCGTCTCCTCATCTGAGATGCACCTTCTTAAAACTTGATCGGCACATAATCGGAAAAGGTAGGGGTCATCCCAAATGTATTGTCTTGCATCAGCTCGCAGTTTCTTCTTTTGCTGCCAAGTAAAATCTTTAGGCATAAAACCTCCTGCAAGAAAATTTGCTATGTTAGCAAACCAAGGAACAGAAGTTTCACAAGCAAATAAAGCACAAATGTGTTCATCAGGAAATAAATCTAAAATTTCCCCCTTTTCAATATGGTCATTTTCCATTCTTGACAAATGGTCTGCCACGAAGTTTTCAGTGCCCTTCTTATCCTTAATTTCTAAATCGAACTCTTGCAATAGCAGCACCCAACGAATCAACCTCGGTTTGGATTCTTTCTTGGCAAACAAATGTCTCAAAGTTGCATGGTCTGACCACACCACAACTTTTGCACCCAGCAAATATGTCCTGAACTTCTCGAACGCATACACAATTGCTAGAAGTTCTTTCTCTGTGGTGGTGTAATTAACCTGTGCTCCTGTCAAAGTGTGACTAGCATAATAAATTGCACAGAATATCTTATCCCGACGCTGTCCCAGTACTGCTCCCACTGCATAATCACTAGCATCACACATTAGTTCAAACAGCATAGTCCAATCCGGAGATATAATCACCGGAGCTGAAATAAGCCATTGTTTTAACGTTTCAAAAGCTAGCAAGCATTCACTATCAAAATTGAAAACAACATCTTTCATGAGTAAATTAGACAGGGGTTTAGCAATTTTTGAAAAATCTTTAATAAAACGCCGGTAAAATCCTGCATGTCCTAAAAAACTCCTTATGCCCTAAACACTCGTAGGAGGCGGTAACTTCTCTATGACTTCAACTTTTTCCTTATCCACTTCTATTCCTCTCTTTGAAATTTTATGCCCTAACACGATGCCCTCTCTCACCATAAAATGGCATTTTTCCCAATTTAAAACTAGGTTAGTCTTTTCACACCTCCCTAGCACTAAATCAAGATGCTTTAGACAGCTCATAAAATCAGCCCCATATATAGTGAAATCATCCATGAATACCTCCATAAATTTCTCTATAAAATCATGGAAAATAGCCATCATACATCGGTAAAACGTAGCCGGTGCATTACATAACCCAAAGGGCATTCGTCTATATGAAAATGTGCCATATGGGCAGGTAAAGGTCATTTTCTCTTGATCCTCAGGGGCTATGGGAATCTGTAAATATCCCGAATACCCATCTAAAAAACAGTAGAACGTACCTGCTAACCTCTCTAGCATCTGATCAATAAACGTCAAAGGGAAATGGTCTTTTCTAGTGGCAATATTCAACCTTCTATAATCAATACAAACTCTCCAACCCGTAACTGTACGAGTTGGAATCAGTTCATTCTTTACCACTGTCATCCCCCCTTTTTTAGGCACACACTGCACTGGGCTAACCCATTTACTATCAGAAATAGGGTAAATTATAACTGCATCGAGGAGTTTGAGTACCTCCTTCTTTACTACCTTTTGCATTGCCGGGTTGAGTCTTCTCTGAGGCTGAGCTACCGGCTTGCATTCCTCTTCCAATGGGATCATGTGTGTGCAGTAGCTTGGGTCAATCCCCTTCAAGTCTGAGGTTTCCCATCCGATAGCTCCCTTGTGCTTCTTCAGCACCTCTAGCAACAGCTGTTCTTCATCACCTGACAACAAAGAAGATATGATTACTGGTTTCTAATCTTTCTCTAAAAACACATATTTTAAATGAGAGGGGAGAGGTTTAAGTTCAGAATTCAAATCCCCCTTTTTAGGGTTAAACTCTTCATTTTGTGATTCATCCGTTCCATCTTCTATCTCTACAATTTCTATTGCTTCTCCCCTCATCTCTTCTTCCACTTCTTCTCCTTCCACTGAATGTAACAGACACAAATTTTCTGGATCAGCCAAAAACTCTTTTTCCTGCACTTTTTCCACACACTCGTCTATTACATCAACAAAATAAACAGACTCCTCCATATCCCTAGATGGATACTTTTGTGCCTTGTTCATATCCACTACCAACTCTTCATTATTGAACCGTAGGGTGACCGTTTGACCATGAACATCGATCAACGCCTTTGTTGTGTTTAAAAATGGCCTCCCCACTATCAGTGGCACCTTCCTATCCTCTTCCATCTCCATCACCACAAAGTCCACTGGGAAGATGAATTTCCCCACCTTCACTAACAGATCTTCTATCACTCCCTTGGGCTGCCTCACTGACCTATCTGCAAGTTGGAGTCTCATTCCCATCTCCCTGAGGTCCCCAAGATTAAGCTTCTTGCAAATGGAATAAGGCATCAAATTTATGCTGGCACCCAAATCACATAGAGCATTACCATAAAAATCTTCACCAATAGCACAGGGTAAAGTAAAGCTACCTGGATCTTCCAATTTCTCAGGGATCTTGTTCATAATTATAGCACTGCAATTTTCTGTAAGCTGTACAGTTCCATGCCCTTCTAATTTCTTTTTATTAGAACATAATTATTTCATAAATTTAGCATAGTTAGGCATATGAGCTAAAGCTTCAGCAAATGGTAAATTAATGTGCAGTTTCTTAAACATCTCTAGAAACCTAGCCTTTTGCTCATTTTTCTTTTCCTGTTTAGCAACTGTAGGAAATGGCAATCTATTTATATCAAGATCCTCTACCCTTGGATTCACAAAACTTTTACCCTTATCACTTTTAGGAGCATTTTCATTAACTTCAACTCTAGAGTTAGAATTACTTACCGTCCGTGTCGGCTCCTCCTTTTCTGATGATGAAGAATTTTTACCTTGGTCTTCGCTCGGTACCACTTCCTTACCACTTCTCAGTGTGATTGCTTTAGCTTCCTCTTTTGGATTCCGGTCCACATTCAAAGGAAATGTTCCTGGTTGTCTTTGAGACATGGAATTTGCTAGCTGTCCCACTTGAGTCTCTAAATTCCTCATGGAAGCATCTTGGTTCCGGTTCCACTGCTCTTGAGATTTCCACCTTGACTCTTGATTAGCCATGAACTGCTGCTAGCTATTTACAAACTGTTGTTGACTGTTTATGAAAGTAGCCAACATGTCTTCCAAATTTGCCTTCTTTTCTTTCACAGGAGGCCTCGGTTGGTATCCCGGTGGGTGGTATTGTTGCCCTTGGTTGTGATGGGGCGGATATGGTTGTTGATACAGCTACCCTTGGTTCTGATGAGTGTTTTGGTTGAAGGGAGGTCTAACTTGTGGTTTAGAGGATGAAGCATTTGGATTTCAATCCTTCCAAGAGAAGTTTGGATGATTTCTCCATCCCGGATTATATGTGTTGCTGTAGGGGTCATTTCTTCTGTAATCTCATATTGCATTTATATCTCCCGTTGCCCCACTCTCTTGACCAGATTGCCCACTTTCATACCATCCACTCTCTTGAGCCACAAAGGCTACATTCTGCACTTTCAGACTACTCATCTCCTTTCTCATGGACTCAATTTGTGCCTTCAGCATAGACACCTCATCCACAGCGTATATCCCTTGTCTTTTCGAAACTGACCTAGGATTAGACCATTGGGCATCATTCGACGCCATTTTATCTATCAGATGAAAAGCTTCCTCTGGTAGTCTATTCATGAATGACCCTCCTGATGAAGCATCCAATAAAGATCTTGTCTGTGGTGTAACCCCAGAATAAAATATTGTCATCAGGTGGTATATGGCTATTTCATGGTGTGGACAGCTTCTCAACAGTCTTCTAAACCTTTCCCAGGCTTCGTGAAATGGCTCCTCACTCAATTGACTAAAACCCAGTATACTGTTATGGATGTTCGCAGTCTTTATTAGAGGGAAGAATCTCATAAAAAATCTCTCCTGTAACTGGTCCCATGATCTAATCGATTGTCTAGGGAGCATTTGCAACCATTCACGTGCTTTTCCAATCAATGTGAAAGGGAACAACTTTAATCTTACCGAGTCAGATGATACTCTAGGAATCTGAACTGTATCACTGACCTCTAAGAATATGTCTAAGTGTTGTGCGGGATCTTCCACTTCTGAACCCGTACACTGATTCCTTTGTACCATATTGATGGTGGCTGGTTTAAGCTCAAACTGCACTCCCCTTGGCAGCACAATCGTCCGATTATCCTCATTCCATCTTGGTACTGCATAATCCCTAATTGTCCTCTATCTCGGGACCTCTTCTCTATAATTCCCTTGATTTTCATCTTGTGCCCTCAGCACTTGTTCGTTCCCTGGAGGAACTTCACCAATAGGAGGAGGATTATTGTCCATGTTATTTTCTCTGTTGGCTCTCCTTCGTTGATGAAAAGTTCTCTCAATTTCAGGATCGTAGGGTGCTATTTGTTCCTGTCCCAATCTGCTCATGCACCACAACAGCTACTTGAAAAGAACAAAAATAAAAATAAAATAAAATAAAATAAAAATTGAAAAACACACACAAATAATAATCAAAACTTAAAACAACGCCAGTCCCCGGCAACGGTGCCAAAAACTTGACGCGACCTTAGTAAGTGTACTGAATCGGCAAGTAATATAATGGAGTATTTTTAAGACTCCGAGTTATCGTACCCAAGAGACTGTGTATGCAAGTTATGACACTTAAATGTATGCTAAAGAATTCCCAGTTGTTGAATTGATTTAATTAACTACTGATTAAAAACAAAGAATTTAAATAACCAATTTAAACAAACGGAAATAATCAAATTAAATTGACAGCAACAATTGCAAGAAACCAAATGACGGAAAAATTAACAATATAAGAATTCAAAAATAGACAAACGTTGCTCAGGTTCACTCATCCACCCCATACCCAGATATGAATCAAAACACATAAAGAAAACATATATGAACGAAATCGGGATAACCCTTTTAACCCAAGCGTCCCATTCCGGAGCAAGCTATTCTAATTGCATAACGTCCCATTCCGGAGCAAGCTATACAACTAGCCTAATCACGGGTCTAAAATCCTAGGTTCGGTTTGCTTTCCCATTCCGGAGCCAAACAACCCAAAACCTAATTATTTCACTCCTCACTCCAATATTAAACCATGAAAATCTGCACATATGGATTCCCTTCCGGAGCAGTCCGAATAATACAGCAAACATGACAGAAAATCTGAAGATAATTTATCATGACATTCAATCATACAATTCAATAACCAATTAAGATACATGAATTAATTCATTCATCAAAATAGGAAATTAACTTGAAAATATACATCTCATGATTTGACAATAATAACCAATGAAATAAACCTTCATTCATATATCGAATATCAAAATATGTTTAGAGTTCACATCAAGGATAGGGGGTTTAGAGATCCCCCAAACAATTAAAGGACTACTCACGATCCATTACAAAATCAAAAGAATGGAGGAAAGAATAAACCCAGAAATTCATTGAGCTAGAAATACCGGTTGAATCCCACGTTCTTCAGTCTTCTTCTTCAGATCTTCAATGGAGAATTAAACTAAAATTCTGGATAACTAAAAATAACAATCTCTGGAAATTAAAACTATGTATCGAATGAAAATTACTCTCAATCACTAATTGAAAAACTCAAAACGAGATTGAAAACTGAAGTTTAGAACAGAAGAATAACTCAGAAAAACTCAGCCGCAAAAACTAAAATCAAAAACTAATTAAAAAAATCGGAACCCTAACTAAACAGAAAAGTGCGTTTTTATAGTTCCAGAGGGGTCACTGTGACAATGAAATTCATTGTCACCGTGTAAAGTCGAGATTTTCAAATTGCCTTTGCGCACAGGAGAGGGGTCACGGTGACATTGAATTTCATTGTCACCGTGAGGTCTTCAATATTTGCTTCTATCCAGGAAAAACTTATGTCACGGTGATAATGAATTTCATTGTCACTGTGAGGTACATGTTGCTCTGGTTCTGCCTTGATGATTTTTATGTCACGGTGACAATGATATTGATTGCCACCGTGACATGCTTCCTACTTGCATTCTGTCCAAATGTTTGCTATGTCACGGTCACAATGAAATCCAATGTGACCGTGACCCCTCTAAGTCTGCTCCTGTCTTCAACTTCTCTTTATGTCACGGTTACAATGAGTTTCATTGTGACCGTGAGGTACCTAGAACCACACCTACAAAGGCAAATAAAAAACCATCAAAAACTATCTATAATGCATCAAAATTCCAATTTGACTAAGATTAGTAAAATTAACCTAAAGGAAACAAAACATGACATAAAAACACAACTAAACACCCAAAAATCATGTAAAAACACCATCAAAACTAAGTATTGTATTGAAGTTATCAAGCACGACCATGGCACTACCAATTCACAGAGGTTAGCACGATGGCGGCACTACCCACAAGAGGTTAGCACGACCACGGCACTACAAATTCACAGTAGTTAGCACGATGGCGGCACTACCCACAAGAGGTTACCACGGCCACAACAGTACTAACTCACAATGGTTAGCACGATAGCGGCGCCACCCACAAGAGGTTAGCGCACCTACAGCGTCACCAGTTACAACCGAAAGACAGCCTGCCTATAATAAGGCAACAGCTATCATCATAACTCCGTCCAGCAGGAAGGTCGCCGCTTCAGGTACGCGCTTCTTTCCTTTTCCTAAATTTTTGGCTCACCTAGGCACCCATGCACTAGCCTCCCCAAAATTGGGGGCAACTGTAGACACCGGGTCTCGAGTAGCCTTGATCAGGATTACTCGATGATGAAATTTAGCTACACTAGCTTATAGGCGAAAAGATTAGAGCTCGGAAGTGACTTTCCTTGTCTTTTTGAAGAGTAAAAAGTGTATTTTAGAAATATTTTTAAAATATTTTTAAAATTATTTTGGGAAGAAAAAGTGTGTTTTAGGTTGAGGGTATTTTATATAAAAATTTAAAATTTTAAAAAAAAAGGGAAAAAGAAGATAAAATAAAATAAAAAGGTGGGAAAAGATAGCGACGAAAGGGCGACTGCCCGTGCCTGGAACGCTGCGGAGCGCGCGCTCTGCGCGAGCGACGCCCTGGGCATCGGTCGCTCCGCGCGAATGATGCCTTGGGCATCGCTCGGTCCGTGCACGACGTGCGCACTCTGCGTGGAAACGGGCGGAGTGATCTGATTTTCGGCGGTTTTGCCCCTTTTTTGCCCCATTTCGCCCACTCGATTTTTAACGATTTTTGGACGGTTTTGGGTGGTTTTTGGGGTTAAAAGTGTAGAAAAAATTCAGGAACAGGGGGGACGAATTAGAAAGATTCTGGAGAGAAAAAAACTGAATTTTTGAGCTTTTTAGTTGAGAAAAAAAAATCCATCTTACACACTTGCTTCCATGGGTGATTTTTCAAGTTTCCAAGTTATTTTTCAAGTATTTTTCACAAGGAAAAGACAAGGAATTCAACACTTCTACCTTCAATTCTTCAAGATTAAATTTGAGGGTAATTATTCATGGCTTAACTCCTTAATTCTCTTGTTGATTTTAATTTCATTTGTTTCCAATTAACTTTCAAAAATGTAAATCCTTTTTAGTCCTCATAATTTTCTTCTTGTTTTATTTTTAATTGTTCATATAACAAGTAAATTCTTTTAAATCCTATTATATTTTCATGTCAAATTGTTTTTTACACATATCAATATTTTAATTTTTACTCATAGTTGTTATTATAATTATTTATTTGGTATGTTGAGCATGGTTAATATTTTTTTATTCTTATGCATGTTAAATTGCCTCATAATTATTTTATGCATGTTATAGTATCTTATGCATGTCATATTTTTATTATACATATTATCTTTAATGTCATATTATTTCTTTGGGTTAATTTCTAACATGAGTTTCATTTTTATTTTTGGTTGCAAATTGTTATTTTATTCTTATTTGAGCATCCATGCACGTGAAGGAGGAGATGTGGGGTTCGGTATCTTCTTTATGCATTTTAATTCTCATTTTGTTTATATTTTTAATTTCCTTGTATATATTCATTAAGTAAAATATTTTTTTATGCACGCCCAAATGAAAATCACAAAAATATTTCTACTAAATTAAACTTGGATTTTTCATAATAAATGGGACCAATGTCCTAGTTTTCATCCCAAATAAGTCACCACATCCCAAATGTTTTCTTTAAATATACATGCGGGGACCAAAGTCCTCATAATTAATAAATTTCCCGGTTTTATATATGTTTGCATTTTTTAATGGGAGTTGTATTCCGCTCCTAGTATTATTGTAATTTGCTTTTTTTACTGCTTTCGATGTGAATATTTGTGCCTTTTAATTAAAATTGCATCGTGTGGAGAGAGAGCGAACTAATAAACTCAAAACCAAATTGTAAAATTAATCAAGGTAGAAATAGATGAGAAGTCCCGAACCCATCTCTGGTCTTTAGGCTCAAAGAGGCTAGAGGTTTACCCTCCAAGACACCTCTTATGTCACGAGACTTAGACATCAAATCCTAGGCTCCAAGGGAGAGAGGTTCATCCTCCAAGACCCTTTGGCTTGCCCAAAATGGATAAAAGCGTTGTCTTTGGGTTCAAAGAAGCGAGAGGTCTATCGGATCATTCATTGGAGTAAGACCTCCTAGACCCTTCTTATGCTCTAAGACTTAACAAATCCTAGGCTCCAAGGGAGAGAGGTTCTTACTTCAAGACCCCTTTGGCTTGTCCAAAATGGATAAAAGCGCTGTCTTAGGCTCTCCGAGGCGAGAGAAACTTTCCCAATGTTTTATTGGGTGGCGACTCCATTAAACCTCCTTATTGCCCAAAATAGACGCACTTGTAATTCGTTGCAAGTTGTCAACAGACCTCAAATGCCCGATCACCCTCGAGCAGGTAGTCAAAGGGGCGGTTGCGGGTCTGGCGCTCGTCACAAGACTCAAAATTGTGTGTAGAACATTTTGGTAGTAAAAAAAGTAATTTTTTGTGACACTGAAAAATTGGTGAATCGGACCGGTTTAATTTAACCGGACCAAAAATTGACCCTGATTAAGATGGAACTAAGTTCAAATGAGTTATAAAGAGTAAAAATAAGGCCAATGATGAAAATTCAATTGAACCAGTTCGACCAGTGAATCGAACTGGTCGGACCAGTTGACTTTGGTTTGACTAGTTTGACCAAAGTTTGACTGAACTCAAAATGGAGTTATGTACCTCAAAAAAATTATCTGAAAGTATGGACTTGCATGAAATATTATGGAGAATCAAATGGTAATGAAAAATAAATTTTACGGTTAGACAGAAAATCGAGTTATCGGACTGGTAAGAAATTATCGGGTCGAGAAACGGTCTCCAATTGAGCTAAAATTTTATGTGCAGGCTAAATTATATATTTTAAGAATTAAAAAATTTATTTTGGGAGAAATTTAGCTTGGGAAGTAATAAAAATAATTTTGGGTTGAAAAAAATGGGCTTATTAACCTAAATGGGCTTTTGGGTTGCCCAATTGGTTGAACTAAGCCCAAGCCCACTGAAGACCCCTATGTAAAGGCTGAAAAGTCAGAAAACCCTAGATTTTTCTTCAGCCTTCTCCTCCTCCTCCTTGGCTGAATGGTATTCTTCTTCCTTTTCTTGAATTTTCTTCATTTTTCTCTCAAGGTCCCACCAAATCCAACCTTCCCAAGTAAAATCCAGCCTCTCTTTTCAATAATAATGGTCTCTAAAGTTCATTTGAAGTGGAATAAGTGGGAGATAATATGTGGAAAACTTTATGTGTCAAATTGAGGTATGTAAAGTTGATATTTTAAAATATGTTTAAAGGTTCAAATGGGTATTTTAAGATGTCTAGTGTATGTTTATGTGATTATATTGCAAAAAGGAAGTAAATTTATGGTGGTTTCTTTGATATTTATATTCGGCCACTTAAGGAATATAAGGAAAGTGATGGAGTTTTAAGAAGCTAAGGCAACAAAAGGATGTTTATGATGTGGAAAACAAGAAAATAAGGTTAGTGGATGCAATATCCACCTTTTCTAAGTTAGTATGATTTTTACGTATGTTTAAACACAAAGTATGTGAGATGTGAAATATGCATGTTTAATGGAATCAAACCATATAGACCTATTTAGGAAGGTTGAAAATGACATTTTGAATTATTAAAATGAAAAGAAATTAAATATATACCATGGAAAACATGTAGGCCAAATGGTGTTCATGGATTTTCTACGATACATGTTAATGTTTAAGGCATATTTATGATGTATACATGATATTTGACATGACATCTAACTAATAGAATGAATAAGAGAAAGAAAAATAATCATAATGGATGTTGAACACATAAGCCGAATGGTATATATATGTAAAAATGAGATTTTGATGTGTTTTGATGTGATTTAATGGTATGACTATGTTAATTACCATGTAAACTAGGTAAATAAAAGATATGTGTGATAAGAATAATTTATGGTGCATGTATGTCAACATGACTGAATTGAATAAGTAAGAAAAAAAATATAATTTTGATGTGTTTTAATGCAAGCTAATGACATAAATAAGTTAATTGACATGAGAGTTACCTAAACGAATTATAAAGTAGGTGAAAAGAATTTATGGTGAAATATTGACATGATGGCTGAGTAGTATAACTGTATGTATCCATGTGTACTTTGATGAATTAATAAGTTTTATGGTATGAAATGACATATGGATAAGAATTAAATGTATAATGACTAAATTGGATGGAAAAGAATGGAATAATATGATAAAATTCCATGAAATGCATGAATGATAACTCAAAAATGTGAAAATGGAATAATGATGCCCTATATAGTAATCTGGTAGTCAAGTCTAGTTCAGGATATATTGGCTAGTCATAGGGACCTATGATCGTGGGTGTGAGCATGACGTCTCACTTATTGTAGCCCAATAACAGTTCTACCTCTATGTATTGGAATATATTGGAGTGATCATTCAGGGTCACTCGAGGTTGTTGTGAGCCTTTAGGGGTGTGTGACGCGCGCCGAACCCCGGGGCGCCCCGAAGAACAGCTTTTAGGGTTTTTGAGAGAGGTTCATTAAAACTTGTAACGAATTACATGTGCGTCTATGTTGGGCAACAAGGAGGTTTCTTGGAGTCGCCACCCAATAGAACATTGGGAAAGGTCGTCTAGTCTCAGTGAGCCTAAGACGGCGCATTATATCCATTTTGGTTAAGCCAGAGGGATTTTGGAGACCTCATCCCAATAGAACATTGGAATGATCCTCTAATCCCGTGGAGCCTAGGATTATTCGAGTTGGGCCTTTTGGTGGGCAACAAGAGATATTTTGGAGGCCCATCCCAATGAAACATTGAGATGGTCCTCTAACCTCGTTAAGCCTAAGACCAGAGTGAGTCCGGGACTTCCCATTTATTCATACCTTGGTTAAGTTTATAATTGAGTTTTGAATTTAAAGTTTTATCCCATTTCTCATTCATTTTAATGTAGTGAAATTAAAGCGCAAATCATCCATTCAAGGGAAGCAATAAATAAATAAAGCGTAATTAAATAAAGTGCATGAAAATAAATTACAATAAAACTAGGGGCGAAATACAACCCCCATTGTAAATGAAATACAAATCATATATAAATCGGGATATTCGTTAAGAATGAGGACATTGGTCCTCGCATGTATACTTAAAAAACGTTAAAGGTGATGGTAAATTTGGGTGTGAAAAACCAAGACATTGGTCCCATTTTATTTAGGAAAAAATACCAAATTAATTAATAAAAATGGTTTAGTGAATTTCTTTCTAGGGTGCCTAAATAAACAATTTTATTAAAGATTACATGGCAAAATAAATGAAATAGCCAAATAAATAAAATATATAAATAAAATAATTAAATATCTAACCCAAACGAGCCTTCTGGATCTCCCCGTGTGCTCGCAAAAATTGTCCAATAGGGAAAATGAGATGTGAAATAATCATAAAACACAAATAAAATAATGTTAGTAATTGAATCAATTAAAATAAATTAAATATAAAATAAATGACAAATTAAAATAAAACAAGGTGATGTGAAAGAATGATAATTGAATTAAAATGTTAACAAATCAAAATAAATGAAAATATACATTAAATGATAAAAGAATTGAATGATTTAACTGAAATACATAATACATGTTAATGAGTTAATATGTAAAAATATGAACATGATAATAATAATGATGAATAATGAAAATAAATAAATGAATGAATAAATAGCAATGACAATGATAAAAGAATGATAAAAAATGAATAACAAAATAATGATAGCAATTAGACGAATGACATGATTAATCGATATAATCACAATTAATATAAAACATTTACATGGTAAAAATATCAATTAAAATTAATTTATTTAGTTACATGTTAAAAATAATGATGAATTAAAGTAAAATAAATTAATTACATGTTAGGAATTAAAAGAAATCAATATTCACATGAACGAGAATAAAATGATATATAAACATATTAAATAAAACAAATAAAATAAATAAATGAATGAAAATAACAAAAATATACATGAATAAATTAAATATGAACAGAAATAAAATAAAACAAAAACCTCAAGCCCGGAATGTTTATCCTCATAGTTTCGGATTCGATGAAGGTAAAAATGATGTTGATTTCCTTGTTTGTGGTGTGCAATATTAGAGTGAAATATGATAATGTTGGAATTTTATTCCGGAAAAGATTGAAAAATGATCAAAAATTCTTTAAGGACAAAGAATTAATATTGATCAAAAAAATGATTTTTATTAATTAAAAAAATGAAAAGATTATCTCAAGAACAAACAATCATTTTGTTTGTCTCAAAGAAAAAAAAATTATTAAAAGTTTTATTTTAGAAAATCAAATGAAAAAATTAGATTTTGATAACAAACAATTGTTTTGTTTGTCTCAAAATTTATTTTTCATCAAAAAGATATTCAAAAGAAAATCAATGGAAAAAGTTTTATTGAACACAATAAAAGGTTAGAAAAAGAATTTTGAGAACAAATAATTGTTGTTTTTGTCTCAAAAATTAAATCAACCAACAAAACACCTTCTAAATATATGTTTAGATGAAATTCTATTGGAAAAAAGTGAAAAAGATGAACTGAATTTTGGTTCTTTTTGGTGGGGAAAATCTGGAAAGTTTTGAGAGAGTTTGAAAGGAAGAAGAAGTGAAAAAGATGAAAAAAGACCTAATTAAAATTCCCCCCTCTTTCTCTTTCCATCTTTTTCTTTTTATATGAAGAAAATAGGAAATGAAAAATAATTAAAGGGGTAAGACCTAATTAAATCAGATATTAACAATTTTAAATTTTAAAAATTGAAAAAAACCTGAAAATCCCTTAAAAAAAGTGATAAAAAATCGAATTTTGTGGAAAAAAATCGAAAAATTTGATTTTTGGGGCGAAAATGACGATGGCGCTCCCGCGTGCCGCAGCGCCTACGGCATACGCTCGGAATTTTTTTTTATTGTTAAAAATTAACTAAAAATACTTCATTTTCTAAACCTCATTTTTCAAATCTAATTTTCAAAATATTTTTTATTATTTTTTTACTTTTTCACTCTAAAATGCAAATTTAAACAGGAAATCACCACTTTCAAACTTTTTGCCTGTGACAAGGCATCTTATCATCATTGGGCAACTCTGATCTGGGCTGCCTCAGGACCCGGTGTCTACAGGGTGCACGTCTCGTTTATCCCGTTCATAAATTTTTGCCAGTTTTATACAGGGGCAAAATGGTAAAAATGAACTTGAAATGATTAATTTGTGATTAAAATGATATTTATGTGAAAAATGGACATAATTGGAATTAAATAAAAAGTTCGAGTGCAAAATGGTAATTTTAATCATATGTAAGTTCTTAAAGATTAACAAGGGTAAAAATGAAAAAATAAATAATTAAATGGTTATACATGTAATTAAGTAATAAGATAAGGACAAGATAATGATAATGATAATGATAAGGATAAGGATAAGATAAGATATGGATGAGATGAGATAAGATATGGATCAAAATGAAATTTGACTTGTAAAAGTACTTCAAGGATTAAAATGTAATTTGGAATAAAAATGGTAGTTTAGGGACTAAATGGTAATTTACATGTTACATAATGGTTAAAAAGATAAAGAGAATGAACTAATGGCATTTTTGTAATTGTGGAAAAAGTTTGAGGACTAAATTGTAATTTTGCCATAGTTAGGGACTAAAATGTGATTAAGGACTTTTATGTGTGCTTAATGGTAATATACCTTTAAATAAGTGATTTAATGGTAATTTGCTTGTTCAATAATGAATTAATTAAATTGATAAATTAGTTTGGTGGCATAATTGTAAATATGAGAAAGTTAGGGGTAAAATCATAATTTAATAATACTTAAAGGACCTAAGTGTAAATATGGCATAGTTAAAGGGCTTAAATGTAAATATGATATAATATGAGGATCTAATTGTAATTATACCATAGTTAAGTGACCTAAATGCAAATATATAAAATCATGTGTACTGTATTTATATATGTCCTAAAATGAGTGATTTAATTGATATTAAGAATATTATTGCATGTAATTATTAAATGAAATAATTAATTGTCTAAGGGTAAAATGGTAATTTTTAGTAATGTTTTAAGGAAATAAATGTAATATAGTAAAAAGAATAATTTTGTAAGGATTAAGTGGTAAATTATATGTTAAATAATAAATTAACTAATGGCACTATCGTAAATAAGTAAAAAGTGAAGGGTGAAATTGTAAATTGATGGAAGTCTAGGAATTTAAATGTAATTTGTCAATAGCAAGGTTAAAATGAGGGTTTTTAAAAGATAATTGATAGGTAGTTTGAATATAATTGTATAATTAATTGACAATAGAGAAAATAATGATATTTAGGTTAACATTAATAGAAATAATATAGTTAATACTAATATTATATCAATGGCAATAGGATTAAATGTAAGAAAAATAGAAGAGTAATATTAGGATTAATAATCAAATGAAAATGTCTTTCGACTACTAAAGGTTTATTATTACTTATTAGCGATAACCAATATGTAGATTTAAATCAGTCTAGTTTAGTTAAAGAACAAGATAATGCAATTAAGACAAATAATATTATATCAAATAAATTTAATTAAATACTGTGAATTTCATAATTAAGTTACAGCGAATTAAGAATTTGTAATAAAATATGTAAAGGACATGTAAGACAATATATATGTCAGTAACTGATACTGTGCCCAGTGTAGACTATAACTGATTTAATTAAGTTATAACCATAAAAAAAAAAACGAATGAATACGACAATCACAAATATTGTTAATACGACTGGTCATTGAATTAATAGAATGAACATAATAGTATGAATGTTAAAGTTAACTGTACAGATAATAATGATTTTGATGACAGTAATATTTATGTTAAAGTATGGCTATTAAACTAATGACAAAGGTAAAAGATAAAGTAAAAGTATGTCGCATGTTGTTTTAGTGTGAAAAATTTAGGATATGTATCCCCCACTAGGCATTTCAATGCTTAACGCGTAGTGTTGTTGCTGCGCGCAGGTTACGAAGATAGAAAGTTTTTAAGTGGCCGGAATGTCGATGACAGTCGAGACGAGGAACAAATGTAGAGATGTAAGAATAGGTATGGCATGTATACGATTACAGTGGACTACAAGGTTTATGACTTATAGATATGTTAGAAGTGAAATTTGCAGACAGTATTATATGTTGACTACTATATTATTGTTATTGTTTGTTTGTGAGTTTAATTGATGTTTGAATGTGATTTTTTTTTACTGAACTGTCTATTGTAGCATCCGTTTATCCGGTTGTTGTACCGGTATTCGTATTAGGTTACGTAAGGTAAAAGAGTGTTACAATTTTTATTGGTATCAGAGCAAAGCTTAGACGGTCCTAAGGTCAGAGATAGTGTAATGAGGATGAAATAATACGTATACATGCCATGAATAGGTATTGATGACAGAAGTGATTGAATGTATTTGAGGAAATATTAGGATAGTTTAAGTTTACTAAATTATAAAGTATGTAAAGTATGCTAACTGATGGAAAGTAAATGGATCTCCTGAACTGAATGTTCTCACCGAATAGTGGTGGTGATCTATGATTGTGGTACATAAGAAAAATTTCGAGGACGAAATTTTTATAAGTGGGAGAGAATTTTAATGGCCGGAATACGGGGTGAGTAGTGCTTGGTGGATTCTATAGAGTTTAGAATATGAATTGCGTGTGAAAATATCAGTGATTGTGCCCTAAAAGACAAAAGAGAAGAAATGTTAAACGTGCTCAGGTTAGGGAAGCACCTGATGGGTGACTTCTCGGGAACCCGGAAGTGAAAAATATTTTATTGGACTATTGGAAAGTACAGATTATAATGAGTCTGAAGGTATAATTTGGAATGAAAATGAGGTCAAATAGGTCTTTAAGGGCCAAACAGAAGAAAGCCTCTGGTTCGATTCAATAGTAACTAGGTTTGACCGAATTTTGACCAAGGCGTTAAAAATAGTAAATGACCTCCGAAAAATTTTCTGAAGGTATAGATAGATTCAGAATAGTGTGTAGCACATTTTGGTAGTAAAAAAAGTAATTTTTTTGTGACACTGAAAAATTGGTGAATCGGAATAGTTTAATTAAATCGGACTGTAAATGGACCCTGATTAAGATGGAATTAAGGTCAAATGAGGTATAAAGAGTAAAAATAAGGTCAATGATGAAAAATCAACCGAACCGGTTCAACTAGTGAGTCGATCGGTCGAACCGATTGACTTTAGTTTGACCGAACTCTAAATGGAGTTACGGACCTCAGAAGAATTATCTGAAAGTATGGGCTTGCTTGAAATATTATGTAGAATCAAATGGTAATGAAAAATAAATTTTACGGTTAGACATAAAATTGAGTTATCGGACTGGTAAGAAATAATCGGATAGGGAAACGGTCTCTGATTGAGCTAAAATTTTATGTGGAGGCTAAATTATATATTTTAAGAATTGTGAAATTAATTTTGGGAGAAATTGAGCTTGATAAGTAATAAAAATAATTTTGGGTGGAAAAATGGGCTTATTAACCTAAATGGGATTTTGAGATGGCCCAATTGGTTGAACCAAGCCCAAGCCCCCTCAAGACTCCTATATAAAGGCTGAAAAATCAGAAAGCCCTAGATTTCTCTGTAGCATTCTCCTCCTCCTCCTTGGCCGAATGGTATTCTTCTTCCTTTTCTTGAATTTTCTTCATTCTTCTCTCAAGTTCCCACCAAATACAACCTTCCCAAGTAAAATCCAAACTCTCTTTTCAATAATAATGGTCTCTAAAGTTCATATGAAATGGAATAAGTGGGAGATAATAAGTGGAAAAGTTTATGTGTCAAATTGAGGTATGTAAAGTTGATATTTTTAAATTAGTTTAAAGGTTCAAATGGGTATTTTAGGATGTCTAGAGTATGTTTATGAGATTATATTGCAAAAGGAAGTAAATTTATTATGGTTTCTTTGATGTTTATATTCGGCCACTTAAGGAATATAATGAAAGTGATGGTGTTTTAAGGAGCTAAGGCAAGCAAATGATCTTTAAAATGTGGGGAATAAGAAAATAAGGTTAGTGGATACAATATCCTCATTTTTTCATGTTAAAAGTATGATTTTTAGCTATGTTTAAACACAAAGTATGTGAGATATGCAAGTTTAATTGAATCAAACAATATAAACATGTTTAGGAAGGTTAGAAATGAGATTTTGAACTATTAAAATGAAAAGAAATTAAATATATACCATGGATAACATGTAGGCCGAATGGTGTTCATGGATTTTCCATGATACATGTTAATGTTTAAGGCATATTTATGATGCATACATGATATTTGACATGAGATCTAACTAATAGAATGAATAAGAGAAAGAAAAATAATCATAATTGATGTTGAACACATAGGCCGAATGGTATAGATATGTAAAAATGAGATTTTGATGTGTTTTAATGGTATAACTATGTTAATTAACATGTAAACTAGCTAAATTAAAGATAAAGGTGATAAGAATAATTTATGGTGCATGTATGTCAACATGGCCGAATTGAATAAGTAAGAAAAAATGTGATTTTGATGTGTTTTAATGCAAGCTAATAACATAAATAAGTTAATTGACATGAGAGTTAGCTTAAAGAATCATAAAGTAGGTGAAAAGAATTTATGGTGAAATATTGACATGATGGCTAAGTAGTATACCTGTATGTATCCATGTGTACTTTGATGAATTAATAAGTTTTATGGTATGAAATGACATATGGATGAGAATTAAATGCATAATGACTGAATTGGATGGAAAAGAATGGAATAGTATGATGAAATTCCGTGAAATGTATGAATGATAACTCAAAAATGTGAAATTTGAATAATAATCCCCTATGTAGCAATCTGGTAGTCAAGTCTAGTTTAAGATATGTTGGCTAGCCATAGGGACCTATGACCGCGGGTGTGAGCATGACGTCTCACTTATTTTAGCCCAATGACGGTCCTACCTCAATGTATTGGAATGTATTAAATTGTATTGGAATGGACTGGAGTGATCATTCGGGGTCCCTCCAGGTTATTCTGAGCCTTTAGGGCTTCATGTCTCGTTTGTCCCATTCATAGATTTCTGCCAGTTTTATACAGGGGCAAAATGGTAAAAATGAGCTTGAAATGGTTAATTTGTGATTCAAATGATATTTATATGAAAAATTGACATAATTGGAATTAAATAAATAGTTCGAGGGTGTAAGCACCGTGTCCCGGAGCGGTCCGGATGAGAGGTTACCCTGTGATGAAATTAGTATCCTAGCCTGTATAAATGGTTTGGGATTTGGGGGTTTTAGTCCTGCGTTCCACGAGAAATGAGTCTTTTTACCTTTCGTAGGCAGGGGGGGAGAAAACGGGGGATTTTTAGAGTCAAAAAGTCTTTTTTCCTCCACAGACGGCCAGCCCGTTTGTGAAGTCAGCCCGTCGCTTGGGGTCACCGAAGGCTTGTGGTATTTTCCGACGCCTGTCGGAAATTCACCGCCCCTATCAGAATGCCGCCTGGTTTCCCGGAGCACGCAACCCTTCCGACGCTCGTCGGTGGATATGGCAGGGCTGTCGGATGAATCCTTATGTCAGAAGGATTCTTCCGACGCCCGCCTCCATACACCGACGCCCGTCGGTCGTGTCTGGCTTATAAAAGCTCCGGATTTTCAATAGAAAAGGGTTCCAAAAAAAATTTCAAGAGGGAAAACTCTGCCAAAATTCAAGTATAATTTCTCTCTCTTCCAGCAAACACATTTCATAAAGAAATCTTTTTAAAAGGAGGATCAAATAAATCAAAAGGAACTAAAACTAATTAGTTTTCTTTAGATTTTGATTCCAAAATCAATCTTTTTAAGGGTTCAGAAGGAAATAGCTCATTTTCCTTTCTTTGATCCTTCATCTTGCTTTTCGTGGAACACGCGGGGCTCTAACCAATACAAGAATCTCACCCAAAGCGAATATTTGAGGGTAAATATTGCGGATTCCTTCTCCATATCATTTCATATTTATTCTTTATTTGTTGATTCTTTCAATTTTTGCCATCATTCTTCTTTATTTTGGCTCTCTTTATATATTTTTTATGATAAAACTTCTTTTTTGGCTTTGAAAAGAGTTTTCTCTCTTTTGATTTTTCGGAGACAGTGGTGACCGACGGGTCATCTCTTTCACCGACGCCCGTCGGTCACCTCACCTACAGACGCCCTCCTTTTTGAGTGACAGACGGACATGTCGGTTATCTTGACTGACGCCCGTCGGTCACCTAAAAGAGGCTGTCGGTGGGTTCTGTCTCTTCCCTTTTAAATGATTTTCTGTCTTTTTTAAGCCCCTTTGGATTCCCATATATTGATTTTATGCATATTGACATCTTTTAACTTTCTATGTGTGTATATTGATTCTCTTGGACTATCTCGAGTTGGAGCGGCTACCTACCATATTTGGAGGATTTCGTCCGGTTTAGTTTCCTAATCCTCTTGATTATTTTTTATTGATTTTATGTATATGGATGTACTCTGTTCATATCTCGTTAATGTATAAAATGACTCAATGTTTTATATTCAATAAAATGAGGTTTACATCGAAAGCGAGGGTCCAATGCCCTATTTTTATCCTATAAAGATCATCACAAATAAAAATATCCACTTTTAATAATGGTGCATGCAAGGCCCAAAGTCCTCAAAAAACAAATAATGCCCCGATTCGTGTATGTATCGCACATTTATAAAGGGAGTTGTATTCCGCTCCTTATATTATTGTAATTTATTGCTTTCACTATTTATTTTGACCATTTACTGCTTTCCGAATATGAATAAATGCGCCTTCGATTAATTGCATCGTGTGGAGAGAGAGCGAATTAATGATAATTAAAATTTGATCATAAAATAACCGAGGTAGAAATAGATGAGAAATCCCGGACCCAGCTCTGGTCTTTGGGCTCAAAGAGGCTAGAGGTCTACCCTCCAAGACACCTTTTTGTGCCATGAGACTTTAGCGCTAATCCTAGGCTCCTTAGGGCGAGAGGTTTACCTTCAAGGACCCCTCTAGCTGGCCCAAAATGGATACCAACCGCAGTCTTAGGCTCTCTGAGGCGAGAGTAACTTTCCTAATGTTCTATTGGGTGGCGACTCCATGAAACCTCCTTATTGCCCAACATAGACGCACTTGCGATTTATTGCAAGCTGCCAACGGACCCACAAATGCCCCGATAGCCCACGTGCGGGCGGCCGAACCGGCGGTCTCGGGGATCCGGCGCGCGTCACAGTGGCGACTCCACTGGGGACATTTATGGTTCTAGATTTCAATTTGAAAATACCTCGTTTAACATTTATGATTAAAATTTAATTCATAAATTCGCTTTCCCTCAAAATTGCATTCGCATATCATTAGAGCCTTAGAATACGCTAGTTTGGTCCCTCTTTTAGCCCAGTGCGTTCCCGAAGCGCGACCCCATTTTCACTCAATTTGGGGAAGTGTTAAGGATAATCACCAGAAATCTTATCAGAAATCAGCGGTACTGTATCTCAAATGGCAAACTCGCCTAGGGGGGATGATGCCACCAGGGCCATGATCGCAGAAGAAGTAGGTCGGCGATTTGAAGAATTCGAGGGTAGAATGATGAATATGTTGACCGCCTTGGCGCAGCAGAATGCTCCACAGAATCCTCCTCCTCTTCCTCCTCCAGTGAGACAGAATGAGCCAGAGGAAGAAAGGGCCGAAAGACGAGAAGATCCCATTAGGCCGTCGCCAGTAGAGTTGAGATCAGTGGCCTCGGGAGAGCAGAGAAGAAGGCCTGTGCTGAGAATTGATGATGATATCGAAGATGATAGGATGAGCCTTGCATCTGAGAGGGGGAAAGCACCTCAGACCGATGACTTCATTTTAAAGAAGATAGAAGAAAGGTTCGAAGCTATGGCTCGTATGTTGAGCAGGGGTCAAGGGATGAACCCAGAGGATAAGGAATTGGAGGGAGAGGACCCGATCCCTTATAACTTTAAAATGCCAGACGTGCCGAAATTTGATGGAACTTCTGACCCAACCGCTCATGTGAAACAGTATTCTCTGGTCATGAAGGGGACCACGTTGTCTAAGAAGCAGAAAGTAGAATACTTTTGTCTGAGTCTGACCGCCCATGCCATCGACTGGTATCATAGTCTCGACCGTCGCACTAAAGAAGATTGGGATCTGCTCACTGAGGAGTTTTTGAAGCAGTATGACTACAATACCAGAATGGAGGTGACCCTAAAAGATCTTGAACTGCTCCAGCAGAAGGCCGGGGAATCTTTCCATGATTATCTCACCCGATGGCAGAATCGAGTAATGGAGATGCGGAGGAAGCCTGACACCCAGGATCAGATTCGTTTATTTATCAAGAATGCAAGCTCGTACTTGAAAGATGGGTTGAAGATGAAGGGGTTGAAGGACTGGGAGTCTCTCAAGGATATAGCCATCGAGGCAGAAGGAGAGTTCTTGGCTAGGAAGGCTAACAATGATAATTTCGCTAAAAGGGCTAACCCCGGTCAAGGAACCAGTAGGCCGGTGGGTCCCAGTGGTAGCACCAGAAGAACAGGTGAGGTGTCTGCTACTGAGGTAACCACCCAGAGGAAGTTTTCGAACTTGGGGAGACCATTATCTTGGGTCTTGAGAAGGTTAATGAAGGAGGGAAAATTGCAGCCCTTAGCTCTTAGACCTGCTTTGACGCTGGGAAAGCCTGGGCACAAAGATAATGAATTTTGTACGTTTCACCAGCACTCAAGCCATATCACAGATAAGTGCAAAGCCCTACAGCACTCTATCCAAGACTTGATTGATAGCAAGCAGATCTCTGACCCTGAAAAGAGGGAAGCTGAGAAGAAGCCCGGTTATAATGTCGTACCACTACCCGTGTTTATGATCGGATCTAGCTTGCCAGAGTGGTATGTGCTACAAAATCTGTATGGGAGCGAGAGTTGTGCTGCTGATTGTTCCGAAGATAGGGAAGAGAGAGCAGTCGTGTCAACCCTTGATTGCTGGTCTAGCAATGAGAGCGGCGGAGAAGCCGAGGAGGAAGGAGAGATGAACCTTGACTTATGGGGGTCTGATGAAGACAAAGAAGACATAGGGGCTATAACGAGAAGCGGAAGAGTGGTCCCCGAGATTACAAGGCTACCTGAGCCAGTGCAGACGCCAGCAGAGAAAGAGCCAGAGGAGAATCAAATTGTCAAGCAATTGAAGAAGACTGCGGCTCAAATATCCATTTGGGATCTTTTGAGGCAATCCCCCTCTCATAGGCAGA
This sequence comes from Excoecaria cochinchinensis, assembly GCA_947683425.1. Taxonomy (NCBI): domain Eukaryota; kingdom Viridiplantae; phylum Streptophyta; class Magnoliopsida; order Malpighiales; family Euphorbiaceae; genus Excoecaria; species Excoecaria cochinchinensis. The sequence continues at coordinate 1,781,219 of CANTUQ010000020.1, forward strand.
AGGTAGTGGAGGCTTTGGTTGAGGCCACGGTCGCCACCACGATTTCCCCATAAGAGCTTTTGGGCTTAGTTAAGGGAGGATCCGAGGAGAGATTGGTCTTTTCTGATGCCGACCTACCGGTCGAAGGCCACAATCATAACAGACCCCTGTACATCAAAGCGCAGATTAACGACAAGCACACTGCTTGCGTTATGGTAGATGATGGGTCTTCTATCAATGTGTGCCCCCTGATAGCTCTGCAGGCTTTTGGTTTAAACGAGGATATGCTGAGTGGATCATATCTGACTATCACAGCCTATGATAATTCGAGGAGGCAAGCCTCGGGAACCTTTAAGACCTTGGTCAAGACAGGACCCATTGAAGTGGAGGTAGAATTTATAGTTCTGCCCATCCCTGCTAACTTCTCAGCTTTGCTTGGGAGACCCTGGTTTCACAAATTAGGAGGAGTGCCATCCACGCTGCATCAAATGATAAAGTTCCCACATGAAGGGGAGGTGGTGACTATCAAGGCAGCTAGGGAGAACCAGGTCTCAGCGCTTGAAATAGCTAATCAGCCATTTAGTGGCTTCCATGTGTCCATGATAATGGAAGAGCACGGGTCAGTGGATAACCCAGTTGTGGTTAATATGTTGAAGAAGATGCACTATCTCCCCGGGGCTGGTTTGGGCAGAAACTCTCAGGGTTTGCAAACTGCGATCACCACTCGAGGTCAAAAGAGCCGAAAAGGTTTGGGGTACAGAGGCGGCTTCGGTAAGAAGAAGGCGGCAGACAAAATCCCTCACATTTCAGAAAACTTTGTGCCAGCATCCTCAGTTTGCGCATATACTGGCGAAGATGAACCGTAATGGGTGAAGGGGAGGATTGTCCCTGGGTTCGAGATCTTTAATGATGTATTTGACTGGAGAGTCAGGTTTATCAAGACTGCTGAGGACTTCTGGGATGAGGAGGTCATGACTCAGGGTATCACTTGGGACAGATGCGAGCCTGAAGAGGTCGTTACCAAGAAGATGATAGCTGCCAGGCTGAAAGGGAAAGAGAAGATAGCAGAATTAGAACTGGAGATGGGGGCATAGAAGATTTCCTCCGACATGCCTGAGGGGCCTCTGCTAAATCAGGAAAGCAGTCAACAAGCAATGATAGCGTCAACCTCTGGAGCGGCAGAAGAAGACTAAGGCTTAGACTTTCTTTTTATTCCAGAACTCTTTTATGATGTAAATGACAATTATAATATTATTAATAAGTCAAACAATTTCTCTTACTTTTGTGATGTTTCTAATGATTTCAACATGCATGAACATGATCATATTCCATCAATTTTTGACATTGATTCCACTGATACAACGCCTTTTAATCTTGGAACCTCGGAAGATCCGAGAGAAATTCTAATAGCATCAAATATAACTCTTGAGGAGAGAAAAAATTTTGAGAGACTAATAAGAAAACATGAAAAAGTCTTTGCCTGGACCTATGAGGACATGCCAGGAATTGACCGAGACGTGGCAGAACATGCTATCCCAACTTACCCAGATTACAAGCCTGTGAAGCAGAAGTTGAGGAGGCTCAGGCCAGAATGGGCAGACAAGGTTAAGGAGGAAATTCGACAGCAGATTGAAGCCAAGTTCCTCATTGAAGTGAAGTATCCTACATGGTTGGATAATATTGTCCCTGTAGCAAAGAAGAACGGAAAGGTCAGGGTGTGTGTGGATTATCGAGATCTAAACAAGGCGTGCCCTAATGATGATTTTCCACTACCCCATATCGATGTGTTGATAGACAGCGCCGCCAATTGCGCGATGTACAGCTTTGGAGATGGTTATGTCGGCTAAACCAGATCCTGAATAAAAAAGCTGACCGGGTTAAGACCGCTTTCATCACGGAATGGGGGACCTACGCCTACCGAGTCATGCCTTTCGGCCTGAAGAATGCAGGGGCCACATACTAGAGGATGGCGACCAAGATCTTGAGTGATCTGATCCACAAAGAGGTAGAAGTGTATGTCGATGACATGATGGTCAAATCAGCCACCCGAGAGGGACACTTTGAAACTCTAGAGAAGTTCTTCACCAGGATTGACAAGTATAATCTGCGGCTTAACCCCAAGAAGTGCATTTTCAGAGTAAGTTCAGGAAAATTATTGGGACATGTCGTCAGTCAGAGGGGAATAGAAATTGACCCGGACAAGGTGAAGGCCATCAGAGAGATGCCTGTGCTGCAAAAGGAGAAGGATGTAAGGAGTTTCCTGGGCAAGCTGCAGTATGTCAGCCGATTTATCAGCAAGCTCACTTCGACATGCGAACCTATTTTTAAGCTACTTAAAAAGAATCAACCTGTGGTCTGGAATGAAGACTGTCAGAAGGCTTTTGATAGCATCAGAGAATACCTGTTGAATCCGCCAGTGCTAAGGCCGCCGCAGCCGATCAAGCCACTTATGCTGTATCTGGCAGTAAAAGGCAGTTCAGTGGGCGCCATGATGGCTCAAGAGGATGAATTTGGGGTGGAATTTGCAATTTATTACCTCAGTAAGAAGTTCCTAGCTTATGAGATAAAATATGCTGAAGTAGAAAAGATCTGCCTCGCAGTAATTTGGGCGTCAAAGAAGCTGAGACATTACTTCCATTCATACAAAGTTCAGGCAGTGGCCAAGCAGAATCCACTAAGACATTTGCAGGAAGCCCCGTCTTTGCTTGGTAAGATGGGGAGGTGGCTGCTCTTGCTACAGGAGTTCGATGTGCAATACATCACTCGCAAAACTATTAAGGGGCGGGCCATAGCAGAATTTCTTGCTGAGCATCCTATTCAAGGAGACACTCCCGAGTTTACCTTTCCTAATGAAAGCATAGCCGCGATTTCTATCCAAGGATGGCAGTTGCACTTTAACGGGGCAGTGAATAACAGAGGGGCTGGAATCAGAATCGTCCTCGTCCTGACAACCCTAGATAATGAGAAACTTCCCCTAGCAAAGAAGCTGAGGTACAAAGCAACCAACAATGAAGCCGAATATGAAGCATGCACTTTCGGGTTAGAAGCTTTAGCGGCATTGGGGGCAAAGAATATAGAAGTATTCGGTGACTCATCCTTGGTGATCAACCAGATCCGAGGTGAGTGGGCTGTAAAAGAAGAACGGTTGGTACCCTATGTTGAATATTTGAAAGAGGTATGCGGGCAGTTTTAGACTTGCACCTTCCACTTCGTGCCGAGAGATGAGAATCGTCTAGCTGATGCGTTGGCAACCTTAGTGTCAATGTGGGATAACCCTAAAGGAGTTACCATGAAGCCAGTGCTAATTTCGAGTTCTGAGAAACCCAACTTTGAGACCAAGCCTGTAATGGAAGTAGGAGTGGCGGACGGGAAGTCATGGTACTTTGACATCATGAATTACTTGGAAAATAATAAATTTCCAGAAGAGGCTACAGAGAAAGACCAGAGGATAATCCGGTAGCTATCTACTCAGTTCATATCCTTGGAGGGGGTGTTGTACAAAAGACAGTCGGACGGGATTCAGCTCAGGTGCTTGAATGAAAAGGAAGCCCGCAAAGTGATGGAGGAAACCCATGCAGGTGTCTACAGGGCCCACATGAACGGTTTGACCTTGGCTAAGAAAATCATGAGACAAGGCTTTTATTGGCTTACGATAGACAATGACTGCTCAAAGTATGTTAAGCAATGCCAGTTGTGCCAACAATACGCAGACTTGAGACACCTGCCTATATCAGAGTTGCATAACCTGACATCACCTTGGCCTTTCGCTGCTTGGGGGATAGATATCATTGGAGAAATTCGCCCTACGGCATCCAATGGGCACAGATACATCATAGTTGCAATTGACTATTTCACCAAATGGGTAGAGGCGGAATCCTTCAAGAAAATAGACGCGAGGGATATGGCCAAGTTCATAGAGAGAAATCTGATCTGCAGATATGGCCTCCCTCATCACATAGTGTCTGACAATGGGGTGCAGTTCATGGGAGAAACCAGGAAGCTCCTCGAGAAGTATGGTGTCGAGCATCATAAATCCTCTCCATACAGGCCACAAGCGAATGGAGCAGTAGAAGCCGCTAATAAGAATATGAAGAAAATCCTATCTAAGATGGTCCAAACCTACAAAGACTGGGCTGAAAAGTTACCCTTCGCTCTGTGGGGATATAGAACAACGGTAAGGACGTCTACAGGCACTACACCATTTTCCCTGGTATACGGAACCGAAGCAGTATTGCCAGTTGAGATAGAGCTCAAATCACTGAGGGTGGTCATGGAAGCCCAAGTCCCGGAGGCCGAATGGGCGCAGCAGAGGCTACAGCACTTGAATTTACTGGATGAGAGTAGGCTGAAAGCTTATTATCATAATCAGATTTACCAGAAGAGATTGGCAAGAACTTTCGGAAAGAAGGTGAGAAAGCATCCGCTGAGAGAAGGGGACTTGGTGTTCAAGCAGATGAGGCCAGGCATACCAGATATTAGAGGGAAATTCAGACCGACCTGGGAGGGGCCGTATATCCTTTAGAAACTGCTGTCCAAAGGAGCCGCAATCTTGTCGGATAGTGATGGGAACGAATTCAAAGAACCGATCAATGTCGACAGACTCAAAAGGTTCCATGGCTAAAGACCAAAATAAAAAGAAGATAATAAAATGGCCTGCAGGTCGAAAACCGAAAAAGGCGGCTGTGCTAAAATTGGGCGCCTCGACAGGGTGAAAACCGAAAAAAGGCATCCTGTGCAAAAATTAGAGGCATGAGAGAAAATGTCCAATCTTGAAAACCCGAGAGGGCCGATTGGTAACAGGAGTTGATGCTGTTAAAATTTGGTTTCATGTATTAACAGTGCGTAAGCAGCTGAGTAAATGCCAAAACTGATCATGTATGCTGAAATTATATGAAAATGTACACAAATTCGTGAAATAGAATGAATATTATTATTTTCATTTTTGTCATTTCCCAGTTCTGCATTAAAAAGAAATGTAGCACCAAAAGAAATACATATATAAGCTAAGCTAAGTCCTGCTGCTGCTCTCGCCGACCAGATGCTTAGCACTCGAGTCCTCTTATCAGATGCTGGACTAAGGATCCACTTCTTGTACTCGTTAGTCGAAGACACAGAGTGATTGCCGAACCTCGGGATAACAGTCTTCACTGGTAGTTTGCCCCACAGCTCATGATACCGAGAAGCAAACGCGGCCGAGAGAGCTCCTCCCCGGAAAGATAAGGGAACCCTCACTACATCCTGGGTCATCCCGAGCTGACGCGTGCATCGAGAGGTGATGCACAAGGTGGCTTGATGGAGCCCAAAGAGGGGAACACACCCCGATGGCCCATCAATGACCACATGAGGGAGCCAGGCAGATGTAAAACTGATGTCGTCATCCGACAGCTCGCTAAATCTGGTAATACCTTCACTAGTGGTGGCACACCCTTGCAGTCGTCGATGCGGCAGAAAGTGGCTCGGCGAGTACTGTGGAGTAACTCGAGGGGGTGGCTCAGACAACATCTTCAGTTTCTCTTGCAGCCAGATCTGAAAAAAAAAAAGAAAAAAAGAAAAAAAGGAAAAAAAAAAGAAGAGAAGAAAAAGAACAAAGGAAAAAAGCCGCTGGAGTAAGTAGGGTTTACTTCAGGCAAAAATAAGGCACAGGGTTGTGTGAAAATCCGAAAGGACGCACCTCCCGCTAAGAAAAGCTAGTGTGAAAATCCATAAGGGACGCACTACCTTTAAAATAATGACGTACCTAGAGCAATAAGGGGCTGTCAGTAAAGGTTGTAGTGGATCCAGAGCTCACAGCGTCCAAGCCCAGAATGGTTTCAGCCAGGATGAGTGGTAAGGGTGATAATCCCAGATGAAAGTCGCCCAACACTCCGAACAGGTGAGAGTCACCTGTCAAACCCCCTGGAACAACAGTGAGGAAGTTCACCATGCAAAATAAGAATATGATGCTTACCCGATAGGTGGGGATGTCAATGAATTGATCCAGAGCCTCGATTAGTGGCCCCAGAGCAAAGGAAGAGCCCAGAGGAATCAGCCGGACGGCCTCAGAAGGAGGTATGCCGAGAGCCATGGCTATGTCCCGGATCTATAATAGACCGCAGCGGGGGACGCAAGGCAGAATGCTAGGAGGGAACCAGGCTCCCAGAATGGTAGCTAACTCTTCAGGGAAAGGGCACAGTTCCTGGTAGGTGAAGCGGAAGACGTGAAACCGGGGGTTCCAGAAGTGGGTCGCCGCCAGAAGGAGGTTCTGATCGACTTTGACCCGGGACAGATATTTCAGCCCTGACAGAGAGGGAAGGGCGCCTTCTCCCCAAGTGTGTTTGTCATCTAAGATACGGTGCATCCTTTGGGCTAGAGAAGAAGACATGCTGAGAAGTATGAAAGGCTCAAGATGTTGGAAAATGAAGAGACACAAGAAGAGCAAAAATTTTGTGAGAATTTATAGGGAAGTGTCACCGACGGCCTGCACGTCTCTCCTAAGAGACGGCCTGCCCGTCGGTAGAGATCCACCTGGCAGACGTCAACATTGCATTCATCACGCGCATTAACTTGCATTTATTGCGTGACAGATGACCAGCCCGTCAGTCACCTACAGACGCCCAGCCCGTCAGTTATGAAATTCTATATAAGGGTGAGTGACAGACAGTGCAAACGCTGCTGTCCCTTTCATTTTCCTCTCTCAAACCGGTTTTCAGCGGTTTTTAGCGATTTTTCAAGCATTTCTTCTTATTTTTTCGCGATTTCTTCATATTTTCGCATTCTCTACTCACCGGGTGCTTCGATATTTATATTTCTTCAGTTTCTACACTTCTCGCGACTACAAGTAAGTAAATAACTACTTTTTTTTTAGAATTTTATTCAATTTATTTCTTCATTTCTTCTTCTTTTAATTTTAGAAATGATTAGGAAGTTTTAGATGCCTTAGAAATTTAGGGGAGATGCTGCCCATTTTTCTTTATTTTTCTTGCAATTAAATCTGAACTTTTGCATAATCACATAGAAATAGAATTTTTCTATAACTTTGGTGCTTTAGAAATATACCTTTTCTAGCGCATTATTCTGTGCATATATTGCTTTTGGGGCCTGAGGCCATTTTTTTTTGTGTTGTTGGGAACTCACTCTTGTCGGGGTGTGCCCCGTTTACATGCGTATATTATTGTTGAGGCCTGAGGCCTATTTTGTTGCATTTTGTGCAGGAGGTCGGGCATACCCCTGCCGGGGTGCTGCCCAAATTTTTATTTTTATTCTAGAATTGAATATTTTCCTGTATAATGCATGCCTTGGGACCTAGAAAGCCCATTTTCTTTATTCGCTTCAAATTATTTCCATGCTAATTGCATGTTGTTTTTGCTTTGATATGTGCAAAGCATGTGGGCAGCCTTCGCCCTTTTCATTTATTATCAGTTTTCTCTATCTAGTTTTCAGGCCGCCATTGCCCTGGTGAGGCCCAAATGGGCCGTCACCTTGAAAATAAGTCTAATTATACTTGTTTTGTCAGATTTTCACTATCTAATTTTTTTCGTCTTCACAGGATGCCTCCTAGACGTAGAGCACCGTAGGCCTAGCCCGAGATCGTAGTTCCGGGTTGGATGGATGCTGAGTCAGCTCAGAGGTATAGAGCATTGGCTCAGGTAGAGCTTCGAGCCAGCCGTTTTGTATCCCGACCGTTCTTGGAGGCCCTAGGGATGGCCCCAGAGTTTGATTTGCTCTTCGAGGGTGTTGGATGGACAGAGTTCCTTGAGCCCTCCTTCCAGACTTTTCCAGAGGCTACTCGCCAGGTCCTGGCCACTCTCCGCTATGCCGATTTTCAGAGTGTAGATACCGACCCAGGGGTGGTTCAGTTTTGGTTTGATGGCGACCACTACAGCATCACTAGACAGAGATTTGCTCAGGCCATGGGGCTCCCTACAGAGGAGGGGGTCGAGATCCCACGGCGAGCTGTTAGATGCGCCCATTGGGCATCTATTGCCATACCGGGAGTGCTGTATGATCACGATACAACAAAGAGCACCGTACTGGTGTCTCAGGCACTCCGGTATTTGCATAGAGTGCTATCCAGTTCGTACCTCGGTCGAGCTGGTAATCCAGGGTCCCTTAATGCGAACGAGATCTGGAGCCTCTGGGCTATGGTGGCAGGCCAGCGTCTCAACATTAGCCATGAGATCTTGGCCAACTTGACCAGAGTTGGCAGAGGGTTGACACCTGTGGTGATAGTGGGAGGAGTTATCACCCGGCTGCTTCTGAGATTGGGAGTTACCCCTGACAGGTTGAGGGCACCCTTGGCAGAGGGGATCCATGTGGATGCAGCCGCGGCAGTGCAGATGTGGATGCAGCCGCGGCACCAGCCTCTACGTCCAGAGCCAGAGCCCCAGCTTCCTCAGCCTCCTCAGCATCAGACTGTGCCACCGCCACAGCAGCAGGAGCAGCCCAGGACCCCATCGGACTTCGATATAGAGTTGACGATGTATGATCTTTTTGCTGCCTCACCAGCATCTCGAGCACCGACTCCTGTCCCATCACCGAGCATCAGAGTGCAGAGGACTACCCGCGGGCCCCCCAAGAGATATCATCCTTATTCTAGAGGCGACCCGGGGGCATCTACCTCTACAGCACCACCTCCAGAGCCACCACAGCAGCAGCCAGCACAGCCCGACTTCTCTTAGCTCCTCACTTCCATGGTCGCAGCCTTAAAGCGACGACAGGAAGAGAGGGACAGAGCTATTCACGAGAGGTTGGACCGCCAGCAGGCTACTATTCAGGAGCAGTCCCAGTCAGTGGAGCGGTTAGCCAGGGAGCAGGCTGGCTACATCGAGCATACTACGCGGGAGCAGGCTAGGGTCATGGATGCTTTCAGGGATGAGCAGGCTCAGGTCATAGAGACCCTCAGAGGTGAGTAGTTGAGGCTGATCGAGCAGTTTCCTCAAGGCCAGAGAGAGCTTAGGCAGCAGCTCGCTCATGATTTGAGAACGACATAAGACCAGGTGTCTCAGAGGGTTGACATGACCCTGCAGATGATTGATGAGTCACTCGACTCTCTGAGATCCCGTATCCAGGCGATAGAGGGGATTCTCCCACCCTTGTCTCAGACCATGAGGGAGTTCAGGGAGCAGTCAGAGCAGCGCTTAGAGAACATGAAGAGGGCCGCCGGTGAGCAGACTACTCAGTTGAGCCAGGCGTTCAAGAAGTTGGGAGGCACAGTATCAGAGATGCTGGAGTTCATGAGGACTTGCACCCAGCCTTTCTTGGATGGCCACGCTCAGATCCGGTTCAGGCGGACCCACGATGCTGAGGCAGGACCCTCTACGGCTCCGCCTCCACCTCCAGCACGGCCAGCTCTGCCCGGGACAGTACACATATCGGATGATGAGCATCTTGATGAGCCCTCTAACTACACACCCCTATGACATTTAGGGAGTCATATTTGTGTATATTTATACTTTGTATATACGTTGTACAAAATGGATATTGCTAGTGAAAAACTTTTGTTTTCAAAATTTATGCATTTATTCAGTTATTTATTTATGATTCATATAGCAGATGAATATATACCTTCACATTCATTTATATTCCAAAGCAAGGAAAATAAAAATGATAAATAACAACTCAATAAAAAAAGAACAAATGAAACATGGTATGGCAAATAAAGTAGAATCACGCCATTAATAAACAGGTTAAAAGATGACCGTTCGAACATGAACTAACAAAACCTTTTTATCACACAGGTACAGAGAGTACCGCTTTTCTTCAGATCGAAGCTGTGGTTAGAAAAACACCGCTCTTCACCAGACCGAGATTGTAGCCAAAGCATGCTGCATCTCACAGTTCACGCGATAGCCAGAGAGTGCTACGCACCTTGTAGATCGGATGGGGGTTAGCAAGGGAACTTCAGATCGAAGCTGCAGTTAGAGAAACACTGCTCTTCACCAAACCGAGATTGTAGCCAAAGCATGCTGCATCTCACAGTTCACGCGACAGCCTGAGAGTGCTACGCACCTTGCAGATCGGATAGGGGTTAGCAAGGGAACTTCAGATCGAAGCTGCAGTTAGAGAAACACTGCTCTTCTCTAGACTGAGATTGTAGCCAAAGCATGCTGCATCTCACAGTTCGCGCGACAACCAGAGAGTGCTACCCACCTTGTAGATCGGATGGGGGTTAGCAAGGGAACTTCAGATTGAAGCTGCAGTTAGAGAAACACTTCTCTTCACCAGACCGAGATTGTAGCCAAAGCATGCTACATCTCACAGTTCGCGCGGCGGCCAGAGAGTGCTAAGCACCTTGCAGATCAGATGGGGGTTAGCAAGGGAACTTCAGATCGAAGTTGGGATTGGAGAAACACTGCTCTTCGCTTCGAGTCCGTAGCTAGAGAATGCTACGTCTCACCAACCCCTATAAGTCGAGACGCGATTGGTAGGGATATCTTCGCATCGCCGAACAGACCGAGACAAGGTCTACCCGGCACAAGGCGCGAAAGGTAAGAACCGTCGTAGGTATGCCTTCCTTCTTTCTGTCCTTTCTCTGAGTTTTGGCTTACCTAGCCGCTTGTGCACTAGGTTCCCCAAAACTGGGGGCAACTGTAAGCACTGTGTCCCGGAACGGTCCGGATCAGAGGTTACCCTGTGATGAAATCAGTATCCTAGCCTGTATAAATGGTTTGGGATTTAGGGGTTTTAGTCCCGCGTTCTATGAGAAATGAGTCTTTTTACCTTTCGTAGGCAGAGGGGGAGAAAACGGGGGATTTTTCGAGTAAAAAAGCCTTTTTTCCTCCACAGATAGCCAGCTCGTCTGTGAAGTCTGCCCGTCGCTTGGGGTCACCGACGGCTTGTGGTATTTTCCGACGCCCGTCAGAAATTCATCGCCCCTGTCAGAATGCCGCCAGGTTTCCCGGAGCGCGCAACCCTTCCGATGCCCGTCGGTGGATGTGGAAGGGCCGTCGGACGAATCCTTGTGTCAGAAGGATTCTTCCGACGCCCGCCTCCATACACCGACGCCCGTCGATTTTGTCTGGCTTATAAAAGCTCCGGATTTTCAATAGAAAAGGGTTCCAAAATAATTTTCAAGAGGGGAAACTCTGCCAAAATTCAAGCATATTTTCTCTCTCTTCTAGCAAACACATTTCATAAAGAAATCTTTTTAAAAGGAGGATCAAATCAATTAAAAGGAACTAAAACTAATTAGTTTTCTTTAGATTTTGATTCCAAAATCAATCTTTTTAAGGGTTGAGAAGGAAATAGCTCATTTTCCTTTCTTTGATCCTTCATCTTGCTTTTCGTGGCACACGCGGGGCTCTAACCAATACAAGAATCTCACCCAAAGCGAATATCTGAGGGTAGATATTTCGAATTCCTTCTCCATATCATTTCATATTTATTCTTTATTTGTTGATTCTTTCAATTTTTGCCATTGACGCGACCTCAGCAAGCGTACTGAATCGGCAAGTAATATAGTGGAATATAATTGAGACCACAAGTTATCGAACCCAAGGGAATGTGTTGTGCAAGTGTTGACAATTAATTATATGCTAAAGAATTCCCAATTATTTTGATTTGGTGATTGTTTAATGCAGAAGAATTAATAATCTAACTAATGATATTAATGTCTAAGAATATTAACGATTTAATAATACAGCGAGTTGATAAAATAACTAAGAGATCTTGCTAAGGAATACCCATTCTCCCCAATAATATCATATGAATACTTGATTCAACAAATTCATATACAATCAGTGAATAATCTAGCCTATACCATAGCTTGCCTTTCGGATCCAGCTTCTCTAAAATATGCACTTACCAATCCGGATTCAGCACATAAATTAGCATTATTACAGATCTTAAGTTCTAAGTTAAATAATCTTACCATTACGGATTCAGATATTAAACTCTTTTATCTTCCACCATTCTGAACCTATTAAAATAAACATTCACAGATTTTAACTACCAATTCGGATTCATCAAATCAATGAAGTTGATTAAAATAGAACAGAGCATGTGTATGTATTTATGGGTTGATTTCAATCAAAGTTTATCTTGGTAGATCTCCCCTTAACTTGCATTCAAACCAGCAACAACAGATAATTTCAGAGAAGATAAAACTGAAATATATTTATATGTATTTATGAACTGATTACAATTAAAGTTTATCTTGGTAGATCTCCCCTTAACTTGTACTCTATTCAGCAACAACAAATAAAATCAGAGAAAATACAATTGAGTATATGCATGATACAATCCATACAAAATATTCACATGAATTACTAGGGAATTAAGGCATCCCTTAACAAGAAATAGAATTACTCACTCATACTTGAATTAAAGACTGAATTAAATAAAGAGAAATTGATATTACCCATTTGAATCTGAAAATGAAAATCTTACAGCAAACCAAATGATGTTCTTCAACAGAATCAGCTATTCCAACTTCAAAATTAAATTACAGAATTGAAATCTCACTTCTAAAAATTTCTAGATCTGAAATCCTAGAGTTTATTTTTTTTTCAGCAAAAACTAAAAGTAAATTTCTCTATCCCAAGCTCTTCCTTAATTTTTCTTCTCATGCTTCTGGCCTCCTGTCTCACACGGCGGTGAGGAATGTCTTCACCGCCGTGTAACCTACCTAAAATGTTGCCAAAACAACATAAATCTCCATTTAGTGCACCAAATAATATCAATTGACATTTTATCAAAAATTAACACAAATAACAACTTTTAGACTAAGAAATAATCTCTAAATTCACATCAAAACATTATTTAATTTAAACTTATCAAAATACCCCACACTTAGCTTTTGCTCGCCCTCGAGTAAAATAGCTCTTCAATTCCAACCATCTCAATTTTCAAGCAGGAAAATGGAAATTCAGAATACCAAGCAAACACTTAGTAAATTCCACTTTAGAGTAATTCTTACTCAAACACGTTTCAAGGAAGAAAATACAATCGAATTTCTGATGTGTGTGTGCAAAGGCCAAAACCAATGTTTTAATATTTTTCAAAACTTAAAACCTTCAGCATCAATCAATCAAGAGCAGATTTAATCAGTACATAAATGCACTTCTGGTTTCTCACTTGAAACTCTAGAAACACCATAGGCCTCTCCTTTAGTACCGGAACCCGAAGGTCATCTCCACTGAACAAACTAAAACATAAACATGATCATTAGGTCTTAAGCAGGTTGTAATGTACGGTTTAATCGGTGATGGCTAACAAGAGAAGTTTAGGAAATCAAATGAAGATTCAGCCACTCTACCAACTAACACTGCTACCCAAAAATTTTCATCACCTACTTCCAATCTATCAACAATTGCCAAGACTTAGCTATTTCCCAAATATGAAAAATTTTTATCACCAGAGAAATAATACGATACAATTTCTTTCTCAGTCCCTATTATACCCCAATATTGTCTTCTAATAGAGGATACCCCACACTTGAATTTTGCTATACTCAGAATTATATATATATATACATTTTTTTTTTAATTTTGAATTTTTAAAAAAGAATTGAACTTAGTGGAATACTTATATCCTCTATTTTCTTACAACTTACTTGTCAAGCAATATCCCAAAATTCTTTAATTTTTTTTTTCACCTATTTAGTACTGAACACCTTATTTCCACTTTCAATGTCTTCCCAACCCAATCCTAGAGTGGCCAATTCTTAGAAGGGGTAGGCAAAAGCATTTAAGTTAAATGGCATATTAAGTGTGTAACAAGAAAAATTTCAGAGTACGCTTTTAGCATACCAATTCAGCTCAATGGGGCTAGCAATGGAAAATTAATTCAATAGGTGGGATAAAGTTTATTTTAAGTAGCTTCTCAAAAGAATTAATGCCTAAATCATGTCAACATTTATGCCTTAATTGCTATATCGTTTCAAAGGGCAATGAGGAAGGTTCTAGTGTTCTAAAAATTTTCTGATCAAAAGATTTCATGCTGGTTTTTTTTTTTTACTTGTAAAAACTGGCCTAAGTGCATAATTCATGGAAATTGCAATTGTATATTTCTACTTTGAAAATTGTTAAGAAAAATAACTTTAAGACAGAATCTTACTCTCTTGCAGACTAAGTGCTCTGAATGACCTTTTCAAGATTAACAATTGAGCTGGAATATCAACTTAAAAATTTGTTAAGCTAAGCATGAGTCAAATTGATGAGCTCAAATCACAAAATAAAACTTTAAACAACAAACTAAAGAAACCATTATCAAAAAGCAGAAAATATAACTTCTAAAATATAAAGGCAAAAGAAATAATAATATTAAGCTTTGATAAAATTTAAACTTACTAATATAAAATTAAACTTACTCAAAAGAAATGATAAGACTAAGCTTACTAAAGTACTGCAGGGTTAGTCACATCAAAGTTACACAAACTAGCTACCCCACACTTAAAAGATTGCTGTCCCCAGCAAGTAATGCAGTCAACCACAAATAACGAAAGTAGCAAAATAAAAGATCAGAGAACTCCCAGAAAATTCAGTCCTGTGGAGGTGGAGGTGGAGGGAAACGATCCCTCATGGTCTGATAAAACTGTTCCTGCTCCTGCCGAGAGAGATAGATGGAATGCTCCAGCCTTGACAGACTCTGTGCTTGCAAAGCTAACTGCTGCTCATGCATATCTAAGCGTCCCATAAGCTGAACATGTTCAGCATGGGTATCCTCCATGAAGCTCTCCCACTGGTCTAAGCGAGAATTGATTTGAGCCTGTCCAGTCTGCAAAGCCTCAAAATGGGCAGTAAACTGGGAGAAATCATAGGCTGGCATGGCTGGGGCGGGTCCTGCAGCAGCTGCACCTGCAGAGTCTTCTGGCTGCTCATCCTCATCTTCAGCCCCTTCCACTGGCAACTGTACTCGACCCCTTTCAATGAGGCGCAAGTATTCTTCCCTTGTGGACAATCTGACTTGTTCATGAAACTGATGATCATCCACAATGATCCTTAAATTCTTCAACATCTTGAAGTCTAAGGAATTACTTTCTCCTAAATCTGGTCCCAATGAGCTAAGGCCTATTCTTTTAGCCAATACTGTGACAACCCATCCGATCGCTATCTTCTTTACTTTCCTGGGATTAGCCTGCAAGTCCTCAAATTTTTTCCATACGAAATAAGCTCCATTTAACCGGATCTGGTTGATCATGCAATGTAAAAATAATGCCTCAGCCTGGTTTACCACGCCAGCAGCTTCAATGTGTCCATAAAAAGAAAGGGAAAAAAATCGATGCAAGATCCTCAAAGCATGATCTCTAAGGTGATGCGCCTTTGATTGCCCAGTGACATATCGGGTAGCCGTGATTGGATCTCGAATGGTTTCCCAAATAGTTTGTTTATCCACATCTGGCACATAGCGAGCTCCATCCAATGGAAAACCCAATGCATCTGCAAATTCATTGAAGGTCAATGTGTGTTTCCTCTTGTTTAACCAGAATGTTACCTCTCCGGGATCTTCCTCATCATCATTATCAATCTTGCAATCTACGGTTGCAAGGAAATCCCGAGTCAACTTCGGGTGAACTCGCTCCTTTTTCTGAAAGAAGTCTGTCCATCCTATCCCCTCAATCAACTCATTAATTTCGTCACGTATATCCAAGCTTTGTAGTGAATCAAAATCAAGAAATGTAGATGGTAGGAAGGTTGCCGCTGTTAGACATTCGTATGCGGTGTGGCATCTGGTTGGGACCCACGAGGGTATGGAGCTATCCCTAGAAGACGATGCCTGGTCCGTTCTTGATCTTTTTGGAGCCACTGCAGCAATAGATAAACACAATTAGAGGGAGGAGAACAATGGCTTAATTTTGCAACAAAATAGTAAGCGAACCGAAATTACGCTTAAAACAATTTGCAGATCAATGAGACAACAATACTATAATGATAAACTTTAACAATGACAAAGGTTAACAATTCTGATAACACCCCCTAGTTCCCTTAGCAGCAAATGCACAAAAGAAATAGATTGTGAAAAATTACAGCTTTGTCACCGAATTGTCATACTGCCATAATGTTTACATGCTTAAATGCCCACTCAAACGGTAATCACAGCTCGCGACAAACATATTTCAGAGTGTATGAAAGCCCAAAAGAAAACCATGGTTGACAGCAACTATATGACAGAGAAGGGTTAATGAACACTCATTTAGGCATTTTGTCAAATACTTGGTGAGCATCACTTTTTTGTATATAGAAACAGCATCTCTTAATCAATTGTTACCCAAAATTCGTTCAAATATCATCCAGCAATCCATCTATTCACCAACACAACATGATTTAAGAGAATAAAAACATTGATTAAATTATCAATTTAGAGCAGAACATACACATCAACTAAATGCGCCTAAATTCAGCCACAAAAAAAAAAAAATTACAAACCCAACAACAAATCCACAGGATTCGACATCAATCCAACAAACCATTACAATTTAAGACACATAATCTAACCATTAATTGAAGATTAACACATAAAATCCACTTATTTCTTAAAGAATGAATTAATTAAGAGAAGAGGAACTGAAAAATACCTAAACCTAGAATCAACAGAGAAACAAAACCAAAAAGAAGAACGAAGGTACGAAATGAAAAAGAGAAGAAAAGAATGAAAGAAACTTACTTGGATCGAAGAATGCAGACTTGATGTGCAAAAGCTAGGTTTAGAATCGATTTTATCACTTGAAAATTGTGTTCGCAGAACTTGGGTTAAAAGGATATGAGAGAGGGAAGTTTTGTTTTCGAAAATTTGTGCACAAGAAACTGACGACAGGGGTTTTAAAAAAAAACAGATTTTAACGTGTTACACGGCGGTATGATAATTCCATACCGCCGTGTACAACGGGACTGCAAATGGGGATTTTTAATTCAACTTCTTACACGGCGGTATGAGGATTCCTCACCGCCGTGTAAAATACCACTGGAACTTAGTAAAAAAATCCCAATATACACGGCGGTATGATGTTTCCTCACCGCCGTGTAAAACGCCACTGTCCCAATTATGAAAATGCTCGTTTCACACGGCGGTATGAAGGTTCCTCACCGCCGTGTAAAACAAGTTTTTGAGAAAAATTAACCCTTTAAATAAGCAATAATTACCCCAAGTACTCCAAAACATTTTTACATTATGTTCAAAAATCAATAGACCACTACATAAAAATACAAATGACCTACAAACTAAAAATAACCAGTCTTAATAAATTAAAACAAAAGAGAATAAGAATAGAAATTAATTTAGTTCTGATTTTTAGTCTCAGCTAGACTTTGAACTCACCTTATTCGTCGTCCAATAAAATAGCCACTGCTGCACCTTCAGCGTGGTTTTCAAAATAAGGTTTTAGACGATGACCATTTACCTTAAATTCCGTGCTCCCAGTTTGCTTTCTGATGGTAACAGCTCCGAATTTTTCGACCGCGACGATTTCAAAAGGACCCGTCCACTTTGATTTTAATTTTCCAGGGAACAATCGCAACCTGCTGTCATATAACAAAGCTTTCATTCCTGGAACAAACTCTTTCCTTACGATCCTTCGATCATGCCACTTTTTTGTGTCGTTCTTGTACTTCTCAGCATGATTATATGCCCAAAATCTGAACTCCTCCAATTCATTCAGCTGTAGGGACCTGCATTTTCCTGTACTTTCAAGATCAAAGTTCAAAAATTTCGTAGCCCAATATGCCTTATGTTCTAACTCAACCGGAAGATGACATGACTTTCCAAACATCAGCCTAAATGGGGACATTCCAATGGGTGTCTTGAAAGCTGTTCTATAAGCCCAAAGAGTGTCATCTAGCTTAAGGGACCAATCCTTCCTAGATACACTGATTGTTTTCTCTAAAATGGCTTTCAACTCTCTATTGGATACCTCAACTTGTCCATTGGCCTGAGCATGATAAGGGGTTGTCACCTTATGTCTAACACCAAATTTTTTCAATAAAGCTTTAAATTGATGGTTCACAAAATGTTTACCACCGTCACTAATGATTGCTCTTGGGGTTCCATATCGAGTAAATATATTCTTCCTCAAAAATTTAAGCACAACTTTGGAATCACAGGTTCTAGTGGCCACAACCTCTACCCACTTACTTACGTAATCAACGGCCACTAAAATATATTCACAACCATAGGAAACCGGAAAGGGTCCCATAAAGTCAATTCCCCATACATCAAAAAGCTCTACCTCAATCATATTGGTTAAAGGCATCTCATCTCTCTTTGATATATTCCCTACTCTCTGGCATCTATCACAAGCTTTCACATAAGATTGAACATCTTTAAATATTGTAGGCCAAAAGAACCCAGAAGATAAAATTTTCATTACCGTTCTGTTTGGTCCATGATGCCCACCAGCTTCTCCACTATGACAGGCTGCGATAATTTCACCCGTCTCCTCATCTGGAATACATCTTCTCAGCACTTGGTCTGCACACAAACGAAATAAATAAGGATCATCCCAAATATAATGTTTTGCATCAGCTTTCAACTTCTTTTTCTGCTGCCATGTGAAATCCTTTGGCATAAAGCCCCCTGCGAGAAAATTAGCTAAATTAGCAAACCAAGGAACATAAATCTCATTTTCAAACAAAGCACAAATATGTTCATCAGGGAATAAATCTGAAATCTCCCCTTTCTCAATGTGAGCATTTTCCTGTCTTGACAAATGGTCTGCTACAAAGTTTTCTGCTCCCTTCTTATCTTTAATTTCTAGGTCGAATTCTTGCAGTAGAAGTACCCATCTGATCAGTCTTGGTTTGGATTCCTTCTTTGCAAATAGGTGTCTCAAGGCAGCATGGTCAGACCACACCACAATTCTTGCTCCCAGTAAATATTGCCTGAATTTTTCGAATGCATACACAATTGCAAGAAGTTCCTTCTCTGTTGTGGTGTAATTCATTTGAGCTCCTGTCAAAATGTGACTTGCATAATAAACCGCACAAAATACCTTCTCTCTTCGCTGCCCAAGTACTGCACCAACTGCAAAATCACTAGCGTCACACATTAATTCAAAAGGCAAATTCCAATCCGGAGAAATAATCACCGGGGCTGAAATGAGCCTCTGTTTCAAAGTCTGAAAGGCCAGCATACATTCATCGTCAAAATTAAAAGGAGCATCTTTCATCAACAAATTGGATAAAGGTTTAGCAATTTTTGAAAAATCTTTGATAAACCGGCGATAAAATCCAGCATGTCCCAAGAAACTTCTAATGCCTTTCACACTAGTTGGGGGTGGTAACTTTTCTATCATCTCTACCTTAGCCTTGTCAACCTCTATCCCCTTCTCAGAAATTTTGTGCCCAAGCACAATGCCTTCCCTTACCATGAAATGACATTTTTCCCAATTCAGCACCAAGTTGGTCTTCTTACACCTTTCTAACACCAATTCTAAATGCTTAAGGCAGCTCTCAAAATCACTCCCATAAATGATAAAGTCGTCCATGAACACCTCCATAAATTTCTCTATGAAGTCATGAAAAATTGCCATCATACACCGCTGAAATGTAGCTGGTGCGTTGCACAGCCCGAAGGGCATTCTCCTGTATGCAAAGGTGCCATAAGGACAGGTAAATGTAGTCTTTTCTTGATCTTCTGGGGCTATGGGTATTTGCATGTAACCTGAATATCCATCTAAAAAACAATAGAATCCATTTCCTGCCAATCTTTCCAACATTTGGTCAATGAAAGGTAAAGGAAAATGATCCTTTCTGGTTGCATTATTTAACCTCCTGTAGTCTATGCACACTCTCCACCCTGTCACTGTGCGTGTGGGAATTAATTCATTTTTTTCATTGGCTACTACAGTCATCCCTCCTTTCTTTGGTACACATTGGACTGGACTTATCCAATTGCTATCAGAAATGGGATAGATAATACCTGCATTAAGGAGCTTGAGTACCTCCTTTTTCACCACTTCTTGCATTGCTGGATTTAGTCGCCTTTGGGGTTGCACCACCGGTTTGAAATCAGTTTCCATAGGTATCCGGTGTGTACAATAGCTGGGGCTGATTCCTTTTAAATCTGAAGTTGACCAGCCAATTGCTCCTTTATGCTTCTTGAGTACTTCAATAAGCATTTCTTCTTCCAAACCTGTCAATAAAGATGAGATAATTACTGATTTTGCATTATCTTCTAAAATTATATATTTTAAATGTGAAGGAAGAGGGTTAAGTTCAGAATGTGTATCCCCCTTTCCCAAGTTCAGTCCTTCTTCCTGTGTGCTTTCTTCTTCACTTTCTTGCTCCACAGCTGCAATCACTTCCTCATCTTCCAATTTTTCATTCTCCAAAGAATGCAGTAAATCCTCATTCACCGGATCAGCTTCTAACATTTCTTCTTTCACCTCTTCTACACACTTGTCTATTGTATCCATAAAGTAAGCAGATTCTTCTATATCATCTGATGGATACCTTTGAGCTTTGTTCATATCAACAACTAATTTTTCATCATTGAATCTCAGGGTAACAGTTTGCCCATGCACATCAATTAAAGCTTTTGCTGTGTTTAAAAATGGTCTCCCCACAATAAGTGGTACTTTCCTATCTTCTTCCATTTCCATCACCACAAAGTCTACTGGAAAAATAAACTTCCCCACTTTCACTAACAGGTCCTCTATCACTCCCTTGGGTCGCCTCACCGACCTATCCGCAAGTTGGAGTCTCATTCCCGTCTCCTTAAGATCACCAAGATTCAGCTTTCTACAAATAGAATAAGGCATTAGATTTATGCTTGCACCTAAATCACACAAAGCATTACCATAAAAAATTTCACCAATAGCACAAGGTACAGTGAAGCTACCTGGATCTTCCAATTTCTCAGGGATCTTGTTCATGATTATAGCACTGCAATTTTCTGTTAGTTGAACAGTTCCATGCCCTTCTAATTTCTTTTTATTAGAACATAGTTCTTTCATAAATTTAGCATAGTTGGGCATATGAGCTAAAGCTTCAGCAAATGGTAAATTAATGTGTAATTTCTTAAACATTTCTATAAACCTAGCTTTTTGCTCATTTTTCTTTTCTTGTCTAGCAACAGCAGGAAATGGCAGTCTATTTATGTCGAGATCCTCTACCCTTGGATTCACTATACTCTTACCTTTATCCTTTTTAGGAGCCTTTTCATTCATTTCTAAATTAGAGTTAGAATTACTTACAGCTCGTGTTGGCTCCTCCTTTTCTGATGAAGAAATTTTACCTTGATCTTCTCTTTGTGCCACGTCCTTTCCACTTCGCAGTGTAATTGCTTTTGCTTCCTCTTTTGGATTTCGATCCACAGTTGAAGGAAATGTTCCTGGTTGCCTTTGGGACACAGAATTTGCAAGTTGACCCAATTGAGTTTCCAGATTTCTCATAGAAGCATCTTGGTTTCGGTTCCACTGCTCTTGAGATTTCCACCTAGCCTCTTGATTTGTCATGAATTGTTGCTGACTGTTTATGAAGCTAGCCACCATATCCTCAAGGTTTGGCTTTTTCTCTTGCATAGGTGGTCTAGGTTGGTATCCCGGTGGATGGTATGTTTGAGCTTGTGGTTGATTGAAGTTTTGTCCATGGTTGTGATGGGGTGGATATGGCATTTGGTATTGGTTGGTTGGTTGGGGTTGGTATGAATGTCCTTGATTGTGCTGAGTACTTTGGTTGAAAGGTGGTCTTGCTGGTGGGTGAGAGGTTGAGGCATTCTGATTTCCATCTTTCCAAGCAAAATTCGGGTGATTTCTCTAGCCCGGGTTGTATGAGTTACTATAAGGGTCACTCCTTCGATAATCCCCTACAGCATTAACATTTCCCATTGCTGCACTCTCTTGAGCATATTGCCCACTTTCATACCACTCATCTTCTTGAGAAACAGAGGCTACATTTTTCACCCTTAAGTTTTTCATCTCGTTCTGCATTGACACTTCATCTACACTATGTATTCCTTGTCTTCTTGGGACTGATCTAGGATTAGCCCACTGAGCGTCATTTGATGCCATTTCATCCAGCAGCTGGAATGCTTCTTCTGGTATCCTATTCATAAAAGAACCTCCTGATGATGCATCCAGCAAAGATTTCGTTTGAGGTGAAATACCAGAATAAAATTGTTGCATCAGATGGTAAATTGGTATTTCATGATGCGGACAGCTTCTTAAGAATCTTCTGAATCTTTCCCAAGCCTCATAAAAAGGCTCATCACTCAATTGACTAAATTGAAAAATGCTGTTGCGAATATTTGCTATTTTTTTAGGTGGGGAAAAATCTCATCAGAAACCTTTCTTGCAATTGATCCCACGATGTAATTGACTGTCTTGGTAACATTTGCAACCACTCTCTTGCCTTTCCAATCAAGGTGAAAGGAAATAATTTCAGTCTTACAGCATCAGGTGTCACTCCTGGAATCTGCACTGTGTCACTAATCTCCAAAAATAAATCCAGGTGTTGTGCAGGATCTTCCACTTCTGTTCCAGAAAATTGATTTCTTTGCACCATGTTGATAGTTGCTGGTTTTAGTTCAAATTGTACTCCTCTTGGCAGCACAATTGTCCTATGGTCTTCAGTCCATCTTGGCACAGCATAGTCCCTTATCGTTCGCTGCCTAGGGACTTCTCCTCCATAATTTCTTGGTACCTCTTCATGTGCCCTTGGCACTTGTTCATTCTCGGGAGGGACTTCATCAATAGGGAGAGGATCATTTTCCATGTTGTTGTCTCTGTTGGCTCTCCTTTGTTGACGCAAAGTCCTCTCGATTTCAGGGTCGTAGGGTGCTAACGATCCTTGTCTACTCTGCTCATACACCACAACTGCCTAAAAAGAATAAAAATAATAAAATCAGAAAAATGAAAACACATACAAATAAAAATCAAAACTTACTGACAACGCTATTTCCCCGGCAACGGCGCCAAAAACTTGACGCGACCTCAGCAAGCGTACTGAATCGGCAAGTAATATAGTGGAACATAATTGAGACCACAAGTTATCGAACCCAAGGGAATGTGTTGTGCAAGTGTTGACAATTAATTATATGCTAAAGAATTCCCAATTATTTTGATTTGGTGATTGTTTAATGCAGAAGAATTAATAATCTAACTAATGATATTAATGTCTAAGAATATTAACGATTTAATAATACAGCGAGTTGATAAAATAACTAAGAGATCTTGCTAAGGAATACCCATTCTCCCCAATAATATCATATGAATACTTGATTCAACAAATTCATATACAATCAGTGAATAATCTAACCTATACCATAGCTTGCCTTTCGGATCCAGCTTCTCTAAAATATGCACTTACCAATCCGGATTCAGCACATAAATTAGCATTATTACAGATCTTAAGTTCTAAGTTAAATAATCTTACCATCACGGATTCAGATATTAAACTCATTTATCTTCCACCATTCTGAACCTATTGAAATAAACATTCACAGATTTTAACTACCAATTCGGATTCATCAAATCAATGAAGTTGATTAAAATAGAATAGAGCATGTGTATGTATTTATGGGTTGATTTCAATCAAAGTTTATCTTGGTAGATCTCCCCTTAACTTGCATTCAAACCAGCAACAACAGATAATTTCAGAGAAGATAAAACTGAAATATATTTATATGTATTTATGAACTGATTACAATTAAAGTTTATCTTGGTAGATCTCCCCTTAACTTGTACTCTATTCAGCAACAACAAATAAAATCAGAGAAAATACAATTGAGTATATGCATGATACAATCCATACAAAATATTCACATGAATTACTGGGAATTAAGGCATCCCTTAACAAGAAATAGAATTACTCACTCATACTTGAATTAAAGACTGAATTAAATAAAGAGAAATTGATATTACCCATTTGAATCTGAAAATGAAAATCTTACAGCAAACCAAACGATGTTCTTCAACAGAATCAGCTATTCCAACTTCAAAATTAAATTACAGAATTGAAATCTCACTTCTAAAAATTTCCAGATCTGAAATCCTAGAGTTTATTTTTTTTTTCAGCAAAAACTAAAAGTAAATTTCTCTATCCCAAGCTCTTCCTTAATTTTTCTTCTCATGCTTCTGGCCTCCCGTCTCACACGGCGGTGAGGAATGTCTTCACCGCCGTGTAACCTACCTAAAATGTTGCCAAAACAACATAAATCTCCATTTAGTGCACCAAATAATATCAATTGACATTTTATCAAAAATTAACACAAATAACAACTTTTAGACTAAGAAATAATCTCTAAATTCACATCAAAACATTATTTAATTTAAACTTATCAGCCATCATTCTTCTTTATTTTGGCTCTCTTTATATATTTTTATGATAAAACTTCTTTTTAGGCTTTGAAAAGAGTTTTCTCTCTTCTGATTTTTCGGAGACAGTGGTGACCGACGGGTCATCTCTTTTACCGATGCCCGTCGGTCACCTCACCAACAGACGCCCTCCTTTTTGAGTGACAGACCGACATGTCGGTTATCTTGACTGACGCCCGTCGGTCACCTAAAATAGGCCGTCGGTGGGTTCTATCTCTTCCCTTTTAAATGATTTTCTGTCTTTTTTAAGCCCCTTTTGATTCCCATATATATATTTTATGTATATTGACATCTTTTAACTTTCTATGAGTGTATATTGATTCTCTTGGACTATCCCGAGTTGGAGCGGCTACCTACCATATTTGGAGGATTTCGTCCGGTTTAGTTTCTTAATCCTCTTGATTATTTTTTATTGATTTTATGTATATGGATGTACTCTTTTCATATCTCGTTAATGTATAAAATGACTCAATGTTTTATATTCAATAAAATGAGGTTTACATCAAAAGCGAGGGTCCAATTCCCTATTTTTATCCAATAAAAATCATCACAAATAAAAATATCCACTTTTGATAATGGTGCATGAGAGGACCAAAGTCCTCAAAAAATAAATAATGCCCCGATTCGTGTATGTATCGCACATTTATAAAGGGCGTTGTATTCCGCTCCTTGTATTATTGTAATTTATTGCTTTCACTATTTATTTTGCCCATTTACTGCTTTCTGAATATGAATAAATGTGCCTTTGATTAATTGCATCGTGTGGAGAGAGAGCGAATTAATGATAATTAAAATTTGATCATAAAATAACCGAGGTAGAAATAGATGAGAAATCCCGGACCCAGCTCTGGTCTTTAGGCTCAAAGAGGCTAGAGGTCTACCCTCCAAGACAACTTTTTGTGCCACGAGACTTTAGCGCTAATCCTAGGCTCCTTAGGGCGAGAGGTTTACCTTCAAGGACCCCTCTGGCTGGCCCAAAATGGATACCAAGCGTAGTCTTAGGCTCTCCGAGGCGAGAGTAACTTTCCCAATGTTCTATTGGGTGGCGACTCCATGAAACCTCCTTGTTACCCAACATAGACGCACTTGCGATTTATTGCAAGCTGCCAACGGACCCATAAATGCCTCGATCGCCCACGTGTGGGCGGCCGAACGGGCAGCTGCGGGGATCCAGCGCGCGTCACAGTGGTGACTCCACTGGGGACGTTTATGGTTCAAGATTTCAATTTAAAAATACCTCGTTTAACATTTATGATTAAAATTTAATTCATAAATTTGCTTTCCCTCAAAATTGCATTTGCATATCATTAGAGCCTTAGAATACGCTAGTTTTGTCCCTCTTTTAGCCCCGGTGCGTTCCCGAAGCGCGACCCCATTTTCACTCAATTTGGGGAAGTGTTAAGGATAATCACCAGCCCAAGCCACGTACCTTAAATGGTATATCAAAATGATGACCCAATCGATCGCTATGCTCGTGATGAGCTAGACCTGTCGGCAGCGATCATGCTTGGGTAGCCTTAAAGAAATAACTCCCTTGTCCAAAGCTCATGTAATGGCCGTAGTTACTTTCCACAGGTGATATGAACCGTAATTCCATGCTTGCTGTATGGATCCTCATGTATTGGGTGAGTCCATATGTCTCGCTTGGTAACCTAGCCAAAGGCTATCATGCTCCGGTAGGGCCATGTCGAAATTTATGGAATGTCCAAATACGTGACGATCATTATCCATCCGCTTGTACATTAGCATAGGAGTGTCATGCTACCGGTTTTTCGTCGTGCACCATGCGTGTCCATTGAGTCCCTCGTTGACCCTTGGGCTAATCCCACCTAGGAAAGAGACTGCACGACCACGTGTGTGGGAGAAATAAGGGTGGAAGGACCTACTTGCTTGCTTGTGCTCTGTGAGTGTTGCATATCACGACCATGCATTATACTTGCATTTCATGCATAATGCCTAACATCTTGTCCCTGCAGCCATCATAGATCTGCCCAGGTGGACTAGATCACCAACCGGACGACTGATCCGAGTTCCTACCCCTGAGCTGTCAGATAGAGAGGGTCTACCAGAAATCTTATCAGAAATCAGCGGTACTGTATCTCAGATGGCAAACTTGCCTAGGGGGGATGACGCCACCAGGGCCATGATCGCGGAAGAAGTAGGTCGGCGATTTGAAGAATTCGAGGGTAGAATGATGAATATGTTGTCCGCCTTGGCACAGCAGAATGCTGCACAGAATCATCCTCCTCCTCCTCTAGTGAGACAGAATGAGCCAGAGGAAGAAAGGGCCGAAAGACAAGAAGAGCCCGTTAGGCCGCCGCCAGTAGAGTTGAGATCAGTGGCCTCGGGAGAGCAGAGAAGAAGGCCTGTGCTGAGAATTGATGATGATATCGAAGATGATAGGATGAGCCTTGCATCTGAGAGGGGGAAAGCACCTCTGACCAATGACTTCATTTTAAAGAAGATGGAAGAAAGGTTCGAAGCTATGGCTCGTATGTTGAGCAGGGGTCAAGGGATGAACCCAGAGGATAAGGAATTGGAGGGAGAGGACCCGATCCCTTATAACTTTAAAATGCCAGACGTGCCAAAATTTGATGGAACTTTTGACCCAACCGCTCATGTGAAACAGTATTCTCTGGTCATGAAGGGGACCACGTTGTCTAAGAAGCAGAAAGTAGAATACTTTTGTCTGAGTCTGACCGCCCATGCCATCGACTGGTATCATAGTCTCGACCGTCGCACTAAAGAAGATTAGGATCTGCTCACTGAGGAGTTTTTGAAGCAGTATGACTGCAATACCAGAATGGAGGTGACCCTAAAAGATCTTAAACTGCTCCAGCAGAAGGCCGGGGAATCTTTCCATGATTATCTCACCCGATGGCGGAACCGAGTAATGGAGATACGGAGGAAGCCTGACACCCAGGATCAGATTCATTTATTTATCAAGAACGCAAGCCCGTACTTGAAAGATGGGTTGAAGATGAAGGGGTTGAAGGACTTGGAGTCTCTCAAGGATATAGCCATCGAGGCAGAAGGAGAGTTCTTGGCTAGGAAGGCTAACAATGATAATTTCGCTAAAAGGGCTAACCCCGGTCAAGGAACCAGTAGGCCGGCGGGTCCCAGTTGTAGCACCAGAAGAACAGGTGAGGTGTCTGCTACTGAGGTAACCACCCAGAGGAAGTTTTCAAACTTGGGGAGACCATTATCTTGGGTTTTGAGAAGGTTAATGAAGGAGGGAAAATTGCAGCCCTTAGCTCGTAGACCTACTTTGACGCAGGGAAAGCCTGGGCACAAAGATAATGAATTCTGTGCGTTTCATGAGCACTCAGGCCATATCACAGATAAGTGCAAAGCCCTACGGCACTCTATCCAAGACTTGATTGATAGCAAGCAGATCTATAACCCTGAAAAGAGGGAAGCTGAGAAGAAGCCCGGTTATAATGCCGTACCACCACCCGTGTTTATGATCGGATCTAGCTTGCCAGAGTGGTATGTGCTACAAGATCTGTATGGGAGCGAGAGTTGTGCTGCTGATTGTTCCGAAGATAGGGAAGAGAGAGCAGTTGTGGCAACCCTTGATTACTGGTCTAGCAGTGAGAGCGGCGGAGAAGCCGAGGAGGAAGGAGAGATGAACCTTGATTTGTGGGGGTCTGATGAAAACAAAGAAGAAATAGGGGTTGTAACGAGAAGCGGAAGAGTGGTCCCCGAGATTATAAGGCTACCTGAGCCAGTGCAGACGCCAGCAGAGAAAGAGCCAGAGGAGAATCAGATTGTCAAGCAATTGAAGAAGACTGTAGCTCAAATATCTATTTGGGATCTTTTGAAGCAATCCCCCTCTCATAGGCAGAAGGTAGTGGAGGCTTTGGTTGAGGCCACGGTCGCCACCACGATTTCCCCATCAGAGCTTTTGGGCTTAGTTAAGGGAGGATCCGAGGAGAGATTGGTCTTTTCTGATGCCGACCTACCGGTCAAAGGCCGCAATCATAACAGACCCCTGTACATCAAAGTGCAGATTAACGACAAGCACACTGCTTGCGTTATGGTAGATGATAGGGCTTCTATCAATGTGTGCCCCCTGATAGCTCTGCAGGTTTTGGTTTAAACGAGGATATGCTCAGTGGATCAGATCTGACTATCACAGCCTATGATAATTCGAGGAGGCAAGCCTCGGGAATCTTTAAGACCTTGGTCAAGACAGGACGCATTGAAGTGGAGGTAGAATTTGTAGTTCTGCCCATCCCTGCTAACTTCTCAGCTCTGCTTGGGAGACCCTGGTTTCACAAATTAGGAGGAGTGCCATCCACACTGCATCAAATGATAAAGTTCCCACATGAAGGGGAGGTGGTGACTATCAAGGCAGCTAAGGAGAACCAGGTCTCAGTGCTTGAAATAGCTAATGAGCCATTTAGTGGCTTCTATGTGTCCATGATAAGGGAAGAGCATGGGTCAGTGGATAACCCAGTTGTGGTTAATATGTTGAAGAAGATACACTATCTCCCCGGGGCTGGTTTGGGCAGAAACTCTCAGGGTTTGCAAACTGCGATCACCACTTGAGGTCAAAAGAGCCGAAAAGGTTTGGGGTACAGAGTCGGCTTCGGCAAGAAGAAGGCGGCGGACAAGATCCCTCACATTTCAGAAAGCTTTGTGCCAGCATCCTCAGTTTGCGCATATACTGGCGAAGATGAACCGCAATGGGTGAAGGGGAGGTTTGTCCCTGGGTTCGAGATCTTTAATGATGTATTTGACTGGAGAGTCGGGTTTATCAAGACTGCTGAGGACTTCTGGGATGAGGAGGTCATGACTCAGGGTATCACTTGGGACAGATGTGAGCCTGAAGAGGTCGTTACCAAGAAGATGATAGCTGCCAGGCTGAAAGGGAAAGAGAAGATAGCAGAATTAGAACTGGAGATGGGGGGTTTGAAGATTTCCTCCGACATGCCTGAGGGGCCTCTGCTAAATCAGGAAACTAGTAAACAAATAGCGACAGCGTCAACCTCTGGAGCTGTAGAAGAAGACTCAGGCTTAGACTGTCTTTTTATTCCAGAACTCTTTTATGATGTAAATGACAATTATAATATTATTAATAAGGCAAACAATTTCTCTTACTTGTACGATGTTTCTAATGATTTCAACATGCATGAACATGATCATATTCCATCAATTTTTGACATTGATTCCACTGATACAACGCCTTTAAACTTGGAACCTCGGAAGATCCGAGAGAAATTTTAATAGCATCAAATATAACTCTTGAGGAGAGAAAAAATTTTGAGAGAATAATAAGAAAACATGAAAAAGTCTTTGCCTGGACCTATGAGGACATGCCAGGAATTGACCGAGACGTGGCAGAACATGCTATCCCAACTTACCCAGATTATAAGCCTGTGAAGCAGAAGTTGAGGAGGCTCAGGCCAGAATGGGCAGAAAAGGTTAAGGAGGAAATTTGACAGCAGATTGAAGCCAAGTTCCTCGTTGAAGTGCAGTATCCTACATGGTTGGCAAATGTGGTCCCTGTAGCAAAGAAGAACGGAAAGGTCAGGGTGTGCGTGGATTATCGAGATCTGAATAAGTCCTGCCCTAAAGATGATTTTCCACTACCCCATATCGATGTGTTGATAGACAGCGCTGCCAATTGCGCAATGTACAGCTTTGGAGATGGTTGTGTCGGCTACAACCAGATCCTGAATAAAATAGCTGACCGGGTTAAGACCGCTTTCATCACGGAATGGGGGACCTACGCCTACCGAGTCATGCCTTTCGGCCTAAAGAATGCAGGGGCCACATACTAGAGGATGGCGACCAAGATCTTGAGTGATCTGATCCACAAAGAGGTAGAAGTGTATGTCGATGACATGATGGTCAAATCAGCCACCCGAGAGGGACACTTTGAAGCAATAGAGAAGTTCTTCACCAGGATTGACAAGTATAATCTGCGGCTTAACCCCAAAAAGTGCATTTTCGGAGTAACTTCAAGAAAATTATTGGGACATGTCGTCAGTCAGAGGGGAATAGAAATTGACCCGGACAAGGTGAAGGCCATCAGAGAGATGCCTATGCCGCAAAAGGAGAAGGATGTAAGGAGTTTCTTGGGCAAGCTGTAGTATGTCAGCCGATTTATCGCCAAGCTCACTTCGATATGCGAGCCTATTTTTAAGCTGCTTAGAAAGAATCAACCTGTGGTCTGGAACGAAGACTGTCAGAAGGCTTTTGATAGCATTAGAGAATACCTGTTGATTCCGCCAGTGCTAAGGCCGCTGGAGCCGATCAAGCCACTTATCCTGTATCTGGCAGTAGAAGGCAATTCAGTGGGCGCTATGATGGCTCAAGAGGATGAATTTGGGGTGGAATTTACAATTTATTACCTCAGTAAGAAGTTCCTAGCTTATGAGATACAATATACTGAAGTAGAAAAGATCTGCCTCGCAGTAATTTGGGCGTCAAAGAAGCTGAGACATTACTTCCATTCATACAAAGTTCAGGCAGTGGCCAAGCAGAATCCACTAAGATATTTGCAGGAAGCCCCGTCTTTGCTTGGTAAGATGGGGAGGTGGCTGCTCTTGCTACAGGAGTTCGATGTGCAATACATCACTCGTAAAACTATTAAGGGGCGGGCCGTAGCAGAATTTCTTGCTGAGCATCCTATTCAAGGAGACACTCCCGAGTTTACCTTTCCTGATGAAAGCATAGCCGCGATTTCTATCCAAGGATGGCAGTTGCACTTTAACGGGGCAGTGAATAACAGAGGGGCTGGAATCGGAATCGTCCTCGTCCTGACAACCCTAAATAATGAGAAACTTCCCCTAGCAAAGAAGTTGAGGTACAAAGCAACCAACAATGAAGCCGAATATGAAGCATGCACTTTCGGGTTAGAAGCTTTAGCGGCATTGGGGGCAAAGAATATAGAAGTATTCGGTGACTCATCCTTGGTGATCAACCAGATCCGAGGTGAGTGGGCTGTAAAAGAAGAACGGTTGGTACCCTATGTTGAATATTTGAAAGAGGTATGCGGGCAGTTTTAGACTTGCACCTTCCACTTCGTGCCGAGAGATGAGAATCGTCTAGCTGATGCGTTGGCAACCTTAGTGTCAATGTGGGATAACCCTGAAGGAGTTGCCATGAAGCCAGTGCTAATTTCGAGTTCTGAGAAACCCAGCTTTGAGACCAAGCCTGTAATGGAAGTAGGAGTGGCGGACGGGAAGTCATGGTACTTTGACATCATGAATTACTTGGAAAATAATAAATTTCCAGAAGAGGCTACTGAGAAAGACCAGAGGATGATCTGAAAGCTATCTACTCAGTTCATATCCTTGGAGGGGGTGTTGTACAAAAGACAGTCGGACGGGATTCAGCTCAGGTGCTTGAATGAAAAGGAAGCCCGCAAAGTGATGGAGGAAACCCATGCAGGTGTCTACAGGGCCCACATGAACGGTTTGACCTTGGCTAAGAAAATCATGAGACATGGCTTTTATTGGCTTACGATAGACAATGACTGCTCAAAGTATGTTAAGCAATGCCAGTTGTGCCAACAATACGCAGACTTGAGACACCTGCCTATATCAGAGTTGCATAACCTGACATCACCTTGGCCTTTCGCTGCTTGGGAGATAGATATCATTGGAGAGATTCGCCCTACGACATCCAATGGGCACAGATACATCATAGTTGCAATTGACTATTTCACCAAATGGGTAGAGGCGGAATCCTTCAAGAAAATAGACGCGAGGGATATGGCCAAGTTCATAGAGAGAAATCTGATCTGCAGATATGGCCTCCCTTATCACATAGTGTCTGACAATGGGGTGCAGTTCATGGGAG
Organism: Excoecaria cochinchinensis; assembly: GCA_947683425.1. Classification (NCBI taxonomy): domain Eukaryota; kingdom Viridiplantae; phylum Streptophyta; class Magnoliopsida; order Malpighiales; family Euphorbiaceae; genus Excoecaria; species Excoecaria cochinchinensis. The sequence continues at coordinate 1,813,239 of CANTUQ010000020.1, forward strand.
AAACCAGGAAGCTCCTCGAGAAGTATGGTGTCGAGCATCATAAATCCTCTCCATACAGGCCACAAGCGAATGGAGCAGTAGAAGTCGCTAATAAGAATATGAAGAAAATCCTGTCTAAGATGGTCCAAACCTACAAAGACTGGGCTAAAAAGTTACCCTTCGCTCTGTGGGGATATAGAACAACGGTAAGGACGTCTACAGGCGCTACACCATTTTCCCTAGTATACGGAACCAAAGCAGTATTGCCAGTTGAGATAGAGCTCAAATCACTGAGGGTGGTCATGGAAGCCCAAGTCCCGGAGGCCGAATGGGCGCAGCAGAGGCTACAGTACTTGAATTTACTGGATGAGAGTAGGCTGAAAGCTTATTATCATAATCAGATTTACCAGAAGAGATTGGCAAGAACTTTCGGAAAGAAGGTGAGAAAGCATCCGCTGAGAGAAGGGGACTTGGTGTTCAAGCAGATGAGGCTAGGCATACCAGATATTAGAGGGAAATTTAGACCGACCTGGGAGGGGCCGTATATCCTTAAGAAACTGTTGTCCAAAGGAGCTGCAATCTTGTCGAATAGTGATGGGAACGAATTCAAAGAACCGATCAACGTCAACAGACTCAAAAGGTTCCATGGCTAAAGACCAAAATAAAAAGAAGAGAATAAAATGCCCTGCAGGTCGAAAATCGAAAAAAGGCGGCTGTGCTAAAATTGGGCGCCTCGACAGGGTGAAAATCGAAAAAAGGCATCCTGTGCAAAAATTAGAGGCATGAGAGAAAATGTCCAATCATGAAAACCCGAGTGGGCCGATTGGTAACAGGAGTTGATGCTATTAAAATTTGGTTTCATGTATTAACAGTGCATAAGCAGCTGAGTAAATGCTAAAACTGATCATGTATGCTGGAATTATATGAAAATATACACAAATTCGTGAAATAGAATGAATATTATTTTTTTCATTTTTGTCATTTCCCAGTTCTGCATTAAAAAGAAATGTAGCACCAAAAGAAATACATATATAAGCTAAGCTAAGTCCTTCTGCTGCTCTCGCCGACCAGATGCTTGAGCCCTCGAGTCCTGTTATCAGATGCTGGACTAAGGATCCACTTCTTGTACTCGTTAGTCGAAGACACAGAGTGATTGCCGAACCTCGGGATAACAGTCTTCACTGGTAGTTTGCCCCACAGCTCATAATACCGAGAAGCAAATGCGGCCGAGAGAGCTCCTCCCCGAAAAGATAAGGGAACCCTCACTACATCCTGGGTCATCCCGAGCTGACGCGTGCATCGAGAGGTGATGAAGAAGGTGGCTTGACGGAGCCCACAGAGGGGAACACACCCCGATGGCCCATCAATGACCACATGAGACAGTGGGAGCCAGGCAGATGAAAACTGATGTCGTCATCCGACAGCTCGCCAAATCTGGTAATACCTTCACCAGTGGTGGCACACCCTTGCAGTCATCGACGCGGCAGAAAGTGGCTCGGCGAGTACTGTGGAGTAACTCGAGGGGGTGGCTCAGATAACATCTTCAGTTTCTCTTGCAGCCAAATCTGAAAAAAAGGAAAAAAAAAAGAAGTGAAGAAAAAGAAAAAAGGAAAAAAGCCGCTGGAGTAAGTAGGGTTTACTTCAGGCAAAAATAGGGCACAGGGTTGTGTGAAAATCCGAAAGGACGCACCTCCCGCTAAGAAAAGCTAGTGTGAAAATCCATAAGGGACGCACTACCTTTAAAATAATGACGTACCTGGAGCAATAAGGGGCTGCCGGTAAAGGTTGTAGTGGATCCAGAGCTCACAGCGTCCAAGCCCAGAATGGTTTCAGCCAGGATGAGTGGTAAGGGTGATAATCCCAGATGAAAGTCGCCCAAGACTCCGAACAGGTGAGAGTCACCTGTCAAACCCCCTGGAACAACAGTGAGGAAGTTCACCATGCAAAATAAGAATATGATGCTTACCCGATAGGTGGGGATGTCAATGAATTGATCCAGAGCCTTGATTAGTGGCCCCAGAGAAAAGGAAGAGCCCAGAGGAATCAGCCGGACGGCCTCAGAAGGAGGTATGCCGAGAGCCATGGCTATGTCTCGGATCTATAATAGACCGCAGCGGGGGACGCAAGGCAGAGCGCTAGGAGGGAATCAGGCTCCCAGAATGGTAGCTAACTCTTCAGGCAAAGGGCACAATTACTGGTAGGTGAAGCGGAAGACGTGAAACCGGGGGTTCCAGAAGTGGGTCGCCGCCAGAAGGAGGTTCTGATCGACTTTGACCCGGCACAGATATTTCAGCCCGGACAGAGAGGGAAGGGTGCCTTCTCCCCAAGTGTGTTTGTCATCTAAGATACGGTGCATCCTTTGGGCTAGACAAGAAGACATGCTGAGAAGTATGAAAGGCTCAAGATGTTGGAAAATGAAGAGACACAAGAAGAGCAAAACTTTTGTGAGAATTTATAGGGAAGTGTCACCGACGGCCTGCCCGTCTCTCCTAAGAGACGGCCTGCCCGTCGGTAGAGATCCACCTGGCAGACGTTAGCATTGCATTCATCACGCGCATTAACTTGCATTTATTGCGTGACAGACGGCCAGCCCATCGGTCACCTACAGACGCCCAGCCCGTCGGTCATGAAATTCTATATAAGGGCGAGTGACAGAAGGTGCAAACGCTGCTGTCCCTTTCATTTTCCCCTCTCAAACCGTTTTTAGCATGTTTTAGCAGTTTTTCAAGCATTTCTTCTTATTTTTTCGCGATTTCTTCATATTTTCACATTCTCTACTCATCGGGTGCTTCGATATTTATATTTCTTCAGTTTCTACACTTCTCGCGACTACAAGTAAGTAAATAACTACTTTTTTTAAAAAATTTTATTCAATTTATTTCTTTATTTCTTCTTCTTTTAATTTTAGAAATGATTAGGAAGTTTTAGATGCCTTAGAAATTTAGGGGAGATGCTGCCCATTTTTCTTTATTTTTCTTGCAATTAAATCTGAACTTTTGCATATGAAATTTATTTTGGGAGAAATTGATCTTGGGAAGTAATAAAAATAATTTTGGGTTGAAAAAAATGGGCTTATTAACCTAAATGGGTTTTTGGGTTGGTGCAATTGGTAGAACCAAGCCCATGCCCACTCAAGACCCCTATATAAAGGCTGAAAAATCAGAAAACCCTAGATTTCTTTTCAGACTTCTCCTCCTCCTCTTTGGCCGAATGGTATTCTTCTTCCTTTTCTTGAATTTTCTTCATTCTTCTCTCAAGTTCCCACCAAATCCAACCTTCCCAAGTAAAATCCAGCCTCTCTTTACAATAATAATGGTCTCTAAAGTTCATTTGAAGTGGAATAAGTGGGAAATAATAAGTGGAAAATTTGAATGTAAAGTTAATATTTTTAAATTGGTTTAAAGGTTCAAAGGGGTATTTTAGGATGTCTAGAGTATGTTTATATGATTATATTGCAAAAAGGAACTAAATTTATGGTGGTTTCTTTGATGTTTATATTCATCCACTTAAGGAATATAAGGAAAGTGATGGTGTTTTAAGGAGTTAAGGCAAGGAAAGGATGTTTAGGATGTGGAGAACAAGATAATAAGGTTAGTGGATACAATATCCTCCTTTTTCCATGTTAAAAGTATGATTTTTAGCTATGTTTAAACTCAAAGTATGTGAAATATGCATGTTTAATTGAATCAAACCATATAAACATGTTTAGGAAGGTTAAAAATGAGATTTTGAATTATTAAAATGAAAAGAAATTAAATGCATACCATGGATAACATGTAGGCCGAATGGTGTTCATGGATTTTCTATGATACATGTTAATGTTTAAGGCATATTTATGATGTATACATGATATTTTACATAAGAACTAACTAATAGAATGAACAAGAAAAAGAAAAATAATCATAGTGGGTGTTGAACACATAGGCCGAATGGTATATATATGTAAAAATGAGATTTTGATGTGTTTTGATGTTATTTAGTGGTATGACTATGTTAATTACCTTGTAAACTAGCTAAATGAGAGATAAAGGTGATAAGAATAATTTATGGTGCATGTATGTCAACGTGACCGAATTGAATAAGTAAGAAAAAAATGTGATTTTGATGTTTTTTAGTGCAAACTATTGACATAAATAAGTTAATTGACATCATAATTACCTAAAAGAATGATAAAGTAGATGAAAATAATTTATGGTAAAATATTGACATGATGGATGAGTAGTATACATGTTTGTATCCATGTGTACTTTGATGAATTAATAAGTTTTATGGTATGAAATGCCATTTGGATGAGAATTAAATGCATAATGACTGAATTGGATGGAAAAGAATGGAATAGTATGATGAAATTCCATGAAATGTATGAATGATAACTCAAAAATGTGAAAATGGAATAATGATGCCCTATGTAGTAATCTGGTAGTCAAGTTTAGTTTAGGATATGTTGGCTAGCCATAGGGACCTATGATCGCGGGTGTGAGCATGACGTCTCACTTATTGTAGGCTAGTGACAGTCCTACCTCAATGTATTAGAATGTCTTGAAAAGTATTGTAATGTACTGGAGTGATCATTCGGGGTCCCTCCAGGTTATTGTGAGCCTTTAAAAGTTCATGTCTCATTTATCCCGTTCATAGATTTCTGCCAGTTTTATACAGGGACAAAATGGTAAAAATGAGCTCGAAATGGTAAATTTGTGATTAAAATGATATTTATGTGAAAAATGGACATAACTGGAATTAAATAAAATGTTCGAGGGCAAAATGGTAATTTTAATCATATGTAAGTTCATAAAGATTAACAAGGGTAAAAATGGAAAAATGAATAATTAAATGGTTCTTCATGTGATTAAGTAATAAGATAAGAACAAGATAATGACAATGATAAGGATAAGATAAGATATGGATGAGATAAGATAAAATAAGGATTAAAATGAAATTCGACTTGTAATAGTACTTCAAGGACTAAAATGTAATTTGGAATGAAAACGGTAGTCTAGGGACTAAATGGTAATTTGCATGTTAAATAATGGTTAAAAAGATAAAGAGAATGAACTAATGGTATTTTTGTAATTGTGGAAAAAGTTTAAGGAGTAAATTGTAATTTTGCCATGTTTAGGGACTAAATTGTGATTAAGGCCTTTTATGTGTGCTTAATGGTAATATGCCTTTAAATAAGTGATTTAATGGTAATTTGCTTGTTCAATAATGAATTAATTAAATTGATAAATTCGTTTGGTGGTATAATTGTAAAAATGAGAAAGTTAGGGATAAAATTGTAATTTAATAATAGTTAAAGGAGCTAAGTGTAAATATGTCATAGTTAAAGGACTTAAATGTAAATATGATATATCTGAGGATCTAATTGTAATTATACCATAGGCAAGAGACCTAAATGCAAATATATAATTTCATGTGTACTGTATTTATATATGTCCTAAAATGAGTAATTTAATTGATATTAAGAATATTATTGCATGTAATTATTAAATGAAATAATTATTTATTTAAGTGCAAAATGGTAATTTTTAGTAATGTTTTAAGGACATAAATGTAATATAGCAAAAAAAATAATTTTGTAAGGATTAAGTGGTAAATTATATGTTAAATAATAAATTAACTAATGGCACTATCGTAAATAAGTAAAAAGTGAAGGGTAAAATTATAAATTAATGGACATCTTGGAATTTAAATGTAATTTGTTAATAGCAAGGTAAAAATGAGGGGTTTTAAAAGATAATTGATAGGTAATTTGAATGTAATTGTATAATTAATTGACAATAGAGAAAATAATAATATTTAGGTTAACATTAATAGAAATATTACAGTTAGTACTAATATTATAGCATTGGCAATATGATTAAATGTAAGAAAAATAGATGAGTAATATTAGCATTAATAATCAAATGAAAATGTCTTTCGACTACTAAAAGATTATTATTACTGATTAGCAATAACCAATATGTAGATTTAAATCAGTCTAATTTAGTTAAAGAATAAGATAATGCAATTAAGACAAATAATATTGTGTCAGATAAATTTAATTGAATACTGTGCATTTCATAATTAAGTTAAAATGAATTAAGAATGTGTAATAAAATATGTAAAGGACATGTAAGACAATAGATATGTCAGTAACTGATATTGTGCCCAGTGTAGACTGCAACTGACGTAATTAAGTTATAACCATAAAAAAAAAACGAATGAATACGATAATCACAAATATTGTTAATACGACTGGTCATTGAATTAATAGAATGAACATAATAGTATTAATGTTAAAGTTAATAGTACAGATAATAATGATTATGATGACAATAATATTGACGTTAAAGTATGGCTATTAAAGTAATGACAAAGGTAAAAGATAAATGATTAAAGTATGTCATAAACTGTCTAAAGACTCTGAAATTAAGGTTCACATAATGGGAATAAAGAAAAATGCTTGTGTGTGCATGCATGTTGTTTTAGTGTGGAAAATTTAAGATATGTATCCATCACTGGGCATTTCAATGCTCAGCGCGTAGTGTTGTTGCTGCGCGCAGGTTACAAAGATAGGAAGTTTTTAAGTGACCGGAATATCGATGACAGTCGAGATGAGGAACAAATACAGAGATGTAAGTGTAACATCCCAAAAATGGCCTAGTAGAATTGCATGTTTAATTGGATGTATAAAGGGGTAATTTGGTAATTGGTAAGTGAATTGGAATTTAATTAAGGAATTATAAGAGTCCATTGAGGGTATAATGGTATTTGTGTAAGTGACTAGAGGACAAAAGAGAAAGAAAGTCAAAGAAGGAAAATGAGGTCCAATAGAATTGTGACGTGTGGATAAGTGGGTGAGTGCATTAATGGAGATTTGAAAGGAAGAAGAGAGAGGGAGAGCAGGAATTGTTGCTTCCTGTGGAAGCCATCTGTTGTTTCCCTTTGTTGCACACTCTCATGTTCTCTCTCTCACTTCCTCTACTTCTCTATTTCTACTCTCAAGCTTTGCATGTGGGTGTTCTTCAAGAGTTGAGCTAGGGTTTTGAGATCAAAAGTGTTCCAAGAGGTAAGTGGTTGTTGTTTTATGGCTTGATTCTTCTTCCTCTTCTTCTTCACGGGTTTGGTTTGGGATTAAATGGTTTGTTCTTGGGTTTAAAGTTTGATTTGCATGGGTTAATTGAGCTGTTGTATTGGTTGGATTATGCAAGAATCTGAAGATAGGAGAAAGAACAAAGGAAAGGGAAAAGTAATATTGCCACACCCCAAAATAGCCCTGGTCGGATTGTGCATGCTAAGTCAGGATCGGAAGGGTATTTCAGTAATTTGTGAATGAGAATTTGGATAATAAGGACTTAATGGTAATTAATTAAGTGTGTTAAGAAGAGAAGTGGTAGTGTGTGTTGGTGATGTATGGAAGTAGGATATGAGTGGTTTTGGAAATGATTGGGTGTGACTCAAGTATGGTGCTTTGATTTGGAAAGTTGAGTGGATTTTATGGTCCAATTGAGTGCTGCCAAGTGGACTGTTAGGTGGGCATTGAAAGAAGAAAAAGAAGAAGTAAGAGGAAGAGAGAAGAGGGAACACAGATTTTTGGTTTGGCTTTCCCGTCTCCCTCATCTCACGCCCTCCCTTCTTCTTCTCTTCTCTTTTTTTGCTTCTCTTTTCTTTCTCATTTGGCTTGGGTTGTATTTGGCTTGAAGTGAGGTTGCTTTGAAGAGGTAAGTTGGATTAAGGTTTTCTACGTGCTCCTGTTCTTCTTCATCTTCCTGGTTTTGTTTTTAATTAGGGTTTGAACTAAGGAATTGTGGGTTTTATTGTGCAAGTTTTGGATTGTTAAGAAGAAGCAAGTAAAGGCAAGGAAAGGAATTGAGCAGTGATCTTGAAGCCTGATTTTGGATCGTCATCTCCAGGTTTGGGAGTGTTATGAATGCATGCAACCTTTGAGAGTTCTGTATTTCTTATTTCGGTTTTTAGTTTTTGTTTCTGCCCTATTTCTCACTTAGGATGTGTATATGATTGTATTTCTGGAATTTTATGTGTTTAGCATGTGTTTATGCATGACTTGTGCGATTAGATGTGTTAATAACGCATGTATAAGATTGAATCAAAAGTGCTGAGTTTAAGTTTTTAACTTGCTGTGATTGTTAGGGTTCCTGTTCTTGATGGAATTTAAATGTGGTGATGCATGATTTCGATTGCTTTGACTAATTTCTGGAATGTTTAGTTTAGTTTGATCTTGAGTGAGTAGTGATATGCTTTTGAGTGACAAGGTAAGAGTTTTTGCATGATTGAATGAATTCTGAGAAGTTTTTGAAAGAATTTCTGGAAAACGATGGAATCTGCAAATTTGAGATCGGGGAAGAAGAAGGAGGCAGCTCACGTGACGTGAGCTATGCTCACGCGACGTGAGCAGATTGCTCACGCGACGTGAGCAATCCTCACGACGTGAGCAATGCTCACACAACGTGAGCAGATTGCTCACGGCGTGAGCAATGCTCACGTGACGTGAGCAGTGCTCACGCGACGTGAGCAACGCTCACGCGACGTGAGCAACCTTCACGTTACGTGATGGTTGCTCAGGTCTTCCGGTTCCTCTGTTTTGCTTCTGTTTTTCTTCCCCAAGCGACCAAATTTTATAAAATGATTTCCAAATGCTTTTTAATGGTACTTTTCCTCTGCTGTGTGCTATATTATCTTACTCTACTATATGATATGATTGATTATTCCAATTTATTTGGTACTAATATTATGTTATCTATGATAAGTTACTCTGGTATTTTGAAATAAGTTTTGGATTATAATGACCCTGTTAATGACTGTGGGATTTCAACTGTATGGTTTGGAGTGAGATATGCTTATTATTGTGATTTTTATTACATGTCTTATTTCGAATGCAAAGGATTTGTGGAGGCTAACTTTCTGATTGTTAGTCTCAAACATGTTCTAGCTTAATGTAAATTATGTTACCATATCTCTAGTCTGTTTCTTCTCCAAAGATATCATGCCATGCTTAAAGGTATATTGTATTATTTTCATGATTTAGATAATGTGTTTTTAATCATTGGCATAGTATGATTTCCCCATGTGTTCCTGTCATACTTCAATATATTGAGTAGTGATAGAATGTTATTGATTGGATTATTGCATGCTTCAGAATATGATTTGTATAAGGTATGATTGATGTTATGCTATGCTAAACTTATTCGAATAATATGGATGATGTCTGAATACATTGTTATGCTTTAACCTTTGAATTCAATGTGATATGTTAAATGTAATTTGAACTGTGCACAATTTATATTTAGTTATCGTCGCCTGATGCATGATTAGGTTTTGTATTGACAATGTTTGGCATGTTAAAGCTTTTATACCTGATTCTTGGCATGCTTTAGAATATTGTTTAATGTTAAAGTGTATGGACTGTAATATGATTTGCAATGGGAATTGTATGAGTTATGACCGACTTTATGAGCATATCTATATGTCTATCGTACTCTGATTTATGCATGATGAATATATATATATATATATATATATATTTATGCGTTGTGCGATTCGAAACGTGAATTATTTTATACATAACCTGCTAGAGTCAAGTAAGTGGATAGTTAGGCATGCCTAATAGAGTCTTCTGTAGCTGCAGCGCCCGTTGAATGATTTGGACCCTGATCAGGTCCCCGTTTGCTTCCTCGCGAACCCTTTTCTGTATTGGATCTTGTTTAAGGTCCCTTGTGAAAATATCTGTGAAAGTTAAAGTATAATGGTTTAATCGGTTCGTACCCGTAACGTACTGTCTGTAATCGGCTCGTACCCGGAAAGTACTGTCTGTACACTCGTTATCCACTACCTAGAGTCAGCAGGTGTTCTTTGAATGTTTATTTGAACTACTCTGATCTGATCTGGCTATAAATGGATTATCTGAATGGGTATATTGATGTAATGTATATCGGATTATTTCTGAATGAATATGATGATGAAATACTGATTGTATGGCTTTATTATATGAGCATGTTTATATGGATTATGTTTTAGCCTTTGCGTATTATCCTTGTTATTTTGAAATAACCATCAGAATGTAACTATGAGCTTCAGAATGTATGTCTGTTTTAAGTAAGCATGATTTAATATCTAACATGATTATCCGTACTTGTCATGTGATTTGTTATAAGTTTCTGAATGCTTTGAAATGATTCGAATTGATGTATTTAAGTATATGGCTTCAGCATAGTTTTGTTATATATATTAGCATGTGAACTGAAGCATTTGTGATGGCAAGTATGTGATGTTTAATTGTACTTTCTGCATGATGATGATATGAATGTAATGCTATGTGGTTATGTTTTCAGTCTCCGCTATCAGAGTGTTTTTGCATGATACTTAATATATGAGAGTTGCGCAGCGGTAATATGATGCTTTGGATATTGTGTACCTTGGATTTTTTACTAGTGTGTGTGTTTAGTATGTCAAAGTATATTGTTTAGCTAGCATTCTCAACATGATGATTGGGTTGTCAGTTCAAGCATGAGTGCTTAGTTATGTCAATTGCATGTGTAAAGTTCTTGTGACTCCGCACGGTAAGATGTTGATATTTGCTAACCATGTAGGTTTATGCATGTGATATAGTATGTAGTTCGGCATGATGATGCTTGTAACGTGAATTGTATTATGTCTGTTATGGTCTATCCTGGACATGAGTTTATTGTTTGATTGTGAGTATTAAAATGAATGCCTTTATTATGCAAGCCTAATTGTTTATATGTTATGAATATCCGCATTTGCCATTTGAATGTGTTTTGCCTCGGCGACCATTGTGAATGGCCGTCCATATTCTTATGTGTTCTCCCCACTAAGCGTTATCGCTTAGCACGGATTTCCTTTCCGTGCAGGTGGCAGGTTTGGTTCTGTTCGAGTCGCGCTTCTGCTGGGTCGGCCACGTAGGAGTTAGAAGTTCTGTATTTTTTCCAGCTTCTGTATTTCAGCTTTTGTAATTCTGTAGTATTGTATATGTAATTAATTAGGCTTTGATCTTGAGTTTTCTTTTGGGATTGTAATAGTTAGTATGTCCTTATGTTTAGTTATTCCTTTATTTTATTATTTCGATTATGCTTCCGTTGAATGGTCATATGTATGCCTCTGTGTATGCTTTTGCTTAGTGCCTGCGTGTGCGTGAGTTATTGCATGTTCAGTCTGTACCGCAAGGTAAGTCAAGGTAAGTTTTTAATTAAACCGTATTTTCGTATGTATGTTATGTATGAATGTATGCTTCCGCATTGTGCATGTGTATATCTGTATATGTGAGCGTCGTGTAGCGCGTCCGTCGGTGTCCTTCCAACGGGGACGGCGATGGGGGTGTTACAGTTAGTGGTATCAGAGCCCAGGTTTGATGGTTCTGGGTGTGTTGTTTGTTATGTGTTGAGTCTGTGCATGAGAGTCGGTTTTGTGTCGTGGCCTAATGCAGATGCGTCTTGTTTTGTGTCATGTCTCGATGGAGTCTGATCCTAGTGAGAATGTGGGCGAGACAACAGAAAGTGTGAATCGAGTTAGTGCTGATCAAAATGTTTCCGAACGTACTCCAGTTGAAGATTCTGGTTGTGTTTCTGATGATAGGATTCTAGTGCAAGGATTGATTCGGATTTTGGATAGATTGACTGCTCCTCGTGCTTCTCAAGATTTTGTTCAGCATGTTCCTCAGAAGAGAAAAGGATCGGTTAGTGAAGTGCCAGCAGGGAAGAGGGTTCGAGAACCTTCGATGTGTCAACAATTTCGGAAGCAACATGGGAACAAGTGTAAGAAGTGGGTACCGTCAGTATGTCAGCACTGCCAGAAGCGACATCAGGGCTCATGTCGGAAGTTTTCAGGTGCTTGTTTCAGGTGTGGCAGTATGGAACACCGGATTGCCGATTGTCCTAAGAAGATGAGTGAGAATCTAACTGGGCAAGCTAGAAAGGAAGTGGAGGATTTGCTCAGATCTTCTCGAGTGTCTTCAGAGTTTGTAGCATCTAGCAAGGATTCGAAGGAGACAGCAGGTTCTTCTGGTAAGTTACTTTGCAAGCTTTTGTCTAAGTAAGTTTTGTTTGTTTGGGTTGTGTGGATGTAAGTGTTTCGCTGTGAATTTCGAGGACAAAATTCTTTTAGGAGGGAAGAGTTGTCACACCCCAAAATAGCCCTGGTCGGATTGTGCATGCTAAGTCGGGATCGGAAGGGTATTTCAGTAATTTGTGAATGAGAATTTGGATAATAAGGACTTAATGGTAATTAATTAAGTGTGTTAAGAAGAGAAGTGGTAGTGTGTGTTGGTGGTGTATGGAAGTAGGATATGAGTGGTTTTGGAAATGATTGGGTGTGACTCAAGTATGGTGCTTTGATTTGGAAAGTTGAGTGGATTTTATGGTCCAATTGAGTGCTGCCAAGTGGACTGTTAGGTGGGCATTGAAAGAAGAAAAAGAAGAAGTAAGAGGAAGAGAGAAGAGGGAACACAGATTTTTGGTTTGGCTTTCCCGTCTCCCTCATCTCACGCCCTCCCTTCTTCTTCTCTTCTCTTTTCTTGCTTCTCTTTTCTTTCTCATTTGGCTTGGGTTGTATTTGGCTTGAAGTGAGGTTGCTTTGAAGAGGTAAGTTGGATTAAGGTTTTCTACGTGCTCCTGTTCTTCTTCATCTTCCTGGTTTTGTTTTTAATTAGGGTTTGAACTAAGGAATTGTGGGTTTTGTTGTGCAAGTTTTGGATTGTTAAGAAGAAGCAAGTAAAGGCAAGGAAAGGAATTGAGCAGTGATCTTGAAGCCTGATTTTGGATCGCCATCTCCAGGTTTGGGAGTGTTATGAATGCATGCAACCTTTGAGAGTTCTGTATTTCTTATTTCGGTTTTTAGTTTTTGTTTCTGCCCTATTTCTCACTTAGGATGTGTATATGATTGTATTTCTGGAATTTTATGTGTTTAGCATGTGTTTATGCATGACTTGTGCGATTAGATGTGTTAATAACGCATGTATAAGATTGAATCAAAAGTGCTGAGTTTAAGTTTTTAACTTGCTATGATTGTTAGGGTTCCTGTTCTTGATGGAATTTAAATGTGGTGATGCATGATTTCGATTGCTTTGACTAATTTCTGGAATGTTTAGTTTAGTTTGATCTTGAGTGAGTTGTGATATGCTTTTGAGTGACAAGGTAAGAGTTTTTGCATGATTGAATGAATTCTGAGAAGTTTTTGAAAGAATTTCTGGAAAACGATGGAATCTGCAAATTTGAGATTGGGGAAGAAGAAGGAGGCAGCTCACGTGACGTGAGCTATGCTCACGCAACGTGAGCAGATTGCTCACGCGACGTGAGCAATCCTCACGATGTGAGCAATGCTCACGCAACGTGAGCAGATTGCTCACGGCGTGAGCAACGCTCACGCGACGTGAGCAACGCTCACGCGACGTGAGCAACCTTCACGTTACGTGATGGTTGCTCAGGTCTTCCGATTCCTCTGTTTTGCTTCTGTTTTTCTTCCCCAAGCGACCAGTTTTTATAAAATAATTTCCAAATGCTTTTTAATGGTACTTTTCCTCTGCTGTGTGCTATATTATCTTACTCTACTGTATGATATGATTGATTATTCCAATTTATTTGGTACTAATATTATGTTATCTATGATAAGTTACTCTGGTATTTTGAAATAAGTTTTGCATTATAGTGACCCTGTTAATGACTGTGGGATTTCAACTGTATGGTTTGGAGTGAGATATGCTTATTATTGTGATTTTTATTACATGTCTTATTTCGAATGCAAAGGATTTGTGGAGGCTAACTTTCTGATTTTTAGTCTCAAACATGTTCTAGCTTAATGTAAATTATGTTACCATATCTCTAGTCTGTTTCTTCTCCAAAGATATCATGCCATGCTTAAAGGTATATTGTATTATTTTCATGATTTAGATAATGTGTTTTTAATCATTGGCATAGTATGATTTCCCCATGTGTTCCTGACATACTTCAATATATTAAGTAGTGATAGAATGTTATTGATTGGATTATTGCATGCTTCAGAATATGATTTGTATACGGTATGATTGATGTTATGCTATGCTAAACTTATTCGAATAATATGGATGATGTCTGAATACATTGTTATGCTTTAACCTTTGAATTCAATGTGATATGTTAAATGTAATTTGAACTGTGCACAATTTATATTTAGTTATCGTCGCCTGATGCATGATTAGGTTTTGTATTGACAATGTTTGGCATGTTAAAGCTTTTATACCTGATTCTTGGCATGCTTTAGAATATTATTTAATGTTAAAGTGTATGGACTGTAATATGATTTGCAATGGGAATTGTATGAGTTATGACCGACTTTATGAGCATATCTATATGTCTATCGTACTCTGATTTATGCATGATGAATATATATATATATATATATATATATATATATATTTATGCGTTGTGCGATTCGAAACGTGAATTATTTTATACATAACCTGCTAGAGTCAAGTAAGTGGATAGTTAGGCATGCCTAATAGAGTCTTCTGTAGCTGCAGCGCCCTTTGAATGATTTGGACCCTGATCAGGTCCCCGTTTGGTTCCTCGCGAACCTTTTCTGTATTGGATCTTGTTTAAGGTCCCATGTGAAAATATCTGTGAAAGTTAAAGTATAATGGTTTAATCGGTTCGTACCCGTAACGTACTGTCTGTAATCGGCTCGTACTCGGAAAGTACTGTCTGTACACTCGTTATCCACTACCTAGAGTCAGCAGGTGTTCTTTGAATGTTTATTTGAACTACTCTGATCTGATCTGGCTATAAATGGATTATCTGAATGGGTATATTGATGTAATGTATATCGGATTATTTCTGAATGAATATGATGATGAAATACTGATTGTATGGCTTTATTATATGAGCATGTTTATATGGATTATGTTTTAGCCTTTGCGTATTATCCTTGTTATTTTGAAATAACCATCAGAATGTGACTATGAGCTTCAGAATGTATGTCTGTTTTAAGTAAGCATGATTTAATATCTAACATGATTATCCGTACTTGTCATGTGATTTGTTATAAGTTTCTGAATGCTTTGAAATGATTCGAATTGATGTATTTAAGTATATGGCTTCAGCATAGTTTTGTTATATATATTAGCATGTGAACTGAAGCATTTGTGATGGCAAGTATGTGATGTTTAATTGTACTTTCTGCATGATGATGATATGAATGTAATGCTATGTGGTTATGTTTTCAGTCTCCGCTATCAGAGTGTTTTTGCATGATACTTAATATATGAGAGTTGCGCAGCGGTAATATGATGCTTTGGATATTGTGTACCTTGGATTTTTTACTAGTGTGTGTGTTTAGTATGTCAAAGTATATTGTTTAGCTAGCATTCTCAACATGATGATTGGGTTGTCAGTTCAAGCATGAGTGCTTAGTTATGTCAATTGCATGTGTAAAGTTCTTGTGACTCCGCACGGTAAGATGTTGATATTTGCTAACCATGTAGGTTTATGCATGTGATATAGTATGTAGTTCGGCATGATGATGCTTGTAACGTGAATTGTATTATGTCTGTTATGGTCTATCCTGGACATGAGTTTATTGTTTGATTGTGAGTATTAAAATGAATGCCTTTATTATGCAAGCCTAATTGTTTATATGTTATGAATATCCGCATTTGCCATTTGAATGTGTTTTGCCTCGGCGACCATTGTGAATGGCCGTCCATATTCTTATGTGTTCTCCCCACTAAGCGTTATCGCTTAGCACGGATTTCCTTTCCGTGCAGGTGGCAGGTTTGGTTCTATTCGAGTCACGCTTCTGCTGGGTCGGCCACGTAGGAGTTAGAAGTTCTGTATTTTTTCCAGCTTCTGTATTTCAGCTTTTGTAATTCTGTAGTATTGTATATGTAATTAATTAGGCTTTGATCTTGAGTTTTCTTTTGGGATTGTAATAGTTAGTATGTCCTTATGTTTAGTTATTCCTTTGTTTTATTATTTCGATTATGCTTCCGTTGAATGGTCATATGTATGCCTCTGTGTATGCTTTTGCTTAGTGCCTGCGTGTGCGTGAGTTATTGCATGTTCAGTCTGTACCGCAAGGTAAGTCAAGGTAAGTTTTTAATTAAACCGTATTTTCGTATGTATGTTATGTATGAATGTATGCTTCCGCATTGTGCATGTGTATATCTGTATATGTGAGCGTCGTGTAGCGCGTCCGTCGATGTCCTTCCAACGGGGACGGCGATGGGGGTGTTACAGATATCTTGAAGCTAGCGGGTTGAACTCCATTTCAGGTCTGGGAGTGTTCTGTCCTTCTCATTTTGGATCATGTCTTTGAGTTCTAATGTTACAGTTAATTGTGTGTTTTGGTGCATGAAAAGGCACGAGTATATTAGATTTGTGTATATGAGTTGAGATGAAAGAGTTAAAATGCTTTGCATGTCCAATTTGAATAAACGTACATGAACATGAGATGAATTTCTGGGTTTTTACAACCTCAATATATGTTATTTTGATTTGTGTAATTATTGTGTAATTTGAGTTGTTGTTGTTATAGGCATGATTGGAGAGCACTGGAGGTACATTTTTATGTGATTTTGCATGTTATATGATTCTGGGTAAAATGGGTTTTGAATTTGTTAAGCTCTGGGTTTTACGTTTTCTGCTGAGAATTGGAAAACGCGATACTGTAAGCGACGCAATCGCAATAGAATTATGTAGTTCATCTTCTCGTACAGCGTGCTGAGATGATCTGTCCTAGTCGTGAGGAGGCAGCACGACTCGGTAGTAGCGCCTGGCATCTTCACGAGTCATGAAGCCTCTTCACGAGTCGTGAAGATGGCTAGCGACTCATGAATATTTTGGTGGGAAGGACACGAGTCGTACAAGATTGCACGACTCGTGCCCTCTTCCCTTTGTGGGCAGACACGAGTCGAGCACAAGGATCACGACTCGTGCCCGCTCCTTCCTGTGAGGCGACATTGTCACGAGTCGCGACAGCATGCGCAACTCGCAATGCGCGACTGGCCTCTCTTAGTCGGCTACTGTCGCGAGCGCGACAGTGAGCCTTTCCTGCCCTATTTTGAAAATGAGTTTCAGGGTTCTTTTTACATGGGTTTTTAGTGCTACATGGTACATGATTTGTTTTAAGCTTGTCTTATATTATGATGCCTCTAATTATAAGCCATATTGTAGACACCGGGTCCCGAGTAGCCTTGATCAGGATTACCCAATGATGAAATTAAGTGTGCCGATTTATAGGCAAAAAGAATGAAAGTTGGAAGTAATAATTTACTTGTCGTTTTGATTTGTTAAGAATAAATAAAAATGGACTTTAAAAATATTTTAAAAATGATTTAAAAAATTATTTTGGGATAAAAAAGTTAGTTTTTAAATTTTTGTATTTTATAGAGAAAAAAAAAATTTCGCGCGAATGTCGGGCTGCGGTAGGGCTGGGCGCGCGCCGCAGCGCCCTAGTGTGCGGGCCAGCGTGCTGCTGCGCGAGCGACGCGAGGGGCATTGCCTGCGCGTTCTGCACGCGAGCTGGGCCCAGCGACGCCCGTCGCTCAGCCCCTGGTCGCCCATTGCTGCCGATTTTGACGTTTTTTGCTCAAAAATTAATTTTTTCTTCAATTTTTTTAAGAGAATTCAATGCTAAAACTTTTTATATTCCTAACCCTTGAAATTCTGCAGTTCTTAGTGACTATTGGAGTTAATTTAATTTAATTTAATTGTTTAATTAAAAAATCTGAATTCTTGGGGAAAAATAAAAGGGGAAGTTTGGAAAAAATTTAGGGGGGAATTTTCTTTAGAAAAAATATTTTTTTCTTCTTCTTTATTCTCTCAAACAAATTCTCTCAACTTTTCTAAAGAATTTTTCCAAGTTAATTCTTGAGACAAAAAAAATAATAATTTTTGTTCTTGGGAATTTTTCTTCTTCTCATCAAACAATTTTTACTTTGAGACAAATAAATCAATTATTTATTCTTGAGTAAAAATTCATTTTCAATATTTTATTTTTCTAATATATTCTTACAACAAGACAAGGAATTGGATCATCTACATTTATTTCTTCAAGATAAATTTTGAGGGTAATTATTTTTGGCTCAACTTTTTAATTTAATTTTTAATTTAATTTTTATTTCCAATTAATTAGTTAACATGTAAATTCTTTTTGATCTTTTTTTGGTTTTGTAAATTCTTCTAGACTTTTTATCATGTAAATTCTATTAGTTCTATTAGTTTCTTCCTGATTTATGTTCTTATTTAATTGTTCATGTCATTATGCGTGTTATTATTTTTTCTATGTCTATTGTCTTCATTTGATTATTATTATTATTATTATTATTATTATTATTATTATTATTATTATTACTATTTGCCATGTTTTAACATGTTTTATTAGATTGCCATATATTATTTTATTCTTGCATGCTTAATTTGGGTTGTTTAATATTCTTTGGTTTCATTGTGTTTATTATTGTTATTATTATATTTGCAATTGCCAGTTTTATTATTATAATTTTTATTATCCTTGATTATTGCTATCATTTGATACTAGTATCATTATTATTATTAATATTATTATTTATATTTCTTATGTATACTAATTTTTATTATTACTTTTGGTTTTTATGCATGTTGGATATTAATGCTATTATTTTGTGTTTTTATACATGCTGAATTTTACATTTATTTTCTTATGTGTTTTTATACATATTGAATTTTATGTTTATTTTCTTATGTTTTTTTTGCATGTTGAATTTTATAATTATTATTTTATGTTTGCTTATGCGTGTTGGTTTTTATCATCATTATTTTATGCTTATTTATGCATGTTGAATTTTATTATTATTATGTTGTTTTTTTTATGCATGCTAAATTGTTAATTAATTAGATTGCATATTTTTATTATGTCATTTTAATTTGCTTGTCATACATGATGCAATTTTGATTGCCTTAATTTAATTATTTTCATGTTATATGTTTAATTAATTTTTTACTAACTTCATTTTTATTTGTTTTTCTTTTATTTTCAATACTTATTTTTATGTGAGTATTTTCCATACCAAGTGGGAGCCCAAGAAGATTTGAAGATCCATTTGGGAGTTGATTTGTTGATTTTTTTTTTATTATTTTCATTACTTTGCTTTTATTATTTTATTTCTAATATGTAATTTTTAATAATTTATTTTTATGCACGTTAATTAAAAAATCACAAAAATATTTTTATTAATTTGATTTTTTTTCTAAATAAAAAGGGGACCAATGTCCTAGCTTTTTCATCCAAAATAAATTGTCACTTTAAAAATTATTTTCTTTAATTATGCATGAGAGGACCAATGTCCTCATATTTAATAAATAGCCCGATTTATGTATGAATTATATTTTATTTACCAATGGATGTTGTATTCTGCTCCAAGTTTTGTTGTAATTTATTTTCATGCGCTTTTATTTACTTTATCTACCGCTTTATTTATGTGATTGACATGCGCTTTAATTAAATTGCATTAAAATTGAATGAGAAATGGGATGAAATGTTAAATTCAAAACTCAATTATAAACTTAATCAAGGTATGAATAAATGGAAAGTCCTGAACCATCTCTGGTCTTTGGGCTCAACGAGGCGAGAGGACCATTTCAATGTTCCATTGGAATGGGACTTCTAAGACACCTCTTGTATCCCGTAAAAAGGCTTTAACTTGCATAGTTCTAGGCTCCACGAAGTGAGAGGGTCATCCTAATGTTCTATTAGGATGGGGCCTCCAAGACCCCTCTGGCTTGCCCAAAATGGACATAGCAGCGTTGTCTTAGGCTTACTGAGGCTAGACGATCTTTCCCAATGTTTTATTGGGTGGCGACTCCAAGACACCTCCTTGTTGCCCAAAATGGATGCCTTTATAATTTCTTACAAGTTTTATGAACCTCTCTCGATCGGGCTAAAGGTGGGCATTCAGGGCGCCAACGGGGTTCGACGCGCGTCATAGTGGCGACTCCACTGGGGACATAAGAGACTTCGATTTGAAAGTACTTTGGTTAAAACATATAATTGAGTTTTAATTTAAAAATTTTATCCCTTTTCGAAATTGCATTGCATCCATACTAGAGCCTTAGATTATGCTAGTTTGGTCCCTTTTTTAGCCCCGGTACATTCCCAAAGCACGACTTTACGTTCACTCAATGTGGGGAAGTGTTAGGGATAATCACCAGCCTAAGCCTCGTACCTTATGGTATATTAAATGGAGACCCAATCGACCGTTATGCTCGTGATGAGCTAGACCCATTGGCAGGGACCATGCTTGGGTAGCCCTAAAGTATCATCACCTTTGACCAAAACTCATGTAATGGCAATAGATACTTCCCCTAGGTGACATGTACCTTAATACGATGCTTGCTGTGTGGGCCATTATATATTGAACAAAATCAACCAAATTAAATGGTCTTTTATCAAAGGCTTTCATGCCTCGGTGAGCCTATCTTAATATGGTTGAAATGTTTGAATACATAAAGGCCAAAACCCATGTGTATGTACATTAGGCAAGAGATGTTTTGCTGCCGATTTTCCACCGTGCACCATATGCATCCAATGGGTTCCCTGGTAACCCTTGGATAAAGCCCACCTAGGAAAGAGACTACATTACCTCGTGTGTGGGAGAGATAAGGTTGGAAGGATCTATCTGCCTGCATGTGTTTGTCTATGCCACATCAACACGACCATGCATTACATTTTAATCATGCATCGCATTTTAATCATGCATCATCCTAACAAAGGTGTATTCTGCAGCCATCATAGATTCGTCCAGGTGGTTTAGAGGTCTCGACGGTCGGCTAAGAAGGATTCCACTCTTTGGATTACCAGAGCTAGTATCAGATCAGAGCTCAGATTCACTCTCAGAAGGTAGTGAAATATTTTCCTCAGATTCATCAGCCGAAATAGGTATGGCTAACCCGTCAGGTGAGTCTAGTGCAACCCATGCAATGATTGCAAAGGAGGTGGGAAAGAGAATGGAAGAATTTGAGGCCAGAATGATGGAAATGATCGGCAACCTTGCTACTACCATAGCTGGGCAACAAGTTGCTGCTGCTCCTATTAGGGGGCCAAATGAATAAGGAGCTATTAGGGAGGATCCCCCTGCGGCAGTTGACCCACCTATAGTTGAGCCTAGAGTGCCAGCACATGTAGAGCGTAGAGAAGCTCCTAGACCTGAGATTGATTTGGGTGAGGAAGACCAGGAAGAGCCAATCATAATAAGAGGCAAATCCCCCAAGCCAGAGGAAGCCACGTGGAGAAAGATAGAGGAGAGGTTCGAAGCGATGACTCGCTTGTTGACAGTAGGAAGAGGCATGAACTCTGAGGATAAGGAGCTAGAGGGTGAACATCTAGTTCCCCAGAATTTTAAGATGCCTGACATGCCAAAGCTTGATGGCACCTCAGACCCAGCAGCACATGTGAAGCAGTACTCGTTAGTGATGAAGGGTATAACACTGATAAAAAGGCAGAAGATAGAATATTTCTGCTTGAGCTTTACGGGTCCAGTAGTGGACTGGTATCATGGACTCGACAGAAGGACTAAAGAAGACTGGGATCTATTAACAGAAGAGTTCCTAAGGCAGTATGATTGCAGCACGAGGATGGAGGTAACCCTGAAAGATCTAGAACTGCTACAGCAGAAGTCGGGGGAGTTATTTCATGAATACCTAACCCGATGGAGAAACTGAGTAATGGAGATAAAGAGGAAGCCGGACACTCCGGACCAGATAAGATTGTTTATTAGGAATGCCAGCCCATATATGAAAGATGGGTTAAAAATAAAGGGTTTAAAGGATTGGGAGTCCTGGAAAGACATAGCCATAGAAGCTGAAGGAGAGTACCTGGCAAGGAAGGCCAACAATGATAATTATGCCCAGAGAAATTACGGTAATCAGGGGGTAGGAAAGTCAGCAGGGTCCGATAATGGGAATCGGCCTGGAAACACCGTAGATGTAGCAGCTACCAAAGTAAACCAAAGGCATTTCTCCAACCTAGCAAGTCACTTTCTTGGGTACTTAAAAGGTTGATGAAGGAAGGTAAGCTACAACCAATGCCTGCTAAGCCCGCTAGAACTCAAGGACATCCCGATCATCGAGCAAATCTGTATTGTGCCTACCATCAGCATAAAGGGCATGACACTGATGAATGTCAAACTCTGAGGAACCATATTCAGGATCTTATTGATAACAAACAGATTACTGATCCAGAGCGCTGCAAGAAATAGGGGAGGAAACCTTCTAGTAGATATGATTTTCATATTTGAACTTTTTTTCAGTCTTGATGTATGCAGTACTATTTACATTAATTATATTAATGGCTTTTTGTTTATGTTCTAATGATTTCATTATGCATGATTACAATTACAAGTCATTTACATTTTATATTAACTTAATGAATACTCCTTCATGTAATCTCAAGATCCTATAGCATTTTATATAACTCCTGAAGAGAGGAAAATTCTGAGAGCTGAAAATAAAAATAGAAAGTAGTGAAAAAAAAACTAGATGCAATTAGGGGATTGGATGAAAACTCACTAAGAGCACTAGAACCTTTCTGATTACCCGTCAAAGCGATCCCTGGATAAGACAGAACCTAAAAAATGATTTAGGCAGCCCTTCTTTGTATAGCTCTCTAAATGACTGTTTTCTACCTTTATTTCACAATCGCTTGCTAGCCCGTTGAGCCTTTATGGAGGTGTGCTAAATGCATGCCAATTTTGTTGTTACACATGTTAAGACTGTCCCCTCGCCTAAAATGATTTTTGCCTCCCCTTAGAAGAATGGCCGTTCTAGTAAGGATGGATGTACATCATTGACAATTCTTTGGGTTATCAAAAATTGCCCTGATAAGGATGAGTTTACACTTTGGGAAGAGGGTGTAGTCATGTGCCAAAGATAAGAGCTCGAAAAAAAAAGAAAAAAGATAGGAAAAAAGAGAAAAAGATAGGAAAAAAGAAAAAAAAAAGAAAGTGAAAAATAAAAATGAACAAAAAGAAAAAATAAAGAAAGAAGAAGTAGAGCTCAAGATAGTAACCCCTTGATGAGTTTATGTGGCAATCACTTTAATTTAATTGTCATTCTGAGCTTAATGAGCTAAAGTATTATCAAATCCAAATTCAAGAATACCTTTATAGTACGCCATCGAGTTGAGCGGCCATTTCTTCTCTAGCAACCTGATCCTCCTTTGATAGCCGTCTACCTAAGCCTAACATTACAACCAAAGTAAGACCATTTGATTCTTGGTTCAGTCTTATCCAATTAGCGGAGATGACCTTCTAATAAGGTTTGGTACGTAGGAAGAGGCATATGGTGTTTCTTGAGCTTCAAGTGAGAAGCCACAAGTGCATTTATGCATTTGAGTTAAATCTCGTCCCCAACGTTGCATCTAGAATTTGCTTCTGAAAAAGAGTATTTAGGCAAAAATTAAGAGCAGAGAGAAAATTTTCATCCATGAAAACCTGAGAGAACTGGTTGATAACAGGAGTTTGATAGATCCATCTCAAGATTAGATAGGGTCTTGTATTTTTGAGATTAATGCCAAATGATGATCATACGTGATGAAATCAGACTGGAACATGTGCATTTATGCAATAATATTTTAATGTAAGCAAAGCACTTTATCTTGCATACTCAAAATGGTTTAAGTTCCAGCATAAAAAGTAGCTCATTTTTTTCCTTCGCATATGTGCAATTTACTATAAGTGGCCCTCATTGCCATCTTTATCTTGATGCTTCAGTAGACTTGCCCCGACATCGGCTTCGAGCTATTCGTCAGTACAAAATCCATATGACCATTATTCAAAAGCGAAAAGGATTTTAGCCTTTTTTTTTAAAAAAAAGCCGTTAGAGATGAAAACCGTAACTGGCTCTCTAAGCAAAAGTTAGGCCAAAGTGCAGGGTGAAAACCTAAAAATAGGCAGTATGCCCTATAAAAAAAATGAAAAAATAAAGCTGCTGGATTGGGTTAGATCCATTCCAGGCAAAAATTAGGCACAGGGTTATGTGAAAATCTCTAAGGAGACGCATTACCCACGAAGAAAAGCTAGTGTGAAAATCCACAAGGGACGCACTACCTTTAGATCAATGACTTCTGATGCCCGGAGCAATAAGGCGGCATTACTTTGGATGGTTTCCCTTCAGCCAAATAAGGCATAATTCAGGACATGAGTCAAAATCCCGGGCGTATGCTCATTGACCGGGGGGCAAAGATGCACACCTGACGGTTCTTTCTGAAGAGTTTACGAGTCATAGACCCTAAGCAAAGATGCCACTTCTAGATCTTTGGGGGCATGGTCGAGCAGCCAAGTCATATCCTCAACGGATTCTTAACAACTCAGGACATGGTCTATCCATTTTTGCATGCATTTCATACCATTCTGTAGTAAACATCTGCATATGGCCATTTACACATGCATGCACTATCTATTGTATATATTCCTGTACACACAGCTTTGCAGGAAAAGTCCAAATGAAGGCCACACACATAAAAGTTAGTCAAGGACAGCTTCAGTTCATTATTAACATTCATTTGAGCAAGACGATCAAGTCAAGATGATGGCTACGCCTGCAAATCTCCGAGACCTCTTAAGAGGCAATTCTTTAGGGTCTCTTAAGTGACAAATCTCTTTTTCCTGCACTTTCAATAGTCTGTAGCAGACTTGGTGCGGTCCTTTGAGGAGGACATCCTTTGCACTTTTAGTAGTCTATAGAAGACTAGGTACAGCTCAAGAGAGCAACCTCTGCACTTTTAGTAGTCTGTAGCAGACTCGGTACAATCCTCCTCTTGCTCTTTTTGTAGTCTTGTTAGCAACTCGGTGCATCATCATCTGCAAATGACACCTTTGCACATTTGGTAGTCTGTAGCAGACTCAGTACAGCTCAAGAGAGCAACCTCTGCACTTTTAGTAGTCTGTAGCAGACTCGGTGCAATCCTCCTCATGTGCTTTTAGTAGTCTTGTCAGCGACTTGGCGCATCGTCATCTGCGGATGACACCTCTGCACTTTTAGTAGTCTGTAGCAGACTCGGTGCAATCCTCCTCATGTGCTTTTAGTAGTCTTGTCAGCGACTCGGCGCATCGTCATCTGCGGATGACACCTCTGCACTTTTAGTAGTCTGTAGCAGACTCGGTACGGTCCTCTGATGAGTACATCTCTTGCGCTTTTTGTAGTCTTGTCAGCGACTCGGTGCATCGCTATCTGCGAATGGCACCTGCACTTTTAGTAGTCTTGTCAGCGACTCGATGCAGTCCTCCTCTTGCGCTTTTTGTAGTCTTGTTAGCGACTCGGTGCATCGTCATCTGTGGATGGCACCTGCACTTTTAGTAATCTTGTCAGCGACTCGGTGCAGTCCTCTTCTTGCGCTTTTTGTAGTCTTGTCAGCGACTCGGCACATCGTCATCTGCGGATGACCCCTGCACTTCTAGTAGTCTTGTTAGCGACTCGGTGCAGTCCTCCTCTTGCACTTTTTGTAGTCTTGTCAGCGACTCGATGCAATCCTCCTCTTGCGCTTTTTGTAGTCTTGTCAGCGACTCGGCGCATCACCATCTGCGGATGGCTCTTGCACTTTTACTAGTCTGTAGCAGACTCGGTGTGGCCTACTGAAGAGGACATTTCTCGCGTTTTGTAAGTTTGTAGCAGACCTGGCGCATCACTGTCTTAGGATGGTTCCTGGCACTTTGTAGTCTTGTCAGCGGCTCAGTGCAATCTAAGAGGATACTCACAGTTCAAATCACAGCATTGTTCCCGAGGGAGCACCTGGAAGGAGGCAGCCTAAGGTACGCACTTCTTTCCCTTTCCTGAATTTTGGCTCACCTAGGCACTCACACACTAGCCTCCCCAAAATTGGGGGAAACTATAGACACCGGGTCCCGAGTAGCCTTGATCAGGATTACCCAATGATGAAATTAAGTGTGCCGATTTATAGGCAAAAAGAATAAAAGTTGGAAGTGATAATTTCCTTGTAGTTTTGATTTGTTAGGAATAAATAAAAATGTACTTTAAAAATATTTAAAAATTTTTTAAAAACTTATTTTGGGATAAAAAAGTTAGTTTTTAAATTTTTGTGTTTTACAGAGAAAAAAAAAATATTCGCGCGAATGTCGGGCTGCGGCAGCGCTGGGCGCGCACCGCAGCCCCCCAGTGCGCAGGCCAGCACGCGGGGCGCGGTGCTACCTGAGCGACGCCCAGGGCATCGCCCGCGCGAGCTGGGCGCAGCAACGCCTGTCGCTCATCCCCTGGTCGCCCATTGATGCCGATTTTGATGTTTTTTGCTCAAAAATTAATTTTTTCTTCAATTTTTTAAGAGAATTCAATGCTAAAACTTTTTATATCCCTAACCCTTGAAATTTTACAGTTCTGAGTGATTATTGGAGTTAATTTAATTTAATTTTTTAATTAAAAAATCTGAATTTTTGGGGAAAATAAAAGGGGAATTTTGGAAAAAATTTAGGGCAGAATTTTCTTTAGAAAAATTATTTTTTTCTTCTTATTTCTTCTCTCAAACAAATTCTCTCAACTTTTCTAAATAATTTTTCCAAGTGAATTCTTGAGACAAAAAAATAACAAATTTTATTCTTGGGAATTTTTCTTCTTCTAATCAAATAATTTTTTCTTTGAGACAAATAAATCAATTATTTGTTATTGAGTAAAAATTCATTTTCAATATTTTTTTTTAACATATTCTTACAACCAAGACAAGAAATTGGATCATCTACCTTCATTTCTTTAAGATAAATTTTGAGGGTAATTATTCTTGGCTCAACTTTTTAATTTAATTTTTAATTTCATTTTTATTTCGAATTAATTGGTTAACATGTAAATTATTTTTGATCTTTTTTTGGTTTTGTAAATTCTTCTAGACTTTTTATCATGTAAATTCTATTAGTTCTCTTAGTTCTTCCTATTTTTATGTTCTTATTTAATTGTTCATGTCATTATGCATGTTATTATTTTTTCTATGTCTATTGTCTTCACTTGATTATTTGTTTTATTATTATTATTATTATTATTATTATTATTATTATTATTATTATTATTATTATTATTATTATTATTATTATTATTTGCCATGTTTTAACATGTTTTATTAGTTTGCCATATATTATTTTATTCTTGCATGCTTAATTTGGTTTGTTTAATATTCTTTGGTTTCATTGTTTTTATTATTGTTATTATTATAGTTGCAATTGTCAGTTTTATTATTATAATTTTTATTATCCTTGATTATTGCTATCATTTGATACTAGTATCATTATTATTATTAATATTATTATTTATATTTCTTATGCATGCTGATTTTTATTATTACTTTTGGTTTTTATGCATGTTGGATATTAATACTATTATTTTGTGTTTTTATACATGCTGAATTTTATGTTTATTTTCTTATGTGTTTTTATACATGCTGAATTTTATGTTTATTTTCTTATGTTTTTTTTTTGCATGTTGAATTTTATAATTATTATTTTATGTTTGCTTATGCATGTTGGTTTTTATCATCATTATTTTATGCTTGTTTATGCATGTTAAATTTTATTATTATTATGTTATTTTTTTTATGCATGCAAAATTGTTAATTAATTAGATTGCATATTTTTATTATGTTGTTTTAATTGGCTTGTCATACATGATGCAATTTTGATTGCCTTAATTTAATTGTTTTCATGTTATATGTTTAATTAATTTTTTATTAACTTCACTTTTGTTTGTTTTTCTTTTATTTTCAATACTTATTTTTATGTGTGAGTATTTTCCATACCAAGTGGGAGCCCATGAAGATTTGAAGATCCATTTGGGAGTTGATTTGTTAATTTTTTTTTATTATTTTCATTACTTTGCTTTCATTATTTTATTTCTAATATGTAATTTGTAATAATTTATTTTATTTGGTCAACTTTTGCTTCTAGCCTCTTTTGGTTCTCATCTTGAGAGCTAATCTTAAAGTTGATATCCTTAATAAATTTATCAATTTCAACTTGGTACCCAAAGCCCTTTGCAATTCTTTCCAAAACTTCGAAGTAAACCTTGGGTCCCATATGGACAACGGCACTTCATGCAGTCTGACTACCTCGTCCACATAGATACTAGCTAACTTATCCATCGGATAATCCACTCTAACTGGCAGAAAATGAGCTAACTTCGTAAGCCGGTCCACTATTACCCAAACTGAGTCATGCTTCCTCTGAGTCAAAGGCAAACTAGATACAAAGTTCATGGCAATATCGTCCCATTTTCACTCTGGAACGGACAAAGGCGTGAGCAATCCCAAAGGAACTTGATGCTCAGCCTTTATCTGTTGACATGTCAAGCACTTAGATATAAAATCCACAATGTCCCGCTTTATACCGGACCACCAATAGAATTGCTTCATATCACAGTACATCTTGTCACCACCAGGATGCATAGTGAAAATCGTAGTGTGTGCCTCACTTAAAAGCTGTTTCCTTAACTCCTCATTATCCGGCACACACAAGCGATTTCTAAACATCAGCACCCCATCCAAAATCGAGAACTCAGATTGCTTACCAGAACTAACCTATTGCACAATCCGTTGCAACCTCACATCATCCTTCTGAGCATCTACAATCCTTTATCTCAAGGTAGGTCTCACTCTCAACTGGGCAACCAAAGCCCCATCAGAATCAAATCTCCATCTAAACTGCCTCCGGAATAGAGCAGAAATTGACTTCTGACTCAAAGCATCCGCGATTACATTGACCTTACCCAGGTGGTAATCCAATATGTAATCGTAGTCCTTGAACAACTCTAGCCAACGGCGCTGCCATAGGTTCAACTCCTTCTGTGAGAGCAGATACTTTAAGCTCTTATGGTCCGTAAAGATCCTACACTTCTCTCCATACAGATAATGCCGTCAAATCTTCAAAGCAAAGATCACAGCCGCTAACTCTAAATCATGCGTCGAATAGTTCTTCTCATGTGGCTTCAACTGATGGGAAGCATAAGCCACAACCTTACCCTCTTGCATCAAAACACAACTAAGACCGACACCCAAAGCATCACTATACATTATAAACTCCTTACCCGAGATGGGTTGAGTAAGTATAGGAGCCTCAACTAACAAATTCTTCAACTTCTCAAAGCAAAGCTGGCACTTATCTGACCGCTCAAATTTGACCCCTTTCTTTAACAATTTCGTCATCGGAGCAGCTATCACTGATAAACCCTTAACAAACCTACGGTAGTAACCCACCAAACTAAGAAAACTCCTCACTTTTGGGACATTTCTAGGCGCTTTCCAATCAATAATCACCTCAATCTTAGACGGATCCACTTGAATGCCCTTAGCCGAAATAACATGACCCAAGAATGACACTTCCCTTAGCCAAAAATCACACTTACTGAGTTTAGCAAGCAACCAATGCTCTCTCAGAACTTGCAAAACAATCCGGAGATGCTCCACATCTCCCTCTCGTCCCTGGAGTAAACCAATATATCATCTATGAACACTGCTACAAATCTATCAAGATATGGCCTGAACACTCGATTCATCAAATCCATGAAAGCCGCCGGTGCATTAGTCAAACCAAACGGTATCACTAAAAACTCATAGTGGCCATACCTAGTCTGAAATACAGTCTTAACCACATCCACATCCTGAACTCGCAACTGATAATAACCCGACAAAAGATCAATCTTCAAGAAGACTCCCACACCTCGGAGCTGATCGAACAAATCCTCAACTCTAGGAAAAGGATACTTATTCTTCACTGTAACCTTGTTGATCTGCCTATAGTCGATACACATCCTCATAGAACCATCTCTCTTCTTCACAAACAAAACCGAAATGCCCCATGGAGATATGCTGGGTCTGATAAACCCCTTGTCCAATAGCTCTTGTAGCTGAGTTTTGAGTTCTCTCAACTCTACCGAAGCCATCCGATAAGGTGCTTTCGAAATAGGCAAAGTACCCGACACTATCTCTATGGACAACTCCACTTCTCTCTCAGGAGGCAAACCAGGCAACTCACTCGAAAACACATCCGCAAACTCTCGGACAATCGGAATATCCTCAATCCTAACTTGATCCCGCTTGGAATCCAACATAACAGCTAGAAAAGCCTTACAACCCTTTCTAATAAACCTCTTAGCCTGCATTGCGGAAATCACATTGCTCAAGGAACTAGCACCCAAACCTTTAACAATAACAGAAGACCGATCTCCACAACTGTCTTCCTATGACAATCAACCACAGCTCGATGCTTACCCAACCAGTCCATACCCAGAATTAAATCAAACTCTCTGAAAGGCAAATCAATTAAATCTACTAGAAACTCAACTCCCTCAACCAACAGGGGATAATTCCTATATATTCTACTCATGTTGACACTATGCCCTAAAGGACTGGTCACACATATCTCATAGTCTAACTGATCTATCTCATGTAACTTCTATCAAATAACTTATCTGTGCACAAATATGAGTGTGTAGAACCAGGGTCAATTAGAGCATACAATTCAATGTCATGGAGTAGAAACTTACCAGCTATAACATTAGGGGCATCCTGCTCATCTCTAGCTCTGACAGTATAAGCTTTGGCTGGATTAGGTAGCGGACGCTCAACTGACTCAGATGTAGCTCCCACATCTGAAACACCCACCTGTAAGCCACCTACACTCACCCTGATGAGGCTTACTGTAATGAGAACACACAGGCATTGACTCGGTCCTACCACCAGCACTGCCTCTACCAGAACCAGACATCGCTGCCAAACCCTGCTATAAGCACCGTGTCTCGGAGCGATCTAGATAAGAGATTACCCTATGATGAAATCAAAATTTGAGCCTGTACAAACGGTTTGGATTTGGAGGCTTTAGTCCCATGCTCCACGAGAAACGAGTCTTTTTACCTTTCGTAGGTAGAAGGGGAGAAAACGGGGGAGTTTTTAAAGTCCAAAAAAGTATGTTTTCTTCGACGGACGGCCAGCCCGTCGATCAGGGGCCGGCCTGTCGGTCGCCTGGCAGGACCGTCGGATGAATCCTTATGTCAGAAGGATTCTTCCGACGCCCGTCGGTCGGCTGGCAGGACCATCGGATGAATCCTTGTGTTAGAAGGATTCTTTCGATGCCCGTTGGTCGAAATGGTAGGGCCGTCGGTCAGGTTGCAGGGCTGTCGGATGAATCCTTGTGTCAGTAGGATTCTTCTAACGCCTGTCGGTGAACCACAGATGCCCGTCGATCACCCCTGGCCTATAAGAGCTTTGAATTTTCTCATAAAAGGGTTTGAAAAATTTTCAAAAATAGGGGAAACTCTGCCAAAATTCAGGCGCATTTTCTCTCTCTTCCAACAAACACATTTCTAAAAAGATCTAAGTAATTCAAGAATCAAATCTTCAAAAGAAAGAGGATCTAGTTGATTTTTTCACGGGTTTTTAATTTCCAAAATTCAATTTTTGTCAAGCTGTTAAGGACACACTCTATCTTCAACACTTGATCTTTTGCTCGAATTTTCTTGTGGAGCGTGCGGGAAGTCAGACAACAATAAGGAATCCAACCAAGAGGTTGTTCTGAGGGTAAATATTCTGGACCTTTTTCTGTCCCTTTTTTACCTTCATTTTCGATATTATCTTTGTTCTTGTCCCATTTTTGTATTTCTTGCTTCTATACTTCTTGGGCCTGTGTAAAATTTGTGTTTTTGCTTTTTGAAAAGTTTCTATTTTTTTGGGACAGTGGTGACCGACAGGTCATCTACCTTGACCGACGCCCGTCGGTCACCTTTAAGCATAACCCGTCGGTCACCCCCACAGACGGTTCCCTTTGAGTGAGCGACGGCTTGTATCGGTCACCTTAACCGATGCCCATCGGTCATTCAGCATAGCCCATCGGTAGGTTCTGTCCCACATTTTCAAATCTTTTTCTTTTCCCTTTTTCGTTCACTCAAATTTTTATGCTTATTTATAATTTTTCCTCTATATTTTAACATCCTTTTGGCTTGTTTTGTGAGAATATATTTCTGTTTCTTGGACTGGTTGGAGCTTGAGGGAGTTCTCCCGTATATGGAAAGTTCGCCTGGTTTAGTTCCCTATCTTCCCCTCTTTTGTATTTCATGTATTTATTTATTGTTTCTCCTATATATGACAAAATTGTTGTATTTCTCGCTAATGTAAAAATTGGCCAAAAGTTTTATATTTAATAAACTGAATTCTTCATAAAATCCAGGACCCAATGTCCTATTTTTATCCAATAAAATCCTCACAATAGAAATATCCATTTTAATAATGATGCATGCGAGGACCAAAGTCCTCAGAATAAGCAATGCCCCGATTTGTGTATGTATCGCACATTTATAAAAGGGAGTTGTATTTCGCTCCTTGTGTTATTGTAATTTATCACTTTCATTATTTACTCGTTCATTTACCGCTTTCCAAATAGGAATAAATGCGTTTTGATTCAATTGCATTGTGTGGAGAGAGAACGAATTAATGAAAATTAGAACTTGATAATAAAATAATCAAGGTAGAAATAGATGAGAAGTCCCGAACCCAGCTCTGGTCTTTGGGCTCAAAGAGGCGAGAGGTCTATCCGATCACTCATTGGAACTATGACCTCCAAGACACCTCTTGTGTCACGAGACTTTGACGTTAATCCTAGGCTCCTTAGGGCGAGAGGTTTACCCTCTAAGACCCCTTTGGTTGGCCCAAAATGGATACTAAGCGCAGTCTTAGGCTCTCCGAGGCGAGAGAAACTTTCCCAATGTTCTATTGGGTGTCGACTCCATGAAACCTCCTAGTTGCCCAAAATAAACGCACTTGTAAATATCTTTACAAGTTGCCAACGGATCCTCAATTGCCCGATCGCCCTCAAGCGGGCGGTCAGAGGGGCGGCCGCGGGGTCTGGCGCGCGTCATAGTGGCAACTCCACTGGGGACTTATGGTTCGAGACTTTGATTTGAAAATACCTCGCTTAACATTTATGATTAAAGTTTAATTCATAAATTCGCTTTCTTTTAAATTTGCATTTACATCCCATTAGAGCCTTAGAATATGCTAGATTTGTCCCTTCTTAACCTCGGTACATTCCCGAAGCACAACCCTACGTTCACTCAATGTGGGGAAGTGTTAAGGATAATCACCAGCCCAAGCTTCGTACCTAATGGTATATCAAATGATGACCCGATCGGTCGTTATGCTCATGATGAGCTAGACCCGTCGATAGGGATCATGCTTGGGTAGCCCTAAAGTAACATCTCCCTGGTCTAAAGCTCATGTAATGACCGTAGCTACTTTCCATAGGTGATATGAACCGTAATCCCATGCTTGCTGTATGGATCCTTATGTATTGGGTGAGTCCAGATGTCTTGCTTGGTAACCTAGCCAAAGGCTTTCATGCCCCGGTAGGGCCATGCCAAAATTTTTGGAATGTCTAAATACATGATGATCATTATCCATTCGCTTGTACATTAGCATAGGAGTGTCATGCTGCCAATTTTTCGCCGTGCACCATGCGCGTCCATTGGGTCCCCCACTGACCCTTGGGCTAATCCCACCTAGGAAAGAGACCGCGCGCCCACGTGTGTGGGAGAAATAAGGGCGGAAGGACCTACCTGCTTGCTTGTGTTTTGTGGGTGTTGCATATCACGATCATACATTGCATCTGCATTCCATACATCACATCCAACACCTTGTCCCTGTAGCCATCATAGATCTGCCTAGGTGGGCTAGAGCGCTTACCAGACGGTTGATCCGAGTTCCTGCATCTAAACTGCTTGATAGAGAAGGCCTTCCAAAGATCTTATCGAAAGTCAGCTCTACCGTATCTGAGATGGCAAACTCACCTAGGGATAATGACGCCACCAGGGCCATAATTGCAGAAGAAGTGGGTCGACGGTTTGAAGAGTTTGAGGGTAGAATGATGAACATGCTAACTGCTTTGGCACAACAGAATGCTTCGCAGAATCCACCACCTCCTCCTCCTCCCATGAGACAAAATGAGCGAGAAGAGGAAAGAGCTAAGAGACAAGAAGAGCCTATTCTGCCGCCACGAGTAGAGCTGAGGTCAGTAGCTTTGGGAGGTCAGAGGAGAAGACCAGTGCTGAGGATAGATTATGATAGGGATGACGAAGACGATAAAATGAGTGTTGTATCTGAGAGAGGGAAGGCACCCCAAACTGATGAGTTCATTCTGAAGAAGATAGAAGAGAGGTTTGAAGCCATGGCCCCGTATGCTTAGTAGAGGTCAGGGGATGAACCCGGAGGACAAAGAATTGGAGGGAGAAGACACGATTCCTTACAATTTCAAGATGCCTGATGTGCCAAAATTTGACGGTACCTTTGACCCGACTGCCCATGTGAAGCAGTACTCTCTGGTCATGAAAGGGACCACTTTGTCTAAGAGGCAGAAGGTGGAGTACTTTTGTTTGAGTCTGACTGGCCCTGCCATCGACTGGTATCATAGCCTCGATCGTCGAACTAAGGAAGATTGGGATCTACTCACAGAGGAGTTCTTAAGGCAATATGATTACAACACCAGGATGGAGGTAACTCTTCAGGACCTTGAATTGCTCCAGTAGAAGGTCGAGGAACCTTTTCACGACTATCTCACCCGTTGGCAGAACAAGGTAATGGAAATGCGAAGAAAGCCAGACACCCAAGACCAGATCCGCCTGTTTATCAAGAATGCAAGCTTGTATTTAAAGGATGGTCTGAAGATGAAAGGGCTGAAGGATTGGGAGTCTCTAAAAGACATAGCCATTGAGGCGGAGGGAGAATTCTTGGCCCGAAAAGCTAGCAATGATAGTTTTGCAAAAAGGGCTAACACCGGTCAGAACCAGTAGGCCAACTGGTCCCAGTAGCAGCCCCAGAAGATCTGTCGAGGTGTTCGCTACTGACATCCAACCCTCAAGGAAGTTTTCAAACTTAGGAAGACCACTGTCTTGGGTTTTAAGAAGGTTGATGAAAGAAGGGAAGTTGCAGCCTTTGGCTCCTAGGCCAGCTAAAACGCAAGGGAAGCCAGGTCATAAGGACAATGAATACTGTGCATTTCATAAACACACAGGCCATCTAACAGACAATTGTAAGGCGCTGAGACACTCTATTTAAGATCTGATTGATGACAAGCAGAATTCCGACCCCGAGAAGAGGGAATCCAAGAAGAAGCCTGGTTACAATGCTGTGCCGCCACCAATTTTTATGATCGGATCCAGCTTGCCAGAGTGGTACGTACTGCAGGTCTTATATTGGAGAAAGCGTATTGCTGTTTATTCTGAGGCTAGAGAAGGAAGAGCAGTTATGGCGACCATTGATTGTTGGTCGAGTAGTGAAAGCGGTGAAGAGGCCGAAGAGGAAGGAGAGACGAGCTTAGATCTGTGGAGATCTGACGAGGAGGAAGAAGAGGTAAGGGTTGTGACAAGAAGTGGGAGAGTGGTCCCTGAGATTACAAGGGTGCCAAAACCAGTGCAGCCATCGACGGAAAAGGAATCGGAGGAGAACCAGATTGTTAAGCAGTTGAAAAAGACCGCGGCTCAGATATCCATCTGGGATCTCTTAAGACAGTCCCCTTCTCATAGGCAGAAAGTGCTAGAGGCCTTGACTGAGTCCACTGTTGCCACCACAATTTCCCCATCAGAGCTTTTAGGTCTAGTTAAAGGAGGATCGGGGGAGAGATTGGTTTTTTCCGATGCCGACCTGCCAGTCGAAGGCCACGATCATAACTGACCCCTGTATATCAAAGCACAAATTAACGATAAGCACACCGCTTGCGTTATGGTAGATGATGGATCTTCTATCAATGTTTGCCCTCTGATAGCTCTTCAGGCTTTTGGATTGAGTGAGGATATGCTCAGTGAATCAGATTTGACGATTACAGCCTATGATAATTCAAGAAGACAAGCCTCGGGAACATTCAAGACCCTGGTCAAAACGGGACCCATTGAGTTAGAAGTAAAGTTTGTGGTTCTGCCCATTCCAGCTAATTTCTCAGCCCTGCTCGGGAGGCCTTGGTTTCACAGACTAGGAGGAGTACCATCCATGCTACATCAAATGATAAAGTTCCCACATGAAGGGGAGGTGGTAACTATTAAGGCAGCCAGGGAGAATCAGGTGTCGGCTCTTGAAATTGCTAATCAGCCATTTAGTGGCTTCCACGTGTCAATGATAGGAGAAGAGCACGGACCAGTGGATAACCCAGTAGTGGTTAACATGATGAAAAAGATGCACTATCTCCCTGGGGCTGGTTTGGGTAGAAACTCTCAGGCGCTGCAGACTGCGATCACCACTCAAGGTCAGAAGAACCGAAAGGGTCTAGGGTACAGAGGCGGTTTTGGCAAGAAGAAGACGGCAGATAAGATCCCTCATATCTCAGAAAGTTTCATACCAGCATCCTCAGCATGTGCTTATACGGGTGAAAAGGAGCCGCAATGGGTGAATGGGAGGATTGTCCCCGGATTTGAGATCTTCAACGATGTATTTGACTGGGATGTCAGAGTTATCAAGACCGCTGAGAGCTTCTGGGATGAAGAGGTCATGACTCAGTGCATTGCTTGGGACAGAGGTGAGCCCGAAGAGGTAGTCACAGAACGGATGTTAGCTGCCAGGATGAAAGGGAAGAAAAAAATGGTTGAGCCATAACTGATGATTGGGGATTTAAAGATTTCCTCAGACATGCCTGAAGGGCCTCTGCTGAATCAAGAAGCCGATGAGCAAGCTACAGCAGCATCAACCTCTAGGGAAGCAGAAGAAGACTTTAGCTTAGATTGTCTTTTCATTCCAGAACATTTTTATGATGTAAATGACAATTATAATATTATTAATAAGGCAAATGATTTCTTTTACTTGTGCGAGGTTTCCAATAATTTCAACATGCATGAACATGATCATATTCCATCAATTTTTGATATTGATTCCACTAATACAACGCCTTTTAATCTTGGAACCTTAGAAAATCCGAAGGAAATTCTAATAGCATCAAATGTAACTCCTGATGAGAGAGAAAAATTTGAGAGAATAATAAGAAAATATGAAAAAGTCTTTGCCTGGACCTATGAAGACATGCCAGGGATCGATTGGAACGTAGCAAAACATGCTATCCCGACTTATCCAGACTATAAGCCTGTAAAACAGAAGTTGAGAAGGCTCAGGCCAGAATGGGCAGACAAGGTCAAGGAGGAGATTCGGCAGCAGATTGAGGCCAAGTTCCTTGTTGAAGTGCAGTATCCTATATGGTTGGCAAACATAGTCCCTGTAGCGAAGAAAAATGGGAAGGTCAGGGTATGTGTGGATTATCGAGATCTGAACAAGGCCTGCCCTAAAGATGATTTTCCACTACCCCACATTGATGTGTTGATAGACAGTGCCGCTGTCACACCCCAAAATGGCCCTAGAAGAATTACAGAGTTTTGTTCGTAAAAGGTAAGTTTATGTGCGAGAGTTCTATCGCGAGCGCGACAAGTGTCGCGGGCGCGACAGAGCCTCCAGCGGTTTTCGAACTTCAGCTGGTTGGTGCGGGCGTGAGCGTTCTGTCGCGAGCGCGACAGAACCCCCTCACGAGATGTGTGCATAAGTGAGACTAAGAGACTTGGAGCTATAGTGAGTTGACACATGGTGTCATAGGAAAGTGACAAGTGTCATCGTAGAAGAGTGACAAGTGGCATCATAGGGTGTTGACACATGGCAACTTGAGAGGGTGACACTTGGCTTGGCTTAGCTTGGCTTGGCTTAGCTTGGCTTGATTTGGCTTGGCTTGGCTTGGCTTGGGATAGGGATGAATTAAAGTAAGTGGTTGGCTTTTAATATGGTTAGTGGGAAATTAATTTGTTAATTTTCTTTAGTTGACCGGCCACTTACCTATTCCCATCTTATTTTCTTAGCTTTTGGCCCTTTTGCTTTTGGCTTTCCTCCTTTTTCCTTTTCTTTGGTTTGGCCGTGCTCCACTTTCCTTTCTTTTCTTCTATTTTCCATTTGCTCCTAAAGAGACTCATTTAGGTTGGGATGAAGAGAGTAGATTCTTGAGAAGAGGTAAGTAGTGCTATTATGATAGCATTAGTCTTCTTCTTCTACTTGGTTTCTATTTTTGATTTAAAGTAAAAAGAAAAGTAACCCCAAGTGTTTTTGTGTGTGGTTTTGGGTAAGCTGGAGGCAAGAGAATCGATAAAGGAAAAGAGAAGATCGGAACGAGTAGAGAGCTGTGATCGAGTTCCTAGAGGTAGGGATCGAGTGTGATCTTGTTAATTTTGCATGTGCTTAGATGAAAAATGTTTGAATAGAGACATGTTGAAATAAAAAGACGCTTGATGAGCTTTAATTAGCTCAAGATGTTCATTTTGATTGCTTACAGTGCTCATGACATGTGTATATATGTTTATAAGTATGTAACCTGATCATTTGAGTGTTTGTGTTGATAAAAGAATTTGATGTTGCGAAATTCTGCTTATTTGTCATTAGACCCCTGTGTATTGTATTTGTCATAAGTAGAGTTATAGGACTTTAATTGTGTTGCTTCCAATTGCATATGAAAGATAAGATTCGTATCTAAAAATGTCTAAGAGGGTTCTTGATCTAATTCTGTCCCTAAGTATCCCAAAAAGTTATTAAAATGTAGGTGACCCTGTTCTGGCGGGTTCACTGGAACAGTATAGCTTGTATAGACCATATTTTTCGTTATAGATGTCCAAACGACCTGAAACTTGTCCCATTTGAAAGATAACATCCTAGAGAACAATTGTTAAGAAGAACCTTTTGCCTAAAAATGACATCTAGAGGTTCATTTAGACGATACAGGTTTAGGGTAAAAAGCAGTCTTGTGAGGCACCAAAGCGGAGCTTCTGTCGCGAGCGCGACACATGTCGCGACCTCGCGACAGAACACCTCATTTTAGGCTTTTTCTTCTCCTTTTTGAGCTCCTAGTTGTCACGGGTCAACCCCTGACCCTTCCCCTTGACTAAATTGTATATTTTGTTGATGTTTTACTCCCAGGAATGAACTCGTATTAACCCGAAATGTTTCCGTGATTTATACTCTACATGTTTAGGGTTATCAAATGATTATAGGATTAGTTATCTATGTAACCAATGCTATGGCATAAGAGTTAGCGTTGACCATGTGATGCCATGTGATATGAATTGTTATATAATGCATTTGGTATAGAGTATAGAGCCTTTTCGTAATCTAGCTTCTGTCGCGATCACGACAATGAACTTGACTTCTGGCGCGAGCGCGACCTCTTGTCGCGACAATGAACTTAGCTTCTGTCGCGAGCGCGACAGTGAACCTCTTCGCATTCTGTTTTATTTGTTTTGAAGAGAGTGTTTTCTGCTATCTTGCTTTGCATGATTTATATGTTCATGAAATGAATTTAAATGTTACATGCTTTTAATTGTTGAACAAGATTGTATATGAATTACATGCCTCTGAATTTGATAAATGCACTTGAAGTTTAGTTGATGAGTTGATGTCTGTGTATAGTGTGTGAGTTGGTATTGAGCCTGATTACCGTTATAGTGGATAGATAAGCATGCTTATAAAGGGATTAGAGAGTGCAGCTGCCTATGTTCCGCCCCGTTTGGGCGAAGCGGGTCGACCTCTGAGAACGGTCATTAATAGAGATAGATGAAAATGTTTTGTGACTTCGGTCCACCGAAAATGTTTTTTTATAGAGCGTCCCGTATCCGCAACTAAAGGAAGTCAGGCTTGTTGTGTTAAATGTTGTGCAGTGAACTTGAGATGATTAAAGAATTACTTTGAATAAAGCTATAGTACATGAAAGTAATGTTTAAGTACATTACAGTTCTGTATACAAGTATATGATTACATGAATGTGTTTATATAAATGTGGACACATGATAGCGTGCATTTCAATACATGATATGTACAAGTTGTAGTGTATATGAACAAGTAAAATAAGTAGATGTTATACGCATGTGAACTCATAGTATTTGATATTTGAACATGCAACCCATACATGTATAAAAGCTATATGCATGAGCTAGTTGATTTTGTTACATGAAATGCGTGAATTATTTGTGACTTCGTAAAGAAGTCCTTTGCATTGTTTTCATCCCCACTAAGCGTTATCGCTTAGCACGGATGTTTATTTCCGTGTAGGTTTACAGGTTCGGAACAGTGAGCGAGCATCTGCAGGTCAAGGCCACTAGGAGTTTTATTTTGATCTCCTTTTTGTATAAGTTAGAGATAGAGTTTTTACATTTTGAGTAACATCATTATGTAATATAAGTAGAAAAATCACAAAGTAAAAGTACATGTAAATGTATATGTAAAGCTAAATGGAAACAGATGTATATGTAGTTGATATGAAATGCAAGTGGGCCCTAGTGTAGTATTGAATTACTTTGAAATGGCTGTGTTTATGCTATCGCTTCCGCTAATGCATGTACATGTATACGTAAGTGTCCGCGTAGCGCCCCGATATTCCGTACCGGGGGTATGGGGGTGTTACAGCCGCCAACTGCGCGATGTACAGCTTTGGGGATGGTTATATGGGCTACAACCAGATCCTAAACAAGATAGCTGACCGGGTTAAGACCGCTTTCATCACAGAGTGTGGGACCTACGCCTATCGAGTTATGCCTTTTGGCCTGAAAAATGCAGGGGCCACATACCAGAGGATAGCGACCAAGATTCTAAGTGACCTAATCCACAAGGAGGTGGAGGTGTATGTCGATGACATGATGGTCAAGTCAGCCACCCGAGAGGGCCATTTTAAAGCTCTAGAGAAGTTCTTCACCAGGATTGATAAGTACAGTCTGCGACTTAACCCCAAGAAGTGTATCTTCAAAGTAACGTCAGGCAAGCTGTTGAGACATGTCGTCAGCCAGAGGGGAATAGAAATTGGCCCGGACAAGGTAAAGGCCATCAGAGAGATGCCCGTGCCGCAAAAGGAGAAGGATGTAAGGAGCTTCCTGGGCAAGCTGCAATACGTCAGCCGATTCATTGCCAAGCTCACTTTGATATGCGAGCCCGTTTTTAAGCTTCTCAGAAAGAATCAGCCTGTGGTCTGGAATGAAAACTGCCAGAAAGCCTTTGACAGCTTCAGGGAATATCTATTGAACCCGCCAGTGTTAAGGCTGCTGCAACTGGTCAAACCGCTTATCCTGTATCTGGCAGTGGAAGGCAGTTCTGTGGGTGCCATGATGGCTCAGGAGGATGAATTTAGAGTGGAATTCGCAGTTTATTACCTCAGCAAGAAGTTCCTGGCTTATGAGATAAAATATGCTAAGGTAAAGAAGATCTGCCTCGTAGTGATTTGGGCATCAAAGAAGCTGAGGCATTATTTCCATTCGTACAAAGTTCAGGCAGTGGCCAAGCAGAATTCGTTGAGATATTTGCAAAAAGCGCCTTCTTTGCTTGGTAAGATGGGGAGGTGGTTGCTTTTGCTATAGGAGTTTGATGTAGAATACATCACTCGCAAAACTATTAAGGGGCGAGCCGTAGCCGAATTTCTTGCTGAGCATCCTATTCAAGGAGACACTCCCGAGTTCACCTTTCCTGATGAGAGCATAATCGCGATTTCTGTCCAAGGATGGCAGTTACACTTCGACGGGGCAGTGAATAACAAGGGGGCTGGAGTTGGAATTGTTCTGACAACCCCAGATAATGAGAAACTCCCTCTAGCTAAGAAGTTAAGGTACAAAGTAACCAACAATGAAGCCAAATATGAAGCATGCACTTTCGGGTTAGAAGCTTTAGCTGCTTTGGGGGCAAAGAATGTAGAAGTCTTTGGTGACTCATCCTTGGTGATTAACCAGATTCGAGGTGAGTGGGCTGTAAAAGAAGAGCGGCTGATACCCTATGTTGAATATTTGAAAGAGATATGTGGGCAGTTTGAAAACTGCACTTTCCACTTCGTGCCAAGAGATGAGAACCGTCTAGCTGATGCATTGGCAACCCTAGTGTCGATGTGGGATAATCCTGAAGGGGTAGCTATGAAACCAGTGCTGATTTCGAGTTCTGAGAAGCCCAACTTTGAGATCAAGCCAGTAATAGAAGTAGAAGTGGCGAATGGAAATCCATGGTACTTTGACATTATGAATTATTTGGAAAACGTTAGGTTTCCAGAGGAAGCTATCGAGAAAGACCAGAGAATGATCCGGAAGCTATTTACTCAGTTCATATCCTTGGAAGGAGTGTTGTACAAAAGACAGGCAAATGGGATTCAGCTCAGGTGCTTAAATGAAAAAGAAGCCCGCAAGGTAATGGAGGAGACCCATACAGGCGTCTGTGGGGCTCACATGAACGGTTTAACTCTGGCAAAGAAGATCATGAGGCAAGGCTTCTATTGGCTTACGAAGGACAATGACTGCTCAAAGTATGTTAAGCAATGCCAGTTATGCCAATAGTACGTAGATTTGAGACACCTGCCAGTATCAGAGCTACACAACCTGACATCGCCTTGGCCTTTCGCTGCTTGGGGGATAGATATCATTGGAGAGATTCGCCCTATGGCATCTAACGGACACAGATACATCATAGTCGCAATTGACTATTTTACCAAATGCGTAGAGGCATAATCCTTCAAAAAGATTGACGCAAGGGATATGGCCAAGTTCATAGAGAGAAATCTGATCTGCAGATATGGCCTCCCTCACCACATAGTGTCTGACAACGGGGTGCAGTTCATGGGGGAAACCAGGAAGCTCCTTGATAAATATGGTATTAAGCACCATAGATCCTCTCCCTACCGACCACAAGCTAATGGGGCAGTAGAGGCCGCCAATAAAAATGTGAAGAGGATCCTATCCAAGATGGTCCAAACTTACAAAGACTGGGCAAAGAAGCTACCCTTCGCACTGTGGGGATACAGGACAATGGTAAGGACATCTACGGGTGCTACGCCATATTCTCTGGTATACGGGACCGAGGCAGTATTGCCAGTTGAGATAGAGCTCCGATCGTTGAGGATGATTATGGAAGCCCAGATTCCGGAGGCTGAATGGGCACGACAGAGGCTACAGCACTTAAACTTACTAGATGAGAGTAGGCTGAAGGGTTATTATCACAATCAGATCTACCAGAAGAGGTTGGCCAGGACATTCGGGAAGAAGGTGAGAAAGCATCTGCTGAAGGAAGGGGACTTAGTGTTCAAGCAGATGAGACCAGGTATACAGGATATCAGAGGAAAATTCAGACCAACCTGGGAGGCACCGTATATCCTTAAAAAGCTGCTGTCCAAAGGAGCTGCAATTTTGTCGGATAGTGATGGAAATGAATTTAAAGAACCGATCAATGTCGACAGACTCAAAAGGTTCCATGGCTAAAGACCAAAATAAAAAGAAGAGAATAAAATGCCCTGCAGGTTGAAAACCGAAAAA
This sequence comes from Excoecaria cochinchinensis, assembly GCA_947683425.1. Lineage (NCBI taxonomy): Eukaryota > Viridiplantae > Streptophyta > Magnoliopsida > Malpighiales > Euphorbiaceae > Excoecaria > Excoecaria cochinchinensis. The sequence continues at coordinate 1,856,483 of CANTUQ010000020.1, forward strand.
AGGCGGCCGTGCTAATATTGGGCGCCTCGACAGAGTAAAAACCGAAAAAATGGCATCCTGTGCAAAAATAAGAGGCACGAGAGAAAATGTCCAATCGGGAAAACTTGAGAGGGCCGATTGGTAACAGGAGTTGATGCTGTAACACCCCCTTCCCATACGTAGGCGATCCCATCCAAGAAGGAGTGAAATGCCGTATGAGTAAAGGTGCCACCAAGCAAGTACAAAGTAAAACATACATTCATTCCAACATACATTCAGGAAATACAGAATAATTAAAAACTTTACATACAGAAAGCAAAAGCTGATCATGCATTACTATAATAAACTATTACAATAATGATCTGATCAACTAGCTGATAAAAAATAATATTACATATACAAAATATAGATACAAAAGCGGAAGCTGATACATAACTGATACAGAGAGTTATATACAAAAAGAATCATCACTAGTACAAAACTGAGCCCTACACTAATCCCTTCTGTGTTGGCTTGACGACGGCGACTCTCCCAAAGCAAAATGCCTTCCGCACCTGCACGGGTAAAACACCGTGCTAAGCGATAAACGCTTAGTGGGGAAACACACATAATTTATGGACGGCCATTCACAATGGTCGTCAAGGCATAACACATTCACAATGGCAGAATGCAAAGGTTATTACATAATCCATATAAACATGCTCATATTTAAAAGCCATACATTCAGTATCTCATAAACATATCTATTCCAGAATAATCCAAAGTGTGTTACATCATTAAACTCATTCAGACAATCCGTTTCATAGCCAGATCAAATCAGAACAATTCCATTAACATTTAAAGAACACATGCTGACTCTAGATAGTGGATAACGAGTGTACTGAGGGTTCCTTATGGGTACGAATCGAATACTGAGGGTACCTCACAGGTACAAATCAAAAGTCAATTCATTTTATCAAAGCACAATATTTTTATACTGAGGGGATCTTAAACAAGACCCTAATACTGAAGGGTTCGCGAGGAACCAAACGGGGACCTGATCGGGGTCCAAACTGAACTGAGGGCTGCAGCTAAAGACTCTATTAGGCATGCATAACTATCCACTTACTCGACTCTAGCAGGTTATGCGACTTTCAAACCACATTTCAGAGTTCGGAATATAATTCATCAGAAAATCATGGTATCACGCATATCGAAGCATCAACCAGTAAGACATGCATCATACAACAGTAAAGTCCATTCAAAAGAAATACCAAATTCATTTCTGAGTTAAAAACTAGGAAATTTCAGAAAAATGAGCTAAACGGAGAAACGGGCGAGATTGGCTGGTCACGAGGCGTGACTGGCCTTCCCAACAAGCAGGTCACGCGACGTGACCGAGGGTCACGCGACGTGACTTGCTTGTTCCTCGCCGATCACGTTGCGTGATCTTCGCAAATCACGCAACGCCCTCGCAGGTCATGGCGTGACTGGACGTCATGTCTCGTGACGTGCTACTCCCTCACAGATCACGTTGCGTGATCTCGCAGATCACGCCTCGTCTTTGCAGGTCGCATGACGTGACCGAGGGTCACGTCCCGTGACTTGCTTGTTCTTCAGCTGGTCACGCGACTGGCTTCTCAGTAGGCAGGTCACGACGTGACCGAGGGTCACGTCTCGTGACTTGCCTTCTTTCGTAGCGAGTCACGCGACAGAGAGAACTTCAACAGTACTTCGATTTTCCCAGAATTTCCAGAACAAAGAATTCAATCCCAATTTGATTTAAAACCATACAAACCTGTTTTTACCTTCCAGAAATCATCTCAAACAACATAGGCAACAATTATACAATTCAATTCATCCCATAATTAACCAAATCAAATCAAGAACATATACATTCAAACTTACAAGAACATAAACCCTAGAATTTTACAGTAAATTCAAAATCACACAATTTCACAAATAAACACTCCCAAACCTGGATTCTAAGCTTCTAACACTTAAGTCCCACTGCTCCTAGCAACCTCTTTGCCTTTGGGATCGCGTGGAGCCTCAGCTAGAACACAAACACAGTAATGAACATCAACATGCAACCCTAAATTAAAACTCAACCTAAAGAAGAAGATGAAGAATTACAGCAAGATAAAGACAAGGATATGCACTTACCAAGCTAGGGAATGCCAAGAGAGATTAACTTCACCAATAAAATCTTGAATCCACACACAAGAGCCCTTAGGGAAAAGGAAAGGAAAAAGAAGAAGACCAGTGAAGAAAGAACGTGAATCTACCAATTCCTTTTCTTTCTTTCCTTTTTCTTTTTCTTTTCTTTACCCTAAGTAAGTGTCCATTTCTTATTGGTGGAGTTAACCACTCACACTTAAATTCCACATACATCACACACCTAATGCACTTATAAATAAAGTACCCTACAATGGCATAAACACACACACCCAAGTATTTCTCACTTAATAAACACACTAATGCCATGTATGCACCCACACACTAACAAAACCCCAAAAGCATATAATTTACAAAAATACCCTTATGAAATGCTGAACACATGCAAATGCTTACACATACAGATAGACAGACAGGCTCATTCTACTAGGGGGCAAACGGGGTGTGACAACTCTCCCCTACTAATAAGAATTTCGTCCTCGAAATTCTCACCTGAACTGAATAACTGTGGATACTGAGCTCTCATCGACTCCTCTGGTTCCCAAGTCGCTTCTTCAACTCCATGATGGATCCACAACACTTTAACCAAAGGAATCTGCTTACTTCTCAACTGCCTCACCTCTCGGGCTAGAATAGCTCGCGGTTCCTCATCATAAGAGAAGTCTGGCTGAACCTGGATATCCTGAACTGACAGAACATGCGAAGGATCTGATCTATACCGACGAAGCATCAAAACGTGGAACACATCATGCAACTTTGCTAACTCCATCAGTAACGCCAACCTATAGGCTACAGGTCCTACCTTAGCCAAAATCTCATATGGTCCAATGAAACGAGGACTAAGCTTGCCTTTCTTGCCAAACCGAAGTACTTTCCTCCAAGGTGAAACCTTAAGGAAAACCTTGTCCCCGATCTCAAAATGCACATCTTTCCTTTTCAAATTGGCGTAAGACTTTTGTCGATCCTTGGCTGCTTTCAAATTCCGCTGCACTACTCTGATTTTATCTTCAGTATCTCTGACCAAGTCTGGTCCAATCATAGCTCTCTCGGATAGCTCGGTCCAACAAATCAGAGTCCTACACTGACGACCATACAAAGCCTCATATGGTGCCATACCGATGCTCGACTGGAAACTGTTGTTGTAGGCAAACTCCATCAACGATACATATCTGTCCCAGCTACCCGAAAAATCCAAAGCACAAGCTCTCATCATATCCTCCAGAATCTGAATAACTCGCTCTGACTGACCATCGGTCTGAGGATGAAACGCTGTACTGAAGTTCAACCTAGTGCCCAAAGCTCTCTGTAACTCCTTCCAAAACTTGGAAATAAACCTCGGATCCCGATCTGACACTATGGACAAAGGCACACCATGCAACCGAACTATCTCATCCACATAGATACTGGCCAATCTGTCCGTGGAGTAGTCCACTCTAACTGGCAGAAAGTGAGCTGATTTCGTAAGCTGATCCACAATAACCCAAACTGAGTCATGTTTCCTCTGAGTCAAAGGCAAACCAGAAACAAAGTCCATGGCGATATCATTCCATTTCCACTCAGGAATGGATAAAGGCATAAGCAAACCCGAAGGAACCTGATGCTCGGCCTTTACCTGTTGACAAGTCAAGCACTTGGAAACAAAATCCACTATATCACGCTTCATACCGGACCACCAATAGAATTGCTTCATGTCTCTATACATTTTCTCACTGCCCGGATGTATAGTAAAGACTGAACTATGCGCCTCACTCATGAGCTGTCTCCTCAACTCCTCAGATTCTGGCACACACAAACGATCTCTGAACATAAGTACCCCATCCTGAACTGAGAACTCTGACTGCTTACCCGATCTAACCTCATGCACAATCTGCTGAAGCCTCTGGTCATCTCTCTGAGCATCCACTATCCTCTGTCTCAATGTAGGCTTCACACGCAACTGGGCAAGCAAAGCCCCATCTGAACCAAATCGCCATCTGAATCGCCTCAAGAACAAAGCTGAAACCAATTTTCGACTCAAAGCATCGGCGACTACATTAGCCTTACCAGGATGGTAATCCACAATGCAGTCGTAGTCCTTAAATAACTCAAGCCAACGCCGCTGTCTCATGTTCAACTCTTTCTGTGAAAGGAAGTACTTCAAGCTCTTGTGGTCCGAGAAGATCCTACACTTTTCCCCATACAAGTAATGACGCCAAATCTTCAAAGCAAAGATCACAGCTGCCAACTCTAAATCATGCGTCGGATAGTTCTTCTCATGTGGCTTCAACTGACGAGAAGCATAAGCCACTACTTTTCCTTCCTGCATCAGCACACATCCCAGACCAACACCCGAAGCATCACTGTAAATAACAAACTCCTTACTCGAGATGGGTTGAGTAAGGATAGGAGCCTCAACAAGCAACTGCTTTAACCGATCAAAACAAGACTGACACCTGTCTGACCACTCAAATCTGACTCCTTTCCTCAACAATCTAGTCATCAGAGCAGCAATCACAGAAAATCCCTTAACGAACCGACGGTAGTAACCTGCTAAACCGAGGAAACTCCTCACTTCCTGAACATTTCGAGGCGCTTTCCAATCAACTATCGCCTCAATCTTGGCTGGATCAACTTGAATACCTCTAGCTGAAACAATGTGACCCAAGAATGATACTTCTCGTAGCCAGAAATCACACTTGCTAAGCTTAGCAAACAACTAATGCTCTCTCAACATCTGAAGAACTAATCGGAGATGCTCCTCATGCTCACTCTCATCCTTGGAATACACCAAGATGTCATCAATGAACACTACTACAAATCGATCTAAGAATGGCCTAAACACACGATTCATCAGATCCATAAAAGCCGCTGGAGCATTAGTCAAACCAAACGGCATCACAAGAAACTCATAGTGGCCATACCTAGTCCGAAATGCAGTCTTAACCACATCTGCATCCTGAACACGAAGCTGATAGTACCCTGATCGAAGATCTATCTTGGAAAAGACACCCGCACCTCGAAGCTGATCAAATAAATCCTCAATCCTAGGCAATGGATACTTATTTTTCACTGTAACTTTATTAATCTGGCAGTAGTCAATACACATCCGCAGTGATCCATCTTTCTTCTTGACAAACAGAACTGGAGCTCCCCAAGGAGATATGCTCGGTCTAATAAACCCCTTATCCAATAACTCTTGTAGCTGAGATTTAAGTTCCCTCAACTCTACAGGAGCCATCCGATAAGGTGCTCTCGAAATAGGTGTAGTACCTGGCATGATCTCAATGGACAACTCAACTTCTCTCTCAGGAGGCAAACCAGGCAACTCACTCGGGAACACATCACTAAACTCCCGCACTACAGGAATATCCTCAATCTGAACCTGATCCCTCCTGGAATCTAACACAACTGCTAGAAAAGCCTCACAACCTTTCCTGATAAATCTCTTGGCTTGCATCGCAGAAATAACATTATTCAACGAACTGGCACCCAAACCTTTTAAAAACACAAGAGACTGACATCTATGTCGAAGCACAACTGTCTTCCTATGGCAATCAACTACAGCCCGATGCTTCCCCAACCAGTCCATACCCAGAATCAGATCAAACTCTCTGAAAGGTAACTCAATCAGATCCACTGGAAGCACAGCTCCCTCAACAATCAGAGGACAACTCCTAAAAACTCTACTCACACTGACACTATGCCCTAATGGACTGGTCACACAAATCTCATAATCTAATTGATCAACTGAATGCAATTTATCAACAATTTTATCTGTGCACAAATATGAGTGTGTGGAACCAGGATCAATTAGAGCATACAACTCAGTGTCATGGAGTAGGAACTTACCAGCAATAACGTCAGGCGCATCCTGCTCATCTCTGGCTCTCATAGCATAAGCTCTAACAGCACCCTGAGGAGGATGCTCAACAGTCTCAGAAGCAGCTACATCTCTATGCCGACCACCTCTACCTCTACCTCGGCCTCTGCCATGGGTAGCCTGAGAAGCATTCGAACCGACCCTACTGCCCTCTCACTGGGAACCTGAATCCTCATGCAACCTCGGACAACTGGCCAACTGATGCTCCGAACTCCCACATCTGAAGCATGCACCGGAGAGCCACCTACACTCACCCCGATGTGACTTACTACAATGAGGACAAATCGATGTAGTCTCAGCTCTACTACCCCTACCAGAACTTGACACAGCTGTAGAACCCTGTCGTCTACCTCTAGAAGCCGGGCCAGAAGATGACTCATCCTGTGGGTTCCTAGATCTCTTACCCGAAGAAGATCCTCCACGAGAAGAACTCCTCCTCTGAGCTCTCTCTCTCATCACAGTCTCAGATAACTCAGCTCTCACAGAAGCCTCTACAATCTGGTAATAACTGACCCCTAGTATGCACATCAGAGAAATCAAAGCAATCTTCAAAGACTCATTTAACCCAGCCTCGAAATGCTTGCATCTAAAGTCATCAGTCATAACTCCTCGTGGGGTATAGCGAGATAACCTGTTGAACTCTTTCTCATAATCCGCTACAGACATGGCCCTCTGTCTCAAACTCAAAAAATGCGCCCATCTTGAATCTCTATAAGTCTGAGTGATGTACTTCTTTGTGAACTCACCCTCAAAGAACTCCCAAGTAATCGGGTCCGGTAGCTGAGGATGCCTGCAAACCAATTCCCACCATTCAAAAGCAGACCCCTGTAGAAGAGCTAATGCACACTCTGCCTGCTGGTCGGGAGGACACTAAATCTCTCTCAAGGCACGCTTCACTTTGTCTAACCATCTCTCTGCGATCTCAGACTCATTCAAACCCGTACCATAGAAATCCTCAACTCCTGCCCTTCTCAAATTCTCCATAGGTGCTCTAGGAGCAGTCACTCTCTCCAAAACCCTAGCCATGTCCTGATGCAGTCTAAACATAGCCTCAAAGGGCATGGCTGCGGCCTCGGGCTGAACCCTAGCATGCTGAGCCGACACAGTAACAGAAACAGACTGATCTACAGCTGGAGGATTCACACTCTCGGCGGATTCCTCACGCGCACCATGAGCGGAATTAGAAGCCATCTAAACAAACAAGAAACAACCGTATCAGCCAACACAGATCTAGACACATACACATCTAAGAAACTCAGAACAATCACAATAACACCCAGAAATGCCTAAACCTATGCTCTGATACCACTAACTGTAACACCCCCTTCCCATACATAGGCGATCCCATCCAAGAAGGAGTGAAATGCCGTATGAGTAAAGGTGCCACCAAGCAAGTACAAAGTAAAACATACATTCATTCCAACATACATTTAGGAAATACAGAATAATTAAAAACTTTACATGCAGAAAGCAAAAGCTGATCATGCATTACTATAATAAACTATTACAATAATGATCTGATCAACTAGCTGATACAAAATAATATTACATATACAAAATATAGATACAAAAGCGGAAGCTGATACATAACTGATACAGAGAGTTCTATACAAAAAGAATCATCACTAGTACAAAACTGAGCCCTACACTAATCCCTTCTGTGTTGGCTTGACGACGGCGACTCTCCCAAAGCAAAACGCCTTCCGCACCTGCACGGGTAAAACACCGTGCTAAGCGATAAACGCTTAGTGGGAAAACACACATAATTTATGGACGGCCATTCACAATGGTCGTCAAGGCATAACACATTCACAATGGCAGAATGCAAAGGTTATTACATAATCCATATAAACATGCTCATATTTAAAAGCCATACATTCAGTATCTCATAAACATATCTATTCCAGAATAATCCAAAGTGTGTTACATCATTAAACTCATTCAGACAATCCGTTTCATAGCCAGATCAAATCAGAACAATTCCATTAACATTTAAAGAACACCTGCTGACTCTAGATAGTGGATAACGAGTGTACTGAGGGTACCTTACGGGTACGAATCAAATACTGAGGGTACCTCACAGGTACAAATCAAAAGTCAATTCATTTTATCAAAGCACAATATTTTTATACTGAGGGGATCTTAAACAAGACCCTAATACTGAAGGGTTCGCGAGGAACCAAACGGGGACCTGATCGGGGTCCAAACTGAACTGAGGGCTGCAGCTAAAGACTCTATTAGGCATGCCTAACTATCCACTTACTCGACTCTAGCAGGTTATGCGACATTCAAATCACATTTTAGAGTTCGGAATATAATTCATCAGAAAATCATGGTATCACGCATATCCAAGCATCAACCAGTAAGACATGCATCATACAACAGTAAAGTCCATTCAGAAGAAATACCAAATTCATTTCTGAGTTAAAAACTAGGAAATTTCAGAAAAACGAGCTGAACGGAGAAACGGGCGAGATTGGCTGGTCACGAGGCGTGACTGGCCTTCCCAACAGGCAGGTCACGCGACGTGACCGAGGGTCACGCGACGTGACTTGCTTGTTCCTCGCCGATCACGTTGCGTGATCTTCGCAATTCACGCAACGCCCTCGCAGGTCACGGCGTGACTGGACGTCACGTCTCGTGATGTGCTACTCCCTCACAGATCACGTTGCGTGATCTCGCAGATCATGCCTCGTCTTCGCAGGTCGCACGACGTGACCGAGGGTCACGTCCCGTGACTTGCTTGTTCTTCAGCTGGTCACGCAACTGGCTTCTCAGCAGGCAGGTCACGACGTGACCGAGGGTCACGTCTCGTGACTTGCCTTCTTTCGTAGCGAGTCACGCGACAGAGAGAACTTCAACAGTACTTCGATTTTCCCAGAATTTCCAGAATTTCCAGAACAAAGAATTTAATCCGAATTTGATTTAAAACCATACAAACCTGTTTTTACCTTCCAGAAATCATCTCAAACAACATAGGCAACAATTATACAATTCAATTCATCCCATAATTAACCAAATCAAATCAAGAACATATGCATTCAAACTTACAAGAACATAAACCCTAGAATTTTACAGTAAATTCAAAATCACACAATTTCACAAATAAACACTCCCAAACCTGGATTCTAAGCTTCTAACACTTAGTCCCACTGCTCCCAGCAACCTCTTTGCCTTTGGGATCGCGTGGAGCCTCAGCTAGAACACAAACACAGTAATGAACATCAACATGCAACCCTAAATTAAAACTCAACCTAAAGAAGAAGATGAAGAATTACAGCAAGATAAAGACAAGGATATGCACTTACCAAGCTAGGGAATGCCAAGAGAGATTAACTTCACCAATAAAATCTTGAATCTACACACAAGAGCCCTTAGGGAAAAGGAAAGGAAAAAGAAGAAGACCAGTGAAGAAAGAACGTGAATCTACCAATTCCTTTTCTTTCTTTCCTTTTTCTTTTTCTTTTTTTTACCCTAAGTAAGTGTCCATTTCTTATTGGTGGAGTTAACCACTCACACTTAAATTCCACATACATCACACACCTAATGCACTTATAAATAAAGTACCCTACAATGGCATAAACACACACACCCAAGTATTTCTCACTTAATAAACACACTAATGCCATGTATGCACCCACACACTAACAAAACCCCAAAAGCATATAATTTACTAAAATACCCTTATGAAATGCTTACACATACAGACAGACAGACAGGCTCATTCTACTAGGGGGCAAACGGGGTGTGACAGATGCTGTTAAAATTTGGTTTCATGTATTAATAGGGCGTACACGGTCGAGTTAATGTCAAAACTGATCATGTATGCTGCAATTACATCGAAATGTACACAATTTCGTGAAATAGAACAAATATTATTCTTTTCATTTTCGTCATTTTCTAGTTCTACATTAAAAAGAAATGTAACACCAAAAGAAATACATATGTAAGCTAAGCTAAGTCCAGCCACTGCTCTCGCCAACCAGATGCTTGAGCCCTCGTGTCCTATTATCAGATGCTGGACTAAGGACCCATTTCTTGTACTCGCTGGTAGAAGCCATAGAATGGTCGCCGAACCGCGGAATAACAGTCTTCACCGGTAGTTTGCTCTACAACTCATAATACCTAGAGGCGAAGGCAGCCGAAAGAGCTCCTCCCCGAAAAGATAAGGGAACCCTCACCACATCCTGGTCATCCCAAGCTGACGTGCACATCGAGAAATAATGCAGAAAGTGGCTTGACGGAGCCCACAGAGGGGAACACACCCCAATGGCCCATCAATGACCACATGATACAGTGGGAGCCAGGCAGACGTGAAACTGATATCGTCATCTGACAGTTCACCAAATCTAGTAATGCCTTCACCAGCAGTGGCACATTCATACAACCGTCGATGCGAAAGAAAATAGCTCAACGAGTACTGTGGGATGACCCGAGGAGGTGGCTCAGATAGCATCCTCAGTTTCTCTTGTAGCCATATCTAAAAAAAAAAAAAGAGGGCCACTGGAGTAAGTAGGGTTTACTTCAGGCAAAAGTAAGGCAAAGGGTTGTGTGAAAATCCGAAAGGACGCACCTCCCGCTAAGAAAAGCTAGTGTGAAAATCCATAAGGGACACACTACCTTTAAAATAATGACGTACCTGGAGCAATAAGGGGCTGCCGGTGAAAGTAGTGGTGGATCCAGAGCTCACAGTGTCCAAACCCAGGATAGTTTCAGCTAAAATAAGTGGGAAGAGTGATGATCCCTGATGAAAGTCGCTCAGAACCCCGAATAGGCGAGGGTCGCCTGTCAAACCCCCTGGAACCACAGTGACAAAGTTCGTCATGCAAAACAAAAATATGATGCTTACCCGGTAAGTAGGGACATTAGTGAACCGATCTAGAGTCTCGATCAGTGGCTCCAAAGTAAAGGAAGAGCCCGGAGAAACCAGCCGGACGGCCTCAGAAGGGGGTATGCCGAGAGCCATAGCTATATCCCGAGTCTGGAGTAGACCGCAATAGGGGACGCAGGGCAGAACGTTAGGGGGATACCAGGCTCCAAGAATGGCAACTAACTCCTCAGGCAGGGGGCACAATTCCTGATAAGTGAACCGGAAGACGTGAAACCGGGGGTTCCAGAAGTGAGTCGCCGCCAGAAGAAGGTTCTGGTCAACTTTGACCCGACGTAGATATTTTAGCCCAGACAGAAAAGAAAGGGCGCCTTGTTCCCAAGTATGCTTGTTATCTAGGATGTGGTGCATTCTTTGGAGAAGAGGGGAAGACATTTTGAGAAGAATGAGGGGCTCAAGATGTTGGGAAAATGAAGAGACACAAAAAGCAAAATTTTTAGAAGAATTTATAGAGAAGCGCCACCGACGGCCTACCCGTCTCTCACAAGAGACGGCCTGCCCGTCAGTAAACATCCACCTGGCAGATGCATATGTCAACATAGCATTAATCACGAGCATTAAATTCACATTAATTGGGGAATGTGGAACGACAGACGGGCAGCCCGTCGGTCGCTCCTAGCGACGCCTAGCCCGTTGTTTTCCTAGTCATCGACCGGATCAGTATTGTGCCTACCATCAGCATACTGGACATGAGACTTATGGGTGCTGAACTCTGAGGAAACAAGCTCCATACCTCATTGATGAGGAGCTGAAAGGTGGGGCAGATGGTTCCTAAGGATGATAATGAACCATTGGCCAAAACACCTGTGCTAGTAGAAACAGGAAGAAGATAACTATTTAGATGTTCTTTTTGTTCTGGAACTATTTGATAATGACATTTTTAATTCTAGCTTTTATTAAATAAAATGAATGGTTTTGCTTATTTGTGTGATATTTCTTGTGATTTTACTATACATAATCATGACACATTCATATTTAACACTGATTCAGGTGATACCAGTCCATCTAATCTCAGAAATTTGGAAAACCTAAAGAAAAATCTTGATAGCATCTAATATACTCCTGAAAAGAAATTAAAATTTGATAAAATAAAAAAAATAATATGAAAAAGTCTTTACCGAGACCTAAGAAGACATTCTGGGAGATGGTCATGAAGTCCCCAAAGACGCTATGCCGACATATCCCGATCATGGATTAGTTAAGCAGAAGCTAAAAAAACTCAGGCCGGAATGGGCAGAAAAGGTTAAAAGAAGAAATGGCCAAATTTCTTAATAGAGTACAACACCCGGCTTGGTTGCTTAATGTTGTCCCAATAGTTAAGAAGAGAAGTGCATGTATGTGTGAACTATCAGGATTTGAACAAGGCTTATCTCGAATAATAATAATAATAATAATAATAATAATAATAATAATAATAATAATAATAATAATAATAATAATAATAATAATAATAATAATAATAATAATAATAATAATAATAATAATAATAATAATAATAATAATAATAATAATAATAATAATAATAATAATAATAATAATAATAATAATAATAATAATAATAATAGGAAGGAAGGAAATAATTGATATATGGCTAAGAATAGTCAATATGGGGGTAAAGAAAAGTCATACTTGGGACAAGCTTTGCTCAAATCCAATTAATCTACACATACCCGTACTTTGTCATTCTTCTTGGCTACCGAAAAGGACCAAAAGACTGATCCGTAAACTGTCTACTCAGTTTATCTTCACAAGTGTTGTACGATACAAACGGCAAGTCGATGGCATTCAGTTAAGATGCATGGATGAGAAAGAAGCTAAGAATGTCATGGAAGAAGTTCACGCCGAAATCTGTAGAACCCATATGGACATTGTGATGCTGGCAGAAAAGATGATGAGACAAGGGTTCTATTGACTTGCAATGGATACAGATTGCTCGAGCTTAGGGAATACACATTATAGGGGAAGTGCACCCTACGGCCTCCAATGGACATAGTCTCAGTAAAGGACAAGACACCTAAAGTTGACGAGGCAATGTGGCAGAAGATAGAAGGGAGATTTGAAAAGTTTAAAGCCCAGACAATGACCATTATGGAGAATTTAGTTACCGCCATGATGCGACCCGCCAGGCAGCAGCCTATTGCTCCCACCTTGCCCTAAAAAGAGCATGATCCAACTAAGGAAGTATGCATACCATCCACTGAGTCTAGAGAAGAGTCGCCTGTTGCTCTATTATCTGAGAGAAAAGGCAAAGGGCATGTTTCAGAGAATAGTTTTTGGTAGCGGTATGAGGCCTGAAAAGAAGGATGGACGTCTTCGAAGAAGAATTTTTAAAGTCCAAACTTGCAACTACCCTGGCTGCTCGCAAGAAGGTCGCCATGGACTTAGAAATAAAAAGTCGACCATATAGGTGTGACAGCTGTGTTCGCACTCGGGGGACAGAAGAAGCATGGGTGACTAGAACTGCCCAGAAATATTATTTCAGCATAGACAGACCTTTGCCTCAAGCATTAGAGAGGAACCTACGACTTGGGTTGGCTAGGCTAGCTAGAGATCAAGGGCAACTAAAGTGTCATTAGCATGCAAGATATCTGAGGGATGATGGCCAAACCATAAAAGGTCGAGTCCAGAATCCCATTAATAGAGAATAACTGGTGATCCTTGAAGGAGGGACAAATGTCATGGGAGGAGATAATCAGGGGAACTCGAGTCTCGGTGATAATAGTGTGAGAGATGTTGGAGCCACCAAGATTTCAACCATTGGAACTACTCAAGGCTACTATACCATCTATGATAAGCCTTTATCTGAGCACCTCTTTCATTTCATTGACAAGGGGAAATTACAGTCGAAACCTACAAAACTCGCCAGGAGCTAGGGGCATCCTATTCATCGAGTGGATCAGTATTGTGCCTACCATCAGCATACTGCGCATGAGATTAATGGGTGCTGAACTCTGAGGAAACAAGTTCAATACCTCATTGATGAGGAGCTGAGAGGTGGGGAAGGTGGTTCTTGAGGATGATAATGAACCATTGGCCAAAACACCTATGCTAGTGAAAATAGGAAGAAGATAACTATTGAGATGTTCTTTTTATTCTGGAACTATTTGATAATGACATTTTTAATTCTAGCTTTTATTAAATGAAATGAATAGTTTTGCTTATTTGTGTGGTATTTCTCGTGATTTCACTATGCATAATCATGACACATTCATATTTGACACCGATTCAACTGATGCCACTCTATCTAATCTTGAAACTTTGGAAAACCCAAAGAAAAATCTTGATAGCATCTAATGTAACTCTTAAAGAGAGATTAAAATTTGAGAAAATAAAAAAATAATATGAAAAAGTCTTTACCGGGACCTATGAAGACATACCGAGAGATGATCATGAAGTCGTCGAACACGCTATGCCGACATATCCCAATCATGGATCAGTCAAGCAGAAGCTCAGAAAACTCAGGCCAGAATGGGCAGAAAAGGTTAAAAGAAGAAATCCATAAGCAGAAGCAAGATCAAATTTCTTATCGGAGTACAACACCCGGCTTGGTTGGTCAACGTTATCCCAATAGTTAAGAAGAGAAGTGCATGTATGTGTGAACTATCAGGATTTGAACAAAGCTCGTCCAGAAACAAAATAACAAAAAAAATAATAATATTAAAAAAAATAAAAAAAAAAGATGGAAGGAAAGAATTGATATATGGCCAAGAATCGTCGATATGGGGCAAAGGAAAGTCATACTTGGGACAAGCTTTGTTGAAATCCCTTTACTTTACACATACCCGTACTTTGCCATTCTTTTTGGCTACCAAAAAGGAGCAAAAGACTGATCCACAAACTGTCTACTCAGTTTATCTGCAGAAGTGGTGTACTGTACAAACGGCAAGTCGATGGCATTCAGTTAAGATATGTGGACGAGAAAGAAGCTAAGAAGGTCATAGAAGAAGTTCATACCGAAATCTGCAGAGCCCATATGGACGGTGTGATGCTTGCAAAAAAGATCATGACATAAGGGTTCTATTGACTTACAATAGATACGAATTACTGGGGCTTGGGGAATAGACATCATAAGGGAAGTACGCCCTACGGCCTCCAACGAACATAGGTTCACCATAGTTGCTATCGCCTACTTCACCAAGTGGGTAGAAGCCAAGTCCTTCAAGAAAGTCGACGCTCGGGATATGGACAAGTTTATTGAAAGGAATCTGGTATGTCGATATGGTCTCCCGCACCACGTTGTGTCCAAGGATGGGGGGCAAATTATGGCTAAAGCTAGGGAGTTGCTCCAGAGGTATGGCATTGAGCATCACAAGTCCTCTCCGTATCGACCTCAAATAAAATGGGGCAATAGAAGATGCTAACAAGAATGTCAAGAAGATCTTGGTCAAGATGGTTCGAAGCTACAAGTGTTGGGTAGAGAAATTGCCTTTTGCACTTTGGAGCTATAGAACCACTGTAAGAACCTCTATGACGGAAGCAGTGTTTCCTATTGGGGCAGAGCTCGGATCTTTAAGGGTTATCATGGAAGCCCAACTTTTGAAAATTGATTAGGCACAGCAACGATTGCAGCAGTTGAACATGTTAAACAAGAACAGGTCACAGGGTTTTTTATCACAACCGGATCTATCAGAAAAGACTTGCTCGATCATTTGGAAAGAAGGTTAGGAAGCACCTGCTGAAAGTGGGAGATTTAGTCTCCAGGCAAATGAGACCAAATGTTCCGGGCATATAGGGTAAGTTCAGGCCAACATGGGAAAGCTCATTTGTTCTTAAGAAGTTATTGTTCAAGGGAGCAACAATTCTGACAGAAAGTGATGGAAACGAGTTCAAAGAACCAATTAGCATCGACAGACTCAAGAAGTTCCATGGCTAAAGACCAAAAATCAAAAGAAAAGAATAAAAGCCCCGTGGGTTAAAAATAAAAAAAAGGTGCCATCGGCAAAAATTAGAGGCTTGAGAGAGAATGTCCAATCAAGAAAACGCAAGAGGGCTGATTGGAAATAGAAGTTTGATGGTTATAAGATCTACTCTGAGATTAGATGTAGTTTTACATTTTGAATCTATATTAAATAATGATCATGTATGGAGAAATCATACCGAAATGTACACAATTTTGTAGGAGGATATAAAATAAAGGCAATTAAACTCATGTGTTCATTATCTTCTAGTTCTTTTATAAAAAGAGAAACATCATTCCTTATTGAATGCATCTAATTTAAATAACTACGCTTTGCTACTACTCTCACCGGCCAGATGCCTAAGTCGATGGGTCCTATTATCAATCGCTGGACTGGGCACCCACATCTTGTATGCACTTGTAAAAGCAAAGAGGCAATCTTCGATTAGTGTTATAACAGCCTTTACAGGCAGCTAGGTCTAGGGATAGTGGTACCTGGAGGTGAAAGCCGAAGATAAGATGCCATCTAGAAAGGATAGAAAGGGCCTCACAACATCTTGACTCCCCTTTGAACTATTAGACATAACAGGCAGTGATATGGAAGGTAGCCTCATAGAGCCCACGTAATGGGACACACCCTGAAAAACCATCCAGAGTCACAATAGAAAAGGGGGGCCAGGGGCACACGAAGCTGATATCCTCATCTGATGCCTCGTCCAATCTAGCAGCACCTTCGTTGAGAGATGCAAATGAATACAACCGCTGCTGGGGAAGGAAAAGCCTCAATGGATAACTAGTGATCACCCTAGGAGGGGACCCTGATAGTAGCTTCAGCCTTTTCTTATAGCCACACTTGAAGGACAAGAGGGGGAAAAAAGCCGTTAGAGATGAAAACCGCGACTAGCTCTCTAAGCAAAAGTTAGGCCAAAGGGTAGGGTGAAAATCTGAGAACATACAGTCTTTCATACAAAAAGAGTAATAAATAAAAGCCGCTAGAGTGTGTTGGGTCCATTCCAAGCAAAAGTTAGGCAAAGGGTTATGTGAAAATCCCCCAAAGGGATGCATTTCTCGTTAAGAAAAGATAGTGTGAAAACCCACGAGGGGCGCGCTACATTTAAAATAATGACAAATGACACCGGGAGTGGTCAGGGACTTCTAGTTGCAAGTTGCAAGGTCAATGTAGAAAGAATTTGGGCTAAGAATTATCCTAGTTGAGATCCTCAAGAATGAGACTGCACCTCAATACTTAGGCCGCTCATACGAATTTATCGCCTGCATTTTGCATGGCATGTGTATATTCACGTGCGCAATTTATCACTGCATATGTGTTTTAATTTTTTAGGAAGTATTAGATGGTGAAAATTAGCTGGAATGGCACAACCGAGCTGTTAGTGAGTATATTAATTAATTTAAAAAAAATGTTTTTTGGCCAAGGGGCTGGCTGGCCGCCCCTCGGGGGAGGATATAAATGTCCTCCCCATAGACTCCCCTTTTCATTTCCTCTCTTTCCTTTTATTATTTTCTTTGTTTTTTCCTTTGGTTTTTTGGTCATTTCTCCTTCGTCCTACTCCGTTTTGCGTGCCATTTATGTCAAAATGACTGCGGTTTCGTTGCCAATGTAGTGATCTATTTTTTGTCATTTTTTGTCGTTAACTATCAGGTCAGTTTTTGAAACACTTTACCTCACTTAATTATTTTATTTTTGTATAGTTTGCTATTATTTGTGCTAGAAATATATATATATATATATATATATATATATATATATATATATATATATATATATATATATATATATATATATATATATATATATATATATATATATATATATATATATATATATATATATATATTTCTTTTTAGTTAAATACATATTGATATTTCATATTATTTGTGCTAGAAATATTTTTTTAGTTTAACACATGTTGATATTTTGCTATTATTTGTGCTAGAAATATTTTTTTAGGAAAAGGCATATTGATATTTTGCTATTATTTTGTGTTAGAATAATATTTTTTAGGAAAATGCATGTTAGAATGTATAAACCTAGTGTGAATGGTACACGTGCATGAGGTTTGCAATAGTTGATAAGTTATAAAATTAGCATGGAATTAATTGAAAAAAAATCACAATAAATGTGTACATAAATAATGTTGGCACTGTAAATAAATACCTATGACAAGTCTTTTTGCACAACATGATATTGTTTGCTGATTTTGATGTTGGGGCCTGAGGTTTGTCCTTATATGACCGATGCATGAAAAAAAATAAAAAAAAATAAATATTCATTAGTTTGTTTTTTCCCGTCAAAAAATATATATTGCCAAAATTTTAAGTGGGATGATACATTAATATTATGTGATACGTTTTATTGACATCTAATGGGTCAACCTTTTATTAAGATGCTCCCACGTAGCGGTCCACCTAGGGAACCAGTATATATTCCAACACCAGAATGGATGGGCCGTGCGCGTAGCTGCAGATTGAGACATTGAATCGAGTGCAGTTCACCTCCAGCAGGTTTATGTCTATACCTTTCTTGGAGCAGATGGGTATGTGGGAGGAGGTGAGTGGTTTCTTGGAGGCGACAGGCTGGACAGAGTTTTTTAGACTAGCCTACTGGACGTACCCTGAGGTCACCAGGGAGTTTTTTGCCACTTTGGAGTATAGGGGCTCCAAAGGACAGACACTCAGCAGAGGACCGTGACTTTTAGAATCAGAGACAGGGAGCGCTCCTTGAACCCCAGACAGTTCACCTAGGCTATGGGTCTCTCAGTTGGGGATCATGTACAGACCCTGGATAGGAGTGTTACAGTGCAGCGCTGGGAGAGGATTACATTGCTAGGGGCCTGTTATGACCACAGCAGTGTGAAGAGCACTTTATTGATCTCTTAGGCAAATAGGTACATACAGAAAGTGCTGGGTAATAGTTACTTAGGCCGGATGGGGAGTTTAGGGGACATAAATGCTATGGAGATTTAGGCTCTATGGGCTATGGCTACCGAGATAGAGATTAATATTAGCCATTAGATATTAGCAGGCTTGTATAGGCAAGGATGGGGCTCCACGTCACAGATATGCACAGGTGGTGTGGTCACTAGATTGTTGCTTCATCTAGGGTCTGACCCTAGTATATTCGGGATGCATTTGGATTTAGATATCTATAGGGATCTAGCGACAGCCAAGGCCATGGGCATGGTTGGGCAGGTGTCAGGTCAACCTGGGGTGTATCGATTTCTCACGATTGTGGAGATTAGACAGCTTTATAGCCTAGCCCCACTCCCAGATGTGGTGCCAGGAGGGGAGCATCCCCCACAGCCAGAGTATGAGCTGTAGCCCCTATAGCCTAAGGTGGTGCCCAGCACACTGCAGAGTGCTACGGATAATGTTATGGATATGGATTACTTGCTGAGCACTTTACCATCTCAGTCGCTTCCTCCATATGAGCATGCGCCACCCCCTTCTACCATATGCGAGCAGGGTGTACATTTGCAGGCTGCAAGCCCACGTGCATACGAAAGGTTTTATTCTAGTGGTCGCCCGGGTCACTCTGGGGCATCCACTTCAATGGCTCCCTCCCCAGAGCCTAGCAGAGGATAAAGACAGTCTAGCTTGGAGATTCTCCTTCAATATATGCACACGAACATGATGGCAACATTGGCCGCCCACAGCCAGCGCACTGATGACAGACTCATAGTGATGGACCGACGCTTGGACCGATTTGAGGAGTCTATGAGGGGTTCTCATGTAGCTGCTGCACAGAGGGTGGACAAGGCCCTACAGGTGGTAGATGAGACCGTCGGTACGATGAGGCTAAAGGTGGAGATGCTGAGGGAGCTGATCCCTGGTATCTCACAGTCGGTGATAGACATATGAGAGAGTACGGATACTAGGCTCACCAAGGTGAGTGGCTACATTGGCGGGCATACCCAGACTCTCGAAGAATTTCGGGTATGTATTTATGAGCTGAATGAGACAGTGCAGACTATCATTCGGCCATTCTAGGAGGGACAATTGGGTATGAGGATTTAGGAGCCCCGGATGCCAGTTCCTAGATCTCTGCAAATAGAGGTAGTTGATCAGCTGGCCGCCTTTGTAGGACTAGATGTGCCGATGGTGCACATACTAGGAGAGGAGGATTCGAAGGAGCCTACCAACTATGATCCATTTGACTGATTTTCAGGGAGATTTATTATTGTTTCGATCTGATTTATATACAAAAATGATATGTATATATGGATAACCTTTATTAAACTTTGCATTTTTTATGCACTTTAACATGAGAGAGATAAAAGGAATAAGAATATAAAAACAACGAACCACGAATGATAAAATGAGCTAATAAGATAATAATAATTGAACCTTTATGAAAGGTAAATGATCATCATGATACATTGATTTAACGGAGTTTGTTTTATTCGGGTGACAACTGAGGCTATGCTATAAAATAATTGCCGTGTTTGTAAGTCTGGAGCAAACTCGGTGTATTGCCTTTTAAGGATAACACCCACACTTTGTAAGTCCGAAGAAGACTCGGTGCAACACAGAAGGAGGGCAATCGCTCCACAGCCGAGATGGTGACTTAAAAAGACAATCACCTCTTCGTAGCAGTAGGAAGGTCGCCGCCATAACTCAACCGTGGTTTCACACATCGACAAGCTGACATTTATCAATCATATAACTCAATTGTGGTTTCACACATCAACAAGCTAACGTTTATCAATCACATAACTCAATTGTGGTTTCACACGTTGACAAGTTGACATTTATCAATCACATAACTCAACCGTGGTTTCACACATCGACAAGCTAGCATTTATCAATCACACAACTCAACTGTGGTTTCACATGTCGACAAGCTAGTGTTTATCAATCACACAACTTAACCGTGGTTTCACACGTCGACAAGTTGACATTTATCATTCATGCAACTTGGCAATGGTTTCACACGCCGACAAGCTAGCGAAAACTAATCACACTGTAAATTGATCATCTCCTTATCAAGTCCTTTTGTTTGTCTCAAAAAAGTTTTAAATTTTAGTTATCTATTTGTAGGTTTTAAATTTTTAGTTATCTATTTATTTTTGTCCTATCTTTATTTTTATTTTTATTTTTAATATTTTTGGAAAAATTAGTTTTTGGGAAAAATTAGGGATTTTCCCGGGTTTGCGTGTGGAGGATGCATGAGGCTGCACCACAAATGCGGCCTACACGTGCCTTAGCACACCCTGCAGGCGTACTTCAGCACCTGCGCGGGCAAGGCACCTCGCAGGAGTGCACCCACGCTTGTGCCTGTAAGGTGCGTGCCCGCGCCCATAAGGCGCTCCTGTAAGCACGCTCGCATGTGCAAGGCCACCATTTTTACAGCAGCCTGCCCCCTGTCGTTTTCCCACCTTCTGAAACGCGATTTTGTCGGATTTCGGACTAAAAAAGGTTATTTTCTTTCAGTTTTCAGGCAATTTTTCAGAGGGTATTTGGAAAGGAGGCTGGGCTCTTTCCTATTTTTGAAGGGGGAGGAGATAAAAAGAATAGAAAAAAGAATTCAGTGAGGGGGACTTTTCTTTTGGAAAAAAAAGGGAGAAAAGCTTGAAGAGAGGAGCTTGAGAAGAAAAACGGGGGAGTTTTTCTTGCGTGAAAACACCCATCTTTCTAAAAAGTAAAGTTTCTTTCTTTGATTTTCTTGAACCAAAAAAAAAACATTTGTTGATTTTGGGTTCAACTTAAGGAAGGAAAATTGATTTCCTTAGCTTGAGTTTTCCCATCAAACAACCAAAAAGTCATTTTGGATTTTTGTGTTCTTGAGTTTTTTCAAGATAAAAGCTTGAGGCCTCTTTTGAATTTGTTTTAGTCTAATTCCAAGCCTTGACAAGGAGACTAGATTTAGACAACTTGCTTCCACCTTATCAACTCTGACGGTAAAGATTCTTGGATTGATTTTTTACTGTCTCGTTTCATTTTGATCATTCTATTTTATTTTTCTTGCACTAATGAATAATGATTCAATGAGTATGTGCTCTTAGGGTTGAGATTTATTCTCTTAGCATGATTCTCCAATCTTTATTTTTATTTTGGGTATGGAAAAAATCAAATTTATTGATTTTATTTTTTTTTTTGTGATGATTTTGTGATGATTTTTTTCTTTTATGTTTAAATATTATTATTTTTCATTATATGTTTATTTGCTTTCCCCTTGTTTATTTATTTAACTTTAGTGGTGTATTATTATCATTTATTATTTTTATTATTATTATTATTATTATTATTATTATTATTATTATTATTATTATTATTATTATTATTATTATTATTATATTTTTGCATGGTTTAGTTTGGCCACTGTTACTTTAAGTGTTTTTTTCTCTAGTCCTATTTTTTTTCCTTTTATTCTATTTTTTTTCTTCTCCTATTTCTTTGCCCATGCCTTTCACGTGACTGCAAGCTTGGTTTTGTTTCTTCCTTTTGCCACACACGTACAATATCATGTTTATTAGCTTTGTTTGTTCATTTGATTATTTTCTATGTTAGACCAACTAATTTAAATATCATCATCATCATCATCATCATCATCATCATCATTATCATTATCATCATCATCATCATCAACATCATCATCAACATCATCATCATCATCATTATTATTATTATTATTATTATTATTATTATTATTATTATTATTATTATTATTATTATTATTATTATTATTATTAATGTTGTTGTTGTTATTATTATTATTATTAACATTAATGTTGTTGTTATTATTATTATTATTGTTATTGTTATTATTATCATTAATATTGTTATCATTATTATTATTATTGTTATTATTATTATTATTATTATTGTTGTTGTTGTTGTTGTTGTTATTGTTGTTGTTGTTGTTGATGATGATGTTGTTGTGGTTGTTGTTGTTGTTGTTGTTGTTATTATTATTATTATTATTATTATTATTATTATTATTATTATTATTATTATTATTATTATTATTATGTGTTTACATGGCTAGTTTTGTGGGACTTCTTAATTCTTTTTATATGTGTGCTAATTTTATTCTATATTTCCCTTATTTTCATTTTTATTTAATTGATTTTAGAATTATTGCTAATATTTTTATTGTTCTTTTTCTTATTGGGGCTAAAAATGTGATATTGTTTGTGTGAGCATTTTCATGACCAAACGAGGGGTCACGATACGTAAGAGGATACATCACTTGGGTGAGACCTTACCAACCCCTTGTTCATGTAATTGTATTTATTTGTAAATAAAATAGTTTTATTTTATGTGCGTGTTTATTAAACAAAATCACAAAAATATTTTTATGACTAAATCGGGATTTTTATTAATAAATTAGGACCAATGTCCTCGATTTTACCCAAGAAATGCAAAATGTCATGAATTAAAATGAAGAGTTAAATTTTCTAAAAATAGGATCACTCATTATGGTTTTCAAGCCAATAGCCGAAACAACTCTTCGATCCCCTCTTTAAGTGAGCATGAAGGAACCAATATTCCTAAACCAAATAAATGTCCCGATTTATGCATGTTACCTCTCTTGATTGATTTTGTTTGATTACTTAGCTTTATATTTACACATCTTGTGGGGCCTTATAATTAATTATTTTTGGGGCAATTTTATTTAGTTTTTCTTTCCATTTGAGGGATTGTATTTGTCCCGATTTCTTTTTTGTAATTGTGTGGCTTTGTGTGTTTACCGCTTTATTTACAGTTTTCATCTACCGCTTTGTTGATGCTTGAATTGCGCCTTTAAATAAATTACATTAATCGTGTGAGAGGAGAGATGGAATTTTCTAATCTAAAAACTCATTTATAATTAATCAAGACGTTAATAAGTGTGAAGTTTTGAACTACTCTCTAGTTTAGACCATAGAGGTTAGACAACCTTTCTGAATTTCTCATAAATTGGGTGGTGACTCCAAAATATTTCAAAGGTGCCTAAAGGTATTATGGGACTAGATGAACTTCTCCAACGTTCTATTATGAAGGGATTCCAAAATGTCTCGTGTTACCAAAGATCGAATGACGTGAACCAAATCCCTTCGAATCCCTAAAAGCGGGCCTATCGAATTACGGATCAGTTCGATGCGCGTCACATCGAGCTCAATCACGAGTGCGATAGAAGCTACTTTAGCATTCTGTTGCGAGTGCGATCTGGCCCGCGTGCGCGAAATTTGCATGTGTTGGGTTCTGTCGCGAGCGCGATATTGTACAATGTTGGGAATGTAAGTCTTACGTCCTCATTTGTGTGCGGTATTGCATCGGAATGTGTTTGATCATGCATAATAAAGATTATATGTATTATATATATATGATTCATATGGGATGATTAGTTTGTACATGAATTGAATTGATATGTAATCATTATTGGATACATGAGTGAATGCAACGTATATGATATAATGACTTGAGTTGTATGTAAAGCTTGAAGGGTCATGGTAGTGGATAGATAAGCATGCTTATAATATGTAATCATTGTTGGATACATGAGTGAATGCAAAGTATATGATATAGTGACTTGAGCTGTATGTAAAGCCTGAAGGGTCATGGTAGTGGATAGATAAGCATGCTTATAAAGGGCTAGTGTTTTGCAGCTTCTAGTGATTGGCCTGCAAGGGTCTAGTGTTTGTTACCTTCGGGTAACTAGTGATATGAGACTTCAGTTTTTAAATATTTGATATTACTAGTCAGTATCTAGTGCACCCGTATCCACTATTAATGAGAATTCAGGCTATGGCTTTAGATATTATATGATTGTGTCTGAGCATGTAAAGTTGGGATCTATGATATGTATATGAATGTGCATGTTTACGCATTTATGTGATATGCTGTGATAAGTTATCACTGTAATGGCCTGAATACCGAGTTAGTGGTAATCAGTGGATTCTGTAGAGTTTATAGTATGAATTGCGTATGAAAATATCAGTGATTGTGCCCTAAAAGCCAAAAGAGAAGTTAGAGAAGCCCTGATGGGTGACTTTCTGGGAACGCAGAAGTGAAAAATATTTTATTAGACCATTGGAAAGTACAGGTTATAATGAGTTTGAAGGTATAATTTAGAGTAAAAATGAGGTCAAATATGTCCTGAAAGGCCAAACAGAAGAAAGCCTCTAGTTCGGTTCAATAGTAACTAGGTTTAATTTGACCAAAGCCTTAAAAATAGTAAATGACCACTGAAAAATTTTTTGAATGCATAAATAGACTTGTAGACACCGGGTCCCGAGTAGCCTTGATCAGGATTACCCGATGATGAAATTTAGCTACGCCGGCTTATAGGCGAAAAGATTGGAGCTCGGAAGTGATTTTCCTTGTCTTTTTTATGAGTAAAAAGTGTATTTTTAAAATATTTTTAAAATTATTTTGGAGAAGAAAAAGTGTGTTTTAGGTTGAGGGTATTTTATATAAAAATTTAAAATTTTTTAAAAAAAAGGGAAAAGGAAGATAAAATAAAATAAAAAGGTGGGAAAAGATAGCGACGAAACCGTCGCAAATGTACGTGCTCGGAACGCTGCGGAGCACGCGCTCCGCGCGAGCAATGCCCTGGGCGTCGGTTGCTCCGTGCGAGCGACGCCTTGGGCGTCGCTTGCTCCGCACGGAAACGCGCAGAGTGACGCCAATTTTAAGCGGTTTTGCCCCTTTTCGCCCATTTTCGACCCCTACTCGATTTTTAACGGTTTTGGGTGGTGTTTGGGTAGTTTTTGAGGGTTAAAAGTGTAGAAAAAATTCAGGAACAGGGGGGAGGTAATAGAAAGATTTTGGAGAGAAAAAAACTGAATTTTTGAGCTTTTTAGTTGAGAAAAAAAAATCCATCTTACACACTTGCTTCCAAGGGTGATTTTTCAAGTTTCCAAGTTATTTTTCAAGCATTTTTCACAAGGAAAAGACAAGGAATTCAACACTTATACCTTCAATTCTTCAAGATTAAATTTGAGGGTAATTATTCATGGCTTAACTCATTAATTCTCTTGTTGATTTTAATTTCTTTTGTTTCCAATTAACTTTCAAAAATGTAAATCCTTTTTAGTCATCATAATTTTCTTCTTGTTTTATTTTTAATTGTTCATATAACAAGTAAACTCTTTTAAATCCTATTATATTTTCATGTCAAATTGTTTTTTACACATATAAATATTTTAATTTTTACTCATAGTTGTTATCATAATTATTTATTTGGTATGTTGAGCATGGTTAATCTTTTTTTGTTCTTATGCATGTTAAATTGCATCATAATTATTTTATGCATGTTATAGTATCTTATCCATGTCATATTTTTATTATACATATTATCTTTTATGTCATATTATTTCTTTGGGTTAATTTCTAACATGAGTTCCATTTTTATTTTTGGTTGCAAATTGCTATTTTATTCTTATTTTAGCATCCATGCACGTGAAGGAGGAGATGCGGGGTTCGGTATCTTCTTTATGCATTTTAATTCTCATTTTATTTATATTTTTAATTTCCTTGTATATATTCATTAAGTAAAATGTTTTTTTTTATGCACGCCCAAATAAAAATCACAAAAATATTTCTACTAAATTAAACTTGGATTTTTCATAATAAATGGGACCAATGTCTTAGTTTTCATCCCAAATAAGTCACCACATCCCAAATGTTTTCTTTAAATATACATGCGGGGACCAAAGTCCTCATAATTAATAAATTCCCCGGTTTTATGTATGCTTGCATTTTTTAATGGGAGTTGTAATTTGCTTTTTTTACTGCTTTTGATGTGAATATTTGTGCCTTTTAATTAAAATTGCATCGTGTGGAGAGAGCAAATTAATAAACTCAAAACCAAATTGTAAATTAATCAAGGTAGAAATAGATGAGAAGTCTCGAACCCATCTCTGGTCTTTGGGCTCAAAGAGGCTAGAGGTTTACCCTCCAAGACACCTCTTATGTCACGAGACTTAGACATCAAATCCTAGGCTCCAAGGGAGAAAGGTTCATCCTCCAAGACCCTTTGGCTTGCCCAAAATGGATAAAAGCGTTGTCTTTGGGTTCAAAGAAGCGAGAGGTCTATCCGATCATTCATTGGAGTAAGACCTCCAAGACCCTTCTTATGCTCTAAGACTTAATAAATCCTAGGCTCCAAGGGAGAGAGGTTCTTACTCCAAGACCCCTTTGGCTTGTCCAAAATGGATAAAAGCGCTGTCTTAGGCTCTCCGAGGCAAGAGAAACTTTTCCAATGCTTTATTGGGTGGCGACTCCATGAAACCTCCTTGTTGCCCAAAATAGAAGCACTTGTAATTCGTTGCAAGTTATCAACGGACCTCAAATGCCCGATCGCCCTCGAGCGGGCAGTCAAAGGGGCGACCGCGGGTCCGGCACGTATCACAGTGGCGACTTCACTGGGGAATAATGGTTCGAGACTTCAACTTGAAAATACCTTGATTATCCTTTACAATTAAGTTTTAGTTTATGAATTTCGCTTTATCTCAAAATTACATATCATCTCATTAGAGCCTTAGATTAAGTTAGTTTGGTCCCTTCTTAACCCCGGTGCATTCCTGAAGCCCGACTCTATTTTCACTCAATCTAGGGAAGTGTTAAGGATAATCACCAGCCTAAGCCTTGTACCATTAAGGTATATCAAATGGTGACCCGATCGGTCGTTATACTCGTGATGAGCTGGACCCGTCGGCAGGGATCATGCTTGAGTAACCCAAAAATATCACCCTTTGACTAAAGCTCGTGTAATGGCAATAGATACTTCAACTAGGTGAAATGTACCGTAATACTATGCTTGTTATATGGGCCATCATATATTGGACGAAGTCAATTTAGTTAAATGGTCTTCATCAAAGGCTTTCATGCCCCGGTGGGCCCATCTTAGTTAAGTTGAATTGTTTAAATACATAATGGCCAAACACCCATACGTATGTACATTAGATGAGAGCTGTTATGCTGCCGGTTTTCCACCGTGCACCATACATGTCCATTGGGTTCCCCGTTAACCCATGGATCAAGCCCACCTAGGAAAGAGACTGCACTACCACGTGTGTGGGAGATATAAGGTTGGAAGGATCTATCTGCTTGCATGTGTTTGTCTATGTTGCATCAGCACGAACATGCATTGCATTTTAATCATGCATCATCTTAAAAATTTTCGCATTTTAGCCATCAAAGATTCTCCTGGGTGGTCTAGAGGTCCCGACGGACAGTTAAGAAGGACTCCGCTTTTGGGATTAACAGAGTTAGTGTCCGATCTGAGTTCAGATTCAATCTTAGAAGACAATGTGGAGTTTTCTTCTGAATCATCAATAGAAGTAAGCATGGCTAATCCATCAAATAAATCTGATGCAACCCGAGCAATAATTGCTGAGGAAGTGGGAAGAAGAATGGAGGAGTTTGAAGCCCGCATGATCGCAATAATGGGTAATCTTGCCGCCACAATAGCTGGGGAATAAGCTGCTGCTGCCCATACCCGTGTGCCAGTTGAACAAGGGGTTGTTAGAGAAGAGCCCCCTGCTGCAGTTAACCAACCAGTGGTCGACCCGCCTGCTGTTGAGCAAGGAGTACCTGCACCTATTGAGCGCAGAGAGGGCCCCAGGTCTGAAGCTGAGTTTGGGGGAGATGAGCAAGAGGAGCATACAATAACTAAAGGAAAGTCGCCGAAATTGGAGGAGGCAATGTGGAGGAAAATGGAAGAGAGGTTTGAGGCCATGGCAAGAATGATGACAGTAGGGAAAGGAATGAACCCAGAAGACCGAGAGCTGGATAGGGATGACCTGATTCCCCAGAATTTCAAGATGCCTGATATCCAAAAATTTGATGGCACCTCTGACCCTGCCGCACACATTAAGCAATACTCGCTGGTCATGAAGGGCACGACCTTAAAAAGAAAGCAGAAGATAGAGTATTTTTGCTTAAGTCTCACAGGAGCTGCTACCGATTGGTATCATGGGCTTTACAGGAGGTCCAAGGAGGATTGGGACTTGTTGACCGAAGAGTTTCTTAAGCAGTATGATTGCAGTACCCGGATGGAGGTCACTTTGAAAGATCTCAAATTGCTACAACAGAAGGCTGGAGAGTCCTTCCACGAGTACCTTACTCGATGGAGGAACTGGGTTATGGAGATGAAATGCAAACCGGACACTTCTGATCAGATCCGATTATTCATTTGAAATGCCAGCCCGTACTTGAGAGATGGACTAAAAATGAAGGGACCGAAAGACTGGGAATCCCTGAAGGACATTGTCATAGAAGCAGAAGGTGAATATTTAGCCAAGAGGGCAAACAGTGAGTCCTATGCCAGGAAGGGATACAGTAATCAAGGGACAGCCAAGTCAGCAAGTTCAAGCAGTGGTAATAGAGGTGGGAAGACAGCCGAGGTGTCTGCAACAGGCGTGAATCAGAGGTATTACCCCAACTTGGGTAGGCCTTTATCATGGGTGCTGAAGAGGCTAGTAAAAGAAGGAAAACTGCGACCCCTATCACCTAGGCCGGCCAAGACCCAGGGACAACCAGGGCACAAGGAAAATGAATACTGTTCATTTCACCAACATACCGGGCATTTGACAGATGATTGTATAATGCTAAGACATCGGGTCCAAGATCTAATTGACAACAAGCAGATCACTGATCCTGAGAAGAGATAAGGCAAGAAGAAGTCCAGCTATAATACAGTGCCACCTCCAGTCTTTATAATTGGATCGAGCCTACCAAAATGGTACGTGATGGAAGATTTATATGGAAATGAGTATGTCGCTATTACTCGCCCTGCGGTGAATGAAGAAGGGATTTCTATGGCAGCGATAGACTGTTGGTCCACTAGTGAGAGTGGAGAAGATGAAGACAATGAGAAACATGGAGAGTTCACGGATCTGTGGGATTCGGAAGAAGAAGAAAGAGTAGAAGCAGTAACAGGAAGTGGGAGGGTGGTTCCAGAAGTTGAGAAGCAGCAAGACCCAGCACAAGCAATCGCAGAGAAGGAGCCGGAAGACAATTCAATAGTGAAGCAGCTGAAAAAGACCATGGCTCAGATATCTATTTGGGACCTTTTGAGACAGTCCCCCTCTCACAGACAGAAGTTAGTTGAAGCATTGAGTGTATCCACCGTAGCAATGACAATCTCTCCATCTGAGCTGTTAGACCTTGTTAAGGGGGGGATCTGGGGAGAAGCTGGTATTTTCTGATGCAGACCTACCAACAGAGGGTCGCAACCACAACCGACCTTTATACATCAAGGCACAGATCACTGGCAAGCACACAGCTTGCATCATGGTTGATGATGGGTCATCAATAAATGTCTGCCCTTTAGTAGCACTTCAGGCTTTTGGGCTAGATGAAAATATGCTAAGCAGGTCCGATTTGACCATCACAGCCTACGACAACTCCAGGAGGCAAGCATTGGGAATTTTAAAAGCTGTAGTAAAGACGGGGCCCATTAAGACAGAAACAAATTTTGTGGTTTTACCGATCCCAGCAAACTTTTCATTTCTACTTGGTAGACCGTGGTTCCACAGGTTAGGGGGAGTACCATCCACCTTACACCAGATAATTAAGATACCCCATAAAGGAGAAGTAGTGACCATTAAAGCAGAAAGAGAGAACCAAGTGTCTGCCTTGGAGATCTCTAATCAGCCATTCAGTGGCTTTCATGTATCGATGATCGGAGAAGAGCAAAACTTAGAAGGTAGCCCTCAGGTGGTGAACATGCTAAAGAAGATGCACTTCCTCCCAGGGGCTGCTTTGGGAAAAGAGTCACAAGGGCTGCAGGATGCTATCACTACACATGGTCAGAAAGATCGAAAGGGGTTTGGCTACAAAGGAGAGTATGGTAAGAAGAAAGTGTTAGAGAAGATCCCCCATATTTCGGAGAGCTTTGTGCCATCATCATCGGTTTGTGCTTACACCAGAGAAGAAGAGCCGCAGTGGATAGATGGGAAGATCACACCGGGTTTTGAAATTTTCAACGATGTCTTTGATTGGGAGATCCAAATTGTTAAAGCTGTAGAGAACTTTTGGGACGAGGAGATTATGACCCAATGCAGCGTCTGGGATAGGGATGAGCCCGAAGAGATTGTAACTGATAAGCTGTTAGCCACCAGAATTAAAGGGAAGGAGAAGATGGTAGAACCAGAGCTGAAGATTGAAGATCTCAAGATTTCACCAAGTCAAGAAGCTAAAGCACAGTCGGCGGCAGCATCGGCATCGACTGAAGTTGATAGTCATTTAGATTCTCTTTTTATGCCAGAACTCTTTGAGAACAATGTTAATGTTTTTGATTATGTTAATGAGATGAACAACTTTGCTTACTTGTGTGATGTTTCTGATGATTTCATTTAGCATGATCATAAGCATGATGCATTTATTTTTGATATTAATTCAACTAGCACAACCGCATTTAATCTCGGAACTTTGGAAAATCCAAAGGAAATTTTGATAGCATCAGACATAACTCCTGAAGAGAGAATAAAATTTGAGAGAATATTAAAAAAATATGAAAAAGTCTTTGCCTGGACCTATGAGGATATGCCGGGAATAGATCGAGATGTTGCCGAACATGCCATCCCAACTTACCCAGAGTTTAAACCAGTCAAGCAAAAGCTTTAGAGACTTAGGCCAGAATGGGCACAGAAAGTAAAGGAGGAGATCCATAAGCAGATTGAGGCCAAATTCTTAATAGAGGTTCAATACCCGACCTGGCTCGCTAATGTTGTTCCTGTAGCCAAGAAAGATGGTAAGGTTCGAGTATGCATTGACTATCGAGACCTGAACAAAGCTTGCCCTAAGGATGATTTCCCGCTACCCCATATTGATGTGCTAGTGGATAGTGCTGCTGCTTGTATGATGTACAACTTTGTGGATGGATACGCAGGTTACAATCAAATCCTTAACAAGATAGTGGATCGGATCAAGACAGCTTTCATCACCGAGTGGGGGACATACACCTATCGGGTTATGCCTTTTGGGTTGAAAAATGCAGGAGCAACTTATCAGATGATGGCCACCAAAGTTCTCAATGACCTAATTCACAAAGAAGTGGAAGTATATGTCGACGACATGATGATTAAGTCGGCTACTAGAGAAGGTCACTTTGAGGCTTTAGAAAAGTTCTTTCAAAGGATTAGTAAGTATAATCTGTGCCTCAATCCTAAGAAATGCATCTTTGGGGTTACCTCAGGTAAGCTATTAGGCCATGTGGTAAGCCAGCGAGGAATTGAAGTAGATGTCAATAAAGTCAAAGCCATAAGAGAGATGCCGGTGCCCCAGAAGGAGAAGGACGCCAGAAGTTTCCTAGGAAAGCTTCAGTATATCAGCCGGTTTATTGCCAAGCTATCTTCAGTATGTGAGCCTATTTTCAGGCTTCTTAGGAAAAATCAGCCGGTGATATGGAACAATGACTGTCAACTGGCATTTGACACCATTAAGGAGTATCTGTTAAATCCTCCAGTATTAAGACCACCACGCCGTGCCAAGCCACTAATCTTGTACCTAGCAGTGGAAGATAATTCAGTAGGTGCTATGATATCTCAAGAAGACGATTTTGGTGTGGAGTTTGCGGTATACTATCTTAGCAAGAAGTTCCTACCGTACGAAACCAGATATGTAGAGGTGGAGAAGATTTGCTTAGCAGTTATCTGGGCTTCTAAGAAGTTGCGACACTACTTTCATTCCTTCAGGGTACAGGCAGTAGCCAAACACAATCCTCTTAGATACCTCCAAGAAGCACCCTCTCTACTAAGGAAGATGGGAAGATGGTTACTGCTATTGCAGGAGTTCGACATTGAATACATAACCAAGAAAACCATTAAAGGAAGAGCTGTAGTAGAATTCTTAGCCGAGCATCCTATTGAGGGATATCAGTTTGAATACAACTTTTCGGATGAAGATGTCACAGCCATAGCAGTGTAAGGGTGGCAGCTATTCTTTGATGGAGCATTCAATAATAAAGGAGCAGGCATAGGAGTTATTCTTACGACCCCAGATGGTGAAAGGCTACCATTGGCTAAGAAGCTGAGATATAAGGCTACCAATAATGAAGCAGAATATGAAGCTTGCATCTTTGGATTGGAAGCATTGCTCGCTTTGGGGGCAAAGACCGCGGAAGTATTTGGAGATTCTTCCTTGGTAATTCATTAGATCAGAAGGGAGTGGTCAGTCAAGGGAGAAAGGTTGTTGCCTTATGTGAAGCACTTGAGAATGTTGAGCAGCCAGTTTGAGACTTGCACTTTTCAATTCATCCCCAGAGACGAAAATCAGTTAGCTGATGCTCTAGCAAATTTAGTGTCTATGTGGGATAATCCAGCAAGAGTTGCGATGAAACCTGTGCTGATTTATAGTTCGAAAAGACCTTGCTTTGAAGCTGAACATGTGATGGACATTGAGGCCGCCGATGGAAATCCATGGTATTATGACATTCAGAATTATTTAGAAAGGTCAACTTTTCCAGAGGAAGCCACGGAGAAGGATCAAAGGATGATCAGGAAGCTGTCCACTCAATTCATCAGTGTCGATGGCACTTTGTACAAGATGTCTCACGAAGAAAGAAGCTAAAAGAGTTATGGAAGAGGTTCATGCCGGGATTTGTGGAGCTCACATGAATGGCTTAGCCTTAGCAAAGAAGATCATGCGCCAAGGGTTTTATTGGCTCACAATGGATACAGATTGTTCAAAATTTGTGAAGCAATGCCAGTTATGCCAGCAATATGCGAACTTGAGGCATGTGCCAGTTTCAGAGTTATATAACTTGACATCTCCATGGCCATTTGTAGCTTGGGGAATAGACATCATAAGCGAAATCCGTCCTACAGCTTTTAACGGGCACAGGTTCATTATAGTTGCCATTGACTACTTCACTAAGTGGGTTGAAGCTGAATCTTTCAAGAAGGTTGATACAAGGGATATGGCTAAATTCATCGAGCAAAATCTGATATGCAGATATGGTCTCCCACATCATATTGTGTCTGATAATGGGGTGCAATTCCTGGCAGAAACTAAACAAATGCTCCAGAAATACGGGATCCAACATCACAAGTCTTCTCCCTACCGTCCTCAAGCAAACAGTGCAGTTGAAGCAGCGAACAAAAATGTGAAGCGGATATTGGCCAAGATGGTTCAGAGCTATAAAGACTGGGCTGAAAAGTTACCCTTCGCACTTTGGGGATATAGAGCTACAATCAGAACCTCTATGGGGGCAACACCATTCTCTCTGGTATATGGAACTGAAGCAGTCCTGCCGGTTGAAATTGAGTTGAAGTCTTTGAGGGTAGTCATGGAAGCCGAGATTCCAGAGACAGAATGGGCGTAACAGCATTTGTCACAGCTAAATTTGCTAGATGAAGATAGGTTGCGGGCCTATTACCACAATCAAATTTATCAGAAGAGGTTGGCTTGATCATTTGGTAAGAAAATACGAAAGCACCCGTTGAAAGAAGGGGATTTGGTCTTTAAGATGATGAGGCCGGGAGTTCCGGACATACGCAGAAAATTCAGCCCACTTGGGAAGGTCCATTCGTTTTGAAGAAGCTGCTAACGAAAGGAGCAGCAATTTTGGCAGATAGCGATGGGAATGAGTTCAAGGACCCGGTCAATATTGATAGACTTAAAAGGTTCCATGGCTAAAGACCAAAAATAAAAAGAAGAGAATAAATGCCCTGCGGGTCGAAAATTGAAAAAAGGCGGCCTTGCTAAAATTGGGCGCCCTGTCAGGGTGAAAACCGAAAAAAGGCATCCAGGGCAAAAATTAAGGGCCAAGAGAAAATATTCAATCGAGAAAACCAAATCCCCTTCTTTTAAGTTTCCAAGTTATTTTTCAAGCATTTTTCATAAGGAAAATACAAGGAATTTAACGCTTTTACCTTCAATTGTTCAAGATTAAACTTGAGGGTAATTATTCATGGCTTAACTCCTTAATTCTCTTATTGATTTTAATTTCTTTTGTTTCCAATTAACTTTCAAAAATGTAAATCCTTTTTTGTCCTCATAATTTTCTTCTTGTTTTATTTTTAATTGTTCATATAACAAGTAAACTCTTTTAAATCCTATTATATTTTCATGTCAAATTATTTTTTACACATATCAATATTTTAATTTTTACTCATAGTTGTTATTATAATTATTTATTTGGTATGTTGAGCATGGTTAATATTTTTTTATTCTTATGCATGTTAAATTGCATCATAATTATTTTATGCATGTTATAGTATCTTATGCATGTCATATTTTTATTATACATATTATCTTTTATGTCATATTATTTCTTTGGGTTAATTTCTAACATGAGTTTCATTTTTATTTTTGGTTGCAAATTATTATTTTATTCTTATTTGAGCTCCAACATACCTCAAAAGTGCCTAAAGGTGTTATGGCGGTGAATGGTCCTTTTCAATGTTCTATTGTGAAAGGAGGTGCCGAAAATATCTCATAACACCTAAGATCGGAAAAGACGCGAACCTATCCCTCGAATCCAAAAGCGGGTTCAGAGAGGGCCTTGCTGGTTTTGGCGCGCGTTACAGTGGCGACTCCGCTGGGGACTGTTTGTGACTTTGCTCTGAAAATGTCTTGGTTAAAATGTATAATTGGGTTTTTAAAACTAAAATTTCATCTCTCATCTAAATTTCATTGCATCCATGCTAGAGCCTTAGAATTATGCTAGTTTGGTCCCTCTATTAGCCCCGATGCGTTCCTGAAGCACGACCTCATTTTTACTCAATTTGGGGAAGTGTTAAGGATAATCACCAGTCCAAGCCTCGTGCCATCAAATGGTATATCAAATGGTGACCCGATCGGTCGTTATGCTCGTGATGAGATAGACCCGTCGTGCAGGGACCATGCTTGGGTAGCCCTAAAGTAACACTGCCTTTGACCAAAGCTCATGTAATAGCAATATACACTTCCCCTAGGTGGTATGTACCTTAATACAGTGCTTGCTACGTGGGTCATCGTGTATTAAACAAGATCAAACAAATTAAGTGGTCTTCTATGGAAAGCTTTAAAGCTTCAATAACCTCACCTTAATTTGGTTGAAGTGTCCAAATACACAATGGCCGAAAATCATATGTGTGCGCATCTTGAGAGACATTGTGCTACTATGCACTAACGCATTCCTCGGGTCCCCCGTTGACCCACCGATTAAGCCCACCTAGGAAGAGACCAATTGACTTCGTGTGTGGGAGCTAAAAGGTTGGAAGGATCTACTTGCTTGTATGTGGTTGTGACGTGTTGCATAGCTCACGATCATGCACCATGCACGTCATTCACGTATCATTCTAACAAAGAGTTATGCAGCCATCATAGATTCATTCGGGTGGTCTAGAGATCCTAGTGGACGGCTGATCAGGAATCCTATCTTCGGGTCACCTGGAGGTGTGTCAGTTCAAGAGTCAGGTACAGAAAGCAGTAAGACTTCGTCTTCAGCGACATCAAGTATGGCTGAAATTCCCAGAGAATTGGAGGCTACTCGTGCATTGGTTGCTGAGGAAGTGGGTAAGAGATTGGAAGAATTTGAAAATAGAATGTTGACGATGATGGGAAATTTGACCACTATGATGACACAGTCTGCGGGGCAACCATCAAATGCTCCCATAATGACCCAACCTATTGGGCAGCCACCAGTTGCTCTTGTAGTGGGACAAGAGAGGCAAGATTTGGGCAAGGAGGATCCTCCGGTGATTTTACACTCGCTAGTGATTGAACCTAGGGGTGCACCCGAACAAAAAAGGGTTTTAGACCTTGATAATGATTCCTTTGAAGATGACATGGAGGTCCCAGTCCCAACGAAGGGTAAGGCACCTAAAGTCGAGGAAGCAATGTGGAAAAAAATGGAAGAGAGGTTCGAAGCTATGACAAGGATGTTGACTGTGGGGAGAGGAATGAACCCTGAAGACCGGGAGTTGGATAGTGATGACCTAATTCCCCTTAATTTCAAGATGCCCGATATCCCTAAGTTTTATGGTACTTCTGATCCCATGGCGCACATCAAACAGTATTCATTAGTAATGAAGGGGACAACTCTAACCAGGAAGCAAAAAATTGAGTACTTCTGCTTGAGCCTTACGGGGCCTGCAATCGGCTGGTATCATGGGTTAGACAGAAGATCCAAAGAAGATTGGGACTTGTTGACTGAAGAATTCTTAAAGCAGTATGATTGCAGTACTAGGATGGAGATCACGCTGAAAAATTTAGAGCTGCTGCAGCAAAAGCCGGGGGAATCTTTTCACGAGTACCTCACTCGATAGAGGAATCGGGTTATAGAAATGAAGTGTAAACCGGATACTCCTAACCAGATTCGATTGTTTGTCAGGAATGCCAGCCCATATCTAAGGGACGGATTAAAAATGAAAGGGTTGAGAGATTGGGAGTCTTTAAAAGATATTGCCATAGAAGCAGAAAGTGAGTACATGGCAAGGAGGACAAGCAATGAGGCCTATGACAGAAAGAGCTACAGTAATCTGGGGGCAAGCAAGTTGGCAAGTTCTAGCAATGGTAATAAAGGTATAAGGACGGCCGAGGTTTCAACCACAGGAGTGAACCAATGGCACTTCTCAAACTTAGGTCGACCTTTATCCTGGGTATTGAAGCGATTAATGAAATTGGGAAAACTACAACCGTTGCCACCTAGGCCATGTAGAACCCAAGGGCAGCCGGGGCACAGAGACAATGAATATTGTGAATTCCACCAACACACTGGGCATCTAACAGACAACTGTGCGAGGCTGAGGCACCATATTCAAGATTTGATTGACAGTAAACAGATTTCCGATCCTGAGAAGAGGGAAAAGGAAAAGACGGCTGGGTATAATGCTGTTCCCCCACCTATTTTTATGATAGGTTCAAGCCTGCCGGAAGGGTATGTGTTAAGAGACCTTTATGGTAATGATTATGTGGCCATTGTTCGTCCCGAGCAGGGGGTTAATGAAGAGAAGCTTCAGGTTAGCATGATAGAATATTGGGACTTGACCAGCGAAGGTGAGGATGGAAAAGTTGACGAGCTAGAGGACGCGTGAAATTCCGAGGGTGAAGAGTTGCAAGAGGTACAAGCTGTGACCCGAAGTGGTAGAGTGATTCCAGAGGTGGAGAGGCCTCAAGACCTAGTGCCTGCGCCTGCAGAAAAGGAACTCAAGGAGGATGGGATAATGAGACAGCTGAAGAAGACATCGGCTCAGATATCGGTGTGGGACCTGCTGAGACAGTCTCCGAGTCACAGACAAAATCTAGTGGAAGCCTTGTGTGAATCAACAGTTGCTACCACCATTTCACCCACCGAGTTATTGGACATGGTGAAAGGGGGATCTGGAGAAAATGTAGTCTACACCGATGCTGACTTACTAATTGAGGGTCGCAATCACAATCGCCCCCTGTACATCAGAGCCTAGATTAACGGGAAGCATACGGCTTGCATCATGGTGGACGACGGATCTTCCATCAACGTATGTCCACTAGTGTCAGTATCTGCTTTTGGGATGAATGAGAGCCTATTGAGTAAATCTGACCTGACCATTACTGCCTATGACAATTCAAGAAGACCAGCTGCCGGGACTTTCAAGGCACAAGTAAAAACTTGGCCAGTTGAGACAGAAACTGAATTTGTCGTCCTGCTTATCCCAGCCAACTTCGCAGTACTACTAGGAAGGCCTTGGTTTCACAAACTAGGAGGGGTTCCGTCCACCCTCCACCAAATGATCAAAATCCCTTATGAAGGCCAGGTCGTAACAGTCAAAGCAGCCAACA
This sequence comes from Excoecaria cochinchinensis, assembly GCA_947683425.1. Taxonomy (NCBI): domain Eukaryota; kingdom Viridiplantae; phylum Streptophyta; class Magnoliopsida; order Malpighiales; family Euphorbiaceae; genus Excoecaria; species Excoecaria cochinchinensis. The sequence continues at coordinate 1,894,958 of CANTUQ010000020.1, forward strand.
ATAATCAAGTGTCAGTCCTCGGGATTTCCAATCAACCCTTCAGTGGGTTCCATGTGGCCATGGTGGATGAAGAAGATGGTCTAGAGGGGACCGCTCAGGTCGCCGGTATGATGAAAAAGATGAACTTCCTCCCGGGTGCCGGTTTAGGCAAAAATTCGCAAGGGCTCCAGGCACCTGTCACTACGAGAGGGCAAAAGGATAGAAGAGGGTTGGGTTATACCGCTGAAACTAAGAAAAATGAGCTCGTGAAGAAGCCTGTAGAGATCCCGCATATTTTAAAAAGTTTCATGCCAGCAGCATCAGCATGTGCCTATTGTGGGGAGGCTGAGCCACAGTGGATTGGTGGCAAGATCACTCCAGGTTTTGAGATTTTCAATGATGTTTTTGACTGGTCCGACGGAATGGTCAAGTCAGTAGAAGGTTTTTGGGATGAGGAGATTTTCAATCAAAGTTTGGTATGGGATCGGGAAGTTCCTGAAGAGGTTGTCACTGACAGCCTGCTAGCCATGCGGGTGAAAGGCAAAGGAAAAATGGAGGCTAAGGTGGTAACGCAAGAATTGGAGGACCTGGAGATTGCGAACAACCAAGACATTGGGCCATCAACTTCAGCATCGATATCAGCAGAGGACGCTGATGATAGCTTTTCTGATGTACTTTTTACTCCTGAACTGTTTGACAATCATGCTTGTAATTTCGAGTGTTTTAATAAGATGAATGACTTTGCTTACTTGTGTGATGTTTCTCATGATTTCATTGTACACGATCACGAACATGAATCATTCATATTTGACATTAACTCAACTAATACCACCTCATTTAATCTCGGGACTTTGGAAAACCCAAAAGAAATCCTGATAGCATCTGATGTGACTCCTGAAGAGAGTGAAAATTTTGAGAGAATATTAAAAAAATATGAAAAAGTCTTGCCTGGACGTATGAAGATATGCCAGGAATTGATCAAGAAGTATTTGAACATGCCATTCCGACCTATCCAGAATGTAAGCCAGTTAAACAGAAGCTTAGGAGGCTCAGACCAGAATGGGCCGAAAAGGTAAAAGAAGAGGTGCATAAACAGATTGAAGCAAAGTTTCTAATAGAGGTTCAGTACCCAACATGGTTGGCTAACGTCGTCCCTGTAGCTAAAAAGGATGGAAAGGTTCGAGTATGTGTGGACTACCGAGATTTGAACAAAGCATGTCCGAAGGATGATTTCCCATTGCCCCACATTGATGTGCTGGTCGATAGTGCTGCAGCTTGCACGATGTACAGTTTCGCGGATGGATATGCGGGATACAACCAAATCCTCAATAAGATCGCGGATCGGATTAAGACGGCCTTCATCACTGAGTGGGGCACATTTGCCTACCGGGTTATGCCATTTGGACTAAAGAATGCAGGAGCAACACACCAAAGAATGGCCACCAAGATCCTAGATGACTTGATCCACAAAGAAGTAGAAGTGTATGTCGATGACATGATGATCAAGTCGACCACTCGAGAGGGACATTTTGAGGCCTTGGAAAAGTTCTTCCAGAGGATTGACAAGTACAACCTTCGTCTTAACCCTAAGAATGCATCTTTGGGGTAACCTCGGGTAAACTGTTAGGCCATGTGGTGAGTCAAAGGGGAATTGAAGTAGACCCAGATAAGGTTAAAGCAATCAGGGAGATGCCAACGCCTCGGAAGGAAAAAGAAGTTAGGAGTTTTTTAGGCAAATTGCAATATATTAGCAGGTTCATTTCCAAGCTTGCTTCGGTATGCAAACCGATTTTTAAGCTCCTTAGGAAGAATCAGCCAGTTAGGTGGAACGATGACTGCCAGAAAGCTTTTGATATTATCAAGGAATATCTTTTACACCCACCAGTTCTGCGGCCACCGCAGCCGGCCAGGCCATTAATCCTTTATCTAGCAATAGAAGAAAACTCTGTAGGCGCTATGATGGCCCAAGAAGATCAGTTCGGGGTTGAGTTTGCGGTTTACTATCTCAGCTAGAAATTCCTTCCTTATGAAGCCAAATATGTCGAGGTGGAAAAGATTTGTTTAGCAGTAATTTGGGCTTCAAAGAAACTAAGGCACTATTTTCATTCTTACAAGGTGCAGGCGGTCGCAAAGCAAAATCCTCTCTGATACCTTCAGGAGGCACCCTCTCTGCTAGGAAAAATGGGAAGATGGCTGTTATTGCTACAAGAGTTTGAGGTGGAGTACATCACCAGAAAGACCATTAAGGGTCGGGCAGTTGCAGAGTTCTTAGCTAACCATCCAATTGAAGGTGACCAATTGGAATACGAATTTCCTGATGAAGATGTATTGGCCATCACAGCACAGAAGTGGCAGATGTACTTCGATGGGGCAGTGAATGGCAAGGGAGCTGGAGTAGGAGTAATCTTGGTGACCCCAGAGGGTGAAAAACTCCCTTTAGCTAAGAAGTTAAGATATGGAGCCACCAATAATGAAGCTGAGTATGAAGCCTGCATCTTCGGGTTAGAAGCACTCTCAGCCGTGGGGGCGAAAGTAGCGGAGGTTTTTGGAGACTCATCCTTAGTGGTCCATCAGGTCAGGGGTGAATGGTCCATCAAGGAAGAACGGTTGCTACCGTATGTGGAGTGTTTGATGGGACTAAGTAGTCAATTTGGAGTCTGCACTTTTAGCCATGTGCCTCGAGATGAGAACCAATTAGCTGATGCCCTAGCCACCCTTAAGGTCACCTTCATCCTCGTGCTGCAATCGTATTGTCTCAAAAAGTCCTCCGTCAATAAATCCCAGTCCTCCTTAGTTCTACGATCGAGCCCGTGGTACCAATCCATCACTGGGCCAGTCAGGTGTAAGCAGAAGTATTCAATCTTTTGCCTTTTCGTCAAGGTAATACCCTTAATCACCAGCGAGTATTGTTTTATGTGTGCCATGGGGTCAGAAGTGCCGTCAAACTTCGAAACATCCGGCATTTTAAAGTTCATTGAGACTAAATCTTCTCCTTCTAACTCTGTGTCTTCAGGGTTTATTCCTTAGCCCTTTGTCTGTATTTTTGTCATTGCTTCAAATTTCTCCTCCATTTTCTTCCAGATGGCTTCTTCAGTTTGAGGGGCTTTCCCTTTCTCAGACATACGCTCCTCATATTCTTCGTCTTCCCAATCATCATTTAGCCTTGGGGCTGGTCGTCCCCTTTGTGCCCCTGAGGTAGTAGCTCTTAGGTTTACAGGTGGCGGGCGAATTTCCTCTTGTGGGTCTTCTCTGACCTCTCCCCTTTCATTATTTCTCATAGGAGGAGGTGGCGCGTTATGCGGGGCCGCTTGCTGACCCATTGTGGCCATCATTGCCATCATCCGGTTCTCGAATTCTTCAGGCCTTCGGCCCACTTCCTCTGCTATCATTGCCCTGGTGGCATCTGCCCCTCTTGGTGAGTTTGTAATTTCTTCGGGTAAAGAAAATCGAGCTGAAGTAGCGTAGCTGGTTTCAGAAGAAGTGTCCGAATACTCCACCCTTTCTTGTAACTCGAAGAACGGATTTCTGCGTAGTCGCCTCTGAGACCCTCTTGTCCACCTAGGCAAATCTATGATGGCTGAAAAATATAAAGGGTCTGGATGATGCATGAACGTGCTAAGATGCATGATCGTGCTATGCAACATTTACAAATCACATGCAAGCACATAGGTCCTTCCAACCTTGTTACTCCTGCACACGAGGTCATAGTCTCTTTCCTAGGTGGGATTGGCCCATGGATCATCTGGGGACCCGATGGACACGTATGGTGCATGGTGGAAAAAAAATCGGCAGCATAACCTCTCCTAACTAATGCACAGGCGCATGGGTTATGATCGTTTTGTATTTAGGCAGTCCGAATAAATTGTCCTGGGCCTATCGGGGCATGAAAGCCTTTGATTAGGTGACCAGTCATATTTTCTGGGTTTGTCTAATACATAATGATCCATACAGCAAGCACAGTATTAAGGTTCATACCACTTAGGGGAAGTAACTAATTCCATTACATGAGCTTCAGTAAAAAGGTGATGTTATTTTAGGGCTACCCAAGCATGGTCCCTGCCGATGGGTCTAGCTCATCACGAGCATAACGACCGATCGGGTCTACATTTTATATACCAAATGGTACGAGGCTTGAGCTGGTGATTATTCTTAATACTTCCCCACATTAAGTGAACGTAGGGTCGCGCTTCGGGAATGCACCGGGGCTAATAAAGGGACCAAACTAGCATATATCTAAGGCTCTAATGAAATGTAATGCAGCTTTAAAAGAAGACAAAATTTTTCAACTAAAACTCAATTGTAATTTTTAATCAAGGTACTTTCGAATCGAAGTCTCGAGTATTTCTCCAGTGGAGTCACCACTGTGACGGGCGCTGAACCCTGTAGGATGCCCCGAAGGCCCGCCTTAGGGCTTTCGAGAGAGGTTCATAAAAAACTTGTAAGGTATTTACAAGTGCATCTATTTTGGACAACAAGGAGGTTTCTTGGAGTTGCCACCCAATAGAACATTGGGAAGGGTCGTCTAGCCTCAGCGAGCCTAAGACGACGCATACATATCCATTTTGGGTAAGCCAAGAGGGTTTTGGAGGTGCTAGCCCAATAGGACATTAGGATGACCCTCTGACCTCGTAGAACCTAGGATTACACAGCGCGTAAATATCCATCTTTGGCAAACCAGATAGATCTTGGAGGTCTGAGCCTGATAGAACATTAGGATGATCCTCTACCCCCTGGAGCCTAGGATTATGTAAATTAGGCCTTTTGGAGGGGAACAAGAGATATTTTTGAGGTTCTAGACCTCTAACCTCATTGAGCCCAAGACCAAAGTGAGTTCGGGACTTCTCACTTATTTGGACCTTGATTAATATTATAATTAAGTTTTGAATTCATTGTTTCATCAACTTTCCATACAATGCAGCTAATTAAAGCGCAATCCATTCATGTAGATAAAGCAGCAAATTGACACGAAATAAAATACACGAAATAAATTACAATAACACTAGGGGCGGAAGAGAATCCCTATTATAAAAAACAATATGTAAATCATACAGAAATCGGGATATTCATTGGAGTGAGGACATTGGTCCTGCCACGCATATTTATTTTAAACTGATTTTTGAGAAGTGTCGATTTTATTGGCTAAAAACAGTACTTTGGTCCCCGGCTTTCGAAAAAATCCAAAATTAATTACTATAAAACATTTGGCCCTTTTTACTTAATGACATTAAAATAATCTTTAGAATAAAATGAATAAAGACAAGGGTAAAGAAAGAACCCGGATGGAAATCCTTAGATTGGCAAGACCACCATCATTAACAACTCCAATTCAAAAATGGTCAAAAAATAATTCATAGAAATAAACATGTCAGTGTCAAAATCATGGATAAAGTAAAAAAATAAAATAACAAGAAAATTTGAAAGAAATGAGTTAAAAGATAAAAGAAATAAAAAAGGTAAAAGAAATAAATTAAAAAACATGAGAATTTGCCTAGGGACGGCCTTCTACACAATACCGATGGGCGTCCTTAGTGTGACCGATGGACGGAGTTGTGCGTCACCTACGTCCCATCTCTCGGAATAGGGACGGGCGTCGGTAACCACTCTGCCCGTTGGTCACCCCTGGTTGCAGAAAAAGTTAAAAGGCCTTCAAAATTTCAATTGAAATTCTTTGTAAAAAAATTATTATTATTAAAAAAACAATTAATATAAGTCAATTAAATTACACAAATATTAATCCATAATGTTTACCCTCGAATTTTACCTTTTTGGGTGGATGTTGAATGACTTTGGTCCCCGCACGCTTCACAAGGATCGAATAAAAATGGATCAAGGAAAAAAAAATTTATGTTTTTCTTTCTTGGAAATTTGACAGCGATTCAAGTATTGGAATTAGCTGGATTGATGGAAACGAATGAATTTCGTTACCTCAAATTGGCTTAATTCACAAGTAGAATTTGAGAAAAAAGTCAATTAATTGAAAGATTTTTTATCAAATAAAAATTCTGAAAATAATAGAGATTTTTTAGATTTTTGTAAATTGCTCACAAAAGATTTTTTCCTTTTAAAAATTTGCCAATCTCTCAAAATTTGCTAATTTTTCTCCCTAAAAATTTGTTAATTTTTCTAACCCCCTATAATGAAATTTAATCCACTATTTATAGAGTTTTTAGGGGATAATTAGGATAAACATCAATTTAAAGTTTGAATTTTAAAAGGATTTTAAAATTCAATTTTTAACCAAATATCTGTCCCAAATCTCATCCAAATTTGAAAGATATCAAGCTTATCAGATTAAATTTTACCAAATTCAGCATTATCTGACCAGATCAACTACCGACGGCCGTCCCTAGAACTACCAACGGGGAGTCTCTAAGAAGGGTACGCGCGGAAATTTGGACTACAGATGGGCCGAGGTGCGGGACTGTGGACGGGCGTCTCTATGCAGACCCGTGTCCGCCACTTATTGTCACACCCAAAATCAGGCCTAGTCGGAATGGGCAAGTTAAGTCGCATAAGTGAAGGGTATTTTCAGTAAATTGTGCATGAGTAAATTTGATGATAAGGATTTAATTGTAAAATAATTAAGTAAATAAATCAAGTGAAGGAATTATTATGGTGTGCTAGTAGTGTATGGTAGTAGGATGTTAATGGGCTAAGAGATTTTATTGGTGTGTGTTTAAGGATAAGAGAATAGGGTGTGATTAAGTAATAATAATTGAGTGTAAGGAAGAGTATGGAAGTAGGGTGCTTGTGGGATCATTTCCTATGAGAGAATGACACTTGGCTAGGAGATAAGAATGAATTAATGGGTGAGTGAGAGTGAGGACAGCTGTAAACCTTTTTCCTTTTCTTCCTCTTCCCGTTGCTTTCCTCTTCCTCACGCCATTTGCAGCCTTTTGTTCTTCTTCCTCTTTTTTCCTTCTCCTTTCTTACATAATTCTGCTCTTCCCTTCTTCTTCGGGTGACTGTTATAGCTGGGTTTGTGTCTTTTGTACTCAAGGGTGAGTTTGTAGGAATTGTACCTTAGGTCTTCTCTTCTTATTCTCTAGGTTTAATTTTCAATTATGTGGTATTTTGGTATTAAACCTAGTTGTGTTTGATTTGTGGTTCAGAGGAGCTTCCTAGATTATCTAAGGGGAAAGAAAAAGCTAGTGGAAGTGGAGTTTGCATATAGGAGCCAAGGAGATCAGGTTTGGGAACTTTCTTTTATCTATATATGAATTTTTGGTATATTCATGTATGATACAAGCTTCTTGAGTGTGTTGTGATGATTTGTGATGATGGTAGTGAGTGTTGGCTCAAATGACTCATTGGTGCATGTGAATAGTTTTTGGGTGAAAAACTGGATTAGAATACACTTGACCTTTCTTCGGTTATTATGCTGTTTTGGGAGTTGTAGATCTCTAAATAATATGAAATTAGTACCTTTAGAAAGCTAATACATATGTCTACAAATGTGTTAGAAATAGGTTTGAGCTAATTGCAACTCTAAGTGTCCGAAAAATGGTCAAGAAGTAGACCTATCTTCTTTGGACGGGTTCATTGAAGCACTGTGGGTTGTTTAGATCATATCTAAATCTATAGATGTCCAATTGACATATAATTTGTTTCATTTGGAATTTAATATCCTATAGAACATTTGTTAAGAAGGAAGTTTTGGCTAAAAATGAGTTCTAGACTTTGATATAGGCTGTACAAAACTATGGTGTGAACCAGTCCCGAAATTTTGCTTCTGTTTTGTAATGTTTTGGTATGTCACGGTGGCAACCAAAATGGTTACCACCGTGACCTATGAAAATGCAGGGCAGAATGCTCATTTTTAGACCTCACGGTGACAACCAATTGGTTACCACCGTGACCACCCCCTAATATGCATAATTTGAGTGTTTTTCTTCCCGAAACGTACCCGAACTTCATGGTAAGTTCCTATAGCATGTCTAACTCATTTCTAACCTTAGGAAATGAGTATGTAGGTGGTCGTCAATCCAAATTATAAGTGACTAAAGCTATAGCATAAGAGTTTAATAATGAAATTAAATGTATATATATGCTTTTTAATTATTGAACAGGATATGCTTATGGTATTTATCATGTATGATGTGAACAAGTATGTATAATTATGAATTGAGTTTGCTTAATGGAAAATATATATAGGGGATATGAGTAATGAATGCATGATTAAAGTAATTGCTTAACAATATTATACGATGCATGCATTGGTAATAAACGTTATTAGAATGTGTTAATATGCAAAGTATGTATGATACTATAACGGTTCATGTGGATATTTGAGTGCCTATATAATATGATAATGTTTAAGGTGATTTAATGCTTTTAGTTTATGAATTTCTCTTTTAAACAGAGACCTATAATGTGGCAAACCGGGTAAGTAAGTGTTTATGTAAATGTGTAAATAGTTTGTATGAATAATATGATTAAGTGTGAAGAATAGCATTCTGTTTTGAGGTTTTTGGTATGTCACGGTGGCAATGAATGTGGTTACCACCGTGACCTACCGCAGATTTGCATTCTGTTTTGGGTTCATGGTATGTCACGGTGACAACCTAATGGGTTACCACCGTGAGGTACCCCAAGAGTGCTTTCTGCCAAAAGTTTTGGTATGTCACGGTGACAACCAACCTGGTTGTGACCGTGACCTACCCTGTTTTTGCAATAAAACCCTTTTATTTCTGCATGTTTTAGGAATGTTAACTTATGGGTTTTAGCATGCAATACTATGTATTTTGAACTGAAATTATGTGTGTTCTGATTATCATAGAATGTGAATTCTTCGCTTGTCATAATTTTTAACTATGGCCATTTCTGTGTAATTCTCCGCCTGCCAGAGTCAGTCTAGTGGATAGTTAGGCATGCCTAATAGAGTCTTCTGTAGCTGCAGCGCCCTTTGAATGATTTGGACCCTGATCAGGTCCCCGTTTGGTTCCTCGCGAACCCCTTTCTGTGCTCGGATCCTCGCGATCCTTTTTAATGTGTTTGGATCTTGTTTAAGATCCCCCTCTCTGTGAAATGTTTTAAAAATAAAATTTTTGTCGATTCGCACCCGTAAGGTGGTGATAGTTCGATTCGTACCCGTAAGGTGCGACTGATCGTGCCAGCGAGGCACTGTCTGATTTCTCGTTATCCACTATTTTGAGTCAGCAGGTATTTTATTCGCTTTGTCTGATTTGAATATGAGATTATGATAACTGTCTGGTTAAGATTTCAGTAATATGAATCAGCTATCCTTCTGAATGTGATCATGGAAGTTTGAATGGTTTGGATATGACTCAGGTATGCATTTGTATATGCTTACCACCTGTATGGTATGGTGAATGTGCCTAATTGAGTGGTTGAGATGTAAGCATGCGAACTAGTATGTACAAGTACACTGGCTTGCATCATTGTATACTATGGTTAATTGTGTGAATGAGTATTTGTCATATTGAGATGCAATGCATGTGGATCGACGTTCGGTAAGTGCATGTGCCATAATGTAACGATATGTTGTATGTTCATATGAACTCAATTATAGCAGTGTTTCTAGTACGTTGTTGTGTGTTTGCAATTCACGGTATGATATAGTGTGGGTTAGTTGTGCAGTGAAGTGTTGTTATTCGATACCTCGGCGGAACCGGTCAGTTTAATGTATGTGTTATTGTATGTGGTTCTGCATGGTGATATCTGTATTATGAATGATGCTGCGTTTGCCTTGACTTATTTTGACACAAGTATATAGATATGAATGCCTTTGCTGTGCACGTCTGATTACATATGTGTCATGAATATCCGCATTAACCATTTGAATGTGATTTGCTTTGGCGACCATTGTGAATGGCCGTCCATATTGCTTGTGTGTTCTCCCCACTAAGCGTTTATCGCTTAGCACGGATTTCCTTTCCGTGCAGGTGGCAGGTCTGGTCCAGTTCGAGTCGCACATCTGCAGAGTCGGCCACATAGGAGCTAGGAGCTTTGGTTTTTGTCCAGCTTCTTTATTTTGGTTTTTTTTTTGTAAATCTGTAAAAAAAATATATATGTAATTATATGTAATGAGACTGAAGTAATATTCTGGGCGATGTAAATATTTGTTATTAGAATTTCCTCTATTTTATCGTCTGTCTGTAACTTCTGTTGCATGGTGGTAAACTTACATATCTGTATGTTTCTGCTTGGCGTACGTGCGTGGGTGAAGTATGTATGTGTGTATGCTTTCGTTTAAAATATGCGCATTTGTGAATTATGTATGTTCAGTTTTTGCTCCTTAAAGTTTTTAATTCTTCCGTAATTATATATGCTTTGTCTCATTTCTGTCCGGTAACACACCTACTCGTACGGCTTCCTACTCCCTTGCGAATGGGTTCGCCTACATATGGGTTGGGGTGTTACACTTATACTACATTCGGGCTGTCCCTACAACGCATTGAGACAGGGAACACTAAATAGAGACGGGAGTCCCAACTCCGACGGTCATCCCGTCTGAGGAGCAAAATCTCAATTTTCAAGCTAAATTTCCTAAACTCTTTCAAAACCTCACGCTATAGAGAAAAAGATTTTAATCCTTATGAAACCGAAAGATGAAAATGGATGTTGATCTCTTCATCGGGTAACTCTGACCCGGACTGCCTCAAGACCCGGTGTCTACATGAGTTAGTACGAATCGCCTTATGAATGTTGTATTGGCAATGCAGGCATACCGATGTATGAGGAAGGGATGCGAGGTTTACTTGGCTCTTATGTTAGATTCTAAAAGAGAGCAAGTACGGATTCAGGAAATACCCATTGTATGGGAGTTTCCTTATGTGTTTTCGGAAGAACTAAGTGGTGTGCCACCAGTAAGGGAGGTGGAATTGTCCATTGATGTTGTGCTTGGAACAATCCCAGTGTCTAAAGCGCCTTATCGAATGGCTCCTACTGAATTGAAGGAGTTAAAAGCTCAGTTATAGGAATTATTGCACAGGGGTTTCATAAGACCTAGTGTTTCTCCTTAGGGAGCACCAATCCTATTTATCAAGGAGAAAGATGGGACTATGAGGATGTGTATTGACTATCGGCAGCTGAACAAAGTGACAGTGAAGAATCGGTATCCTCTACCTAGAATCGAGGATTTGTTCGATCAGTTAAGAGGGGCAGATGTGTTTTCTAAGATTGACCTACGGTCTGGGTATTAACAATTGCATGTGAAGAAGGAAGACATACCTAAGACTGCATTCAGGACTCGATATGGACATTGTGAATTCTTAGTAATGCCATTCGAGTTGAATAATGTGCCTGCTGCATTTATGGACTTGATGAATAGGGTGTTCAGACCATATCTGGATCAGTTTGTGGTGGTATTTATCGATGACATTTTGGTTTATTCGAGGAATGAGAAAGAACATGAGTAGCATTTGAGAATTGTGCTTCAGACATTATGGGAACATCAGTTATATGCCAATTTGAGTAAGTGTGAGTTCTGGTTGTGGGAAGTATCTTTTCTGGGACATTTGATATCTTCTACAGATATTAAGGTGGATCCAGATAAGATTGAAGCTATTGTGAATTGGAGGCCACCTAGAAATGTGCTAGAAATTCGCAGTTTCCTAGGGTTGGCTTGATATTATAGAAGATTTGTGAAAGGGTTTTCGGTGATAGCTTTGCCATTGACAAGATTGCTTCGAAAAGGAGTTAAATTTGAGTGGTCAGAAAAGTGTCAGGCGAGTTTTGATCAGCTAAAGGAGATGTTAGTGGAAGCACCGATCCTCACACAGCCTATCTCGGGCAAAGAATATGTTTTATACAATGATGCCTTTGGTATAGGTTTATGTTGTGTGTTAATGCAAGATGGGAAGGTAGTAGCTTATGCCTCCAGGCAATTAAAACCGCATGAACAGAATTAACCGACTCATGATCTGGAACTGGTGGCAGTAGTGTTTGCTTTAAATATTTGGTGGCATTACTTGTATGGTGACAAGTGTAAAATTTACACTGACCATAAAAGCTTGAAGTATTTATTAACCTAAAAAGAATTGAACTTGCGACAGCATAGATGCCTTGAGCTGTTTAAAGATTATAACTATATTGTGGATTATCATTCGGGCAAAGCTATTTCAGCATTACAGTTAAGTTCAGTGAGATGGAGATTTACTCCGAATGGAGCATTACTAGCTCAATTGAAAGTAAGACCGGTATTAAGGGATGAATTTTTAGTTGCACAAAGAAATGATTCTGGATTGCAATGGACCCTACAGTTGGTTAAAAATGGTGACAAGGCTGACTATTCAGTGGATGAGAATGGGGTGTTACTTTATAGGAATCGAGTATGTGTGGCAAGTGACAAAGAGTTGAGGAAGAGATTGATGTTTGAGGCTCATAATACTATTTTCACTAAGCATCCAGGCGGGAGCAAAATGTATCAGGATTTGAAGCAACTGTATTGGTGGTGTAGACACCGGGTCCCGAGTCGGGATTAATGTTAAAAAAATGGCGATGGCAATGGAAATTTTGGGGCCTTGATAATTCCTCCGAAAAAATATATAATATATATAAAATAGGTTGGTAGGTTAAATTAAAAATTAGATTAAAGTGCATGAAAAATTAAGATTAGTTAATATTATTAGTTAATATTATTGGGTAATTAAATTTGAAAAAAGAAAACAAATATAGTGTTTAATTAGATAAATTAGATGTGATAATTTAAGTAGGTTGATTAAATTAAATAGGTATAAAAATATAGAGTATTTAATTAATAGAGTATTTAATTAGTTCATGTGTTAGTTTAAGTAAGTTAATTAAAATTGGAAATTAAAAAATAGAAAAATGGAGGAAGTGATTAGGGTAACCAAACTTAACCTAATTTAGGGTTATAAATAGAAAATGATAAGCAAAATGAAAGGGGCTCTCGGCAGATGAAAAAAAGAAAACCAAGAAAAAATAAAACCAGGAAAAAGAAAAAGAAAAGAGAAAGAAGAGAAAGAGAGAGCCAAAGGAAGCCTAAATGAAAAGAGCACAGAAAAAGACCAAATAAAAAGAAGAAATAAAGAGAAAGAGAAGGAGACCAGGCCAACGGGAACAGAGACGCCGGAAAGAAGAAGGGAGAAGAAAAAGAAAGGGAGGATGCGGGCTCATCGCTGGCCAGCCAAGGCGGTGCCCCACTGCACACGCTCCGTCGCCGGACAGGGGGACTCCAGACGCACCCGGTGGTGACCGCCCACCACCACCACTCGTCGAAGAAGAGGAAATCGGAGGAGAACGGCGAGACAAAGGCAGCGACTTCGCATGCGATTTCTGGCTAATTGGCGCCGGCTTCCAGCGCGTGGACACCGCCGTTGAGACCCTGGGACGGTGATCTACACTGCGACGGTGGAGGTGTCAGCCACTGCCTCTTCGGTGAGCCTCCGGCGACCGGTAAACCTCCTTTCCCCTTTTTATTTATTTTTTCATTATTATTAATATTATTATTATCATTATAATATTATTATTATTACATTTATTTATATTTATTTATTATTCTGTTTTAATATTATATTTATTATTTATTGTTATTATTATTATTTAATATTCTGAATTATTATTATTATTATTATTATTTGATTTATTATTGATGTTATTGTATTAGGTTAATATTTTTGTTATTGATATTATTTATTTTATGTATATTTGTTGTTATTATTATTATTATTATTATTATTATTATTATTATTATTATTATTATTATTATTATTATTCTGTATTTTTATATTTGATTATTATTATTGTTGTTATTATTATTATTATTATTATTATTATTATTATTATTATTATTATTATTATTCAATTGCTTATTTATTATTAGTATTATTTGATTTGATTATTGTTATTATATTTATTATTATCTTTACAATTATTTTTATTATTATCATCAGTATTATTATTCATTTATTTTACGTCTATCTATTTATTATTCATTATCGTCTTATGGTATTATTATTAGCATTATCATTTTATTCCATTTGATTATTATAATTGTCATTTGTCTTTTTATATTCATTAATTCTCAATTTATTTATTCAATTATTTATTTGTTCATTGTTAACCAATATCATTTTCTGTCTTGACTGTCACACCCCAAAATAGCCCTGGTCGGATTGTGCATGCTAAGTCGGGACCGGAAGGGTATTTCGGTAATTTGTGCTTGAGAATTTGGAATGTTAAGGACCTAATTGAAAAGTTAATTAAGTTTGTAAGAAAGAATTGTGTAAGTGAGTGAAGTGTAATTTGTTTAAGGACTAAAGAGCATTAAGACAAGATATTTATTAAGGAAATGTTTGGGTATGACTCAAGTATTGTGCTATGGTTGAAATGTTAAGTGGAGTTTGGGGTCCAATTGGTTGTTGCCAAGTGAATTGTTAGGTAGGCATTGAAAGAAGAAAAGAAGAAAAGTAAGAGAGTGAGAGAGGAAAACACAGATTGCAACCCGATCTCCCCTCTCACGCCTACTCCTCTTCTTCTCTTCTCCTTTCTTTGCTTCTCCTTTCTCTCACGTTTGGTTTGGGTTGTGTTTGGCTTGGATTGTTCTTTGCTTGAAGAGGTAAGTTGGATTAAGATTTCTACATACTGTTCTTCTTCTTCTTCATCTTCTCCTGGTTTTGGTTGAGTTAGGGTTTTGAAGAGTAATTGTGGGTTTTGTTTGTGCAAGCTTTGCATGATAAGAAGAAGGTTAAAGGCAAGGAAAGGATTGTAGACTGATCTTGAAGCCTGATTTTTGGAACGTGATTTTGAGGTTTGGGAGCTCTGTTTACTGCATTTGGATTTCTTAATGTTTTTGCCCTAATTCTCACTTAGGATGTATATGTGTTTGCATTTCTAGAATTTGGTATATTTGGCATGTGTATATGCATGATTATGTGAATATATGTGATAGGAATGCATGATGTGAATTGAATTAAAGTTACTGGGTTTAGGTTTTGAACTTACTGTATTTTAGGGTTTGTGTTCTTGAGGCTTGGATATGTTTATGCATGTTTTGTTGGTATTATTTTGATGTTATAATTATGGGTTTTGATTTGTAATGGTCTGTAATGCATGATAACTGAGTTTGAATTAAGATTTGAGGTTGGATTGCTGTGTTGTTGAATTCTGAGTTTTAAAATTTAGTGACAGTAGGTGTTCTTCAAAAATCGTGTTTTCTGTTCTTCCTGGTGGCTTGTCCGACTCGTGCTCCCTCATCCGACTCGTGCTCCTTCAGCGTGTGAGTCGGATGGTGGCGTGCGAGACGGAGGGAAGTGAAGCTGAGCTTTTTGCCTCGTCCGACTCGTGCTCCCTCATCCGACTCGTGCTCCTTCAGTGTGTGAGTCGGATGGTGAAGTGCGAGACGGAGGAGATGAGAAAGAGCTTAGCACGACACGACTCGTGCTCCTCAGCACGACTCGTGCTGTGCTGAAGCCCCTTCAGCATTTCGTGCTCCTTAGCACGACTAGGATGAGTCTGTCACTCCTTTGCCTCCAGATTTCCAAAAATGTATTTTAAAGGTATTTTTCATGGTTTTTCCGTACGGTATGTTATACAAACTTGTGTATACGACTGTTATTGTATTTATTATGCATGATTAAATTATATACTGTGAGTGAAACAGAATTTGGATTATAGTAATCCTGTTGAATGATTGTGGGATTTTAACAGTATGGTTTGGACTTTAATATGCTTATTATTGTGATATGTATTTCACGTCATATTCTGAATGCGAAGGAATTATGAATGCTGACTTTCCGATTGTTTAAGTCCCAAACATGTTCTGTCTTAATGTGAATTATGCTATGCATATTTTAGTCTGTTTCTTCTTTAAGAATAATTTGCTATGCTTAAGTTTATGCTGTAACTTTCCTCGATTATGATGATACGTCCTTGGTCTTTAGCATAATATGATTCAACATGTGTTCCTGTTATGCTTTATAAAGATGAATAGTGCTGATGTTATCAATTGAGTTATTGCATGCTCCAGTATTTGACTTGTATGAAGTATGATTGGCATCCTGCTATGCCAGACTTATTTGAATATTATGGCTGATGTCGGAATACATTGTTATGCTTTAGCCTTGGAGCTCATTGTGTTATGTTAAATGTAATTTAGACTATGCATGATTTATACTTAGTAACCTCACCTAAAACATATGTTTAGGATTATGTTTTGATAACCATTGGCATGGTAGTACCTCTTTACCTGATTCTTGGCATGCTTTAGAATATTGTTTAATGTTAAAATATATTGACTGTATTATGTTTTGCAAAGGGAATTGTATGAGATTTGATCAACTTTATGAGCATATTTATATGTTTATTGTACTCCGGTTTATGCATGATATTTACATATCTATGCATTATGCGATTCGAAATGTGTATTGTTTTATGCATGACCTGCGAGAGTCAGTTTAGTGGATAGTTAGGCATGCCTAATAGAGTCTTCAGTAGCTGCAGCGCCCTTAGAACGTTTGGACCCTGATCAGGTCCCCCGTATGGTTCCTCGCGAACCCCCCATCAGTACGAATCCTCGTGATCCTTTTTAATGTATTTGGATCGGGTTAAGATCCCCCATCAGTAAAATGCTTTTGTGACAAAATAAAGTGGTTTTCGATTTGTACCCGTAAGGTACTAATCAGTTCAGTACACTCGTTATCCACTATTGTGAGTCAGCAGGTGCTTTACTGGTTTGTATTACTTTGAAATAACTATATGAATGTGATATCCGTTTGATTATGATAAGGATTTCAGGAATCAGTTTATATGCATATGAATGTGACTATGGGCTTCAGAATGTATGTCTGTTTTAAGTAAGCATGACTTTACATTTAACATGATTATCCGTACTTGTCAGGTGATTTGTTATAAGTTTCTGATTGCTTTGAAATGATTTGATTGATGTATTTAAGTATATGACTTCAGCATAGTTTTGTTATATATATTAGCATGTGAACCGAAGCAGCTGTGATGGTAAGTATGTGATGATTATTGTACTTTCTGCATGATGATGATATGAATGTAATACTAAGTGGTTACGTCTTCAGTCTCCGCTATCAGAGTGTTTTTGCATGATGCTTAATATATATTAGAGTTGCACAGCGGTATTGTGAAGCTCTAAATGTTATCCTTTGGATATTTGACTAGTGTATGTGTTTGACATGTCTAAGTATGTTAAATGGCTAGCATTCTTAACATTATGGTTTGGTTGTCAGTTCCTGCCTAAGTATTTAGCTATGTCAATTGCTTGTGTAAAACTCTTGTGGCGCCGCACGGTAAGATGTTGTTAATTGATACCCATGTAGGTTTATGCATGTGATATAATATATAGTTTAGCATGATGATGCTTGTGACGTATACTGTAGTATGTCTGTAATGGTCTATCCTGGACATGAGGTTATGATTTGATTGTGAGTTATCGAATGAATGCTTTACTATGTCAGCATGATCATATTTGTTATGAATATCTGCATTTGTCATCTGAATGTGTTTTGCCTTGACGACCATTGTGAATGGCCGTCCATATTCTTGTGTGTTCTCCCCACTAAGCGTTATCGCTTAGCACGGATTTCCTTTCCGTGCAGGTGGCAGGTTTGGTTCTGTTCGAGTCGCGCTTCTGCAAGGTCGGCCACGTAGGAGTTAGAAGTTTTGTACTTTTGTTCAGCTTCTGTATTTCAGCTCTTGTAATTTTGTAGTATTGTATATGTAATTAATTATGTTTTAATCTTGAGTTTTCTTGTGGGAATGTAATAGTTAGTATGTTTTATGTTTTATTATCTCGATTATGCTTCCGTTGAATGGTTATATGGATGCTTCTGTGTATGCTTTTGCTTAGTGTCTGTGTGTGCATAAGTTATTGCATGGTTAGTCTGTACCGCAAGGTAAGTCAAGGTAAGTTTTTAATTAAACCGTATTTTCGTATGTATGTTATGTATGAATGTATGCTTCCGCATTGTGCATGTGTGTATCTGTATATGTGAGCGTCGTGTAGCGCATCCGTCGGTGTCCTTCCAACGGGGACGGCGATGGGGGTGTTACATTGACCGCAATGCGGGAGGCATGTGGTTCGTCTGAGAAGCATGGTCGGAACAGGTAGATTAAGATTTATTTATTATTTATTATTTGGAAATATGTAATTATTATTTTATTCTCTTTATTCGCTTGTGGTCTGTAATAATAAAGGATTTTCAACCGCGTCTAAAAAACCACCATAAAAATGTTTTCTACACAAATGAAGGTTTACAAAATCAAGGACCAATATCCACATAATTAATTCCCCGGTTTTATGTATGGTTTGTACCTTTAAAATGGGAGTTGTATTCCGCTCCTAGTGTTATTGTATTTTAGATGCTTTCTCTATTTTATTTTATTTACTCATCGCTTTTATGTGAATAATAGTGCCTTTAATTAAATTGCACTATGTGGAAAGTTGGTGAAACAATAAATTCAAAATTGAATTATAATATTAATCAAGGTATAAATAAATGAGAAGTCCCGAACTCACTCTGGTCTTTGGGGCTCAATGAGGCGAGAGGTCTAGGACTTCCAAGACACCTCTTGAGTCTCACCAAAAGACTTAAATTTACAATCCTAGGCTCCAGGGGGTAGAGGATGAGACCTCCAAGATCTCTCTGGCTAGCCCAAAATGGATATGTATGCGCCGTCTTAGGCTCCCTAAGGCTGGACGACCCTTCCCAATATTCTATTGGGTGGCGACTCCAAGAAACCTCATTGTTGCCCAAAATAGACGCCCTAGTAAATACCTTACAAGTTTTATGAACCTTTCCCGATCGCCCTAAAACGGGCCCTCGGGAGGACACGAGGTTCGGCGCGCATCACAGTGGCGACTCCACTGGGGATATACTCGAGACTTCGATTCGAAATACCTTGATTAAAAATTATAATTGAGTTTTAGTTTAAAAATTTCATCATTTTTCAAAACTACATTGCATCTCATTAGAGCCTTAGATCTATGCCAGTTTGGTCCCTCTTTTAGCCTCGGTGCGTTGCCAAAGCACGACCCTATTTTCACTCAATTTAGGGAAGTGTTAAGGATAATCACCAGCCCAAGCCTCGTACCATCATGGTATATTAAATGGTGACCCAATCGGTCGTTAAGCTCATGATGAGCTAGACCCGTCGGCAGGGACCATGCTTGGGTAGCCCTAAAGCAACACCACCTTTGACTAAAGCTCATGTAATGGCAATA
Source organism: Excoecaria cochinchinensis (assembly GCA_947683425.1). NCBI lineage: Eukaryota > Viridiplantae > Streptophyta > Magnoliopsida > Malpighiales > Euphorbiaceae > Excoecaria > Excoecaria cochinchinensis. The sequence goes on from CANTUQ010000020.1 coordinate 1,914,111, forward strand.
GATACTTCCCTTAGGTGGTATGAACCGTAACACCTTGCTTGTTATATGGATCATTTTATATTGGACAAACTCAAATAATCTGATTGGTTACCTAATCAAAGGCTTTCATGCCCCGATAGGCCCATGTTAACTTATTCGGGCTGCCTAAATACATGATTGTTAAAACCCATGCGTATGAACATTAGCTAAGAGAGGTTATGCTGCCGGTTTTTTCACCATGCACCATGCGCATCCATAGGGTTCCCTATTAACCCATGGATCAAGCCCACCTAGGAAAAAGACTATGACCACATGTGCGGGAGTAACAAGGTTGGAAGGACCTGTAACACCCCCTACCCATATGTAGGCAATCCCATCCGGTAAGGAGTGAGATGCCGTATGAGTCAAGGTGCCACCAAACAGATACAGAGCAAAACATACATTCATTCATAACATATATATTGAAATACGAAATAATTAAAAACTTTAAAGGAAAAGAAAGCAATAGCTGATCATACATTTATATAATAAAACCATCACAATAATGTTCTGATCAACTAACTGATACAATAGATATTACATAACCAAAATATAAGTACATAAGCGGAAGCTATAGCAAAACTGATACAAGAGAGTTCTATACAAAAAGAATCATTACAGATTACAAAAACTGAGCCCTACAATAAAACCTTCTGTGTTGGCTTGACGGCGGCGACTCTCTCAAAGCAAAACTCCTTCCGCACCTGCACGGGTAAAAACACCGTGCTAAGCGATAAACGCTTAGTGGGAAAACACACAATAAATATATGGACGGCCATTCACAATGGTCGTCAAGGCATAACACATACACAATGGCAAAATGCAATAGCTTTAACATAATCCATATAAACATGCTTACACTTTAAAGCCATACATTCCGCATCTCAAATTCATATTCATGCCAAATAATCCAAAATCCATCTCACGTGACTGGCCTCTCTGGCTGGTCACGAGTCATGATTGGAAGTCACGCCTCGTGACTGGCCTCTCTTCTTGGCTAGTCACGTGACAGACACGACAGATACAAAATAACGGGAAAAATTCAACAGTAAATACGATTTTCCATTTCCCAGAATTCCAGAACTCAAAAATCAATTCCATAACTTGAATCAAAACAACACAAATCTGTTCTTACCTTCCAGAAGACATCTCGTACACTATAAACGACATAATTACAACTCAATTCAGAAATTAAAACAACCAAATCAAGCATAAATGCATTCAAGCTTCTCAAGAACATAAACCCTAAGTTACAGTAAGTTCAAATCATGCACAATTCACAACAAAAAATCCCAAACCTGAGATTCTAGGCTTCAATCACTTAGCTCCACTACTCCAAGCAATCTCCTTGCCATTAGGATCGCGAGGAGCCACAGCTAAGCAACAACACATCGAAGAACAACCAAAAGAAAAACCCTAAGTTAATCTAAACCCAAAGAAGAAGAAGAAGATGAAAACAAATGGAAAACAGAGTGAAGAATGCAATGACTTACCAAAAGAATGCCAAAGAGATGATTGATTTCCACTAACAGTATCTTGATCTAAGCTAGGGTTTCAAAATAAGAGCAAGGAAGAAGATGAGCCAAAGAGGAAGAAGAATCGGGAAGAAGAAATGGATTTCTGCCTTTCCCACTTTCCTTTCCCTATTAACTCATCTTTTTCCTTAACCATACACTTGTCATCTTTCTGTTAGTGGCAACCAATCACTCACACCCAATAGCCAAGAATAACACACACCCAATGCACTCCCAACTTATGCACACCCTACAATGGTATGCTCAAATGCACACAATCATTTCCCAGTTAATTCACACACTAATGTCATACATACAACCATATGCTAATAAACCCCAAAAACATGTATTTTACCGAAATACCCTTATGATATACCGAACTCATACAAATGCATGCTCACACATACAGGCTCATACTACTAGGGGGCAAACGGGGTGTGACAGGACCTACCTGTTTGCATGTGTTTGTGAATGATGCATTGCATATTCATGTCAGTCATGCACAAATGAATTTCTGTATTTCTCCTACATGTATACAACCTTTTCTTTGCATAAAATTATTACATGTACATATTATCCTGTGTATAGTTTTTCACATGTCTCACATGTACCATTATAATTTCTTTTAACCATTGTACACCATTTATTGCACAGCACGACCATGCATTGCATACTTCTCATGCATCATTCTAACTCTTTACTTTACAGCCACTGTGGACCACATGCTTAAGTGGTTTAGGGATTCTGATAGTCGTTCGAAGAGCAGTCAGAGTTCACGTTGATTGACAAAGAGTTAACATCCTCACTAGAGTGTCTAAAGGTATTAGGAATGGCTGACCCTTCACAACAGAATGAAGAGACTCGTGCCCTGATTGCCCAGGAGTTGGATAGAAGGTTCAAGGAGCTTGAAACAAAAATGCTGGCCATGGTCAAAGAAAGGATGGATGCCATGGCGCTTGTTCTGCAAGCTCAACTTATGGCAACAACTCTAAACTGAGGAAAGCCAGCCATGATCGAGAAGGCTCATATAGCGATAGCTCCAGTACATGATTTACCTTCTGAGACTAGAGGTAAGAGATCACTTGATTCCCCGGTTGAGCAAGGACGAAATAGGAGGCCTACTTTAGAATATGGCACTATGCCCGAAGAGGATGAGGACCCTGCAGTCACTTATATTCTAGAAGGTGGAACCTCAGGAAGCCTCGACAACAGTAAGGTAAATGTCAAGGCTACAGAAGTTTTAGCCACTGGAGTAGCCCGATCCCACCTCACTGTCTTGGGTAAGCCACTGTCTTGGCACTTCACCCGTCTTGTTAAGAAAGGGAAGTTGCAACTCTTACCAGTTGGGCCTGCCCCAAGTTAGGGAAAGCCTAGGCACAGAACAGATTGGTACTATGCGTATCACCAGTATTCAGGGCATAGAACAGACTACTACCGTCCTCTAAGAAATCTCATTCAAGAACTGGTGCTAGACCCAAAAAAGGAAAAGATTGTGGAAACGTCAACGACGGAAGTAAGGCAAAGGCATTTTTCTAATTTGGGCAGTTCATTGTCTTGGGTCCTTAAGAGGCTGATAAAGGAGGGGGTATTGCAGCCATTGCCAGCTAGGCCTACTAGAAGCCAAGGACAGCCTGGTCATAAGGAAGATGAGTATTGTGCCTACCACCAGCACACCGAGCATATTACAGATTATTGCAAAGCCTTAAGACACGTTATCCAAGATCTGATTGATTCCAACAAGATCTCTGACCCAGAGAAGCGGGAGGGAAGGAATAAGATGGACTAAGCGCCTAGGTGGAAAGGCAAAATTGTTTTCAAGGATGATGATAGACCATCAGCCGCGGTAGCTGTGTGGCAGGAGCGGAAGTTGATTAGCTATCTAGAATGTTCTTTTTATTTTAGAACTATTTAGTAATGACATTTTGATTTCACGAATAAGATAAATGTTTTTGCTTACTTGTGTTACATCTCTTATGATTTCATTATGCATGATCATGGCTCATTCATATTTGATATTGACTTAATTGATGCCACTTAGTTTAATCTGAGAACTTTGGCGAATCTGAAGAAAATCTTGATAGCATCTATTATAACTCCTGAAGTGAGGTTAAAATTTAAGAGAATGAAAACAAAATATGAAAAAGTCTTTGCCTGGACATATGAAGACATGCTAAGAGCCATCAACAGAATCTCTAAGCACATCATTCCAGATATCCCGATCATGGACCAGTCATACAGAAACTTGAAAAATTAAAGCAAAAAGAGGCAAAATAGGTTAAAGAAAGGAATCCACAAGCAGGAATGAGGCCAAAATCCCTAGTCGAAGTTCCACGCCCAGCTGGATTAACCAATGATGGTTTCAATGGTTAAGAAGAGATGCGTATGTGTGAACTCCAGGATTTGAGCGAAGCTTGTTAAAAGAGAATGTTGTTTGAAAAAATAAAAAGCAAAAAGAAAAAAAATAAGAAGAAAGAAAAATAAAAGAAAAAATCAAGTCAGCGTGTACATTGAAAATTCATTGTAGGGGAGCAAGCTTTGTTGAAATCCCGTTGATCTACACATGCCCGTACTTTGCCATTTTTCTTGACTTCTAAAAACGAACATAAGGATTATATCAACTTGTAATGGATATAGGTTGCTCGAACTTGGGAATAAACAACATATGGTATGCCCTACAGCCCCAACGGGCAGGATCATGGTCTCCCACACCACACAACATTCAAGAACGGAAGGATGAGCTATGACTTGGGCCATGGAGTTGCTCTAGTAGCACGCAAGTCCTCTCTGTATTGCCTTCAAACCAATGGGGCAGGAGTGGCTGCTAACAAGGAAATCTTGGTCAAGATGGCTCAAAACTACAAGATGTAGCTGAAAAATTGCCTTTTGCGCTTCAAACGCTAAAGAACCACCATCAGAACCTCCACAAGAGTCACGGGAGCAGAAGTCGTATGGTCAATCGACGTAAAGTTCAAATTTTTAAGGACAGTTATGAGAGCCCAGATTCCAAAAGCCAGTTGGGCATAGCAACAGCAGCAGTAGTCAAACATGTTGGACAGAGACAAGTCATAAAATTATTACTACAGGTTGATCCATGAGAAAATACTATGCTCGATCATCCGGGGAGGAAGCCAGAAAACAACCATAGAAAGAGAGAGATTCAATGAGACCAGATGTTCACATGAATGAGACAAATTTAGGACAATGCAAGATGATTCCATCTGTTCTTCAGAAGTTGTTATCCTAGACAGCAGCAATGGACAACAATGAAGAATCGGTCAACGTTAATAAACCCATGAGGGTCCATGGCAAAAGACTTAAAAATCAAAACAAGAGAATAAAAGACCCGCAGGTCAAAAACTAAAAAAAGGCGGCTTTGCTAAAATTGGGCGCCTCGTCAGGGTGAAAACCGAAAAAAAGGCATCCTGGACAAAAATTAGAGGCTTGAGAGAAAATGTCCAATCACAAAAGCCCGAGAGGGCTGATTGGAGATAGGAGTTTGATGCTTACAAGATCTACTCTAAGATTAGATGTAGTACGCATTTTGAATCAATGTTAGATAATGATCATGTGTAAAGAAATCATACTGAAATGTACACAATCTTTTCATATACTCGTGCTCATTATTTTCTAGTTCGGTTATAAAAGAGAAACATCATTCGTTGCCGAATGCATGAAATCTAAACGGTAACGCTCAGCTATTACTCGCACCATCCAGATGCCTAGGTCGATGAGTTCTGTTGTCAGCCGCAAGGCTAGTTACCTACCTTTTTAATTCATGAAAGCAAGGAATAATCTCCGATGGATGACATAATAGTCTTCACCTGCAGCTAGCCTAGAGGCCATGATGTATGGAGGTAGAAGCCGAAGCTGATGATCCACATTAGAAAGACAGGGATGCCTCACTTCATCATTAATCCCTTTGAACTATCAAGCATAATGGGTAGTAATGAAAAAGGCAGCCTCATAAAGCCTTAAAAAAAAAAAGCCCGTTAGAGATGAAAACCATGACTGGCTCTCCACGCAAAAGTTAGGCCGAAGGGCAGGGTGAAAACCTAGGAACAGGCAGTCTGTCCTTCAAAAAAAAATGGAAAAGCCGCTGGAGTGGGTTGGGTACATTCCAGGCAAAAGTTAGGCACAACATTATGTGAAAATCTCAAAAAGGGACGCATTTTTGGCCAAGAAAAGCTAGTGTGAAAATCCACAAGGGACACACTACCTTTAAAATAATGACTTTTGGAGCCTGGAGCGATAAGGCGGCATTACATCAGATAACTTTCCTTTGGGCAGGTAGTACATGAAGTAGAACTTGATTCAGGGTCCTGGGGGCAAGACGCTCACTGACTGGGGGCAAAGATGCGCACCGGTCAGTTCTATTTAAAAGGTTGGGTCAAAATTCCTAAAACCAAGACGACGCCTTTCTAGGTCCTTCAGGGGGCATCAGAGCAGCCGAGCAAATACCCTCAAGGAATCCTTTAACCGCCTAAGATGAGGTCTATCCATTTTTGTATCCATTTTTGCATCTCATACGCATCTCACATGCATAGATCTTTTGCATGTCTCCCTGCATATCTCGTGTGTTTAATCCTTTACACTTATAGTTTTGCCCACACAATTCTTGTACATTAATCCTTTGCTCGTGTTTTGCATATATAGCTTTATGTATGTACATTCCACACACATGAGTCCATAAGCATACACAATCTGTTGTATATGTTGTTATGCACATAACTTAGAAGGAAAGGTCCGAATAGACCTCATGAGCAAGGATGACCCAAGTGCATTTGTACAAAGGTGGAATGCCCGGAAGAACAAGTCTATTCGGACACATCGTGCTCAGGACAATCCGGAATCACACAAATATGCAGAAAAGAAGGTCCATTAAGAACCCAAAATATCCATGCATAGGCAGACGCAAAAGCGGGTCGAAGTACAGTTTTGGCTCTACATCGGCTACGCCGAATAAGCAGATCAAGATGAAGTCCTCACGAGAACAGAATCTCGCGGACACGCTGCCAAAAACACTCAAAAGAGCAGGCCTATTCATGCGCGGGAGCAAACAGGTAAGTTTTTCTATCATAAGATGTACGCTCACACACCTCACACGATCCGGATTCAAATGTATTCATACGTTTTACACACGTAATCCCACACACACACACAATATTTTGTATATATTGCCATGTACGTGACTCAAGGAAAAGGTCCAAATAGACCCCATGCTTAAAGATGATCCAGATGATAGGTTCAGCTCAACGTTGTCAGACACTATCCAGAAAAGCAAGCCTGTCCACGCTATGCCAGGGGGGCAATTAGGTCTTTTTAACAAGGAGGTTCCATTAGAGATGATAGAGGAATCGATATCTGGCATGTCACAGTCAGTGCAATAAAAAATGGGGAGCAACCAACTGTCCTTCAAGGGAGCACCCGTCTGACACCGGCCCCAACTGGTATGTACCGCCACAAGTATGCGTCTTTTATATGCCCTGTACGTTTTCTCTTCCCTTGTTGTAGTAAAAAAGAAGAGGTCCAGGATAAGCGCCAGCAAGGAAAGCGATGAATAGTTCACCATACCGACCTAAGAATGGTCGACAGATCAGATATCATACCCGCCGGATGGGGGTTAGCAGATCAGACATTATACTAGCCGGATGGCGGTTAGCAGATCAGATAATGCATTAGCCAGATGAGGGTTAGCAGATCAAAATATTGTATTGACCAGATAATGGTTATCAGATATTACACTGGCCGAATAATGGTTAACAGATAGGATGTACAAGCCCAGAAGCGGCTACCAAGACAGAATGTTCAATCGCCAGCGATAGAACAGATCGCAATAGAGGATGGAGTTAGAGACACTTCACCTCACACCGTGCATGCCAAGATGAGGCTAGCGGTACAGACCAGCCACCGTGCAGACCGAGACGAGATTAGCGGGGCGCCAGCGATAGAATAGATCGCAACAGAGGATGGAGTTAGAGACACTTCACCTCACACCGTGAATGCCAAGATGAGGCTAACGGTACAGACCAGCCACCGTGCAGACCGAGATAAGGCTAGCGGATCATCTAGCGATAGAACAGATTGTAAACAGAGGTTGTAGTCAGAGAGTACTGCATCTCACAGACACCGTGCAGGCCGAGACGAGGCTAGCGGATCACTAGCGGTAGAACAGATCCCAAATAAAGGTTGTAGTCAGAGAGTACTACATCTCGCATACACCATGCATGCCGAGACGAGGACAGCGGCACATCACCATCCGCACTTTGTAAGTCAAGAGCAGACTCGGTGCAGCTCAGGAGAGCAACCCTCGCATTTTGTAAGTCTAGAGCAGACTCGACCCATCACCATCTGCACTTTGTAAGTCAGGAGCAGACTCGGTGCAGCTCAGGAGAGCAACCCTCGCGTTTTGTAAGTCTGGAACAGACTCAGCGCATCACCATCCGCACTTTGTAAGTCTGGAGCAGACTCGGTGCAGCTCAGGAGAGCAACCCTCGCGTTTTGTAAGTCTGGAGCAGACTCGACGCATCGCTACTTCTCCAGCAAAAAGGGTAAGGTCCGGCATCCCCAGGTACGTAATTCTCTCTCTTCCTTCTTTGAATTTTGGCTCACCTAGGTGTCTAGGCACTAGCTTCTCAAAAATTGGGGGCAACTGTAGATACCGGGTCCCGAGTCGGGTTTAATGTTAAAAAAATGGCGATGGCAATGGAAATTTTGGGGCCTTGACAATTCCTCCGAAAAAATATATAATATATATAAAATAGGTAGGTAGGTTAAATTAAAAATTAGATTAAAGTGCATGAAAAATTAAGATTAGTTAATATTATTAGTTAATTGATTAGTTAATATTATTGGGTAATTAAATTTGAAAAAAGAAAATAAATATAGTGTTTAATTAGATAAATTAGATGTGATAATTTAAGTACGTTGATTAAATTAAATAGGTATAAAAATATAGAGTATTTAATTAATAGAGTATTTAATTAGTTAATGTGTTAGTTTAAGTAAGTTAATTAAAATTGGAAATTAAAAAATAGAAAAATGGAGGAAGTGATTAGGGTAACCAAACTTAACCTAATTTAGGGTTATAAATAGAAAATGATAAGCAAAATGAAAGGGGCTCTCGGCAGATGAAAAAAAGAAAACCAAGAAAAAGAAAAAGAAAAGAGAAAGAAGAGAAAGAGAGAGCCAAAGGAAGCCTAAACGAAAAGAGCACAGAAAAAGACCAAATAAAAAGAAGAAATAAAGAGAAAGAGAAGGAGACCAGGCCAACGGGAACAGAGATGCCGGAAAGAAGAAGGGAGAAGAAAGAGAAAGGGAGGAAGCGGGCTCATTGCCGGCCAGCCAAGGCGGTGCCCTGCTGCACGCGCTCCGTCGCCAAACAGGGCGACTCCAGACACACCCGGTGGTGACCGCCCGCCACCACCACTCGCCAGAGAAGAGGAAATCGGAGGAGAACGGTGAGACAAAGGCAGCGGCTTCGCACGCGATTTTTGGCTAATTGGCGCCGGCTTCCGGCGCGTGGACACCGCCGATGAGACCCTAGGACGGCGATCTACACTGCGACGGTGGAGGTGTCGGCCACAGCCTCTCCGGTGAGCCTCCGGCGATCGGTAAACCTCCTTTCCCCTTTTTATTTATTTTTTCATTATTATTAATATTATTATTATCATTATAATATTATTATTACATTTATTTATATTTATTTATTATTTTGTTTTCATATTATTTTTATTATTTATTATTATTATTATTATTTAATATTCTGAATTATTATTATTATTATTATTATTATTATTATTTGATTTATTATTGATGTTATTGTATTAGGTTAATATTTTTGTTATTGATATTATTTATTTTATGTATATTTGTTAATATTATTATTATTATTATTATTATTATTATTATTATTCTGTATTTTTATATTTGATTATTATTATTGTTGTTATTATTATTATTATTATTATTATTATTATTATTATTATTATTATTATTATTATTATTATTATTATTATTATTATTATTCAATTGCTTATTTATTATTAGTATTATTTGATTTGATTATTGTTATTATATTTATTATTATCTTTACAACTATTTTTATTATTATCATCAGTATTATTATTCATTTATTTTCCGTCTATCTATTTATTATTCATTATCGTCTTATGGTATTATTATTAGCATTATCATTTTATTCCATTTGATTATTATAATTGTCATTTGTCTTTTTATATTCATTAATTCTCAATTTATTTATTCAATTATTTATTTATTCATTGTTAACCAATATCATTTTCTGTCTTGACCACAATGCGGGAGGCATGTGGTTCGTTTGAGAAGCATGGTCGGAACAGGTAGATTAAGATTTATTTATTATTTATTATTTTGAAATATGTAATTATTATTTTATTCTCTTTATTCGCTTGTGGTCTGTAATAATAAAAGATTTTCAACCGCGTCTAAAAAACCACCGAAAAAATGTTTTCTACAAAAATGAAGGTTTACAAAATCAAGGACCAATGTCCACATAATTAATTTCCCGGTTTTATGTATGGTTTGCACCTTTAAAATGGGAGTTATATTCCGCTCCTAGTGTTATTGTATTTTAGATGCTTTCTCTATTTTATTTTATTTACTCATCGTTTTTATGTGAATAATTGTGCCTTTAATTAAATTGTATTGTGTGGAAAGTTGGTGAAACAATAAATTCAAAATTGAATTATAATATTAATCAAGGTACAAATAAATGAGAAGTCTCGAACTCACTCTGGTCTTTGGGGCTCAATGAGGCGAGAGGTCTAGGACTTCCAAGACACCTCTTGAGTCTCACCAAAAGACTTAAATTTACAATCCTAGTCTCCAGGGGGTACAGGATGAGGCCTCCAAGATCTCTCTGGCTAGCCTAAAATGGATATGTATGCGCCTTCTTAGGCTCCCTGAGGCTAGACGACCCTTCCAAATATTCTATTGGGTGGCGACTCCAAGAAACCTCATTGTTGCCCAAAATAGACGCCCTTGTAAATACCTTATAAGTTTTATAAACCTTTCCTGATCGCCCTAAAGCGGGCCCTCGGGAGGACATGAGGTTCGGCGCGCGTCACAGGTGGCCAGGCATAAAGAAGGATATAGTAGGCTATGTGTCTAAGTATTTGACATGTTAGCAAGTGAAGGCTGAACATCAAGTTCCACAGGGATTATTGAATCCTCTTTCTATCCCATAATGGAAATGGGATAATATTACCATGGATTTTGTTTCTGGACTGCCTCTGACTTTAAGGCAGCATAATGCAGTATGGGTAATAGTGGAGAGATTCTCAAAGTCAGCTCACTTTATATCGGTTCGAATGGATTATTCAATGGATCGGTTAGCAAAATTATACGTGAACGAGATTGTTCGACTACATGGTGTACCCCTACCTATAGTCTCGGATAGAGATCCAAGATTCACTTCCAAGTTTTGGAAGAGTTTATAGGCTGCATTGGGTACGAAGTTGAATTTCAGTACTACATTTCATCCACAGACTGATGGACAATCAAAAAGGGCTATTCAGGTAATGGAAGACTTGATACGAGCATGTGTTCTGGACTTTTCAAAGAGTTGGGATAAATATCTTCCACTCTTGGAATTTGCTTATAACAATAATTATCAGACAAGTGTTGGCATGGCGCAATATGAAGTATTATATAGAAGGAAGTGCAGTATGCCAGTTTGCTGGATAGAATTAGGTGAACACAGAATTGTTGGACCAGAATTGGTACGAGATACTGAAGAGAAAGCAAAGCTTATACAGCAGAGACAGAAGTCTTATGCGAATTTGAAAAGAAGGGACATTGAATTTGAAGTAGGTGACAAAGTGTTTTTAAAGGTGTCTCCTTGGAGGAAGGTATTGAGGTTTGGTAACAAAGGGAAGTTGAGTCCAATGTTCATTGGACCATATGAAGTGTTAGATAGAGTCGGTTCAGTGGCTTATCGGTTGGCATTGCCTCTGGCTTTATCTAAACTACATGATGTTTTCCATGTATCTATGTTGAGAAGGTACCGATCGGATGAATCTCATATGTTACTTGTGCAAGAAGTGGAAGTTCAGCCAGACTTTCCTTATGATGAGAAACCGAAGGCAATTATGGCAAAGGAAGTAAGGCAGCTTCACAAAAAACAAATTCCACTTGTGAAAGTACTTTGGCAACACCATGGTGTAGAAAAAGCAACATGGGAGCCTGAAGCTGCTATGTGGGAATAACATCCTCACTTATTTAACTCAGGTATGAATTTCGTGGATGAAATTCTTTTTAGGAGGGGAGAGTTGTAATGGCCGAAAATGTACCCTAGTTGTAATTGGTAAATTGGATTAACTAAGGGTGTAATATGGACTTGATTGTAATAAAAGAAGGACCTAATTTAGAAACTAAAGAAAGTAAAGTGGCCAAGTTGTAAGTTGCATCATTAAGCTAATTGAGATACCTCATTTTGCATTCTGTTTTGAGAGTGCTTGGTATGTCACGGTGGCAATCAAACTAGTTGTGACCATGAGGTACCTTGGCTTGCTTTCTGTTTTGAAGACCTCAGTATGTCACGGTGACAACCAAACTGGTTGTGACCGTGAGGTACCCTATTTTAGCAAGTAGCTCAAAATTATTTTGGTTTGTTAATTGTGTGGCTTTTGACCAAGCTTGTGAAAATTTTATATAAGCATGATATCAAGGTTATATGAAGCAAATATACATATAAATATGATGATTAAAGAATGCAAATGCTTGATTGTTAATGACCTAATTACAAGTTATCCAAGAGTTATAGGACGTGTAAAAGAATAATGTGGTTAGTTAATGTTTTGTAATTATGCAAAGTAAAGAATTTGATGTGGTTTATGTATGTGCTATTGAAATTAACAACTATGAAATCAATAATGAAATTAATCAACTTTAGCCTGCGAGTCAAGTAGTGGATAGATAGGCAAGCCTATAGGGTCAAAGTTGCAGCCCAATGCATCTGATTTCTCTAGAATGACAATGCGAAATAATCCTTGCTGGATTCTTTAATGTGGAATATTGATCTTATTGAGTTAATGTACCTTGGGTACATATGTGTATATGTGTATCCACGGATACAATGAAATTATAGTACCACATGGGTACCAATGTGATACCCATTATTTGCGTCTTTGAACTGCAGGCAAACCCAAAACATAAAAGATAAAGATAATCTTAAGGGTTAAGTTGGTGTGTGAATGCTTTGAATTTGACAAGTCTATGCCAACCTTTCTACGCTTTTCAAACATGTGATTAAGTGGTTATTTATGTCAATTAATGCATGCTTTAGGAAAATATGAATAAATGACAATGCTATGTGTGAAATGATATAGAAATGTTTTGGATTTTTTAGGTCTAAGCATGATTCTATTATGATGCATGTTTAATATTGATGTTGTGTATGGGCCAATATGTTATATATATATGTGTTCCCTACTATGCATTATCGCTTAGCACGGGTTCTTTCTAATCCGTGTAGGTTCGGATGCTAGGTGATTTTGGAAGGACGAGTCCGTGTTAGCAACGGTCAACACTAGGACTACATCTTTAGTGTAGGTTTTGGGGTTTGATTATGTGTTTGTATAAGTTGTTAAAGGTGTTTTTTTTAGAAAAGGAAATATGTAAAGCTGTTATAACTAAGTATTGTAAACTTAATGAAGGCCTATATATATATAAGTATGTGAGTATGTTGTATGGCATGGGAACTTAATATATATGATGCATGAGAATGTATGCTGATGATGAAATTTTATTATTCGTGTTATTGGCATGAGATTGTGATAGTAAAGTTTGTGTGGGGGCAATAAGGTTGGAAGGATCTATCTACTTGCTTGCATGTGGTTGTAAATGTTGCATAACTCACGATCATGCATTGTACATATAATCCATGCCTCATTCTAATAATTTGAACCTTTTAGCCATCATAGATTCATCCAAGTGGATTAGAGGTCCTGATGGGCGGCTAGTGAGTACGCACTCCTCCTTTGGATTGTTAGAATTAGTGCTTGACTGGGATTCTGAGTTACTCTCAACAACCAGTGAATCATCCTCCATGGCAGAAGAGGCTAGGGCTTTGACCACTCAAGACCTTGCCAGGAGATTGGAAGACTTTGAACGGAGGATGTTAGAAATGATGGGATTGATGGCTGAAAGAATTGCTTATCCCCTTGCTCCACAAGCACCTATTGCTCCACAGCCACCTGTCGCTCCACAACCACCGGCAGTCCTTCCTCAAGTGCAAATTGAACTACCCGCTGGCAGGGAGGCTCCCCTCATTGGTAATGTTTCCCGTCAACCTGTCAATGAGCATAGAGCTGCTGAGCTTATTGAGCCAAGAAGGGAAAGGATCCCCAATCCCAATGAGGATTTCGTGATGAAGGAGGAAGATGAAGAGGTAATAGCAACTCAAGTTGTGAGGGCCAGAGCACCCAGGGTAGAAGATGAGGCAATAAGAGGGATAAAATAGCAAATTGAGATGATCACCCGCATGTTATCAGCTGGGAAGGGCGTCAACCCTGAAATAGAGATCTTGGGGATGAGGAGCTGCTACCCCAAAGGTTTAAGATGCCTGAGCTACCGAAGTTCAATGGTACTTCGGACCATCTGCACACATCAAGCACTATACCTTGGTGATGAAAGGCACAGGGTTGAGCAAGAAGAAGAACGTAGAATATTTCTGCCTCAGTCTGGTGGGTCCGGCAATAGACTGGTATTATGGGTTGGACAACAGGTCTAAGGAGGATTAGGACCTTTTGACTAAAGAATTTATGAGGTAATACGACGGCAGCACCAGAATGGAGGTCACCTTAAAAGACCTCGAGCTCTTATAGTAAAGGAGTGATGAGTCATTCCATGAATACCTCACTAGATGGAGGAATAGGGTTATGGAGATGAAACAGAAGCCTGACACTGCTGACCAGATTTGGTTGTTTATAAAAAACGCCTGCCCTTACTCGAGGGACTTACTAAGCTTTAAGGGGCTCAGAGATTGGGAGTCACTTAAAGACATTGCTGTAGAGGCTAAAGGGGTTTACCTCGCAAAGAAAGCAAGCCAAAATAACTTTACTGGGAAGAATTTTGGGAACCAGTCAGGGTACAGATCAGGCGGTGCCGGGAGCAGTAATAATAGAAATGGTAAGATGGCCGAGGTTTCAGCTACCGAGGTTAGACAGGGTCAGAGATACTACTCTAACTTAGGCCACTCTCTTTCTTGGGTATTTGAGAGACTGATGAAGGAGGGAAAGCTACAACCTTTGATAACTAGGCCAGCCAGGGCACAGAGATGACCAGTATTGCGCCTACCACCAGCACACTGGACACTAGACAGATTATTGTCAGACCTTAAGGAACAAGATCGAAGATCTTATCGACTCCAAACAGATCATGGATCCTGAGAAGAGAGAAGAAGAAGATGGAAGGTTATAATGCAGTCCCCCCACCATATACATGATCGGGTCTGGTCCACCTGAGTGGCACTCGTCAGAAGAGCTACATGAAGACTATGTTTTTTTTAGATGCTTTATTTCCTTTTAATTCAAGAACTCCTTATGACAGTTTAGTTATTTTAATATGATGAACATTTCTATTTATTTGTATGGTATTTTTTAATGATTTCATTTCCTATGATCACGATGCATTCATTCATTTTTGACATTAACCCAATTAATACGACTCCATCTCATCTCGAAACATTGGGAAGTCCAAACAAAATCTTGATAGCATCTGATATAACTCTTGAAGGGAGGATAATTTTGAGAGATATAAAATAAAATAAAAAAAGAGCCTTTGCCTGGACCTGGTATGACATGCTGAAGATTGACAAGGACATTCTTGAGACCAATGCTACTTCCACATGCCAACATGATGACAAACCGAATTTTGAAAGCCATTCCTTTGTACCCCCAACATCTGGGTTGCATATGGTGCTGCCAAATAAAATCAAACCCCGAGAGCTACACCAGAAGTTGGATGAATAAAACTCAGGACCTTCACGAGAAACATATAATTCGTTAGAACCAAAACGTGTGGCCCATTTTCTCCCGACCATTTGAAATGCGTACCCTAAAATCAATCAAGATTGACCTTTAACCATTCAGGACCCTTACAACCAAATTTAGCAGGACAACTCTTTACCTTTCAACCAAAATAAAAATAATAAATAATTAAAAAAAGAGAGAAAAGAAGAGAGAAAAACGTACACGCAAAAAAAAAATTAAATAAATAAAGAGAAAAAAGAAAAAACATACAAAAAAAACCATAATCTTGGCCCCAGATCATCCGAGCCTAACCTGTCCCCAATCTCAACCGTTGAAAAATTATTTCAGAATTTTAACCACCAAAGCCAATAAAAGCAAAGTGTGCATCCAAGCCTAACCTGCCCCCAATCACCAAGCCTAACCTGTCCCTAATCTCAGCCATTGAAAACCATTTCAGAACTTGAACCACCAAAGCCAATAAAAGCAAAGTGTGAGATTTCACATCCAAGCCTCAAATAAGGAACCCATCACCTTAACCGGTCTGCACAAGGGTCAAGAACAAAACTTTGATATAAAAAAAGAACCACCATCAAAAGGAGCTGTCTCCCCAGCTAATGAAGATGAAAGCAAATTCAATCAACACTAACGGATCGAAGGAGAGTTCATGGCAAAGGCTAAAAAAAAAAAAGAGAGCTGAGAGAAAATCTTCAATCGTGAAAACCCGAGAGGGCTGATTGATAATAGGAGTTTGATGCTCTCAAGATCTATCTCTAGATTATATGAGGTCTCATATTTTTCGAGTTAATGCCAAATAGTGATCATGCGTTATGAAATCAGATTGAAATATATGCATTTATGCAAAGATATATTGGTATGACCAGAGCAGTTCATCTTGCATGCTCAAAGTTGTCTGGGTCCGGCATAGAATCAACACATTGTTACTGTCTACCCTCTACCATTCTCGCTACTTAAGCACTTCAGTCGACTCATCCAGGCATCAACTGTAAGGCCAATTCTACAGCATTGTCATGATAGGAATCAAACTCATATAACCATAATCTGAGACATAAGTACATGCCAATCATATCCGAAAGATCTTTGGTAACAACTTCAGCATCTAAAAAAAAAGGCTGTTAGAGATGAAAACTCTAACACCCCCACCGTCGCCCCCATTGGAAGGGCGCCGGCGGGCGCGCTACCCGACGCTCACTCACACACATGCACGTATACACTAAGCGGAAGCACACTTCATACCTAGCGACATACAGAATTACAGTGTAATTTAAAACTTTAAACAAACAATAGCTGAACATACAATAAGTTATATACATATATACAATCATATATCGGAAGCATAAGGCGAAAGATAAAATGAAGGATTAACTTAAAACCTACTTACAATAATATCCTTACATAATAAAATACATAAACAAAACGCTACGAAAATACAGGATTCAAAATACAGGAACTGAAACCAAAAGTAGCAAAACACCATGAACTCCTACGTGGCCGACCTTGCAGATGCTCAACTCGAACCGAACCAAAACCCGCCACCTACATGGGAAACGAAGCTGTGCTAAGCGATAATGCTTAGTGGGGAGGAAAAGAACGAAAGGACACTAAACAAACAAACATATAACCTCATGCAAAGATACCTATAAACTCGCAGGCAAACACTTACCAGTTCCGCCGAAGTCTCAGATATCTGAAGGCGGATCATGCAAGGACCCAAATAATAATAAACATGCAGAAGTCATACCAAAATACCCGTAGATGCACACAATTAACATGCAACGGCACTAGAGGTCCAAACATACAACTATCATGCCATAGTACACGCACCCTAGCTAAGAACCAACTAACAAGATCAAAGCACAACACTACCGTTGCGCCACTCTAATATGAAATCAGACCAAAGACACTCCGACAGCAGAGACCAAAATAATAACATAACATCACATTCATCACATCATCATGCAAAAATACCAATAAATCTTACATACACTTACTGAGATCCAATAAGTATCAAAGCATAATCTCTAACTATCTAAACATGCATAAGACCGTTACCCAACGATGCTCATTCACTAACTGAAACCACTTACAAAGCTAAAATATCATACTCTCACAATACTACCTCCATACACGTAGCAGCATATAGAGAAACATGGACCTCTAACAACATGCTGAAATTACTACAACAGCAGAGATCGGCATAACATATACACAGTAATACTCCATAACATTACACAATACATATGTTATCACACCCTACAATGTAAACACATGCCAACATACTGAAATCACTATGATGGCATAAATCAAGGGAACATAAATCATGGCTCTACCTTCATAGCATTCAAGAGGTCAAGTTCACAATCTTAAACATATTAATTTACAAACTTATAGCCAAAACTAATCCGTTTCACATGCTTATATATATAAAGAAACATGCTTGCATAATAAGACATACATTCCGAAGCTCATATCCACGTTCATATACATATAAAATGATTCCTCAAATCATTATCATGCTCATTCGGGTATCAAATTCTTACAGTTATTTCAAAGTAAAACAAACCAACAAAACACCTGCTGACTCACAATAGTGGATAACGAGTGCATAAATAGTACCTTACGGGTACAAATCGGCCAAAGGGTACCTTACGGGTACGAATCGAAAGCCATTTTATTTTGTCACAATTAAAATATTTCACTGGGGGGAGATTTTAAACAAGATCCAAACACATCAAAAAGGATCGCAAGGATCCGTACACATAAAGGGTTCGCGAGGAACCAAACAGGGGACCTGATCAGGGTCCAAACATCCACAGGGCTGCAGCTAAAGAGACTCTATTAGGCATGCCTAACTATCCACTAGACTGACTCTCGCAGGTCATGCATAAAATAATTCACGTTTCGAATCGCACAATGCATATAAATATATACATCATGCATAAACCAAAGTACAACAGACATATAAATATGCTCATAAAGTCTGTCATATATCATACAATTCCTATTGCAAAACATAATACAGTCAACACACTTTAACATTAACCAATATTCTAAAGCATGTCAAAGTCAGGTATGGAAGCACTACCATGCCAATGATTATCAATACAAAATCCTAATCATGCGGTACATGAGGATAACTAAGTATAAACAAAGCATAATCAAAATTACATTTGACCCTAACACATTGAGTTCAAAGGCTTAAGCATAATAATGCATTCAGACATCAACCATATTATTCAAATAAATTTGGCATAGCATAATATCAATACATGCTGAGTTCATAACTTAAAGCATAAATAGATTATATTCCAAAATATAGCATATGCTTATCATGAAGAACTCCAGGCATCATACATATAACATCATATTTTAGTCCAGACAGAAGAATATACCATGCTGAGAAAATAGAAAAATTCACACAGAGGAGACAAGAAATTCATTTTAGACAAAACAGGGCATTCAGAAAATAGACCGAACAAAGGCTCACTATCACGATCGCGACACGAGTCGCATTCGCGATAGTGGCCAAAGATCACATGTACAAGGGAGGAAGAAGGCCGGTCACGACTCAGCTGAGGACATTTGGCCAGTCACGAGTCGTGACTGGGGTCTCACTCCAATCACGAGTCGTGAATCACGACTCGTGATTGGGGTCTCACTCCAGTCACGAGTCGTGATCGGATGTCACGACTCGTGACTTGGGCTCTAGGCAAGTCATGAGTCATGACCAGGAATCACGACTCATGACTGGATTCCCCAGTCTGAGCGATACCCTCTTCCCCGATCCAATTCCAAAACCCTAACAGAATAGAATTCTCAGTAAATCACCCAAACACAAAACCAAATCATTCTTACCTGAATTTAGCTTCCTCAAGCACGCAAAAGCCAACATGAATAATACAAAATCAATTCCTTCGTAATTACTCATTCAAAACAGGGACTAACCAACATAAATCTCAGAGTATCAAAACCCAGTAAATGCAAAATTCCCAAACTCACATACCTTAAATTCAATCCTTATCATGCATTACTAACAGATCTACCGACATAAATCATGCATATACACATGCCAAAACATACAAAATTCCAGAGATTAAACAATACAAACACATTTACAACCTAAGTGAGAATTAGGGCAAAAACAACTCAAAAGCTCAAATGCAGAAATCAAAGATCCCAAACCTGGAATTGAAGATCCAAAAATCACACTTTAAGCTTCAATCCTCAATCCTTTACTTGTCCTTAAGCTTCTTCTTGCAACCCAAAGCTTGCATAACCAAGAAATCCACAAAATCCTTAGTCCAAACCTTAACTCAAATTAAACCAGAGGAAGAAGAAGAAGAGGAAGAAAAAGAACAGCATGCAGGAACCCTAAACCCCAACTTACCTCTTCAAGCAATCCTCAAGCTCCACCAAGACACCAAATCACACACAACCAAGGAAGGGGAAACAAGAAATGGGAAAAGGAAAAGAAAGAAAAACAAAGAGGAGGAGAAGAGAGAGCAGAAAACGTGATATGCTCTTCTCCCTCATTCTTTGTCTCTTTTTCTCATTTTCCCATTAATTGCCCACCTACCAAGGCCACTTGGCAACCTCCTATTGGACCAAAACTCCTCCTTTGAATTTTAAACATCAAGTCACCATACTCCTACCTCACTAGATAAAACCACAACAAACACCCTACATCCATACACCACATGCACACCAAATAATTTCCCACACTTAACTTATTTAATAATTACCTTGCAATCTTAAACTTCGCTCACTAACACAATAATTCTTACCATATTAACTTAATTATCTTTCAATTAGGTCCTTAATACTCAAATTCCAAATGCGCACATTACCAAAATATCCTCACTTATCCCAACTTAGCATGCACATTCCGACTAGCGCCATTTTGGGGTGTGACAAAAACCGTGACTGGCGCTCTAAGCAAAAATTAGGCCAAAGGGAATGGTGAAATCCTGGGAACAGGCAGTATGTCCTACAAAAAATAAAGTGAATAAAAGCCGCTAAATTGGGTTGGGTCCATCCCAGGCAAAAAAATAAGGCACAGGGTTATGTGAAAATCAAAAAAGGACGCATTTCTCGCTAAGAAAAGCTAGTGTGAAAATCCACAAGGGACGCACTATCTTTAAAAAATAACTACAAATTTCAGTTGAGAACCTCATAATCCCCTAGAGGCATAAAATTCAAAAGCAATTCCAGGGGGCACCGATCTTACTGCAAATTACGACCAAACCGGCTGTCGCCTCCAGATCCACTTAAACGAATTCTTGTCCTGCATTACTGCATACATATGCATCTCATGTGTATGCTCACTATTTTTCATGCATAGTTGGCTTTTTGAGGTCTTACAAAAAGAGAGAATCAATGCGAACGCTGACAAAAGGTGAGTGACGACATCGATCAAAACACCAATCCAACCAAGCAAAGACCTCTCAGAGGGCAACCAATCAAAGACCTCTCAAGGGGCAACCAATCAAAGGCCTCCTAGGGGGCAAGCAACCAAAGACCTCCCAGGGGGCAACCAACAAACCAAAGACCTCTCAGGGGCCAACCAACCAAAGACCTCTCAGGGGCCAACCAATCAAAGACCTCTTAGGGGCCAACCAATCAAAGACCTCTCAGGGGGCAGCCAGCCAAAGACCTTTTAGGTGATAAGCAACCAAAGACCTCTCAGGGGGCAACCAACCAACCAAAGACCTCTCAGGGGCCAATCAACCAAAGACCTCTCAGGGGGCAACCAACCAAAGAGCTCTCAGGTGGCAATCAACCAAAGACCTCTCAGGGGGCAATCTTCCAAAGACCTCTCAGGGGGCAACCAACTAACCAAAGGGCTCTCAGGGGGCACCACTTCACATCTCAGAAGGGTTAGCACGATGGCGGCACTACCATTCCATGGAAGGTTAGCACGACCACGAGACTACCACTTCAGAAGGGTTAGCACGATCACGGCACTACCACTCGACGGAGGGTTAGCACGATCACGGCACTACCACTCAATGGAGGGTTAGCACGATGGCGGCACTACCATTCTACGGAAGGTTAGCACGACCACGGCACTACCACATCAGATGGGTTAGCACGATGACGGCACTGCCACTCCACGGAGGGTTAGCACGATCACGACACTACCACTTCACATCTCAGAAGGGTTAGCACGATGGCGGCACTACCATTCTACGGAAGGTTAGCATGACCACGACACTACCACTTGAGAAAGGTTAGCACGATAACGGTACTACCACTCCACGGAGGGTTAGCATGATCACGGCACTACCACTTCACATCTCAGAAGGGTTAGCACGATGGCGGCACTACCATTCTATGGAAAGTTAGCACGACCACGGCACTACCACTTCAGAAGGGTTAGCATGATGACGGCACTACCACTCCACGGAGGGTTAGCACGATCACGGCACTACAACTTCACATCTCAGAAGGGTTAGCACGATTGCGGCACTACCATTCTACGGAAGGTTAGCACGACCACGGCACTACCACTTCAGAAGGGTTAGCATTATAACGGCACTACCACTCCACGGAGGGTTAGCACGATCACGGTACTACCACTTCAAATCTCACAAGGGTACGATGGCGGCACTACCATTCCACGGAAGGTTAGCACGACCACGGCACTTCCACTTGAACAAAGATTTACATGCTGACGGTAAATACCACTTCAATGAGGATTTACATGATCGCGGTAACTCGTTTTAACGAAGAATAATATGCCGAAAAGCTGGCCACAACCATCACAACAACATCGTCCTGTCTGGAAAGATGGCCACCTCAGATACGTGCTTCTTTCCTTTCTTTTCTGAATTTTGGCTCATCTAGGCACCTGCGTACTAGTTTCCCCAAAATTTGGGGCAGCTGTAGACACCGGGTCCCGAGACGGTCCATGATCAAGATTACCCAATGATGAAAATAAAGACTAATTCATAAGCGAGAAAATAGGAATTGATCATCTCTTTATCAAATTCTTCTATTTGTCTCAAAATTCTTTTAAAATACTTATTGTTATTCTTATTTTTATTTTTAATTTTTTTATTTGTATCTTTATTTTTCATCCATATTTTGCATTTTACTTTATTATATTTTCTGAAAAATAAAAAAAATATTCGGCGGCCGTGTGGTGGCTGCCGCGCACAGCGTTGCTCCGCGAGTGCGCTCGAACTTTCGCATGCGGCATCTCGCGATCGGCGATATTTCTCACCCATCGATGAGATTTCTCGCCAATCCGCGCAGGTTTCCCCCCCCCCCCCCCCCCAGCTACAAGAAATCTCTCCAGCTCTGCCATGTTTCCGCCAATTTTCACGGAAAATCAAATTTTTTCATATTTTTAGGGTAAAAAATGATTTTTTTCTTGTGATTTTTTCAGATTTTGTTGAAATTTAATGAATATTAGTCAAATTGCGTGGGTGTTAAAAGTCAAAAAATAATGAAAAATAAATAAAAAACATTAATTGTAAATATTTGACTTTTAGGATTTTATTTTGAATTTTTGAGTGTTTTTTGTTGAAATTGGGAAAGAGAAAAATGGAAAAAAGCTGGAAGTGGACTAAATTGAGGCAGAGAATGGGGTTTTGATGGAGGATTTTTCATTTTTGGAAAAAGAAAAGAAAATATGGATTTATTTTTGTAAGAAAAATTCTCTAAATGAATTGATCTTTTCTAAGGCATTTTGGGGGAGGTGTTCTTGAAGGAAGAGAGTATATTTTGTTGGAAAAACAAGGGATTTCTTGTTCTTGGAGTTCATCTTTTCTTTTTCTCAAAATTTAAAATCATTTTCTTTAATCTTCTTACCTTTCTTTTCTTAAATTTAAAAATTTTCTTCTTTAATTCCATTCTAGTTTTTCTTATATCTAAAATTTTTTATTGAACATGAAAACTTGGAGAAAGGAAAATTAATTTCCTTAACTTGAGTTTTCTCATCAAACATCAAATACAAAAAATCAAATCATTTTTGAATTTTAGTGTTCTTGAGTTATTTGAGACATAAACTCAAGATTTTCTTGAACATTTTTTTCGAGTTTATTCTCGGATCTTGACAAGAGATTAGATCGGGACATCTTGCTTCCACATTACTTAATTCTGAGGGTAAAGATTTTTGGATCCATTTTTTTTTATCTCATTTCATTTTATGTAACTTTATTTACTTTTTTTCTTGCAATGATAAATATGTGTTTTTAAGTTGAGATCTATTTTTTTAGCATGAGTTTTCAATCTTTATTTTGTTTTTGGCATGAAAATGGATAAATATATGTGATGTTTGGAAATGAAAAATAAGATTTGCATGATTTTCTCCTTTAGAATTATTTCTTGTTATTTTTTTATGCTTAAATATTATTGTCTCATATTACATGTTTAATTACCTTCCTCTTGTCTATTCATATGATTTTACTAGATTATTATTATTATAATTATTTTTTATTGTTACTATCATCATTATATATGTTGTTAGTATATTATTATTATTATTATTATTATTATTATTTATTGTTGCTATCATCATTTATCATCATCATCATCATCATCATCATCATCATAATTATTATTATTATTATTATTATTATTATTATTATTATTATTATTATTATTATTATTATTATAATTTTTGTTGTTGTTGTTGTTATTGGTATTATTATTGTTATTATTTTCATTATTGTCATTATATTTTGCATGGTGTTATTTCATGATTTAGCTATGGTTATTATTATTAGTGTGCCTTGCATGATTTTTTATTTTATGTGTGATGTTAATATATTAAAATAATGTGTTCGATTTAACTTATTCTATATTTTATTGGTGTATTAATTTATATTAGATTTCCTTTATTTACTTGATTTTGGAATTATTGCTAATATTTTTTTGTACTGTTTTTTTTATTGGGGCAAAAATGTCGTGCTTATTTGTTTGAGCATTTATCGTTTCCAAATTCCTCGCGCCACGTAGGAGTTTATATCACTTGGGTGAGACATTTCCTATCCTTATTTATGTGACTATGTTTTGTTTGTAAATAAAATAGTTTATTTTATACACGTGTCAAATAAAAAATCACAAAAATATTTTGTACGACAAAATTGGGATTTTTATTAATAAATTGGGACCAATGTCCTAGATTTAGCCAAGGAATGAAAAATATCACGAATTAAAACAAAGAGTTAAATTTTCTAAAAATGGGATCACTCATCCCGGTTTTCGACCCAATGGTCAAAATAACTCTTTGATCCCTCTTCAAATAAGCATGAGGGAAACAATCACTACAAGAAAATTGAGTTTTAATGACCAAAATTTAGCGAAGGGATAAAAATCCGGTCGTAAAAAAATACAATCAACGAAGGGATTTTAATCCAGTGGTTAAAATTCAAATTTTATTATTATTTAACGAGGGGCTTCATTCCGATTGTTAAAAAGCCAAAAATACGGTCGTTATTACGTTAGAAGAAAATAGCGGGACACCCAAACAATTTACCTCTAAAAATAATTCACTTCTTAGCATATTCATTTCCCATCTGCATACGAAAAGGTATCACAGTGGACGGCACCCCTTCAGCCTAGATCGCCACCTCGCCGCGCCGCCATCGCAACGCATTTACCATCTTCCTTGCATTGTGCCTGCCTGCCGTACCGCCTTGTCTGCCCTCACGTTGCTGCTACGCCTCATTGCTAGCCCGCGTCTGTCGTCACCCTTCCCTCACCGCAGCGCCTCTGCCTTGTCGCCGCCGCACCAGTCGAAGCCTTGCAGGTACAGGTTTGTCTCCTCAACTTTGCCTTTGATTTTTGTTCGATTGATTAATGGATTTCAATATGGGATGAATCATAAAATTAATATTAAAGCATGGTCCATAGTAGGCAAAATGCTTTGTTTTGTTGTTAAATCGTTATCTTTAATTGCTAAAACCTCGCTTTCTATTATTGTTTGGCTTGGTTGAAGTTTCGAAAAAACCTCACTTTGTTTATATTTGTTGGAAAAAAGTTCCAATTGCGTGAAGCTGAATACTTTTTGTCAGTCGGTAAAATCTAATTTTTGTTTATTTTTGTATAGGAATTGTATTAGAAATTCATGTCGTATAAATCAAGAAAAATTCATTCTTTACCCGAAACACATTAGTCTTTAATCGACAACCAATGGCTTAGATTAATATTGGTTTTGACTTTAAAGTATGCTTCTACTGAATTGAATTATAGTTTCTTCAATTTGCTTAGATCTTTGATAGTTTTCAATCCTCATCATTAGTTAATTCCATGACGAAGAATTCTTTCCTCAAGCAGGTGCTTGCACCCAATGAAAATATTAGCAAAACTAGAATTTGTTCTTGAATGATTTCCCATATTTAGAATCTATCAGCATTCTGCATAGAATTCTTTACGAAAGAATTTCAAGTCCTATATTATAATATTAGTAGGCTACTATAAGCCATTGAATGTATAGTTGTCATACAACTTTAATTTCAATACTGTATTCAGTTAAGGACATTAACAGAGATATTGGGTCTAGAACTGATAATTAATTTCCTTGGTGAATATATCAAATTTATCAAATTTACTTATTTATTTATTTATTTATGTTTTTAACCATTTTGGAGCATAGGGGATGGAAGAGGAGGTTTGAGTGTTTAACATCTTAGTGTATTGCCTGGAAATATAAAAGATGATAAGAAAGAAGAAAACACAAACACACGCTGTGAACATTACAATTTATTCATTCATTATCATTTTATGGATTTGTAATATTTGTAAGAAATAAAATGGCCTCAATCTCACACAATTAAGCAAATAGAAACCAGTACATGAGGTGCCTTATATGTAGCATGGAGCAGGAAATGAGCACACTAAAATATTGTGCTTCACACAATTTCCTGTGCTGTTATAACTTGGTAGCTTATTGCTTTTTATTTCCTTATGATGCATAATGGAAATGGGGGCAGAGTTATCTGGTTATAAATTGTCTCTACAATTGTTAATGTAATTAGTGACTAATGAAAAAGAGATATACAATATTACAGCATAATGGTGCTTATGTCTTTACTTTGTAGTTATCTTCAACAACTAGCAGCAAATGATAAGCCATTTACTTATGAGGTATAATTTTATTCATCTAATTTCCTAGATATCCTAAGTTAATTTTCACTGCTAGTTATGAATGATTGTGATAGCAAATATAAAAATACGTTTGCTCAATTGTCCTCCTTGGATTATTGACTAATATTGTCTCTATAACTTGACATTCAACTGTGATTATGATGATACAAAGAAGCTCAATTAACCCATTCTCTGATCAGGTTGTGACTCTATCTGTTTATTAATGGTGTTATTTGTTATTTTGGGTATTGAATGATTTCTTGCTTGAATAATGGCCTTTGTTAGTGGGGTGCTCCATTGATTGCTCTTTGTTTGCTGCTGTGCTCGATCCACTGCCGCTTTAACACTCCCTTTTAAGGTCAGATCATCACATTTTATGTTCTCTACAACTATAATTTGATTTATTTTTTCTTTTTCTGTTGCTTGATGTTAGTATTTTTCTTAAGTCAAGTAGATGATGTGCTTTACCTTCTAGTTTCCAGCTCTTGAAATTGATTAAGAGCTTGACATGGGGCTATCAACTTGTCTCGGACAAGTTTGATTTCCAACTAGAATGGTTATTTTTAAATTTAGTTGAAGTGAATTGAGATTGCTATGGTTAAAGAAAAGATTTGTAAAATGGAATAAACTTGTGGAATGTCTGTTTATGTGATTCTTGTGGCATTGGAAGAAATTGTGCCTATTATTTTGAGTTGTGAATTTTATTGGTGTTAAATTGAGATAAAACAATTCTGGAATAAGCAAAGAATAATAGAAATAAAAGGGAATAATAAAAGGAAATAAAAATGCCAATAATTCTAGAAGAGCCAAAAGGAAACAAGGCTAGAATTGGATTTGAATAGTACAGTTTCCTGAAGTTCATTTACTGTGTTTGAAAGCTACTTGAGAATTTGGAAGCCAATATTGGTTGGAGTTAAGCTTCCTTGCATAGTTTAATGGTCATTATTAGTTTCCTTACAAAATGTTAAAATAATTAGAATGGTTATTTTTTAATTATAAATTAATCTATAGGTTAAGGTTATTTTTTTTATTTTTTAAATAGTTATTCGAATATAGTTGCTTATGTCATTCTCATCAGACAATTAAGCAAAACATCCAAGCTTAACACAAATTTTGATTCCTCTATCATTAAAAGGCCACGTGGCCCTGTTAACTGCCAATTTTATTGGAGGAAAGCTACTACTACTACTACAATTATTATTATTATTATTATTATTATTATTATTATTATTATTATTATTATTATTATTATTATTATTAATTGAAGTGGCACACTTATACATTTCCCCACATAAAGTTCGTTGGTTAGTACCTAAATTAGTACTTAAAATAGCATAATATAATAGACTGATGCTAATACAGTATTTGAAAATATAATTAGATTAGGATAGAAATAAATAAGTGGTTTTGTTGGGGCTACTACAAGAAATTTGACTTTTTGTGACAAATTTTTTAATAACGCAAAAAATTTCGTCACTAATTATAACTTACAATGACGAATTTTTTAAAACGTCACCATAATATTTATTACTGTGACGAAATTATCTTGCATTATTTTATGTTTTAATTTTTGTCACTAATAGATTAATTTTGTGACGAAAAAATATTTCGTCATGGTTTATTTAGGAGGGAAAATTTTCCAGCTTTTTTTTTGGAGGAAAAAAATTTAATGACAAAATAATAACTTATTACAACGTATCAAATCGTCACAAAATATTTATTTTTTTTGTGACGAATTACTTTTGTCATAATTAAATAAATTAGTAACGATAAAATCAGTTCGTCACAAATAAGATATCGAGATAAAAGAAATTTTTAATTATTTTTTTTTGAAAAAATTTAGTTCTAAAAATAATTTTATTTATGACAAATAAATGTATCACAAAAAATAAATGTACTGTGACGAGGTACAATTTCGTCACTTTTAATATGGAGGGAAAATTTTCAACCTTTTTCTTTTGGAGAGAAAAAAATATAACAAAAAAATAACTATTTGCGACATATAAATTCATCATGAAATACTTATTTTTTTGTGACATGAATTATTTTTGTCACAATTTAATGAATTAGTGACAATAAAATTATTTCGTCACAATAATTTTATTTATGATAAATACATATGTCACAAAAGATGAATATATTATGACGAAATATAATTTCGTCACCGGTACAATCAATTTATAACAATAATAATATTATGTCACAATTAGTTGTAATGTTAATATACAACAAATACATTACGTCATAAAACATAAATTCAGTTTATGATATATCATAAAAAAAATGAATATATTATGACGAAATATAAGTTTTATTACTAATACAATCAGTTTGTACGACTATAATATTTTATCAAAATCGACTGTAATAAAAATGTACTACAATTATATTATGTTATAAATAATTTATTTTATATTATAAATAAAAATGTTCCCAATAAATATTTTTAATGACCAAAAATAGTTTGTCATCTATTTTTTTACGAAAATAACTAAATTATATACGAAAGTTAATTAATTAATAATATAATAATAATTTGAAATAAAATATTTTAATGTAAATTAAAAAATAGTAACACTAAAGTCCAGAATAAAATTTTCCCCCCAATCTCCTTATCCCTCTCTCGCAAAATCGATATGTATCCGCTGCCCTCATCTCTCGATGACTCCGCCTTTCCGCCGCGGTCCTCTCTTGGTGACTTCCCCATCTCCACCACAGTTCGATCTATATCAGCTGCCGTCTCCGCCTCGTGCCTATCTCTCTCACTTGCAGTCTCTGCCGTACTCCTCTCTCTCAATATCAATCACCCATTCTTCAATCAGGTCATTTGTAACCCAATTCTTGTAAATATACTCTTTTACAAAATCACGACTCAGCTTCTCTCTCTATATGTTCTTCTTTTAATAATTAACTGCAGTATATTTGGTTAATCTTTATGTGGATTGTGTTAGATTACTTTTCATTATAATTAGAAGTGGATTGTTTGATGGGTGTTAGATTTGCTGAGTTTCTGAGTTAAATGGAGGATTACTCTTCCGGTCGTTCTTCATCCTACTCTGTTTATCATTAATTGGTAATTCTTCTTCTACATCTTATCAATTACAAAAAGATTTTTATTCGATTAATGAATTCAGTGATAATAAGCTTTGAGCTGTTGTGTTGTATCGGATCATGATATGCTTGCTACTGATAGAATTAGGATTCTGATGCCTGTTTTACAATTATTCAGATGATATAGTTCCCAAACTTCAGCTGACTCATAGTCCTGTTTTTATTGTATTAATTCTTAAAGTAGGAAGATATAATATATATTCTAAGCCACGAATTTGTTGAGCTATTCTGTGTATTTGATCGTGATATGCTACTGATTGTTATTTAATTGGGAAGAAATTCATATCAGTTCCCAAGAGTCATATCTGGTTCATTTGAGAGTGTAAGACAAATATAAAATTCAAATAGCTCTTGCTTGGTGGCAGGAACATGATTCCATGCTTTAGACCCAACAAGGATGAAGAGAAAAAGGCAGATGACATGGTAATAAGAAATGGCGAATTATTCTTGGAGAAATTAGTTGCATTGACCAGTGGCATATCATGCTGTAATGATTTTAAATGGCTGCTTCAATAAATAGATTAGCTTTTTATTTCAAGCATTTTTTTTTTAAATTTTTGCTATAGCTAAGAAGGCTACTTGTTCTGTCTAGTATAAGGTGTCTTCTGTCTCTGAGTTTTTGAGCTAATAATTAAACTACTAATCTTATATAGGATAAATAACTTTCCAATTCAGAGGTTAATGTCTTCTATCACTAAGACCCTCTGCAAACTTGGGACTGAAAAACCTGGTTCTATGCTTGAGAACTTTTGGGCTCAGGCAGCTAAAGCAAAAGACACAGTTGCTTCTAAGGTGGCACCAGAGAGGCCTCATGGCACAAATGATCCCAGATCAATCCATGGTGCTTCTGCTAACAATATGTTCAGAATATATTCTGACTTATGAGGATAAAGATGGAGACTGGATGCTTGTTGGTGATGTTCCATGGGAGTAAGTGCTGATCTCCATTATGCCATTTTGCTTATTTCTTAAGAATATTTAATATTCATAAATTGTTGATAGATGAAGAGGAACAATAGTTCGTTTATCTGAAGAAACCATTACAAGCTTATCAAAGGGTTGAGAATTTTGGTTGTGGCATCACTGAAGGAATTTATATGCAATATTGTTTTGCGCATCGTAAAATTGTTGAGACAAGTTTTATTTTTTTATTGTTTTAATTTCATTAGATAGCATTGGTAATCTTTTATCTTGCCTTTTGTTTAAAAGTCATAAGCTAGGAAGACTATTGCGAATTTCTAAATTTGCCTGGTTCCTACATTCTGAACTCTAGTCTATTGCATTTGTAAATGTGTAACTATTATATTCAAGGATCTGCTAGGTTAATGTATGGAACATTAGTAATGAAACTTTTGCCTTGCATTGGGAAGGGCTGCTCTCCTTGATCATGCATTTAATTGGTGGAACTGCTTTGGGGAATGCACAAAACTGACTATGATTTGTTAAATCTTAATCTCTTCCTTTTGAATCAATCGAAAATACATGTCCTAAGATATAACTACGGAATTAATCCGAATCCGATTGCTAGGATTTTAGATTTTTCTTGGCTGATTATGATTTGTTAGTAAATAAAATTTATTTTTATTATCCAATTAATTTGATTGTGGGCTGATTCAGTCACTTGGTGTGTGCATTAATTGTACAAGTTTTCTATTTGCAATTATTATTTGCTATTGTTTCAAGAATTTGGAGCATGTAATATTCTTGTGTCATACTATTATATTGTTCTTGTTCTAATGTTTCGCATATAGTTGAGTGTTTTTTTATCTAATATATGATATTTTTTTGTAGGAACGGGATGCATATTTTGAAGTTTCAACAAAGTTTATTTCTGAATTATAGATTAGAATATTTTAATTTTTTTTTTACATTAAGCAATATCTTTTCATTTAATTGATCTTTTTTTCTAAATAAATACTTTATATTAGTTGATTGATAATTTCCTTTATGAAGTTAATTGATTGTATAACATTTAATTTAAAGTGTGTCATTTTTAATACAACACATATATGAGAAATATATTTGTCATAATTTGTCGTTTATTAGTTCATAAATGACGATATAATGTTTACAATTACGATATTAATATTGTAATAAAAAAATATAATTTAATGACAATAAAAAATTGTCACTAAAATTATTTTTTGTGACAATTATTTTTGTCCGTATTTATGTCACTAATTTATAAAATAATATGACGATTTATATTCATCATTAATAATTTAATGACACAATTATTTTTCGTCACTTAAAGTATTAGATTTAATGACGACATTAAATATTTTATGACGAAAATTATATTTATTTGTGACGATAATTACGTAACCAATACTTAATGGTTTTAA
Organism: Excoecaria cochinchinensis; assembly: GCA_947683425.1. NCBI lineage: Eukaryota > Viridiplantae > Streptophyta > Magnoliopsida > Malpighiales > Euphorbiaceae > Excoecaria > Excoecaria cochinchinensis. The sequence goes on from CANTUQ010000020.1 coordinate 1,946,220, forward strand.
CTAAAAGCAGAGTTTCGTTATTAAAAATATTTAATTTGTGACGAATTTTAAATTTGTCACAAAAAATGGCAATCTTTTGTGATGATAAACAATATAATGTGACGAAATATAATTTTATTTATGACGAAATTTTTGTAATGAAAAGTAAGAACTAAAGATGACGATAATAATTTTCGTCATAAAAAATGATATTACGGTGACAAAAAAGTAAATTGTCACGTAAACTTTTATGTTACGCGCCTACCGTTACGTTGTCTGTGACGATAAAAATTCATCACCTTATATTTTCAGCGACGAAAAATGAAATTTTTATGATAATTTTTTGCGTCATAAAAGGTGTAATTTCTTGTAGTGGGCCAATTAAAAGGGCAGAGCGTACGGTGTCTCCAGATAAACGTAATAAGAAAGGAGAATTAAAACTATAATTCATGAATCATGTGTAACTGATTAGAATAATAACTTCCATGTTTTGAATTAATATAATTATTTTTTACATGTTACATGTAGAGCTAGATTAGATGGACAAGTGTTGTTCAAATTTAATTTGGATTTGCTTACGATTGCTTTTGATCTTTCTCAAGAGGCAATTGACCTCGTTTGAGTATTATTTGATCGGATACAAGGACTTCCATCAAATCAATTCATATACGTAAAATTGAAAGGAAGATGCATACTAATCCATAAGAAAAAATCTATATGATAAAATCACAATCAAAACCTTTAAGAACAATAAGCATGGGTTATAAATGAGGAGTAATATGGAGATGGAGCAAAGGATAGTCGACCCTGTCTAGTATGAGATTAAGTATGTATAGTCCTATAGGATTTCGATCATATAATTGCCAAAACAGTGTATATATACGTAGAATGTGTATATATAAGATAACTCTTTTGTGGATAGCAAATAATTTTCTTTTATCCTTTTTCCAAATGATAAATAATTTACTTAAATGACTTAAATTTTCTTCCTTTTTAATGAAAATTTATTTTCCATAAGTCAACGATAAAATCATTTTGAATTTTATTTTTTTAATACAAAATTGTGAATTGAATGTGAGCAAGTAAACACATGTAAGATTATTCTTTTCTGTTATTTTTAATGTTAATAAAAATAAAAGAAAAGAAAAAGAGGAAGAGTTTCCAGATAGAGTTTTGATAGGATCTCTAAGATTTATTGATCACTGTAACAATTATATGAATATGGGCTAAAGAATTTAAAAAGAAAAATAAAATGAGAAGTCATACCTTTACTTTACAAGCCAAGGGAGCACTTGATTTGCTTTTCGTCTGTTTGTTATTACTATCTAATATACAAATACTAGGCATGTGAGCTTGATAGCACAGGAAATTACGTTCTAATGTATTTCCAAAATATCAATTCTTATTTCTCTTTTTTTGTTGCAGAAACTGTGGTTTTCTAAAGAATGGAAAGGATAAACCGTGGTTTTCTCTTTTTATGTATTTAATTGCTTGGTTGATGATTTGCAAAATGTATCACAGTAAAAATTATGGCCTTTTGAGTCCTTAAATTATTGTGATCTTGGATATCTAGGCCCCGCTTTTGATTGGTTGCGATGTAAGAAATATGACAGGTCCTGCCATTGGACTTTTCTTTTTACATTTCTTTATCTACATTTTGGTTTGAGACTTCTTTTCTCCTTTTTGCTTACTTAAAATTCTTTTGGCTTGCAGCATAAAGATGTTTAGGGTATCATGTACTGTTTGAGATAAGTTACACCACTCTATTCTTCTTCTTTCTTCTTTTATTTTTTAGCTTTGTATAAAAATTTGTATAAAATTCATATAAACTTTAATGTCTTAACTAACTCAACAGATGTACTCTCTCTGTCTCTCTCTCTCTTTTAATTTGTGTTTCTAGTTAGATTATGCATTCTGTCAAGTTTTACTTTGCTACAATGGTTGTTCAATGATTGAAAGTGTTCTTCCACTTGCAGTCTCTGTTTTCCAACATGGTTAAGCTTTTTGCACCTGATAGACCATGCCACAGGAGCTTATGGTAAATTTTCTTTAATGAGATTCTTAGTTTAATAATCATGTTGTGTATTTAATCAAATTTCAGTAGATTTTAAGAAGATATTTTAGTAATGGCATGATCACTCCCATCAGATGACATTAAACCAACTTTATTTTGACTTTGTGTCTTGTATACATTTTGCAGGTCTTCAAAATTTTGGACAGCGAAATTAGGAGGTTTATTTTTCACATTTTTCTCAAAAATCATTTGAATATAAATTAATATAGAGAGGAGTTATTTTTTTGAACTTGTCATTGATAGTTTTTATACTTTGTAAATATGATTATATTTTGTAACTTTTCTTTTTCAATATATGAAAAAGTTTTATTATATTTTTGTATAAAATAAATGTGAATGATATGTACCATACATATAATATAAATGGTTTATATTTTATTCTCCTATCTATGTCTTGTGTATTATGATAAATTAGAAGCTATTATATATTAGTTAAAAGTGAACACAATTAGCGAAAGAAAATTTAGTCACTAAAAAATATTTTCAACGACCGGAACTTCATTCATTAAAAGTGAATACAATCAGCGAAAAAAAAATCTGGTCGCTAAAATATATTTTCAACGACCGCAATTTCTTTCGTTGAAAGTAAACATAATCAGCGAATGGAATATCCGGTCGCTAAAAGTTAACTTCAACGACCGGAATTTCTTTCGTTGAAAGTGAAAACAATCAATGAAAGGAAAATTCAGTCGCTAAAAGGTATCTTTCACAACCAAAAATCCCTTCATTAAAAGTGAATATAATTAGCGAAGGGAAAATCCGGTCGCTAAAAGGTATCTTTAACGACCGAAAATCCCTTCGTTGAAATTGAATCCAATCAGCGAAGGAAAAATCCGGTCGCTAAAAGGTATCTTTAACGACCTGAAATCCCTTCGTTAAAAAGTAAATATAATTAGCGAAAGGAAAATCCGGTCGCTAAAATCACTTTTCAACGACCAGAAATATTCCGGTCGTTAAAGAAATTAACGACCGGATGCAATATCCGGTCGTCTATACCTTTAACGAAGGGGCTTTTACCGACCTGATTTTTCGGTCGTTAAAAGTTTTTAACGACCGGATTTTAACTTTTAATGACCGGATTTCCCTTCGTTAAAGGTCATTTTTCTTATAGTGAATGTTCCTAAATCGAATAAATATCCCGATTTATGTATGTTATTTTCTCTGTGTGACTTTGTTTTGTCTATTTTAAATTTATGTTCATATATGTTATGGGCCCTTGTAATTAATTATTTTTTGGGCAATTTTATTTTCTTTCACTTGGGGATTGTATTTGTCCCAATTTCTTTGTTATAAATGGCGTGTTTGCGTGTTTATCGCTTTCTTTACAGCTTTCATTTTATCGCTTTCCTGATGCTTGAAATGCGCTTTCAATAAATTGCACTAATCGCGTGAGGAGAGAGATAGAATTTTCAAATCTAAAAACTCCCTTATATTTAACCAAGGTATAAATAAGAGTGAAGTTCCGAACACCTTCTCTGGTTTAGACCGTAGAGGTTAGATGACCTTTCCCAATTTCATGTAAATTGGGTGGCTACTCCAAAATACCTCAAAGGTGCCTAAAGGCTTCATGGGACTAGATGAACTTTCCAATGTTTTATTGGGTAAGGAATACCAAAATGTCTCACGTTGCCTAAGATCAAAAGACGCGAACCAATCCCTCGAGCCCTAAAAGCGAGTCTCGCCTACGAGGGCCTTTGCTAGGTTCAGCGCGCATCACACCCGTGTTGTTTGTGAAGAAGAAGGATGGGACTATGAGAATGTGCATAGACTACAAACAGTTAAATAAGGTGACAATGAAGAATCGATATCCGTTGCCAAGAATTGAGGATTTATTTGATTAGCTAGGAGGAGCAGGTGTATTTTCCAAGATAGAACTAAGGTCTGGGTATTATTAATTGCAAGTGAAAAAGGAGGATATACCTAAGACTGCATTTAGGACTCGTTATGGACATTACGAATTCCTAGTAATGCCATTCGCGTTAACTAATACGCCCGCTGCATTCATGGATTTGATGAATAGAGTGTTCAGACCGTGTCTAGATCATTTTGTAGTAGTGTTCATTGATGACATTCTGGTTTATTCAAAGGATGAAAAGGAGCATGAGCAACATTTGAAAACTGTGCTTCAGACTTTAAGAGAGCATCAGTTGTTTTCTAAGTTGAGTAAGTGTGAGTTCTAGCTAAGGGAAGTATCTTTTCTGGGGCATGTGGTATCTTCAAAGGGTATTAAGGTTGATCCGGCTAAGATTGAAGCGATTGTGAATTTGAAACCACCCAAGAATGTGCCTGAGATCCAAATTTTCTTGGTTTAGCGAGGTACTACAGGCGATTTGTGAAAGGATTCTCAGTGATTGCTTCACCATTGACAAGATTACTTTAGAAAGGAGTTAGGTTTGAATGGTCAGATAAATGTCAGTAAAGTTTCGAGCAGTTGAAGTAGACATTGGTGGAAGCACCAATCTTAACTAAACCTATTTCTGGCAGAGAGTATGTTCTGTATAGTAATGCGTCGATAATAGGTTTGGGTTATGTACTGAGTAAGAAGGGAAGGTTGTGGTGTATGCTGCAAGACAACTGAAGCCACATGAGCAGAATTATCCGACTCATGACTTGGAATTGGCTGCAGTGGTGTTTGCCTTAAAGAATTGGTGACACTACTTGTATGGTGAAAAGTGTAAGATCTTCACTGATCATAAGAGTCTCAAAAATTTATTAACTCAAAAGGAGTTAAACTTAAGACAGCATAGGTGGCTTGAGTTATTTAAGGATTATGATTATATAGTGGACTATCATCCTGGCAAAGCCAATGTAGTGGCTGATGCGTTGAGTAGGAAATCTGTCTCAGCATTGTTGTTACAGTGAATGAAGTGGAAGTTTACTTCAAATGAAGGTCTGTTAGCTCAATTGAAAGCAAGACCTGTACTAAGAGATGAATTAGTTGATGTATAGAATAGTGATCCTAAAGTGTAGCAAATTTTACAGTCAGTCAATAGAGGGGACAAGACTGACTATTCAGTGAATGAAGAAGGAGTTCTGTTTTATAAGAACCGGTTATGTGTTGCAAGTGACAGAGAGTTGAGAAAAAGACTTCTGCATGAAGCACACAATACAGCCTTTACTATGCACCCTGGTAGAAATAAGATGTATCAAGATTTAAACCAATTTTATTGGTGGCCTGGTATTAAAAAGGATGTGACAGAATATGCTTCTAAGTGTTTAACTTATCATCAAGTGAAAGCGGAATATCAGGTTCCACATGGTTTGATAACTCCTCTTTCCATACCACAGTGGAAATGGGATAACGTTACCATGGACTTTGTTTCTGGGTTATCTTTAACATCTAAGCAGCATGATTCAGTATGGGTAATTGTGGATCAGTTTTCAAAGTCTGCTCATTTCATACCCATTCGAATGGATTATTTAATTTATCGATTAGCCGAGTTATATGAGAAAGAGATGGTCAGATTGCAAGGAATTCCCTTATCTATTGTGTCAAATAGGGATCCAAGATTCACTTCCAAGTTTTGGAGAAGCTTGCAAGCTGCATTGGGTACAAAGTTGAATTTTAGTACGACATTTCACCCGCAGACTGATGGACAGTCAGTAAGGGTTATTCAAGTATTGAAAGATTTGATGCGGGCTTGTGTTTTAGATTTCTCTAAGAGTTGGGAAAAGTACGTTCCATTAATGAAATTTGCTTATAATAACAGTTATCAGTCGAGTGTTGGCATGGCACCGTATGAAGTGTTATACAGTAGGAAGTGTCGAACACCAGTTTGTTCGACAAAGTTAGGTAAGCACAAGATTATTGGGCCGGATTTAGTAAGGGATATTGAAGAGAAAGCGAAGTTGATTCAGCAACGTTGAAAGCTGCTAGTGATAGACAAAAATCTTATGCGCACTTAAAAAGGAAAGATATTGAATTTGATATGGGTGACAAAGTGTTCTTGAAAGTTTCCCCTTGGAGAAAAGTATTGAGATTTGAGAAGCAAAGAAACTTAAGTCCGACGTTTATTGGACCGTATGAAGTTTTGGATAGGGTGGGTTCAGTGGCTTACCGGTTGGCTTTGCCTCCTGCTTTAGCCAAACTCCATCATGTCTTCCATGTGTCCATGTTGAGGAAGTATCGTTCGGATGAGTCCCATATTATTCCTGTGCAAGAAATTGAGGTTCAACCGGATTTCTCCTATGATGACAAGCCAAAAACAATCTTGGTAAGACAAGTAAGACAGCTTCATAGTAAATAGATTCCATTGGTAAAAGTGTTATGGGAACGTCACGAAGTGGAGGAGGCGACATTAGAACCAGAAGCCACTATGTGGAAGCAACATTCCCACCTATTTGTTTAAGATAAGAATTTTGCGGATGAAATTCTTTTAAGGAGGGGAGAGTTGTAACGGCTTGATTTGTACCCTAGTAGCTAATGGGATTAATTAGGGTAATTGGGACGCCATTGTATTGAATATGTTGATTAAGGACTTGAGTGTAAGATAATTGAGGATCAAATTGAACTAATAAATTAATTTATGTGGCTAATTAGTAAATGAACATGTTTAGGTTAAACAAGATTAATTAGTGAATGATGGAGATTAACTAAAATCAAATTTGCGCCAAGTGGGTTTAAGGAACTCTTTGTGGATTCTACATGTGGCTTCCATGAGCTGCCAACATTGACCTTGTATGCAATATATATGGATTGATGAGAGAGAAAGGACAAATTTTTCATATGGTTTCAGCTATTCTTTTTCCGCTTCTTCTTCTTTCGACCCCTGCTTCTCTCTAAGGGAAATCTGTAAAATGTTGAATTTTATGGTTGCTTATGTTTAGATTCTGAAATTTAGCAAGGTAAGTGTTTGGTTGTTGTGCCTTTCTTCTTCTCCTTCCATTTCTTGATTTTGAGTTTCTATGGTTATTGACATTGGTGTCCAATTCTGGAAATTGGACTTGAATTGATAGTTGAGGAGTTGAAGAAGAATAAAGGAAAAGCTAAAATGGGTGAACCTAGTGCAAAGTGACTTTCTAAGAAGCATAGGAGAAGAGGTTTGGGAAAACACCCCTTTGAGTACCAGTTTTGATATCTTTTATAGAATATGGAATTTGTGTAATTGAATGTGAAAGTAAGTGCTTATATGTTGAGTTGAAATGATGAATGTTGTGTTGTGGAAAGATCTATGAAATTGGCTTAATTGAGGTAGCTAAGTGTATAATAGAATCATTGGAAATATGTCTTGAAATTATAGTTATAACTTCTTGAACTGAAATCCAAATGAGTTGCAATTAACATTATTGGGAAGGCATGAGTTTGAGGACACATTATTAGATGTGTGTATATCACATAAAAATGATAATTGAACTGGTTTTACAAGCCTTGATTTGTGATTTGAGAACTAGAGCAGTTGAACAGCTGTGTTTTGGTAAGACACAGCTGTGTTTTAGCATTTTTACATATGTCACATTGACAACCAAAATGGTTGTGACCGTGAGATATGCAAGGATTGCATTCTGCCTAATTGAGGTTGGTATGTCACGGTGACAACCAAAATGGTTGTGACCATGAGATACCATGAATTCCTTTCTGCCTAAGGTTAACTTGATATGTCACGGTGACAACCAAAAGGGTTATGACTGTGAGGTATCATGGTTTACATTCTGCCTGGCAATGTGGAGTATGTCATGGTGACAACGAAATGGTTGTGAACGTGAGATACCTAAGGGTTGCATTCTATTTTGGAAACTTTGGTATGTCAGGGTGACAACCAAAATGGTTGTTACCGTGAGATACCTAAGAGCGGCATTCTATTTTGGAAACTTTGGTATGTCACGGTGACAACCAAAATTATTGTGACCGTGAGATACCCAAGAGTTGCATTCTATTTTGGAACCTTTGGTATGTCACGGTGACAACCAAAATGGTTGTGACCGTGAGGTACCCTGTTTTTGCAAGTGAATTCCAAATCATTCATAATTGTTATGTTAATGTTAAAGCACTAAACAACAACGAAGTCTAGCATCATTTAATAACGACTAATAAGTGCTAAATACTAAGATTTATCCTAGTGGGTATATTTATAAAATTAATGAAATTGCTTGATAACCTGTATTTTATTTTACGATTGTTTTATAAGTTATCTTGTGAATTAATAGGATGGCTTGTTAATATCGTATGAATGTGAATTTACTCCAATAACTCATAAGTATGTGTATATGATGAAGTATGTTGTCTTGCACATGTGGAATACCATGTTTGCTAGAATGAGAGAGTAATTGAATAAATAATTGGATCTAATAATTTATAGCCTGCAAGTCAAGTAGTGGATAGATAGGCATGCCTGTAGGGTCTAAGTGCTGCAGCCAAATGCATCTGATTCCTTTTCAATCACCAATGCGATTTGAATCCTTATTGGATTCTTTAATGCGAATTTTATTATTGTTTATTACTGTACCTTTGGGTACCAATGCGAATGTGAGGTATCCATGATACCAATGTGATTACTGTACCTTTGCGTATCAATGCGATGCTCGTTATCCGCATCTTTGAGTTGCAGGCAAGACTAAATTAATAAGATAATTGCTTGAACAACGTGAAGTATGAATAAGCTACTTATGGATTCAATGCGAAATGCATGCACTAATATGATGGAATAATGTGGATGTGGCGTGACTAAATTATACTTGAATACAGAGTATGTATATACATGATATGAGAAAATTGTTAAGCTGAACTCATCATTATTTGCTCATAACATGATATATATTATACATGATTATTTATTGTACTTTATGTATATACATATATATGTTGTTTTTCCCACTAAGCGTTATCGCTTAGCACGGGTTCTCTAATCCGTGTAGGTTTGGACGCGAGGTGATTGTGAAGGACGGATCCGCATTGCCAACGGTCAACACTAGGAGTACTTATAGTCTAAGTTTTGGGGTTTAGGCAATGTGTTTTGTATATGTTATGCATAATGTTTTTGCAACCAAGGATTATGTATGGATGTAATGGCTAAGTATGGTATCAATATGTGTATGATGTATATATGTATGTGAATGCACATATTCTTGCATGAGATATCCGCTGCATGTGACTGAAAGAGTAGTGAAATTTAATTGTACCGGTTTTGGCATGCATGTGTGATAGCGTTATGTGCATATGTTTGTCGCATAGCGGCTATTCTCGACTACTTCAGCTGAACTGATCTTGTGGTCGGGAATGGGCGTTACACTTACACTTTACACTACACTTACACTTATAAATAGACCATCATTGGTCTACAATTGCTAGTCGCCATGACTTCCTACCGCGGCATACACTGACGTCCCTATGGCTCGCCATCTATATCCTGGACTAGATTTACTACTAGATCACTAAGGGCAATACATAATCATTATTCAGTACACTTTTCACTTATGATACCATATGGAACGAATCCACAATATCAAGCAGTACAATACAGATTCACTTCATTTTCATTCTTTTTCCATCAATTCCATTCCAATTCACTCAGTATTTAATATAAACTTCATTCATACCATAAGTTCACTTAAATGTGCATATTTTCTATCATTTTCATGATAAACATAATACAATATCACACTTTAATATATACAATTACACTCCATTGATTTCAAAAAAAACTCACATACACTTATTTTTCATTATTTATTCATTTTATGCCATTATTCTTATTAAATAATCAAATTACACATCACGTCAACTATGATTAGCATTCGGCCACCCTACTATTTTCATCCCAAAATTTATTTTTCCCTCATTTATCATTTATTTAGCTAGATTACATATTAATTTACTTAGATATACCATTAAATCACATCAAAACACATAAAAATCTCATTTTTACATATACCATTTAGCCTACATGTTGTCCATGGTATATAGTTTATTTTTTTTTTTTCATTTTAATAATTCAAAATCTCATTTTTAACCTTCCTAAAGATGACTATATGGTTAGATTCAATTAAACATACATATTTCTCATACTTTATGTTTAAACATAACTAAAAATCATACTTTTTACATAGAAAAAGGAGGATATTGTATCCAATAGCCTTATTTTATTGTTCTCCACATCTTAAGCATGATTTTCATGCCTTTGCCCCTTGAAACACCACCACCTCCATTGATTTTCTCAAGTGGCCGAATATACAATCCAAAGAAATCATCATAAATTTTCTTCCTTTATGCAATATATTTATATAAACATCATCTACATATCCTAAAATACCTATTGAAACCTTTAAACCAATTTAAAAATATCAACTTTACATACCTCAATTTGATACATAAACTCCTCCACCTATTTTCTCCATCTTCTTCCACTTCAAATGAACTCTAATCACCACCATTAGATTCTAAAGAGGCTAAAATTTGCTTAGGAGGCTTGGATTTGGGGAGAGATGAAGAGAGAATTGAAGAAAATGGAGGAAGAATCAAGATGAACAATTATGCCTTATGGAGGAGGAGGAGAGCTGCTAGAATTCTAGGGATTTCTCTAGAGAAATATGATATTTCACCCTTTATATAGCCTCTCCTAATGGGCCAAATCATAGCCAATCAATTGGCCAAACCCAAAGCCCATTTAAGTAATTTAAGCCCATTTTCCAACAAAAAATAATTTTCCTTGCTTTCTGAATTCAATTTCACTCAAAATTAATTTCATAATTCTTAAAATATATAATTTAGCCTCCACATAAAATTTCAGCTCAATCGGAGACCGTTTCCCAGTTTGGTAATTTCTTACCAGTCTGATAACTCAATTTTTTGTCTCACCGTAAAATTTATTTTTCATTACCATTTCATTCTCCATAATAGTTCAATCAAATCCATACTTTTAGATAATTTTTCTAAAGTTCATAACTCCATTTAGAGTACGGTCAAACTTTGGTCAAACTAGTCATACCAAAGTCAACTGGTCCGACCGGTCCGGTTCACTTTCCATCTTTAACATCTTTTTACTCTTAATAACACATTTAACCTTGGTTTCATCTCAATTAGGGTCTTTATTCGGCCCGGTTCAATTAAACCGGTCTGATTCACTAATTTTTCAATGTCATTAAAAAATTATTTTTTTCAGCACCAAACTGTTCTACACATTATTTTGATTCTATCCATGCCTTCAGATAACTTTTTAGAGGTCATTTACTATGTTTAAAGCATTGGTCAAATTTCTATCAAACTAGTTACTATTTGAATCGAACTAGAAGCTTTTCTTCAGTTTGACTTTCGGGGACGTATTTGACCTCATTTTCACTCCAAATTACATCAATAGACTCCATTTAATAGGCACTTTCCAACAGTCCAATAAAATATTTTTTCCTACAGGCTTCCCGACAGGTCACCCATCAGGGGTTTCCCTAACTTGAGCACGTTTAACTTTTATTCTCTACTGTATTTTAGGACCCAGTCACTGATATTTTCATATGAAATTCTCACTATAAAGTCTACAGATTTCACTGATCACTGCTAATCCTGTATTCGGGCCATTACAATTCTCCCCCACTAATAAAAATTTCGTTCTCGAAATTTACCTTATGTACCACATTCATAGATCACCACCCTTATGTTTTGAAGACATTCAGTTTAGGAAATCCATTTACTTTCCATTAGCCATCATACTTTGCATTCTCTTACAATTTTATGAACCCATACTATCCTTATTTCTCCTCTGATACCTTTACTCACTACTATCATCAATAGCTATTCATGGCATGAATACGTATCATTTCGTCCTCATTGTACTATCTCCGATTTTAGAACCGCCTAAACAGTTGCTCTGATATCAAAATAAATGTAACACCCTTATACCCGTAAATGATACGGATATTGGATGTCACAACACTGCACTAACAAACACTACACTGCACTCTATAGTTCTATAGAATTGTTTTTTCACCAATAAGAATCACAATCATACATGCACAAAACCATAACAATACACTAACAACAAAACACATATCATACCATATGCCATATCTTCCCTTTATAGCGATCGTATACATGCCATGCTAATCTATCTATCCTTGCTAGCGAATACTTCTCTCGGACATCACTATATCTTCGACCACGTTAAAATCTATCACAACCTGCGCGCAGTGACACTCTATGCGCTGAGCATTAAAATGCTCAGTGGTGGATACATATTCTAAATTTTCCATAACTGTCATGCAAGCACACATAATTTTATTCATTAACATGCACATATTTCATTATACAGTTTAATTACTTAACTCGCGTTATTTATTCTACGCTTATTTTCATGTTTATATCCCTATAATTAAATATGCATAAATGTACATGCAACCAATTTCATATTTATCCTTCGATAAGCATACCACATAAATCAATTATTCTTATTAGTAAATTTATCATAATTTTCCATATCAAATATCACTATACATACACATAACATTTAATTTTCCCCTTACTTATTTTTCTTGACTAAAATCCTTACAATTATTATATATTAATATCATACTATGATTTTTATTAACATATAATAATTCTAATTATTGCTTAACATTACACACACATCTATAATCACCATATCTATAATTCAATTAAATCTATTATACATTTAATAATTATTTATACAACAATATTTTTTAATCCTTGATTATTTATTCACTAATTATCATTACGCATTTAATGCCTATATCATTGATTAATTACACTTTAATTCCTCAATTAGCCACACTATTGTAAATTTACAATTAGGTCCTCATCTTTTTTAATAATTACGATTATGTCCCTTATTTTCTCTTAATTACCAAAATACCTTTATTTACACTTAATTACTTATTTATCCCTCTTTACACTTAAATTTCTATCATCACCCTTTTATAACTTACCAAATTACATTTTAGTCCCCATTTTTATCACTTTTATACCAAATTACCATTTAGTCCCCATATTTTCATTTCTTTACACTATTATTATTTTAATTACACTTTTTACCTAATTTACACCATTTATAACCATTTAGTACAAAATTACCGTTTTACCCCTAAACTTTTTATTTCTTTCAATTTAGTCCCATTTTCACTTATTTTCTTATTTATCATTATTTTAATCAATTTAATTTCATATTTACTAAAATTACCATAATGCCCCTAAACTTTTATCAAATTACAATATTACCCTTCTTCTTACTTTATTTACAATTATGCCATTAATTAACTATATTTCCACATCTAATCAATTTTTAACTTTTAATTTATCAATTAATTCACTAACTAATTATTTAATAGTAAATTACGTTTTCGCCCTTCAATTTATTATCTTTTACCAATTTAATTCTTTCTTTACACTTTTTCACTGCTTATTATAATAAATCTCTTTTCAATTAATTTCTTTAAATTTGCCCCTAGTAACACCCAGCAGTTATCATAAGACTGGATATGCAGGACTGGGCTCTATAGCCCTAACCTACCAAAGTGGACATTAGGGGGCCAAATTACACTTTGATAGTGTAGGAGTGACCACTACGGTAGTGTCAGAGTGACCATAAGGGGGCCAAATTACACTCCGATGACACTACACTTATTATAATGGCCTAATTTGTACCCTACTAGCTAATGGGGTTAATTAGGGTAATTGGGAAGCCATTGTATTGAATATGTTAATTAAGATCTTAAGTGTAAGATAATTGAGTATCCAATTAAACTAATAAATTAATTTATGTGGTTGATTGGTAAATGAGCATATTTTGGCTAAACAAGATTCATTAGTGGATGATGGAGATTAACTAAAATCAGATTTGGGCTAAGTGGGTTTAAGGAACTCTTGGTGGATTCCACGTGTGGCTTCTATGAGCTACCAACATTGACCTTGCATGTAATATATATGGATTGATGAGAGAGAAAGGATAGATTTTGCATATGGTTTTAGATATTCTTTTTCTGCTTCTTATTCTTCCTACACGTGCTTCTCTCTGAGGGAAATTAGAAAAATATTGAGTTTTATGGTTGCTTATATTTAGGTTCTAAAATTTAGTAAGGTAAGTGTTTGGTTGTTGTGCCTTTCTTCTTTTTCTTCTATTTCTTGATTTTGAGTTTCTGTGGATATTGATATTGGTGTCCAATTCTGGAAATTAGACTTGAATTTCTAGTTGAGGAGTTAAAGAAGAATGAAGGAAAATCTAAAGTGGGTGGACCTAGTACAAAGTGACTTTTTAAGGAGCATAGGAAAAGTGGTTTGGGAAAACACCCCTTTAAGTACTAGTTTTGATATCTTTTATGGAATCTGGAATTTATGTAAATGAATGTGAAATTATGTGCTTATATGTTGAGTTGAAATAATGAATGTTGTGTTGTGGAAAGAAATATGACATTTGCTTCATTAAGGTAGCTAAGTGCATAATAGAATCATTTGAAATATGTCTTGACATTGTAGTTATAACTTCTTGAATTGAAATCCAAATGAGTTGCAATTAACATTGTTAGGAAGGCATGAGTTTGAGGACATGTTATTGGATGTGTGTATATCGCATAAAATTAATATTTGAACTAGACTTAGAAGCCTTGATTTGTGATTTGAGAATTAGAGCAGTTGCATAGCTGTGTTTTGGTAAAACACATCTATGTTTTAGCATTTTTGCATATGTCACGATGACAACCAAAATGGTTATGACCGTGAGATATGCAAGGATTGCATTCTGCCTAATTGAGGTTGGTATGTCATGGTGAAAACCAAAATGGTTGTGACCATGAGATACCATGAATTCCTTTCTGCCCAAGGTAAACTTGATATGTCAAGGTGAAAACCAAAAGGGTTGTGACCGTGAGGTACCATGGTTTACATTCTGCCTGTCAATGTGGAGTATGTCACAGTGACAACCAAAATGGTTATGACCGTGAGATACCCAAAAGTTTCATTCTATTTTGGAAACTTTGCTATGTCACGGTGATAACCAAAATGGTTGTGACCGTGAGATACCCCAGAGTTGCATTCTATTTTGGAAACTTTGGTATGTCACGGTGACAGCCAAAATGGTTGTTGTTAGTGGTTATGCCCTAAGCCAAATATTTGGACCTTGATGTAATCATTACATTTTCATTTATATGATGGTTTTCTTCACATTAATATTATTATCATGTTACATTATTGTAATGTTTATGAATAACATTGTTATTCATGTCATCCCTAGTCATTTATCATTAAAGGACATAAATATAAATTAAGACTAGTATAGATTTGTATTAATAATCATGGGATGATTATATATGATGATATAAATCAAATCTATAGGTACTTGTTAGGGAAAAAAGTACTGGATAGACCCACTGTGAGATCACTAAATGGGATAGTGTCATAAGTGATCTTATAGTAGATATGTTATTGAATTCTTTGACCTGAGGTTATCACGGTTTCCTACATAAGGAACATTATATTTTGACATAATCAAACATTATCTTTAATCTGATAATTATAAAGTTTATGATCGGACATGATGAGAATTATGTAGAGGAAAGTGAATAATCAAGATGAAATTTGTCCCTCTCTTATCAGAGAGGCATCTATTGGGCCCCTCGATAAATAGGATTGTAAAAATGCATGGCCGTACTCGAATGAATTGATAGTGTGATAAATGTTATTTGAATTTATCAGTCTACTTAGTGATCGAGAAATTATATGTTTGAATAATATAAGTTTTACATGGACCATGACTTATGTTCAAACAAGATATCGTGTGACAAAAGGATAATAGTGTGTTCTATTGTCAAGTTAAAATCGGACTAACGATATTTATATTATTTGTGTAGTCATAATGTCTTGCTAGAGACCAATTATGACTTGTGGGCCTATTATGGTATTGGGCCCACTGCCAACTTAATATAAACCTATTGGGTCACACACCAAGACCACAATGAATGGATTGGATTTTAATTGGGGTATTATGAAATTATATAAATATGGGTATTTATATTTAAATTTTGTAATGATATATAAATATATATTTACATATGATATTTATTATTTTGAAAAAGAAATAAATAAATATATATATATTTATATATCTTATTTTGAATAAGAGATAATATCCCTAATTTATCTCTCTAAGGTTTACATATGTAAATTGACATATGTTTAAGGAAAAGGATTCACATTTTCTGCTAATTACATTTTCCTAAGAGAGGCTATTTTGAGAAACCCTAGCCACCACTTGAAGAAACCCTAGCCTCCATTTTCTTTTAGAAAGAAAAACACAGAAAAATCCAGTCGCACGTGAAGGGAGCTAGCACCCCTAAGATAATATGTTCGTCGGTTCGCGTGTATGGATACCGATAGAGGGCATCCGTTGTTACAGCAATGCCTATAATCCCATATAACTAAGAATTAGTTCATTTTTCAGCACACCAAAAGGTCGGTATTCTTAATCCCTCCTTTTGAATCAATTGAAAATACATAAATCCTATTTGGGTTTCGATTTATGTTCCACTGCTTTTAATTTGAATTATTGCAATGAAACCAAACAGTTATGACCGTGAGATACCCAAGAGTTGCATTCCATTTTGGAAACTTGGGTACATCACGGTGACAATAAAAATGGTTGTGACCGTGAGGTACTCTGTTTTTACAAGTGAATTCAAAAGCATTCATAATGTTATGTGAATATTAAAGCATTAAACAATAATGTCTAGCATAATTTAATAAGGACTAATAAGTGCTAAATACTAAGATTTATCCTGGTGGGTATATTTATATAACTAATGAAATTGCTTAATAACTTGTATTTTATTTTACGATTATTTTATAAGTTATCTTGTGAATTAATAAGATGGCTTGTTAATACTGTATGAATGTGAGTTTACTCCAATAACTCATAAGTACGTGTATATGATGAAGTATATTGTCTTGCTCATGTGTAATACTATGTTTGCTGGAATGAGAGAGTGATTGAATAAATAATTAGATCTAAAAATTTAAAGCCTGCGAGTTAAGTAGTGGACAGATAGACATGCCTATAAGGTCTAAGTGCTGCAGCCAAATGCATTTGATTCCTTTGGAATCACCAATGTGATTTGAATCCTTATTGAATTCCTTAATGCAAATTTTATTATTGATTATTATTGTACCTTTGGGTACTAATGCGAATGTGAGGTATCCACGGATACCAATGTGATTACTATACCTTTGGATACCAATGCGATACCCATTATCCGCATCTTTGAGTTGCAGGCAAGACTGAATTAATAAGATAATTGCTTGAAGAACATTAAGTATGGATAAGCTATTTATGGATTTAATTCAAAATGCGTGCACTAATATGATGGAATAATGTGGATGTGTTATGACTATATTATACTTGAATACTGAGTATGTATATACATAATATGAGAAAATTGTTAAGTTGAACTCATCATTATTTGCTCATAACATGATATATCTTATACATGATTATTTATTGTATTGTATGTATATACATATATATGTTGTTTTCCCCACTAAGAGTTATCGCTTAGCACGGGTTCTCTAATCCGTTTAAGTTTGGATGCAAGGTGATCGTGAAGGACGGATCCGCATTGCTAACGGTCAACACTAAGAGTACTTATAGTGTAGTTTTTGGGATTTGGGCAATGTGTTTTGTTTATGTTATGTATAATCTTTTTGCAACCAAGGATTATGTATGGATGTAATGGCTGAGTATGGTATCAAAATGTGTATGATGTATATAAGTATGTTAATGTATAAGTTCTAGCATGAGATATCCACTGCATGTGAGTGCATGAGCAGTGAAATTTAATTGTAGAAGTTTTGGCATGCGTGTGTGTTAGAGTTATATGCATATGTTTGTCGCATAGCTGCCGTTCTCGACTGCTTCAGTTGAGCTGATCTTGTGGTCGAGAATAGGCATTGCAAGTTGTGGTATCAGAGCCTAGGTTTAGTCTTTTCTAGGAAAAGGGTGGACTAGGGTGTGTATAGTTGTGTTGACCTAATGCGAACATCCTTTTTTATTGTTTCAGATCGATTGATGCTTCTTATGATTCAAGAGAAGAAAGGGCAGAAAGTGTTAACCCTCGGGATTTGGAATTATCAGGGTTCCGGTCAGTCTAGGCCAGCTAGTTTTAGACATAAAGTTCCTATGGTTCCTGTGGAAGCTTTACTCAAAATGTCTCAAGACATGGCGAGGGTGGTCAATCGAATGATGACACCAAAGGCTCCACTTGAATTATTAAGGAAGCATGGAGCGAAAGAGTTTCACGGAAAAAGTTTGGATGAATCGGAGAAAGCAGAGTATTGGATTGAAAGAGTTCAGAGGGTGCTAGGAGAGATAAGGTGTCCTCCAAAGTAACAAGTGGAATGTGTAGTGTCATTGCTTCAGGTTGCTGCATATGACTGGTAGAAAATAGTCCTAAGGCATCCAATGCTTCCAGATCAAGTTACATGGGAATTTTTTGAAAGGCAGTTTCGTAATAAGTATGTGACCAAGGCAAATCGAGAGGCAAATTGGAAACAGTTTCTGAATTTGAGGCAAAGAGCCATGCCAATGGCCAAGTATGAGAAACAGTTCTGCAGATTAAGTAAGCATGCACCGCTTGGTGTATTAACTGAGGAGTTCAGATGTCAGCAATTCAAAGAAGGATTAATTGAGCAGATTATTGATCTCAATGACCATGGAGCTAAACATAAGCTATTATCGGACAGTACAAGTTGCTATGAGAGCAAAGTGGTCATTGGAGATTCAAAAAGAGAGAATGCAAAAGAGGAATCCGAATCGAGATGGGTCGCATTCAGGCAAGAGATCAGGGGATTCTCATGTAGCACCACAGCAAAATCTGTCAATAGTCTAGCATCCAGAGGTATGATAGTATCTGGAACTGGCAGAGGTACATCTGGTACCAAAAGTGAGATGCCAAAATGTCCACATTATTGTAAGCGGCAGAGAGGTGAATGTTGGAGAGTGGCTGGTGCTTGCTCCAGGTGTTGAAGTACCAAGCATTACCTAGCCAATTGTCCAAAGGCTTATAAAGTTATTGGCCAGTAGCAAGAAGCTAGTCAGGCCGGTTCTAATTTGCCACCAGCTAATAAAAGTAAGAGGACATTGCAGAGATGTCCAGACCAGAGGTGGAACTATGTCAGAATCAATAGATAGACCTTCTACTGTATCGGCTCGAGCGTCTGCCATAAAGGCTCGAGAGGAGCAGGATGCACCTGAGGTCATTGCAGGTACATTTCTACTTTATGATACAAAAATGTTAGCATTGATTGATCCTGGATCTACTCACTCATATGTGTGCTCCAAGAGAGTATGTGATAAATTGCCTGTTGCTGATTGTTTGAATTATGATATATGTGTAACTAGTCCATTGGGGAGTAATGTGAATGTGAATAAAGTGTATAGGGATTGCCCGCTAGTAGTTTAGGGTCACATGTTTCCTATAAACCTGATTGATCTGCCTTTTGATGAGTTCGATTTAATTTTCGGTATGGACTGGTTGAGTAAGCATAGTGCTGTAGTGTGATTGTAAGAAAAAAATAGTTGTACTTAGGAGCATTGAAGGAAATAAAGTGGTAGTGAAGGGAATATGAGCTAATCCTCTAGTTAATGTGTTGCTAGCTATGCAAGCTTATCGATGTTTGAGAAAGGTTGTGAGGATTTCTTGGCCTTGGTCCTGGATTCTAAAAGGGAGCAAGTGAGAATTCAGGATATACCCATAGTGAGGGAATTTCCTGATGTGTTTCCAGAAGAATTGTCTAGTGTACCACCAGTGAGAGAAATGGAGTTGTCTATTGACATTGTGCCTGGAACAACACTTGTATCGAAGGCACCTTACCGAATGGCTCTTACTGAGTTGAAAGAACAAAAAACTCAGTTGCAAGAATTGTTGGATAGGAGATTTATAAGGCCCAGTATGTCTCATTTGGGAGCACCCATATTGTTTGTGAAGAAGAAGGATGGGACTATGAGAATGTGCATAGACTACAAAAAGTTAAATAATGTGACAGTGAAGAATCGGTATCCGTTGCCACGAATTGAGGATTTTGTTGATCAGCTAAGAGGAGCAGGTGTATTTTCCAAGATAGACCTAAGGTCTGCGTATTATCACTTGCAAGTGAAAAAGGAGGATATACCTAAGACTGCATTTAGGACTGGTTATGGACATTATGAATTCCTAGTAATGATATTCGAGTTGACTAATGCGGCCACTGCATTCATGGATTTGATGAATAGAGGGTTCAGACCGTGTTTGGATCAGTTTCTAGTAGTGTTCATTGATGACATTTGTTTTACTCAAAGGATAAAAATGAGCATGAGCAACATTTGAGAACTGTGCTTCAGACTTTAAGAGACCATCAATTGTTTGCTAAGTCAAGTAAGTGTGAGCTTTTGCTAAGGGAAGTATCTTTTCTGGGGCATGTGGTATCTTTAGAGGGTATTAAGGTTGATCCTGCTAAGATTGAAGCGATTATGAATTGGAAACCACCCAAGAATGTGTCTGAGATCCGAAGTTTTCTGGGTTTAGCGAGGTACTACAGGCGATTTGTGAAAGGATTCTCGGTGATTGCTTCACCATTGACAATATTGCTTCGAAAAGGAGTTAGGTTTGAATGGTCAGATAAATGTCAGTCAAGTTTCGAGCAGTTGAATCAGAGGTTGGTGGAAGCACCAATCTTAACTCAACCTATTTCTGGCACAGAGTATGTTCTGTATAGTGATGCATCGTGAATAGGTTTCAGTTGTGTACTGATGCAAGAAGGGAAGGTTGTGGCGTACGCTTCAAGACAACTGAAGCCACATTAGCAGAATTATCCGACTCATGACTTGGAATTGGCTATAGTGGTGTTCGCCTTAAAGATTTGGCGACACTACTTGTATGGTGAAAAGTGTAAGATCTTCACTGATCATAAGAGTCTCAAATATTTGTTAACTCAGAATGAGTTAAACTTGAGACAGCATTGGTGGCTTGAGTTGTTCGAGGATTATGATTGTATAGTGGATCATCATCCTAGCAAAGCCAATGTTGTGGCTAATGTGTTGAGTAGGAAATCTGTCTCGGCATTTTTGTTACAGTGAATGAAGTGGAAGTTTACTTCAGATGGAGCTCTGTTAGCTCAATTGAAAGCAAGACCTATACTAAGAGATGAGTTAGTCGATGTACAAAAGAGTAATCCTAAACTGCAGCAAATTTTATAGTCAGTCAATAGAGGGGACAAGAATGACTATTCAGTGAATGAAAAAGGAGTTCTGTTTTATAAGAACCGGTTATGTGTTGCATGTAACAGAGAGTTGAGAAAAAGACTTCTGCATAAAGCGTACAATACAGTCTTTATTATACACCCTGGTGGAAACAAGATGTATCAAGATTTAAAGCAATTTTATTGGTGGCCTGGTATGAAAAAAGGATGTGATAGAATATGCTTCTAAGTGTTTAACTTGTCAGCAAGTGAAAGCGGAACATCAGGTTCCACATGGTTTGCTAACTCCTCTTTCCATACCACAGTGGAAATGGGATAACGTTACCATGGACTTTGTTTTTAGGTTGCCTTTGACATCGAAGTAGAATAATTCAGTATGGGTAATTATGGATCGATTTTCAAAGTTTGCTCATGTCATACCGATTCGAATGTATTATTCAATGGATCAATTAGCCAAGTTATATGTGAAAGAGATTGTCAGATTGCATGGAATTCCCTTATATATTGTGTCAGATAGGGATCCAATATTCACTTCGAAGCTCTGGAGAAGCTTGCAAGCTGCATTGGGTACAAAGTTGAATTTTAGTACTGCATTTCACCTGCAGACTGATGGACAATCAGAAAGGGTTATTCATGTATTGGAAGATTTGATGTGGGCTTGTGTTTTAGATTTCTCTAAGAGTTGGGATAAGTACGTTCTACTAATGAAATTGCTTATAACAATAGTTATCAAGCGAGTGTTGGCATGGCACCGTATGAAGTGTTATATGGTAGAAAGTGTCAAACACCAGTTTGTTGGACAAAGTTGGGTGAGCACAAGGTTATTGGGCCAGATTTAGTAAGGGGTACTGAAAAGAAAGCAAAGTTGATTCAGCAATGTTTGAAAGCTGCTAGTGACAGACAAAAATCTTATACGGACTTAAAAAGGAAAGATATTGAATTTGATGTGGGTGACAAAGTGTTAGTGTCCCCTTGGAGGAAAGTATTGAGATTCGGGAAGAAAGGAAAGTTAAGTCCGAGGTTTATTAGATCGTATGAAGTGTTGAATAGAGTGGGTTCTGTCACACCCCATTTGCCCCCTAGAAGTTTGAGCCATGTTTGTGCATGTGCATTAAGTGTGTTTTGGCATGTAATGAGGGTATTTTGGGCAAAATGCATGTTTTGAGGGTTTTGTTATTGTGTGAGTACATATATGATATTAGGGTGTGCATGTGTGGAGTTGCATTAGTGTGTGTTGCTCACATCATTGTAGGGTGTGAATTAGTGAGATAGGCCTTGTGTGCATTGTGGTGTATGTTTATAGGGTGTGAGTGGCTAAATTCCACCATTAGGGAAGTGACATGTGACTTGGGTTAGGTGAAGGGAGTGATTAGAAGAAGAAAGAGAAAAGGGAAAAAAGAAATTTTCTAGCTATTCCTGTTTCTCTCTTCTCTCTACCCTCTTCTTCCTCTTCTCTTCCCATATTGTGCCCTAAGCTTGGATTTAAGTGTTTGTGGTGGAAATTAATCACTCCTCAACCCTCATTTGGTAAGTCCACTGCATTTTCTTCATCTCCTTCATCTTCATCTTTTCCCATTTCTTGTTTTGAGTTTGATCTAGGGTTTGTTGTTTGTGTGATTTATGGGTTTGGTTGTTAGTTGAGCCTCCTCGTGATCCTAAAGGCAAGGAGAAGGCGGGAGGAAGTGGCACCAAGTGATTGGAGCTTAGGAGTTTCAGGTTTGGGAGTTATTGTGTTTAATGCATTTTGTGGGTTTTCCATGTTTGGTGAATTTCTAGAAAATCTGGTGTTTCTTGATGTTTATAATGGTTTATATGTTCTGGGTTTTTATATTATATGATTTATGAAGCCTTGAATGTGAGTTATTGAACCTAATTGTGCATTTGATTGAGACGATGAATGAATAGTGCTGAGATTTAAATTTGATATCTGATGTTGTTATTGGTATGATTTAATTGGATTTCTTAGTTTAAATGTGCATTTTATGTTGTTAATGATTCTTGGAAGGATTGGCTTGAGGTAAGTTGTTGTTTGGTAGTTGAGATTGGAGGTTTGGATGTTGTGGTTTTTGGAGCAATTCTGCAGATTTTCGCATAAGAACTGGACATCTCGATGCTGTTGCGATGTCGCGACAGAGCCCAAGAAGCCAGCTTGTGCGCGTGATCGATAGGATGCGAGCAGCCGAGCCGATCGCATCAGAACTCACTGTCGCGAGCTCGCAATAGGGAGCTCAGCTGCCGAGCGGGTAGTTTCGCTGAGCTGCCCAGCAGAGCCTGCTGTCGCGAGCACAACAGAGTGCCCAGCTACCGATCTGTGGGCATCTGTCTGTCACGAGTACGCGCGCCTGTACGAGTTTACGACAGCCTCCATGGCCGCTCACTATTGCGAGCGCGACAATTGTCGCGATCGCGACACTGACCCCAACACTTCCTTGTTTTTCTGATTTTGCCTTTCTCTTCTAGAATGAACTTCACATCTTTCCCCTTTGGGTTTTTACTACTATATGGGATTATATATGCTTATTTATGCGAAATGTTATGATTTCTCCATGATAAATTATACACCATGATGTGAAACATGATTTGTATTATGCATGACCTACAAGAGGAAGTCTAGTGGATAGTTAGGCATGCCTAATAGAGTCTCTTAGCTGCAGCCCTCCGTTCCGTTTGGACCCCAATCAGGTCCCTGTTTGGATCCTTGCGATCCCTGAAAAGTTTTGGACCTTGTTTAAGGTCCCCTCCGTAAAATGTTTTGAATGTGATCAAATAAAATGGTTTTCGACCGAATTTCTTGCATAGTAAACAGATTCTATAATACTATGCAAGCAATTGACACCACTAAACCTCAATTTCTATAATACCCCAGCTGTACCCTAGCCGGATTAGTGGTGTCAATTGCTAAATAGGGTACAAAAGTGATTAAGTGAATAAGAAATTAAATGTATGCAAGGATGTAATTGAAAAGAGAAGTTGGCAATTAAAGGGACATAACTTAAGTGAGGGATTAAATGGAGAATCACCAAGGATTGAGGTGGGAATTTGGTGGAAGAGGTGAGTGGACTCCACGTGTGGAATCCACCTCTTGTCAACCAACCCCACTCATGCAATATATAGTGAGGAAGAGGCAGAAATTGGAATTGGGATCCATTTTGAGTTCGGCTATCTCTTTCCTAATTCTGAATTCCTTTCTTCTTCATTTCATGATATTGAGCTTCATTTCCTTCAATTGAATTCAGAAATCTTGAATTTAAATGGTTTGATGAAGTAAGTTGAGAAGGTCAGTAAGGGTTGATAGTTGTGTATATCTCCTTCTTCTTAATTTTTGTTTTGGATTTAGATTGACATGAGTAATGGGCTAAAGGCATGGAGAAGGTTTATATAGTGATAGAGTGTCCAGCAGCCTGCTTTTGAGGTTAGGGATTATGTGCTATATTTGGTTAAAGTGCATATGTTGCTAGTTTGGGATTCTATGTGTTACTTTGTTTAGAAGCATGCTTAATTAGATGAGAAATTATATATGTGTTTATTTGATATTTGATAGTTGATATAGTTGAAATGTTAAATGAATTGCAAAGACTATAGTATTGTGATCAACCTTGAACCTTAATTCGGGTATGAAAGTGTTGGATGTGTAATTTCTGATTAATGGCTTAAATTGTGAATTTGATTATGCAATAATGATCATATATGTGTTTAAGGACTGTAGTTTGAATTTGGTGTCTTGGTTTGGCTAAATTGGCTGATTTTTGAGGTCTATATTGATCCACGTGAACTGTTTATCATGTAAAATGATTTTTACAACTCCATAAGGGATGAGACTAATTTGGTTAGAACCATAAGATCGGTGACTATAAATGTTGCAGAAATAGCTCTATTCATTTGAGGACTCTAAGGCCTTAAAAATTAACCATAAGTATAGTTACAATTATGTAGGAGGGCTTCTAGAACCAGTTGTGTTCCCTTGGCCATAACTCCTTCATTTTAAATCCAAATGACCTGAAAAATGTCCCATTTGAAAGTTAACATTCAAGGGAACAAATATTAGGAAGGGACCTTTGCATAAAATTGAGGTTCAGACATCGTTATAGGCTGTACTAAATTGAGGAGTGAAGCAGTCTCGAGGTTCTGCTTCTGTTTTGCTTACTTTGGTATGTCACGGTCACAACCAAAATGGTTGCCACCATGACCAATGCCTAAAGAAGGTAGAATTGTTTATCTTTGGACCTCACAGTCACAACCAAAATGGTTGCCACCGTAAGGTCTGCCTATTTTCAGTTCTGTTTGGTATTTTCTTATGTCACGGTCATAACCAAAAGGTTACCATCGTGAGGAACCCTCAACTTGCTTATTTCTTTGTTAAATATCATCAAATGTTATATATGAATGCCAAATGGAATTTCAATTGGTTTAAATATATTATTTGAGAATTCTAATGTGTTAAACTAATGAATATACATATATATGATGTAGGAATGAATAATAGATTGCGTACTTGTATGTTGTATGTTGAATATTGAACTATATGTATGTGTTTATAGTTTGGCATAGTTAATATATTTGTTTATTGAGTTTTATGAGTAATGGAATAACATGATAATTGTATAAGAGTATGGTGCATGTAAATGTATTTAAAGTTTATTATTAAACCTGAGTTGTTCATAGAAGTGGATAGATGGGCATGCCTATAAAGGGTTAGATGTTTTACAGCTGCTAGATGTTTGGCACCAATGGATGTCTATATGTTTGGCATCGACGGATGTCTATATGTTTGGTACCGTTTGGTATCTAGATGATTGGAGACTCCGATCTCAATATGTTTGGTACTGTTTAACAGTATCTATATGGACCCGTATTCACTTATAGTATGAAGTCAGGCTATTAATTATTTGCTAAATGTATATGAGATGTTAATATATGTTAAAGAGCTATAGAGAATGCTAATAGAGGTACATGACCGTTGCATTAGAGATGCTTATATGAGCTTATAAGTGCATATGAAAAGTTATAATTGTACATGAATAGGCTAGAAGTATGTTGCTAAGCTTAAATGTCTATAAATGTCCATGAGATGTTATGATATGAAATACTTGCTATATGAGCCGATAGCTAGAGCTAGAAGAATATGAACATGATATAGGTTATATGAGATTAGTAGATAGGTTATAAAGCATGTTGACAAAATGTTTGGTATGTTACAAATATTGTAAATGCTTATTACTTTATATGCTCTTATTTGATTGGCATATCGACTATTGATATGCTTTAATGATTATGCTTGTGACTTCGTTAGAAGTCTTTTATATGTGATATCCCCACTAAACATTATCGCTTAGCATGGGTGTTTTCCCGTGTAGGTTTACAGGTTCAATGAGGGTTGGACATCTGCAGGCTGAGGCCACTAGGAGTATAAGTTAAAGTCTTTTTGTATAAGTGATACAGTATTTTGTAAATGTTCAGCTTCTGTATATGTAAAGCAATTTTTTATATGATATGTAAATGGTAAAGTGAAAGTTTGCTTTTGTAATTGATATGTAAAGGTTTATGTAAAGAGGATGTTTTGTAATGTATAAAGAACAATTTTATTATGTAATACAAACGAATTTAATGTTTTGTTTAAGGCATGTTCTATAGCTTGTGTTTAAAAGATATTTCACTGCGTGTGTATCATGGATGTTTACTATTTTTGCTTTCGCATGACTGTTTGTAGTGTATGCGTGTGTGGCGATCTAATATCCTCCCAAGGGGTATTGGGACGCTACAGATTCCATTGGTGAAAGTGTTGTGTGGACATCACGGAGTTGAGGAGGCAATATGGGAACCAAAAGCCGCTATGCGGGAGCAACATTCCCACCTATTTAATTCAGGTAAGAATTTCGCGGATGAAATTCTTTTTAGGAGGGGAGAGTTGTAACGGCCTGATTTGTACCCTAGTAGCTAATGGGATTAATTAGGGTAATTGGGAAGCCATTGTATTTAATATGTTAATTAAGGACTTAAGTGCAAGATAATTGAGGATCAATAAATTAATTTATATGGCTAATTGCTAAATGAGTAAGTTTAGGTTAAACAAGATTAATTAGTGGATGATAGAGGTTAACTAAAATCATATTTAGGCTAAGTAGGTTTAAGGAACTCTTGGTGGATTCCACGTGTGGCTTCCATGAGCTGCTAACATTGACCTTGCATGCAATGTATATCGATTGATGAGAGAGAAACGATAGATTTTGCATATGGTTTTAGCTATTCTTTTTCTGCTTGTTCTTCTTCATACATGTGCTTCTCTCTAAGGGAAATCTGTAAAATGTTGAGTTTTATGGTTGCTTATTTTTAGATTCTGAAATTTAGCAAGGTAAGTGTTTCATTGTTGTGTCTTTCTTCTTCTCTGATAGGAGTTTAATTAAAGTAATATTTAGCATGTGTTTTGTGTGAATTTAAGTAAGTTCAGTGTGTCAATGTGTTTATATTTCAAGTATTTGTGTTAGTTTGCGTGTTTTTATGTTTACAGGTTTAATTAGGTGAAAAAGGAAGAAACCAAGCATAAAAGACTAAGAAGAAGCTGAGGAGTAGGGTCACAGTCGTAAAGCAGAGAGGCGAGCGTGAAAAGAAGAAAGAAAGAAGAAAGAAGGAAGGTCACGAGTCGTGACAAGAGATCACGACTCGTGATGATGCAGAGAGACGAAAGAAAGAGCAAGAAGAAGGAAGGGCGGAAGCAGGTCACGATTCTCGGAAGCAGGTCATGACTGGCCAGAGGAAGAAAGGAGAAAAGAAAGAAAGAAAAAGAGGAGCGTGTTTTGTCACAAGCGCGACAACGTTGGGAGCGTGACAGAGACGACCGTTGGGCCAGTTGTACTTCAAAAGTTACTTAAAAAGTCAGCTCCTTTCACCAACAATTACAACAATTCTCAAGAGACATCTCTAAGAGTCACAAACTTTAAATTATCATCTATAAATATGTAAATTAACTATAATTTTAGATGTATGGAATTTTAGTTAAGTAATTTTCTGTATTTTGTAAGACAAATTTGTAGTTAAAGTTCTAAGTAGTTTTTATGTTTTGAAGAAGAAGATCAAGGAGAAGAAAACTTGTTTCAAGAGATTGAGAAAAGGGTTGAAACGCTTCTATCTTATTCTCTTATTTTTACTTCATCTCCATTAATTCTATGAATATCCTTTCAATGAATTTGAATATTATTACTCTTTCTATTTCCATCTATTTCATAGTCTTTCAATGCAGATTTTCTATTAGTATCTTTTGCATGACCATTGTAAGTTAAAGTAATTCAAAACATTGCTTTATCTGAAATCTAATAGAATTTCATTATCAAGATGTATATTGAGAGATCGGTATGTTGAGATAATTGCTATAGGTTGGCTTTTATTCTTGCAATATGTAATTAGAAACCTCTAATTCATTAATGAAAATTGTGAGTTAGAATTTTAATTGCATGTTTTAGGCATTCTAATTTATGTCGAGAGAGTAATTTAGAACTTTATCCCAACTTGGCTTGCATGAAAAGATGAATAAATGTTGATCAAAATGATGAAATCAAGTTCATATTCTTTAGTTATTCATTTATCTTTCTATCTTCTTTGACTATCATTAACTAGGCTTATTTAGTTTAAATGTTAGATTAGTTTAAAATCAATTTTTACATCATTTGAACATTGTAAACAAGATTAAAATTAGGTAGTAATAGTGTGTAAATCACGTTCCTCGTGGGATCGACATTCTTAAGTACTATTCTTGTACACCGTATACTTGCGGTCATTAGCATCTATAGAAAATGCTCAACAAGTTTTTGGCGCCGTTGCCAGGGAACGTGTTAATTTGCCATTATGAAACTTGATTTATGATTTTGGATTACAATATTTTCTTTTGTTTTAATTTGTTTGATTTATCTTGACTTTGAGTTTTGATTTTGGTTTTTACAGGATTTGAAAGTTCATGCCTAGTACAAGAAGTTCACAAGAAGAACTTGAACCCTTAAATCCTGAGATTGAAAGATTTTTGTCAAGTAACCAGAAGTCCAATAGAAAGAAGAACAAGACTAGGGGGGTACATTCAATAGATTCTGTAGTTGCATTGCAAGCCCAAATTGAAGCATTGAATCATAGAGTTAATAGTCTAAGTATGGGTGGTAATTCATCAAATGCATGCAATGTTTGTGGTCAACAAGGGCATAAGAGTGACAATTGAAATTTAGGCATGGTTAATAGGGAGGAACAAGTTAATTTTATCCAAGGTCAAGGATGTGGTAATTCTTTTTCTAACACCTATAACCCTGGTTGGAGGAGTCATCCTAATTTATCATGGGGAAATAATAATAATAACAACAAAAATAGGGGAGTAAGATACCAACAACCACAAGATAGGTTTGGTGCTTTTGAAGGGAAGATTGATAAGTTTATTGAGGAAATTAATTATAAGATGAATTCTCAAGATGAAAGTCAAAAGAAACTAGAGGCAAAAATTGACCAAATCACTAAAAATCATGCTGCCTCTATTCATAATCTTGAAGTTCAATTAGGCCAACTTGCTAGTCCCTTGCCTTCTAGAAATCTAGGATGCCTTCCAAATAATACTGAGGAGAATCCTAGGGAGCATATAAAGCCATGATATGTCTAGTTCTTTTATTTAGGTTACTTAATTATATTTTCTTTCTGAATGTATTTTATGTTGTTTTATCTTAGTGTATGTAGATTTATTTACTACTTTTTGTATTTTGAATTTCTATGTTATTAAAGCAGTTGATTTTGATTTTATCATTTAATAAGGCTAGGAGTTTGTTGAAGGTTAAAAATAAAATAAAAAAAAAGAAAAAGTGTTGCATTCTGTCGCGAGCGCGAACACCATCGCGATCGCAACAGCATGAGTGAAGGATTGCGCATTACATTTTTGAGGCTTCTATCGCGAGCGCGACAAGAATTGCGATCGCGACAGAAGGCGAACATGCACATTTCAGGTAGGTAGACGTACATCTTCACGTGTCATGACATCCATACTCGACTCGTGACGGGGTTGACATGCTGAGGAGAGGTCGCCTAGGTAAGTGAGGTCCGTCACGACTCGTGACGGTGCGTTACGAGTCGTGACGCGTGATTGACGATTCAGGTAAGTTTTTATTTTATTTTATTTTATTTACTTCTTAATTTTTAGTTTATTAGCATTAAATTTTCTTTTTCTTCATATTACTAATTTACTTTTCATTAATTTAGTTTAGATTAACTTTAATCCCCTTAAATCACACAATCTGAAATCAAAGAGGGAAATTTTAAATTTAAAACCCTAAAACATCGGGACTTTTCGTATTCCTTCTTTCTTCTCTATTTCACTTAACTTTTCCCTCTCATTTGTAAACTCTTCTCATTTTAGGTCACGAGTCGTAACCCATATTCACCTCTTCTTCTTTATTCTTTCCTTTTCTTTTCCTTTCCAAGATCTCATTCACGATTTACCTCTGTCATCTCTCTTTGTCTTTCATTTCTATGTAATCTCTGCTTCATCATCTCCGCTCATCATCTTTGTTTCTTTTTTCATTTTCCCATTTTGGTTTTCCTTCAGTATTTTTCCACAAAGGACATAAACTACTCTCTGCTTTTACCTAACACATTGAACAATGGTGAGAACAAAAAATCCGTCTATATCACGTATTGAACAAGAAGGCAGGAAGCTGAAGAGGGAGATGTCTCTGACACATTTGGTTCCAGTTTTTCCATTTTCTCTGTGGATGAAGGTAGTCGATTTCTTACTCTTTGTGACAGAAAATTTTTGCAATGTAAGTATTTTCCATCAGATTTGCTAGCACATTTAGGCTTGTTAGATACTATAACTGAAATGCTATCATTTTGTGGCTTCCTTTGATTTGCCAATATGCATGAAGATATTTATCCTGATTTATTGCTTGAATTTTATACCGCTCTGCAAAGGAATGAGGATAATGAATATTGGTTAAATTTTAGATTGGATGGAAAGCCTCACACTCTGGCTTATTTTATGGTGAATCGTATGTTTGGATTTTCATAAACTGGTTTGTTTGAGCCACCAAAATCTTTTAAACCTAATCCATTTTGGACATTTTTAACATATTTGCAAACACCATATAAAGCTAAAGATGCTAAATCATTATTTATCAAAGATTTAAAATATTGGGTTTTGCACAAGATTTTTGCATCTTTGATTTTCAACAGGTCTAAATTTAATAGAGTTTCTCTTAATGAACTCTTTTTGATGTGGTGTGTGCATAAGAGAAAAGATGTATGCTGGTCTTATTGGGTTTGTGCTCAATTATTGAATTGTGCTACTAAACATGACTCACCTATAACTCATGGGCATATCATTACTGTTCTTACAAGAAATTTAGATGTTGATTTTCGTTGTTATCATAGACATCGTCCTTGTATTTATTCTTCTAAACATCTTTTTATACATGGAGAAGTTGTCGGTAATGATTTTCAGGAAATTCTACCACACTTACGATCATGTTGGAGGGACATTCTTGGACCTTTTGCGCCACAAGTAGAGGCACAAGAAGCAGAGGTTGGTGATGAGGGGGCAAGAGAAGAGGCATCTATGCTTGATATTCCAGCAGATGTGGCTGCAGCGCCTGATGTTTGCTCATCTAGCCATAACATACCATTGATGTTATCTCATATGCAAGATCCGCTTTCTTCTATAGTGCGACGTCAAAGGCGATTTGAGTATAAGCTGGATCATTTTATCGCTCAATCTGGTTTTGAGATTCCATCACCTCCAACTTTACCATGATAGGGGAGTTTTTCTTTCTTTTCTTTTTATTTCTTTGTTTTCCCTGTTTTTTTGTGTGTCATCCCTCCATATTGAGGACAATGTGTGTTTTTAGTGTGGGGGAGTGAGTGTGATTATTAGTTTGTGTTCACTTATGTTTTATGTGTTTTTGTATATACTTGTATATGTTAATTGCATGCTTATTGTGTGTTTTATATTTCAATTAAGCTTTTTAGTAGGCTTTATTATAAGGCATTGTTCATTTGGTATATTATATAGATTGTGAAGTTATTTATTTTCTTTGCTCATTTTTATTAGTTTTTCAAAATTTTTAGCATTTGTTTTAAGTTTTTCAAGTTATTTTCTTTTACTTTTTTTTTTCAACATTATAGATTATTTAGTCTTTTTACTAACCATGTTTGTAAAGTTAGAATTTGCTCATTTAGTTTAAAATTTTAAGTTTCTAGTTGCTTAAGGAAACTATAGCCACAATGCTTACCCTTTTATCTTTTCAATAATGGATGAGGACTAAAAAGAAAAGAAAAATAAAAATAAGTGGGATAGAGCATAAAATGCACCCACTCAAGTCATAAAAAGAACAAGAAAGCAATATGTACATCAAAAATTGAAATGTATGGGATGGAGCGTAAAACGCACACATACTACATTCTCTTTCTTTTTATGGATAAAAATGAAAACTATATCCATGCATAAAAAAAAGGTCTAAAAATGCCATGAGATTGGATTAAGGGTAAGTGAGCTCAAAAATGTCCTAAATACAGCTAGTTACTTTAGAATTTTTAACTTTATGATTAAATTTTTATCTTTGAGTCATGTTTAGTTTTGTTAGACTTAATACTCTTTATGTTGGAATTAGTAAACTTAAGTAACTTGTTAAAATTTTAACATATTTTGAAATTTGACTTACTGATACTTTTGAGTGTTTGAGGTATTTGATTTTTCAATTCTATTATATATGCTGAATAGATAGTGCTATATAATTATGTTTACTAGCTGTTAAATTTTCTTTTATCTTTTCTCTTGCTTGGGGACAAGCAGGGTTAAGTGTGGGGGAATTTGATAGGAGTTTAATTAAAGTAATATTTAGCATGTGTTTTGTGTGAATTTAAGTAAGTTAAGTGTGTCAATGTGTTTATATTTCAAGTATTTGTGTTAGTTTGCGTGTTTTTATGTTTACAGATTTAATTAGGTGAAAAAGGAATAAACCAAGCATAAAAGACTAAGAAGAAGCTGAGGAGTAGGGTCACGAGTCATAAACCAACATCACGACTCGTGACGATGCAGAGAGGCCAGCGTGAAGAGAAGAAAGAAAGAAGAAAGAAGGAAGGTCATGATTCGTGATAAGAGATCACGATTCGTGACGATGCAGAGAGAGAAAAGAAAGAGCAAGAAGTAGGAAGGGCAGAAGCAGGTCACGGTTCTCGAAAGCAGGTCACGACTCACACAAGAAGATCACGAGTTGTGACTGGCCAGAGGAAGAAAGGAGAAAAGAAAGAAAGAAAAAGAGGAGCATGTTCTGTTGCGAGCGCGATAGAGACGACCGTTAGGGCAGTTGTACTTCAAAAGTTACTTAAAAAGTCAGCTCCTTTCACCAACAATTACAAGAATTCTCAAACGACATCTCTAAGAGACACAAACTTTAAATTGTCATCTATAAATATGTAAATTAACTGTAATTTTAGATGTATGGAATTTTAGTTAAGTAATTTTCTGTATTTTGTAAGACAGATTTGTAGTTAAAGTTCTAAGTAGTTTTTATGTTTTGAAGAAGAAGATCAAGGAGAAGAAAACTTGTTTCAAGAGATTGAGAAAAGGGTTGAAAGGCTTCTATCTTATTCTCTTATTCTTACTTCTTCTCCATCAATTCTATGAATATCCTTTCAATGAATTTGAATATTATTACTCTTTCTATTTCCATCTATTTCATAGTCTTTCAATGCAGATTTTCTATTAATATCTTTTGCATGACCTTTGTAAGTTAAAGTAATTCAAAAGATTGCTTTATCTGAAATCTAATAGAATTTCATTATCAAGATGTATTTTAAGAGATCGGTATGTTGAGATAATTGCTATAGGTTGGCTTTTATTCTTGGAATATGTAATTAGAAACCTCTAATTCATTAATGAAAATTGTGAGTTAGATTTTTAATTGCATGTTTTAGGCATTCTAATTTATGTCGAGAGAGTAATTTAGAACTTTATCCCAACTTGGCTTGCATGAAAAGATGAATAATTATTGATCAAAATGATGAAATGAAGTTCATATTCTTTAGTTATTCATTTATCTTTCTATCTTCTTTGACTATCATTAACTAAGCTTATTTAGTTTAAATGTTAGATTAGTTTAAAATTAACTTTTACATTATTTGAACATTGTAAACAAGATTAAAATTAGGTAGTAATAGTGTGTAAATCACGTTCCTCGTGGGATTGACATTCTTAAGTACTATTTCGGAACACCGTATACTTGCGATCATTAACATCTATAAAAAATGCTCAACATTCTCCTTCTATTTCTTGATTTTGAGTTTCTGTGGTTATTGACATTGGTGTCCAAATCTGGAAATTGGACTTGAATTGCTAGTTGAGGAGTTGAAGAAGAATAAAGGACAAGTTAAAGTGGGTGAACCTAGTGCAAAGTGACTTTCTAAGGAGCATACGAGAAGAGGTTTGGTAAAACACCCCTTTGAGTACTAGTTTTGATATCTTTTATGGAATCTAGAATTTGTGTAATTGAGTGTGAAATTATGTGCTTATATGTTGAGTTGAAATGATGAATGTTATGTTGTGGAAAAAACTATGAAATCGGCTTAATTGAGGCAGCTAAGTGTATAATAGAATCATTCAAAATACGTCTTGAAATTGTAGTTATAACTTCTTGAATTGAAATCCAAAGGAGTTGCAATTAACATTGTTGGGAAGGCATGAGTTTGAGGACATGTTATTAGATGTGTGTATATTGCATAAAAATGATATTTGAACTGGATTTGCAAGCCTTGATTTGTGATTAGAGAATTAGAGCAGTTGCACAGTTGTGTTTTAGTAAGACACAGCTGTGTTTTAGCATTTTTGCATATGTCACGGTCACAACCATTTTGGTTGTCACCGTGACATATGCAAGGATTGCATTCTACCTAATTGAGGTTGGTATGTCATGGTGAAAACCAAAATGGTTGTGACCATGAGATACCATGAATTCCTTTCTGCCCAAGGTAAACTTGATATGTTAAGGTGAAAACCAAAAGGGTTGTGACCGTGAGGTACCATGGTTTACATTCTGCCTGTCAATGTGGAGTATGTCACAGTGACAACAAAAATGGTTGTGACCTTGAGATACCCAAGAGTTGCATTTTGTTTTGGAAACTTTGGTATGTCATGGTGACAACAAAAATGGTTGTCACCATGAGACACCAAAGAGTTGCATTCTATTTTGGAAACTATGGTATGTTACGGTGACAAACAAAATGGTTGTGACCGTGATATACCCAAGAGTTGCATTCTGTTTTGGAACCTTTGGTATGTCAAGGTGACAACAAAAATTGTTGTGACCGTGAGGTACCCTATTTTTGCAAGTGAATTCCAAATCATTCATAATTGTTATGTGAATGTTATAGCATTAAACAACGAAGTCTAGCATCATTTAATAAGGGCTAATAAGTGCTAAATACTAAGATTTATCCTGGTGGGTATATTTATATAATTAATGAAATTGCTTGATAACTTGTATTTTATTTTATGATTGTTTTATAGGTTATCTTGTGAATTAATAAGTGTTGGGTTTCAATGGAATAATTCAAATTAAATGCAGCGGAATAAAACCGAAACCCGAAGACAGGATCCAAGTATATTCAATTGATTCAAAAGGAAGAGATTAAGATTTACTGACCTTAGAACGAAAATAACTCCTTATTTCGAACTTTAGGTGCTGCTTCAATCACGAACACCCTCTACCGGTATCCACACGCACGAACCAATGAACAAAACTCGCAGGGGTGCTAGCTCCCTTATGTTGAGAATGGATTTTCAATTTTTTCTTTCTCGAAGAAAAGGTGGCTAGGTTTTCTTTTTCTTATTCTCGCAAGAAAAGAGATGTACAGCCACTCTAAATCTATTCGTACTTGAAGAACGTGATTAGAGTTATCATATATGTTAATCTCTTTTCTTAACATATATTTATATATATGTAAATAAGTTTAAAACCCTAATAGGTAAATAATGATATTATTTCTAATTCAAAATTAAGATATATTTACATTATATATATATATATATATATATATATTTATTTATTTATTTCTTATTCAAAATAATAAGAAATATTATATTAATACTGTAACACCCCCATCGCCGTCCCCGTTGGAAGGACGCCGACGGACGCGCTACCGACGCTCACTCACACAGATATGCACATGCACAATGCGGAAGCATACATTCATACATGACATACATACAGAAATACGGGTTAATTAAAAATTTACCTTACCTTGCGGCACAGACTGAACATGCAATGACTCACGCACACGCAGGCACTAAGCTGAAGCATACACAGAAGCATACATATAACATTTCAACGGAAGCATAATCGAAATAATAAAATAAAGGAATAACTAAACTTAAAAACATATTAACTATTACATTCCCGAAATAAAGCTCAAGAACGAAACATAATTAATTACATATACAATACTACCTAATTACAAAAGCTGAATTACAAAAGCTGAACAAAAATACAGAATTTCTAACTCCTACGTGGCCGACCCTGCAGAAGCGCGAGTTGAACAGAACCAAACTTGCCACCTGCACGGAAAGGAAATCCGTGCTAAGCGATAACGCTTAGTGGGGAGAACACACAAGAATATGGACGGCCATTCACAATGGTCGCCGAGGCAAAACACATTCAAATGGCAAATGCGAATATTCATAACATATAACTAATTAGGCTTGCATAATAAAGGCATCCATTTCAATACTCACAATCAAACCATAAAATCATGTCCAGAATAAACCAAAACAGACATAATACAATACACGATATAAGAATCAACATGCTGAACTACATACCATATCACATGCATAAACCTACATGGGTATCAAATAATAACATCTTACCGTGCGGCGCCACAAGAGCTTTACACAAGCAATTGACATAACTAAGTACCTATGCAGGAACTGACAACCCAATCATCATGTTGAGAGTGCTAGCTATTGAACATACTTAGACATGCCAAACACATACACTAGTCAAATATCCAAAGGATAACATTTAGAGCATCACAATACCGCTGCGCAACTCTAATATATTAAGCATCATGCAAAAACACTCTGATAGCGGAGATTGAAGGCATAATCAATTAGTATTACATCCATATCATCCTCATGCAGAAGGTACAGTAATCATCACATACTTACCGTCACAATCGCTTCGATTCACTTGCTAATAATTAACAAAACATGTTTAAGTCACATACATAAATACTCTAGTCGCATCATAATCAAAGCATTCTGAAACTTACAACAAATCACATGACAAGTACGGATAATCATGTTAGATATAAACTCATGCTTACTTAATCCAGACATACATTCTGAAGGCCATAGTCACATTCATATACATATAAACTGATTTCTGAAATCTTTATCATGCTCAAACGGATATCACATTTATATAGTTATTTCAAAGTAATACCAATCAATAAAGCACCTGCTGACTCACAATAGTGGATAACGAGTGTACGCATGGCGGTACCTTACGGGTACGAATCGACGCATGGCGGTACCTTACGGGTACGAATCGAAAACCATTTATTTTGTCACAAAAGCATTTTACTGATGGGGGATCTTAACCCGATCCAAATACATTAAAAAGGACCACGAGGATCCGTATTGAGGGGGGGTTTGCGAGGAACCATACGGGGGACCTGATCAGGGTCCAAACGTTCAAAGGGCGCTGCAGCTACTGAAGACTCTATTAGGCATGCCTAACTATCCACTAAACTGACTCTCGCAGGTCATGCATAAAACAATACACATTTCGAATCGCACAACGCATAAATATATATATAAATATATACATCATGCATAAATCAGAGTACAATAGACATATAAATATGCTCATAAGGTTGGTCATATCTCATACATTCCCATTGCAAAACATAAGACAATCAATATACTTAACATTTAACCACTGTTCTAAAACATGCCAAGAATCAGGTATAGAAACACTATCATACCAATGATTATCAAAACATAATCCTAAACTTGCATTAGGTGAAGATACTAAGCATAAACCATGCATAGTCCAAATTACATTTAACATAATACAATGAGCTCCAAGGCTAAAGCATAACAATGCATTCAGACATTAACCACATTATTCAAATAAATATAGCATAGCATAATATCAATCATACTCTATACAAGTCATATTCTGGAGCATGCAATAGGTCAATCAATTGCATTATAGCTGTAACGACCGAGCCTGCACAGTACAGACTCGACTCCGATTACGCTCGGAGGAGGACGGAACAGACAGAGCTGCGGTGCGTTACTCACAGAACTTTACACACCCCTTGTGCATTTTTGCCTTCCGTGGGATTCGAACCAAGGACCTGGGGATAAGTCCTTAATTCATAGAATACCACTACCATTAGGCTATATAGCCTAATGGTAGTGGTATT
Organism: Excoecaria cochinchinensis; assembly: GCA_947683425.1. NCBI lineage: Eukaryota > Viridiplantae > Streptophyta > Magnoliopsida > Malpighiales > Euphorbiaceae > Excoecaria > Excoecaria cochinchinensis. The sequence continues at coordinate 1,984,874 of CANTUQ010000020.1, forward strand.
CTATGAATTAAGGACTTATCCCCAGGTCCTTGGTTCGAATCCCACGGAAGGCAAAAATGCACAAGGGGTGTGTAAAGTTCTGTGAGTAACGCACCGCAGCTCTGTCTGTTCCGTCCTCCTCCGAGCGTAATCGGAGTCGAGTCTGTACTGTGCGGGCTCGGTCGTTACAATAGCACTACTCAAGTTACTAAAGCATATCAGAAATACATGTGGAATTATATCATGCCAATGATCCAAAAACGCATAATCTGAATCATGAAATGATACTATATATTTCTAAGCATGGCAGATTACTCTTAGAGCAGAATTCAATCAAAGATATACATAACATATTGCTAATCATAACTGAAATAGGCTAACCAATCCGATGAGCAAAATAAGATAGCACTCAATAGAGGAAAGAGCCATTTAATAATAAAACTAGTCACGGTGAACGAAGCAAAACAGAAAAGCCATACAGGAGCATATAACAGTATGACATAATTTATACAGCACTGAAGACCCATACAGAAGAAATAGGAAATTTATTTTGGTTAAAACTGGGCGAAATCGGAAAAAGGAGCTGAAGAGGGGTCGGTCACGAGTCATGTCACGACTCGTAACTGACCTCAGAGGGTCACGAGACGTGACCTGCTAGAGAGTCACGGGACGTGACTCTATGTCACGCCTGGTTTCACAAGAGTCACGCCGTGACTCTAAGTCACGAGACGTGACTTCCCTCTCACAGAGAGAGGAGTCACGCCTTGCCTTTACCAGAGTCACGTCGTGACTTCCCTCTCACAGAGAGAGACAGTCACGCTTCGCGACTAAGGGTCACGCTTTGCACTTCACATGAGTCACGTCGTGACTCTAAGTCATGAGACGTGACTTGCCTCCCTCAAGGCAGTCACGCTTCGCAACTGGGAGTCACGCCGCGCGATCACGTCCAGCCAGCCGAGAAGTCACGCGTTGTGACTGGGAGACAGAGTCATGTGGCGTGACTGGGAGTCACGTCTCGTGACTTGTCTCACTCAGGGAAGTCACAACACACTGGAAACGGGAATTCCACAGAATTGCGATTTCCTGTTCCCAGCAACCCAGAATTCAAAGAACCCGATAAAAATCATTTTCAATCTGATTTAAAACACATTCAAACTCATCTTACCTTACAGTCGATCTTCCAAACTTCATAAACAAGATAATTGCAATTAATTCCACAATCAACAATCAAAATCATGCATAAACCCATTCAAGAATATAAACCCTAAAAGTTACAGTAGGTTCAAAACACAACCTCAGAACTTCCAAAACAATACTTGTCATGCATTACTAACACATCTACTCACTTAATCATGCATATACACGTTCCAGAACACGTCAATTTCCAGAAATTAGACCACACAAACACAATTATAAGCCTAGTGAGAAATAGGGCAGAGACAAACAACTGAGATAGAAGAACAGAGAAGTTCAAACACTGCATGCAATCCAAAACACTCCCAAACCTGGAATCGAAGATCCAAAATCAGCTTCAAGATTACTGCTCAATCCTTTCCTTGCCTTTGTTTTGCTTCTTCTTACAATCCAAAACTTGCACAAACAAGAAACCCACAAATCCTTAGTTCAAACCCTAACTGAAGTAAAACCAGGAAGATGAAGAAGAAGAACAGTACGTTAAACTCCAACTTACCTCTTCAAGCAAAGCACAAACTCCACCAAGAAACCCAATCATGCACACAACCAATGAAGGGGAGGCAAAGAACGGGAAAAAGGAAAAGAAAGAAATCAAAGACGAGAAGAAGAGAGAGTAAAAAACGTGATCTGCCCTTCTCTTTCCTTCTTTGTCTCTTTTTCTCATTTTCCCATTAATTGTCCACCAACCAAGACACATGGCAGCTCCCAACAGAACCACAAAATCCACTTAACTATTCCAAATTCCATTATTGCTCTTTAGTCCTTAGACAAATTACACTTCACTCATTACTCAATTCTTTCTTACAAACTTAATTAACTTTTCAATTAGGTCCTTAACATTCCAAATTTCTCAAGCACAAATTACCAAAATACCCTTCCGGTCCCGACTTAGCATGCATAATCCGACCAGGGCTATTTTGGGGTATGACAAATACATACTATTAGCTCATATTCAAAATAAGAGATATATGTATATGTACATATATAAATATATATAAATATGTAATTTCGAAATTAAATATAGATACCTATATAAATATTATTCCGAAATACCCTAATAAAATCCATTTCGTTCATTTTTGGTCTTGGTGTGTGACCTAATAGGTTTATATTAAGTTGACAGTGGGCCTAATCTCATAATAAGCCCACAAGTCATAATTGGTCTCTAGTAAGACATTATGACTACCCAAATAATATAAATATCATTAGTCCGATTTTAACCTGACAACAGAATATGCTATTATCCTTTTGTCACACGATACCGTGTTTGAACATAAGTCATGGTCCATGTTAAACTTATATATTGTTCAAACATATAATTTCCCGATCACTAAGTAGACTGATAAATTCAAATGACATTGATGACACTATCAATTCATTCGAGCATGGCCATGCATTTCTACAGTCCTACTTATCAAGGGGCCCAATAGATATCTGTCTCATTAGAGAGAGACAAATTCCATCTTGACTATTCACTTTCCTTTGCATAATTCTCATTATGTCCGATCATAAACTTTATAATTATCCGATTAAAGATAACGTTTGATTATGTCAAAACATAATGTTCCTTATGTAGGAAACTATGATAACCTCAGGTCAAAGGATTCAATAACATATCTACTATAAGATCACTTATGACACTATCCCATATAGTGATCTTACAGTGGGTCTATCCAATAATTTGTTCTCTAACAAATACCTATAGATTCGATTTATATCATCATATATAATCATCCCATGATTATCAATACAAATCTGTACTAGTCTTAATTTATCTTTATGCCCTTTAGTGATAAATGACTAGGGACGATATGAATAACATTGTTATTCATAAACATTAAAATAATGTAACATGCCAATAATATTAATGAGAAGAAAACCATTATATAAATGAAAAATGTAATGATTACATCAAGGTCCAAATTTTTGGCCTAGGGCATAACCACTAACAATAAGATGGCTTGTTAATACTGTATGAATGTGAGTTTACTCTAATAACTTACAAGTATGTGTATCTGATGAAGTATGTTGTCTTGCTGATGTGTAATACCATGTTTACTGGAATGAGATAGTAATTGAATAAATAATTAGATCTAATAATTTATAGCATACGAGTCAAGTAGTTGATAGATAGGCATGCCTCGGGTCTAAGTGCTGCAACCAAATGCGTCTGATTCCTTTGGAATCACCAATGCGATTTAAATCCTTATTGGATTCTTTAATGCGAATTTTATTATTGATTATTACTGTACCTTTGGGTACCAATGAGATTGTGAGGTATCCATGGATAGTAATATAACAGCTCGAAATTGACCCTGGTAGTATCGAGCATAATTAGTGAAGTGAGTGAGTATGAATTAGGGTTTACAGATTTGGACTGAATTGAAAATGAGAAGTTAAGGACCTAATTGCATGAAATAAAAGTAGTGTAGTGATCAAAATGTAAAAGTGCATGATTAATAATAAGTGAGGATTAATACGTTTAAGTGGAGATTAATTAACTTAATTGAGAAGATAATGGAAATCCATGTGTAGAGTCCTCATCTTGCCACCTAGCCTTGAGAGTATTAGAAGAATGACACCTAGTGGATTGCATGCATATAAAAGGTGTGTGTGGAGAGAGAGTAAGTGGAAAAACCTGTCTTTGATCCCTTTGGTTCGGCTCTCTCTCAGTTCTGCTTCCTTTCTTCTTTGTTCTTCAATCTTTCTTCATCCACCTCTCTTAATTCTTCATCTATTTCGTTGGTTTCTTAACTCGAGAGTTTTATTGCATTATGAAGATTAAGTGTCCAGTAGAAAGGTAAGTTTGAGTCTAGTTTCCTTTCTTCATTTAATTTGACTTAGATTTCTATTAATCAAAGAAATCTTATTTTGAATGTGTGTATATGTTGTTTGTAAGCTAGGGAAAGCTAGTAGAAAGGCAAAGGGTAAAGAGAAGGTCATCTAGCTTGACAAAGTTGGAGGAGTGCTTCAAGAGGTTTGGGATTTTTTGTTAAGTTCTTTGTTTTGGTTAAATGATTAATGAGTTGAGAATTAGATTTTGAGTTAACCTTTGATTAAATGCATGATTAATTAGTTGAGATTTATGTTTACTTATGTGATAATTGATAAGATGTTATAAATTGAGATGTGTGTTGAAATTGTTAATTGAATTACCATGAGATTATGACCAAAGTATGAACACTAGTTTTAGAGGAAAACTCTGCTCAGATTGTCCTAGACTTCTATGTGATGTTTTGCTCATAAATGAAGTTTAAGAACTCAAAATTAAGTGATTAGTAATCCATTAGAACTGTGATTCTCATACCTATAAAAGTCTTAGAAATGACCATGAACTAATTCTTACTCTAGGACCCTTAAAAGTGATCAAAACACAGTTATCTCTATTTTGGCGGGTTCATTGGAACATAATAGCTTGTTTAGATCATATATGACGTTTTAGATGTCTAAATAATCTAAAATGTTCCCATTGGAAATTTAACATCCTAGGGAACAATTGTTAAGGAGGACATTTTGCCTAAAAATGAGGTTTAGATGTTCCTTTATGCGGTACAAGTTTGAGTTGAAAAGCAGTCTAGTAAAGTTCCTGATGGAAGCTACTATTGTGAGCACGACCATGGTCATGAGCACGACAGAATGAGTTAAATGAGGATTGTTTCTTCTTATTTTTATCCCATGGTTGGCATGAATCATTTTCCACCTTTACCCTCCTATATTTTTGTATTTTTATGTGTTTTTCCTTCCCGAAATGCACCCGAACTTCATTGCAAGTTCCTATAGCTTATCCAATTCATGTTTAACATTGTGATATGAGTATATGATTGTTTGAAAATTGAAATATATGTAAATGATGCTATGGCATTGTAGTTTAATAAAGGAATTAAATGCATAGCGGAATGTGAGTATGCTTTCCAAGCCAATTTTATATGCAAGGCATGAGATGATGCGAGTTTATTCTACGTGATGACTTGTACCATGATGTTGCTTTAAGGAAGTACATGAGTACCTTACTATGCAAACGTATAATACTATGTGAACGAACAATACTATGTGAATGAACAATACTATGCAAAAATGCTAGCCATGATGGTGAGTTGTGAAGTGAGCCATAAAGCAATGTTGATTTTGTTGTAATGCTATGATGATTATATTGTTTATGAAAATTGTGAGTAATAACTGGATTAATAATTAGCCTGCGAGTCAAACAGTGGATAGGTAGGCATGCCTATAGGGTCTAAATACTGCGGCTGATAGCGTCAGATTTCTTTAAAAATCTTTGATATATTGAGTCCTTATTGGATTCATTTATGCGTACTTTTATGCTGATTGAGTCTGTACCTACGGGTACTGATAGCGAGTGTGTTTCTTCGGATACGAAATGATTGTGGTACTTACGAGTACTGATAGCGTTACTCGTTATCCTCGTTTTTGAGTTACAGGCAAAGTAATAATAACTAATTGAGCTAAATTACGTAAGTGAGTATCTTATGATATGAATGGGAAATATTATAGATTGATTTATGCAAAACATTGTAGAATGGTATGCGATAATGTTGCATTTGATAATAATTTGCTAACATGTTTTATTGAATGTGAATATCGTACTATTATGATGAGTGTAAAGTATGTTGGCATGAAATATGACTTGTAGGCAAGGGTTTATTATTAGCTGATAATGGTGTTGATAATTGCTAGAGTAATGCGAAGTGAATACATAATGGATACAGTGAACTTTTCATGTTTGATAAGTATATGATATTCTAATGATTTAGTAAATGTATGCTTTGATTGAATGTATGCTAATAATTGTGGATGGTGCCTATACCCATGCAAGTGCCAATAATGATTTTGTTATATGTGGTTACACATGAATTATGTAATCAAACAACCCGATTTGGCCCTAGTAGAATTTTGGAATTTTGGTACGGGAATTCCAGTGTTTGTGTGTATAAGAGAGTGTATTTGAGTAAGTGGTTTGGCATGGGATCTATCGCGAGCACGACAGTGTCGCGGGCGCGACAGAATCCTGCATGGGAAGCCTAGAGGAAGTTGGATTATTTGAGATGTATTGGACACATGACGGCATAGGAGTGTGACAAGTGGCTTTGTACGAGGGTGACACGTGGCATGAGATATTATGTGGTTTGGTCAAAATACATGTATAAGGAGATATACATATGAATTAAAAAGGAAATAAGAAATTAAAGAGATGTACATGTATTAAATTTGGAAGGTGGGAATTTAATTTTGGGATGAGGTTGGACCAGCTGCCTTGCTTCCTTTTGTTGGGTTTCTACGGAATTAAATCACATTAAACGCAGCGGAAAATTCGAAACCCGAAACAGGATCCAAGTATTTTCGATTGATTCAAAAAGGAAGAGATTGAATTACTAACCTTTAGAACGAAATAACTCCTTTGAATGCGAACTGAAGACGCTGCCTTTACGCGAACGTCCTCTATCGGTATCCACACGCACGAACAAAAGATCAGAAATCGCAGGGGTGCTAGCTCCCTTGAATGCGAATGGATTTTCTTTGCTTTCTTTCTCAAAGAATAACGATGGCTGTTTTTCTTTTCTTTCTTTCTAAATAGAGAAAACTGGCTCTGTTTTCTTTTCTTTCGTTTTTTCAAGGAAGAAAGATTGCCGCCACACTAATCCCTGTTATTCTAAATAACGTGATTAGTGTTTTATTTAGGGTTAAACTCCTTTACTACATATATCCCATATATAATTGTATATATATTTCAAATCTTTTTCCTCTTAGGAAAAGATAAATAATGATATTATCTCTTAATTCAAAATTAAGATATAATATATATATATATATACATATATTTATATATATATATTTATTTATTTATTTATTATTCTAAATAATAAGAAATAATATATTAATACATATTATTATCTCATATTCAAAATAAGAGATATTTATATGTATAAATATATATATATAAATATGTAATTTCGAAATTAAATATAAATACCTATATTTATATTTTATTCCGAAATAACCCAATAAAATCCATTCTGTTCATTTTGCTCTTGGTGTGTGACCCAATAGGTTTATATTATGTTGGCAGTGGACCTAATCCCATAAAAGCCCACAAGTCATAATTGGTCTCTAGCAAGACATTATGACTACCCAAATAATATAAATATCGTTAGTCCGATTTTAACCTTGCAATAGAACATGTTATTATCCTTTTGTCACACGATATCTTGTTCGAACATAAGTCATGGTCCATGTCAAACTTAAATTGTTCAAACATATAATTTCTCGATCACCAAGTAGACTGATAAATTCAAATGACATTGATCACACTATCAATTCATTTGAGCACGGCCATGCATTTTACAGTCCTACTTATCGAGGGGCCCAATAGATATCTCTCTCATAAGAGAGGGACAAATTCCATCTTGATTATTCACTTTCCTCCGCATAATTCTCATTATGTCCGATCATAAACTTTATAATTATCCGATTAAAGATAACGTTTGATTATGTCAAAACATAATGATCCTTATGTAGGAAACTATGATAACCTCAGGTCAAGGATTCAATAATATATCTATTATAAGAACACTTATGACATTAACCCATGAAGTGATCTTATAGTGGGTCTATCCAGTACTTTGTTCTCTAGCAAGTACATATAGATTTGATTTATATCAACATATATAATCATCCCATGATTATCAATGCAAATCTATACTAGTCTTAATTATCTTTATGCCCTTTATTGATAAATGACTAGGGACAACATGAATAACGTTGTTATTCATAAACATTACAATAATGTAACATGCCAATAATATCAATACGAAGAAAACCATTATATAAATGAAAAAGTAATGATTACATCAAGGTCCAAATGCTTGGCCTAGGGCATAACCACTAACACCTTTTTCCCACGTTGAATTGCTTTGGCCTTTAGTTTTCTTTTCCTTTTTCCTTTGCTTTTCTGTTGTGCTCCCTCTCGTGCTCCCCTTTGTTCTTTTCTTCTTCATTTGGTTTGTTCTTGAGGGAGATCCTCTTGGATTGGTTTGAAGAGTAAAAGAAGGTAAGCTTGATTAGTTTTCTGATCTGACCTCCTTTTTCGTTCTGTTTTTAATTTAAAGTGAGAAGAGGTTTAGCTTAAGTGTTGCTATATGATTTTGTTGAAGCTATGAACAAGAGATTGCATAAAGAGAAGGAAAAGGTTGGAGCTGAATAGAGCATAGAGTTCAAGCTTCCTAGAGGTAGGGATCGTGTGCGAATCTCGTATTGATTGCTTGTAGTGAGCTCATGATATATGTGTATATGTTTGTGATCATGTATTTGATCACGGTGTATGAGTTTTGGATGTGTCAAATGGTTTTCATATAGTTTTGTGTGTAAAGAGTGATTTTAGAGAAATTATGTTTAGGTTTCATTAGACATTTGAGTATGGTTTTTGTCATAAGTAGAGTTACAGAGATTCAATTATGTTGCGTCAAATTGCATCTGAAAGCTAAGATCCAAAGATAAAAATGTCTAAGAGGGCACTGGAGCTAATTCCGGCTCTATGATCCTCGAAAATGTTAAAAACCGGAGTATTTCTGGTTAGGTCGGGTTACTGGAACAGTATATGTTGTTTAGCTTATATCTGGAGTTATAAATGTCCAATTGACCTGCTATTTGTCCCGTTTGAAAGTTACCATCCTAAGGAACATTTGTTAAGAAGCAAGCGTTGCATGAAAATGACGTTTAGAGGTCGGTTTATATGATACAGGTTAGAGGTGAAAAGCAGTCTCCTAAAGGTTCCTGACGGAGCCTTCTGTCGCGATCGTGACAGAGACACATTCTTCAGCAAGTGGGGTGCTATCCTAATCATGTTGTGTAGTGTGACTCGGAGAGAAAAGGGAGCGAGAGCACGAGTCGTGCTCACAGAGAGAGGAAAGTGAAAGCACGTAACGTGCTCCAGGGAAAAGAAGGAGTGAGCATGAGTCATGCTCACCAAGAGAGAAATATAGGAGAACGAGATGTGCTCCGGTTGTGTGAGAGAGTGAGCACGAGTCATGCTCAAGGAGCACGAGTCGTGCTCCTGCCTCTCTTTTTCTGATTGTCCTGTTTTGATCTTCTGCTCCTGTTTTAAGTTGTTATTGGTTTATATGAGTTTTTCATGTTACCCTTTGGTCCGTGTTTGGTTTAAAATTACCTTTTTAAACCTCTTACATGATTCGTAATAATTATATGTACATGATTAATAAAGTTGTACATGAATTAAATGTCCCAAAAGTTGATAAATGCACTTGAATTACAATTGATGAGATGGTATCTGTGTATAGTAACTGAGTTATTTCTGAGCCTGATTGCCATTATAGTGGATAGATAAGCGTGCTTAAAATGGGTTAGAGTGCAGCTGCTAGAGTTAGCCTTAATTATGCCAAGAGTTCGGAATACCTTGTGTATTCCACAGAGTTTTGAGTTAATTCTCCATATGCAAAATACTGTAAACAGTATCCAGAGTTGCCCATATCCACCATGAAAGGAATTCAGGCTTATTAATGTTGTGTAGTGAACTTGAGATGATTAAAAGTATTATTCTGAATAGATGATATAGTACATGAGAGTCATGCTTAAGTACATTATAGTTCTGTATACAAGTGTATGATTACATGAGTGTGTTTACATGTATGTGGACACATGATAGCGTATATTTGAATAAATGAGATGTACAAGTTATAGTGTGCATGAATTAGTGAAAGAGTAGATGTTACTTATATGTGAGCTCAGAGTATTTGATATTTGAGCATGCAACCTATATATGTATAAGAGCTATATGCATGAGCTATTTGATTTTGTCAAATGAAATGTGTGATTTATTTGTGACTTCGAATAGAAGTCCTTTGCATTATTTTCATCCCCATTAAGCGTTATCGCTTATCACGGATGTTTATCTCCGTGTAGGTTTATAGGTTCGGATCAGTGAGCGGGCATTAGTAGGTCAAGGCCACTAGGAAGGATTGTTATCTTTTTGTATGAGTTAGAGATAGAGTCGGTGATGTTTTGAGTAACATCATTATGTAATAAAAGTGAAAGAATCACATGTAAATGTATATGTATGTTAATTGGAAATAGATTGTAATACGAACATGTATAATGATAAATGTATATATGTAGTTAATATGAATTGCATGTTGGGCCCTAGTGTAGTAGTAATTTATTTTATTATTCTTAAATGGATGTGTATTATGCTATCGCTTCCGTTAGAGTATGTATAAATGTATATGTATATGTATATGTCCATGTAGCGCCCTGATATCCTTCCAGGGGGTATGGGGTGTTACATTTTAGTGGTCTCAAAGCATAGGTTAGAGGTTCTGGTCTATAAGATGTAGAGTATAGATTAAATGTCAGAGTTCGTCTAGAGCTGTGGCCTAATGCAGATGGCATTTTGTGTAGTGTATAGATGGAGTTACATGCGAGTGGAAAGATTAGTGAGATGTCGGATATAGTGAGTAATACGAATTTATATGGTTAGTAAGAGTTTGAGATGACACTCCGTATTCCTGTCAGCTATCTCCTTGAACCGTGTGAACATAAGCATAGTGAAACGTGGGGATGGGAAGAAGTGCATTACAGTAGCTTACATTGCATTTTTGCATCATTTTGCATAAATAAATCATCACATGGCCATTCCATCCGCATCCCTCATTTGTATGTGAAAAAGCATCATTGTATGTACTTCATTAAGAAAAGCTGACAGGATATACATCGAGTGACTGATGCTTAGAAGAAGTGTATAGATTAGAGTGCAGTGTGTTAAGGAAAGTGTGAAGTGTGTACGATTTGATAGCTGTATGGTATAAGTAATAGCGATTTGGAGATTTGTTTAAGGATTTACCTGTGTAAGTGATTAGTGGGGAAATTTCGAGGACGAAATTTCTTAAGGGGGAGAGATTTGTAACAACCCGATTTGGCCCTAGTAGAATTTCAGAATTTTGTTTTGGGAATTCCAGAGTTTGTGTGTATAAGAGAGTGTATTTGAGTAAATGGTTTAGTGTGGGTCCTGTCGCGAGCGCGACAGTGTCGTGGGCGCGACAGAATCTCCACAAGAAGCCTAGAGGAAGTTGGATTATTTAAGGCGTATTGGACACATGGCGGCATAGGAGTGTGACAAGTGGCTTTGTAGGAGGGTGACACGTGGCATGAGATATTATGTGGTTTGGTCAAAATACATGTATAAGGAGATATATATATGAATTAAAAAGGAAATTAGAAATTAAAGAGATATACATGTATTAAATTTGGTAGGTGGGAATTTAATTTTGGGATGAGGTTGGACCAGCTGCCTTGCTTCCTTTTTCCCACGTTGAATTGCTTTGGCCTTTAGTTTTCTTTTCCTTTTTCTTTTGCTTTTCTGCCGTGCTCCCTCTCTTGGTCTTCCCTTTGTTCTTTTCTTCTTCATTTGGTTTGCTCTTGAGGGAGAAGCTCTTGGATTGGTTTGAAGAGTAAAAGAAGGTAAGCTTGATTAGTTTTCCGATCTGACCTCCTTTTTCTTTTGATTTAAAGTGAGAAAAGGTTTAACTTAAGTGTTTCGATATGATTTTGTGGAACCTATGAACAAGAGATTGCATAAAGAGAAGGAAAAGGTTGGAGCTGAATAGAGCATAGAGTTCAAGCTTCCTAGAGGTAGGGATCATGTGCGAATCTCATTTTGATTGCTTGTAGTGGGCTCATGATATATGTGTATATGTTTGTGATCATGTATTGGATCATGGTGTATGAGTTTTGGATGTGTTAAATGGTTTTCATATAGTTTTGTGTGTAAATAGTGATTTTAGAGAAATTCTGTTTAGGTTTCATTAGACCTTTGAGTATGGTTTTTGTCATAAGTAGAGTTACAGAGCTTCAATTGTGTTGAGTCAAATTGCATCTTAAATTTATGATCCATAGCTAAAAATGTCTAAGAGGGCGCTGGAGCTAATTCCGGCTCTATGATCCTCGAAAATGTTAAAAACCGGATTATCGCTTGTTGGGTCTGGTTACTAGAACAATATAGGTTGTTTATCTCATATCTGGACTTATAGATGTCCAATTGACCTGATATTTGTCCCATTTAAAATTTAACATCCTAGGAAACATTTGTTAAGAAGAAAGTGTTGCCTGGAAATGAATTTTAGAGGTCGGTTTAGATGATACAAGTTAGAGGTGAAAAGCAGTCTCCTAAAGGTTCCTGACAGAGCCTTTTGTCGCGAGCGCAACAGTGGTCGCGATAGTGGCAGAGACACATTCTTCAGTATGTGGGGTGCTATCCTAGTCGTGTTGTATAGTGTGACTCAAAGAGAAAAGGGAGCGAGAGCACGAGTCATGCTCACAGAGAGAGGAAAGTGAGAGCACGTAACGTGCTCCAGGGAAAAGAAGGAGTGAGCACGAGTCGTGCTCACCAAGAGAGAAATGTAGGAGCACGAGATGTGCTCCAGTTGTGTGAGAGAGTGAGCATGAGTCGTGCTTCTGCCTCTCCTTCTCGGATTGTCCTATTTTGATCTTCTGCTCCTATTTTGAGTTGTTATAGGTTTATATGAGTTTTGCATGTTACCCTTTGGTCCGTGTTTGGTTCAAAAGTACCTTTTTAAACCTCTTACTTGATTAGTAATAATTAAATGTACATGATTAATAAAGTTGTACATGAATTAAATGTCTCTGAATTTGATAAATGCACTTGAATTACAATTGATGAGTTGGTATCTGTGTATAGTAACTGAGTTGTTTCTGAGCCCGATTACCGTTATAGTGGATAGATAAGCATGCTTATAAAGGGTTAGAGTGCAGCTGCTAGAGTTAGCCTTAATTATGCCTAGAGTTTGGAATACCTTGTGTATTCCACAGAGTTTTGAGTTAATTCTCCATATGCAAAATACTGTAAACAGTATCCAGAGTTGCCCATATCCACCATGAAAGGAATTCAGGCTTATTAATGTTGTGTAGTGAACTTGAGATGATTAAAAGTATTATTCTGAATAGATGCTATAGTACATGAGAGTCATGTTTAAGTACATTATAGTTCTGTATACAAGTGTGTGATTATATGAGTGTGTTTACATGCATATGGACACATGATAGTGTATATTTGAATAAATGAGATGTACATGTTATAGTTTGCATGACTTAGTGAAAGAGTAGATGTTACTTATATGTGAGCTCAGAGTATTTGATATTTGAGCATGCAACCTATATACGTATAAGTGCTATATGCATGAGCTATTTGATTTTGTCAAATGAAATGTGTGATTTATTTGTGACTTCGAATAGAAGTCCTTTGCACTATTTTCATCCCCACTAAGCGTTATCGCTTAGCACGGATGTTTATCTCTGTGTAGGTTTACAGGTTCGAATCAGTGAGCGGGCATCTGCAGGTCAAGGCCACTAGGATGTATTGTTATCTTTTTGTATAAGTTAGAGATAGAGTCGCTGATGTTTTGAGTAACATCATTATGTAATAAAGGTTAAAGAATCACATGTAAATTTATATGTAAGTTAAATGGAAACAGATTGTAATAAGAACATGTATAATGATAAATTTATATATGTAGTTAATATGAATTGCATGTTGGGCCGCAGTGTAGTAGTAATTTATTTTATTATTCTTAAATGGATGTGTATTATGCTATCGCTTCCGCTAGAGTATGTATAAACGTATATGTATACATATTTGTAAGTGTTTATGCTTGTTTGAGTGAATGGGTGTGTCTGGCTTATGTTTTGAAAGCTTTGGAACATATGTGTTTTGTGCTGAGGAACTGGGAAATGCGACTCTGTCGCGATCGTTTCCAGCTTCGTGCGGCCCACTCGAAGGAAATCTTCACGAGTCGTGAAGATTGCCCGATCGGTTTTGAGTGGCTTGGCAAGCAGTTCTTCACGACACGTGAAGCATCTTCACGAGTCATGAAGAATACCTCGAGTTTTTCACGACACGTGAAGCATCTTCAAGAGTCGTGAAGGAGAACGACTGCTCGGTTTTGCCCACTCGGCAAGAGGAGCCTCGTTCGGCATTTGGCTGATCGTTCGCTGGGCAGGGACACCCGCTTGCCATGGCGCGCAGCTCGGCAGTTGGGCTTGAGCACGAGTCGTGCATTCCAGCATGACTCGTTCACAAGCAGTGGAGGCCAGCACAAGTCGTGTACCATTGCACAACTCGTGCTAGCCTGTTTTCTCGCTGTCGCGAGTCGTGCATTGCGACACGAGGCGTGACAGCCCCTTCTAGCTTGTAGCGCTCAGGCTACTGTCATGAGCGCGACAGTAAACCTCCTCCTCTTGCCTATTCTGTTCTATTTTGCCTAAATGTCTACTTCTCTCTCTTGGCAATGTTTTTTTTCGCACTGTGTAAGTTATGTTTTGTATTTTTATACAAGTGTATTGATGTTTTTGAATTGTGCTAATAATATATGACATGCTAGTGTTGGACTTTGGCTTTTGACATTATCTAGTGATAAATGTTTAGAGTGAGTGTTTTAAGCCTAAAGTGTCAAAGTAGTGGATAGATAAGCATGCTTATAAAGGGTTGGGGGGGCATGCTCTTTGCAAAAAAAAAGTGTTCTTCATCCTTAGGAAAAAGGCAGACGAGAAAAAGATTTAAAAAATTCTTAGGAATTTAATTTTTCTTCCTCTGTTTAAAAGATTTCAATTTTGATTTGACTTGAGCAAGAAAAATTAATTTCCTTGGCTTAAACACTCCATTAAAATCATTTTTTAAGGTTTTTCTTTGTGTTAAAAATGAGATTTTCTCAAATTTTTTTGGTGTTTTGCCACCGCAAAATCGACAAGAATGACGGATTAAGATATCATTTCTCCACTCTATAAACTCTGAGGGTAAATATTCTTGAATCCATTTTCACTATTTTATTTCGTTTCATTTTTCATTATTATTGTTAATATTGTTCCTATTGTTATTATTATTCGTATTATTCTTGTCACTGTGTTTTTTGTTGTTGTTGTTATTATTATTTTTTTTTATTATCCTGTCGCCATCATCATCATCATCATCATCATCATCATCATCATCATCATTATTATTATTATTATTATTATTATTATTATTATTATTATTATATTTTTTGTTTATTTTTTACTTTCATTTTTTATTCTTGTCATTACTATTATTATTATCAATATTATTATTATTATTGTTATTATTATTATTATTATTATTATTGTCAACGTTTTTATTTTTATTTTTATTTTTATTTTTATTATTATTATTATTATTATTATTATTTTATTGTTGTTATTATTACTTTGTCATTGTTCTCATTATTATTCTTGGGTTTTTGCATGACTTATTTTTAATTTCCTTAGCATGTGAATTGTTTGCATATTAAATTGACATGCCTAATTTAATCCATTTTATCTCATACACATGTGTTAATTATTTTTGTATATTCTCTATCTTTTATATGTGTTGTTTGATTGTAAAATTATCACTAACATTTTTAATGTCATTTTTTGTTTGGGATTTCAATGTGATTTACCTTGTGTGAGCATTTCCATGACCGCACGGAGGGGTCACGACGCGTAAGAGACTGCATCGCTTGGTTGAGATCTTTCCTATCCCCTTGTGTGTTTGTTTTTACATGTAAATAAAATAGTTTTATTTTTTGCAAATGTAAGATAAAAAATCACAAAAATATTTTTTAACTAAATTGAGATTTTATTAATAAAATTGGGACCAATGTCCCTCATCTTAGCCAATTAATGTAAAATGTCACGAATAAAATGAAGAGTTAAATTTTCTAAAATTGGATCACTCATCCCGGTTTTCAATCCAACAATCGAATAAATCTTCGATTCATCTTCAAGTGAGCGTGAAGGAACCAATGTTCCTGAATCAAATAAATATCCAATTTTATGTATGTCATTTTTCTATGTTTGATTTTCTTTTGTTTGTTTTAAATTTACGTTCATATATTTTGTGGGCCCTTGTAATTAATTATTTTCGGGACAACATTATTTAGCCTTTACATGGGATTGTATTCTGTCCCAATTTGCATTTCAATTTTAATTGGCTTTCTTTCATGTGGGATTGTATTATGTCCCGATTTCTCTTGTAATTGTGTGCTTGACGTGTTTACTACTTTTCTTTATAGCTTTTATTTACTGCTTTCAAATGCTTGTGATGTGCTTTAAATTAAATGCATTAATCGTGTGAGATGAGATATATAATTTTATAAAACAAGAACTCATTTATAGTTAATCAAGACATAAATAAAAGTGAAGTTCCAAACACCATCTATGGTTTAGACCAATAGAGATTAGATGACCTTTCCCAATGTTTTGCATATTGGGTGGCGACTCTAAAATACCTCAAAGGTACCAAAAGGTGTCATGAGGCTAGATAAACTCCCCAATGTTCTATTAGGTAGAGATTCCAAGATGTCTCATGGCACCTAAGATAAAAAAAGACGCGAACCAATCCCTCGAGCCCTAAAAGCGGGTCTTGTCAAGGAGGGCCTTTGCTAGGTTCGGTGCGCGTCACACTCAATTAAATCCTTTATATACCATTCAGCCACTACACAAATTTTGCATTTAGCTCACTTTAATTTCACTTAATCATTCAATTATTCAATTTACATGCTATATTAGCCATAAACATCTTTTACTTGCTATATTACACAACATAACTCATCATTTCCTATAGTATTCCATTCGGCCACAACTTTCGCATTTCATTATAATTTCTTTTAATTCCTTTAATCACTCTATCATACATTGCATATGTTTTACATGTTATGTCCATCATTTATATGCCATATAAGTCATGTATACTTTATAAATTCCTTAAGTTACCATTCGGCCTATATGTGGGTTTTCATACCATAATGTTTAAATTTATTATAAGTATAGTTATACACTTATTTAAGTCCACTAAACACGATTATCAAGTTAGTTTTAATTAAGCATGCCTAAATCTCATGTTCATATTTAGACATAACCTGAAATTCACACATAATCAATGGAAAAGGAACGATAATATATCCACTCACCTTAGATTCTTGTTCTCCACATCATAAATTTGCTCTCCATGCCATAACTCCTTGAAACTCCATCATTTCCTTTAAATTCCTAAGGTGGCCGAATTCAAAAATCCACATAACTTTAAAACCAAGCTTCCAATATGAAATCTAACATCATAAATGTGTTCTAAACCCTCAAAAACCCCCATAGGGACGAATAAACCAAATTAAAAATGCCTAAATCTCTTACCTCAAATCTTGACATAAATTTTGCACACTTGATTTTCTCAACTTCCAGTGCTCCAAATGGACTCCAATAACTTCTATATGATTGTAGAGAAGCTGAACTTTGTCTAGGAGGTTGAATTTTGGGGAAAGATTGGAGAAATAAAGAAGAAAAATGGAGGAGGAGTTAAGAAAAACCATTCGGTTTTGAAGAAGAAGAAGGAGGTCGGTTTTGGCTGGATTTCTTTAGAGAAATCTGGCCTCCTCTCTTCTTATATAGCTCTTTAATGAACCGAATCAGTCCAACCAAGGTGGTCTAATCCATTTAAACCAAAATTTTGATTTTTCGGTTCAATTACACTTTTTCAAAGCATCTATATGTTACTCTCATTATTTCCACTTCTAACCAATTCCATTGATCTTAAAGCATCAACAATAGGCTCCCTGCAAATGTTCAGCTCAATCGGAGTCCATTTGGACCTCGGTTCACTTAAATCGGTCCGATTCGATCAATTTTTTCTTCTGTCGTAAAATACAACTCTAAAACTGTCAAAATTCACAGATAATATTTCCATTTCCTTATTCTATACACTCAACATCCATTAGGCCTCGTTCACTATTTATAACCCCTCGGTTAAACCTCGATCAGACCTCGGTTCAAATTGAACCAAATCAGAGGCCAATTTCAGAATGACTTTCGGAGGTCAATTTGACTCCGTTTTCAGCTCAAATTTTATCAATAGAGTCCTTATGGCCCACAGATCATTTTCGCGAAATAATAAAAATTCTGAAAACGGACAGCCGGGTTTGTTGTATAGCCAACCCGGGGTTACCCATCCCGGAATCGCTATACTTCCGGCAAACTTGTCATTAAACTTTGACACTGGCAAACTCACTCCTTACACTGTTAGACGTTGCGATCATCATGATAACACTGAAATTATTCACTGACACTTTTAAACCGGTATTTGGGCCATTACAATTCTCCCTCACTTAGAAAAATTTTGTCCTCGAAATTTCCTTTATGCATCACTTCCCCATTTCAATATCACTATATCGTGAGGTCATTCAGTTCAAACCACTCATTCACTTACATCAGCTATCATACCTTACACTCCCTTACGATTCTATAAACTTATACTATCCTTATGTTTCCTTCAATACCTTCACTCAATTCTACTATCAATACCCATTCATGGCATGTATACGTATCACTTCGTCCTTATTACACTAACTCCGATCTTAGGACCGCCTAAACCTTTGCTCCAATACCAAAATAAATGCAACACCCATATACCTTCTATATGTATACTGTCGACTTAGCTATACCGAGTGAACACCATGATCGTCCTACGATAACTGTTTTAATGCAATTACAGGTAAATTTTTTTTTCTTCGACACTTATTAATAATTTCACTTTACAATATCACTTATCAATTTCATTTCAGTTAGACACTTATTTCGTTTAACAATTTTCACTTATCACTTAATTATCGATTGACCTATAACTGTCTCATTTTACTATTCATTTGGTCCACATATACGTCATTATAAATTTCATTACTAATATGTTATTTCTTATGTACAATAACGCCACTAATATACCTATTTACCCTTCATTGTCACTAGCATAGTAGTTAAATCATACTTAATTTAATTGCTTATTTACTTAATATTTAATCAAACAATGTTATTCTAAAATTCTTAAATTATTCGCTCACTAATTACAAACACGCATTTATTATCTCTCTTATTACATAATTACATTTTAATCCCTTTCCTAGCCTCAATATCGTCAATTTGCAACTTAGTCCCTTACTTTATGCTAAATTTCAATTTAGCCTTTAATTATTTTATATTTACGAAATTGCAACTACTTAATTTCATTATTACACTATTTTATTATTTAGCATACAAATTTGCATCTACTCACTACCATAATATTTTCCTCACATTACACTTTAGTCCCCACATTATTCATTAATTTCAACATTACCATTCCAGTTTACTATAATTACAATTATACCACTAGTTATAATTAGTCTCACTTTTAATATTATTTTTTTTTTGAGAAGACTTTTAATATTATTATTAACTAACAATTTTACATTTTTGTCTTTAAACCACTCATTTAAATCATCTATGCACTTATGCATAAATTTTCACTAACTACAATATAATTGATTAAATACAATAATTTATTCAATTATTTCTTCCATATGATAATCCACTTAAATTAATTAATTAATTAATTATACTACTGTTTTGTCAATTAACATATTCTATTACTAATTCATTAATTAATCCCATCTTAATCATATTATTTATTAAATCACTTTAATTACATTATATATATATAAATATTCCATAATTACTTCACCAATTATAATTACCTACACTTAAGTCCTTAATCTTTTCACTTAATTCCACATACATCCCTAACTTTTTCATTAATTACATCTATGTCCCATCTTTTACATTAATTACATTCATGTCCTTACTTTTACCATAATACCATCCATATCCTTTCTTTTACACTAATTCCCTTTATGTCCTCATTTTCCACTTAATTACCATTTTTCCCTCACTTATTCAATAATTACCATTTTAATCATATTTACTTCCCATTTTACACTTTTACCCTTATTTACTTATTTAATTACTATTTTATCCTTTTTACACTTATATTCCACTTTTAACCTTATATTTTCACTAAATTACATTTAGGTCCTTATTTTATCACTCTTCCACCAATTTACTATTTTAATCTCATATTTTGCCAAAATTACAATTTTATCCTTACACTTACACTTTTTATCTAACTTTCTTACTTTTTGCTAACTTTTTTATAAAATTACCGTTTTACCCCCAAACTTTTTATTTATTCCATTTTAGTCCCATTTTCACCCATTTGCACTTTTATTACTATTTTAATCCTTTTTATCACTTATTTACCATTATGCCCCTAGTATGGACCCGGTAGAAAATCTACTGATCGAATATACGGGACATGGGCCCCACATACCCATTACACTATAAAATGATCCCTATAGGAGCATTTTCACTGCACTGCACTACTCTCAACACTAAATTTCACTGTATACAGCTATAAGCCTTCATTAGCCTATCGATAGTTAGTCGCTATATCTCATACCGCGGTGTGGAATCCCTATGGCTAGCCAATTATATCCTAGACTAGATTTTCCTACCAGACAACTTCTAAGGGCAATATTTCATCAATATTCATATAAACATCACATTATGCCATCACACTTATTTTGTCATACACTTCATTTTCACTTACCACTTTACATACACACTCATTTATCATCAATTAATCATATTATGGCATCACATCACATTAGTTATCCAAATACACACTTTATTCCTTATAAATACCATTCGGTCAAGGTATCACATTTTCACATTATGCACTTAAATCTCATTTAATCACATATTCACACTCTTTACATGTTAAACTAACCAAAAATATCATTTATATGCCATAGTTCATCTTATATCTCAATTAAATCCTTTATATACCATTCGGCCACTACACAAACTTTCCATTTAGTTCACTTTAATTTCACTTAATTATTCAATCATTCAATTTACATGTTATATTAGCCATAAACATCTTTTAGTTGCTATATTACACAATATAACTCATCATTTCCTTTAGTAGTCCATTCGGTAACAACTTTAGCATCTCATTATAATTTCTTTTAATTCCTTGAATCACTCTATCATACATTCCATATGTTATACATGTTATATCCATCATTTATATGCCATATAAGTCATGTATACTTTATAAATTCCTTAAGTTACCATTCAGCCTACATGTTGATTTTCATACCATAATGTTTAAATTTATTCTAAGTATAGTTATACACTTATTTAAGTCCACTAAACATAATTATCAAGTTAGATTTAATTAAGCATGCCTAAATGTCATGTTCACACTTAGACATAACCTAAAATTCACACATAATCAATGGAAAAGGAAGGATAATGTATCCACTCACCTTAGATTCTTGTTCTCCACATCATAAACATGCTCTGCAAGCCATAACTCCTTGAAACTCCATCATTTCCTTTAAATTCCTAAGGTGGCCGAGTTCAAAAATCCATATAACTTTAAAACCAAGCTTCCTATAGGAACCAATAAACCAAATTAAACACACTTAAATCTCTTACCTCAAATCTTGACATAAACTTTGGACACTTAATTTTCTCAACCTCCAATGCTCCAAATGGACTCCAATAACTTCAACATGATTGTAGAGAAGCTGAAATTTGTCTTGGAGGTTGAATTTTGGGGAAATACTCGAGAAATGAAGAAGAAAATGGAGGAGGAGTGAAGAAAAACCATTCGATTTTGAAGAAGAAGAAGGAGGTCGGTTTTGACTTGATTTATCTAGAGAAATATGGCCTCCTCTCTTCTTATATAGCCCTTTAATGAACCAAACTGGTCCAACTAAGGTGGTCCAACCGATTTAAACCAAAATTTTAGTTTTTCGGTTCAATTGCACTTTTTCAAAGCATCTATATGTTACTCTCATTATTTCCACTTATAACTAATTCCATTGATCTGAAAACATAAAAATTAGGGCTCTTTGCAAATTTTTAGCTCAATCAGAGTCCATTTGGACCTCAGTTCACTTAAATCGGTCCGATTCGATCAATTTTTTTATTCTGTCGTAAAATACAAGTCTAAATCTGTCAAAATTCACAAATAACAGTTCCATTGCCTTATTCTACACACTCAACATCCATTAGGCCTCATTCACTATTTATAACCCCTCGATCACACCTCGGTCAAACCCCGGTTCAAATTGAATCGAACCGAAGGCCAACTTCAGAATAACTTTCGGAGGTCAATTTGACTCCGTTTTTAGTTCAAATTGTATCAATAGACTCCTTATGGCCCACATATCATTTTCGTGGAATAATAAAAATTCTAAAAACGGACAGCTGAGTTCGCTGTATAGCCACTACGGGGTTACCCATCCCGGAATCGCTATATTTCCGACACACTTATCATTAAACTTTGACACTGGCAAACTCACTCCCTACACTGTTCGACGTTGTGATTATCATGATAATAATGAAATTATTCATTGACACTTCTAAACCGGTATTTGGGCCATTACAGAAAGCAAGTGGGAGTGAAGCCAAGTGAATTTAAGAAGCTTAGAAGCAAAGAGGTTCGGGAATTTGTGGATTTGTGTATATTTTTATTTTGGTATTTTGATGTGATTTTCTAGAAATTTGTGAGGTTAGACTTGTTTATGCCTATATAAATGTGGTGGGTTTTGATGAATTTGAATAGAGATGCCATGGTTGTGGTGTATTGAATCAAAGTTTGAAATTGGGTGAGTTATAGCAAAAAAATCTGGGTTTAATGAACTCTTGATTTTGATTGCCTAATTTGGTTGTTTAATTTACGTTAATTAAAATAAAACATGGGTTTTATGTTGTATAATGTGTAGTGAATGATAGTTATTGATTGTGTTGAGACTTGATGAGTCAATTGCAAGTTAGGTTGGTTTTGGACATGGAATTATGTAGATTTTGGCTGTAGGAGTTGGAAAATCGACTGTGTCGCAAGTGCGACACAGCCCAGTTATCTGAGCTCCTACAGAAAGGAGCCTTTATCGCTAGCGTGACTTTGGTCGCGGGTGTGATAGAGCGCTATTCTACCGTGCTATTTGCTGTCGCGAGCGCGCCTATGCATACGAGCATGACAGTGACTTTCTCTATCCTCTGTCGCGAACGCGGCAGAGGCCTGCCTGCCCTTCCCTGCACGAGCGCAACATTAGGCGAGTTTCACCTCTGTCGCGTGCAGGACAATTCCCCGTTTTATTATATTATTTTCCTTCTATGTTAGTTAGCATGGTAGCTTACCTATGGGACGCAAAGGCATTTGTGTATGAACTATTATGTACTTCAATATATGTTCTACATGTGTTGTATTAATGCATGGCCTACAAAAGTCAAGTTAGTGGATAGTTAGGCATGCCTAAAGAGTTCTGTCAGCTGTAGCCCCAATGTGTTCTAGACCCTGATCAGGTTACCGTTTGGGTCCTCGCGATCCCTAATGTGTTCGGATCATATTTAAGATCCCCAATATGAAAATGTTTTTGGATGAAAATAAAGAAATTTCTTTTAAGCGTACCCTCTGCTACTAATGTGTTCACTCATTATCCACTACTCTGAGTTTGCAGGCGTATATGTGATTCTCATATGAATGTGATTTTGTTATATAAAAGAATATATGTTATGAAACTCTTTTGAATCCATTGCATGATATAAGATTGTTATGCTCATATGGATTTACGCATGCTTGTGCCATATGTGTGTGTTTCTCTTACGGCCATTGTGAATGGTCGTTAATCTTTTGTTTTCCCACTAAGCGTTATTGCTTAGCATGGGTGTTTCATCCGTGCAAGTGCAGAAGCTGAGGAGTTTTTGGGAGATCTACAGTAGGTTAGGCCAACACAATAGGAGGGCTTTTGAAGGGACTTGTGTTTTTGTATATTGTACCTTTTGTATAACCTTTTTGGTTCCTTTTGGGCACAATTTTTAAGTCTCAAGCAGAGGCCTTTGTCAGTGCCGGAGTATGAGAAGGAATTTAATAGGCTTAGTAAGTACGCTCCGCCGGGTATCCTCAACGAAGACTTCCATTGTCAGCACTTTGAGGCAGGTTGAATGAATCTTTTTGGGTAATGTTGATTTCTTTGATGAGTGGTCCTACGGTGTATTTGTAATATTGTGAAGATAGATATTGTATTCCTATATCTTTTTGTAATGAATATTATGTTATATCAATGAATGTAATTTCAGAATTCTATTGACAGTTTTGAGCCTGTTCTTTATAATGTACAGTTTGTTTTTATTTATCCTATTTATTTGATATTTTATTGCATAGCTATGTTTAGTTTTGTGACACCCTTACCTATGCGGGGTCTCACTCTCTTTTGTGGGTGAGCTCCCTTACGTATAGGTAGAGGGTGTTATAGTCTTAGTCGCAAACATCATTGAAGATTTTGAACCCTGGTATTATCTTTCCACCTACCCACTGAGGCTCTGCTTCTCCAGTTTAAGCACAAACGGAGGATGCAGGAACAAAATTCTCTGAAATATGAGGGATCTTATGTGACCTCTTCCTACTCTTGCCATGCACACTTTTATAACCCAATCCCTTTCGATCCTTCTAGCCTTTCGTAGTGACAGCTGACTGCAGCCCTTGTAAATTCTTGCCCAAACCAGCCCCTAGGAGGAAGTGCATCTTCTTCATCATGTTCACCACTTGAGGGCCCGCTCTTTTCCAATCACAGATATATGAAAGCCACTAAATGGCTGATTAGAGATTACCAAGGTAGACACTTGGTTTTCTTTTGCAGCTTTAATAGTTACCACCTCCCCTTCATGTGGTATCTTGATCATCTGGTGTAGGGTAGACGGCACTCCTCCCAACTTGTGGAACCATGGCCTTCCAAGTACGGCTAAAAAGTTTGCTAGGATAAGCAAGACCACAAACTCCGTCTCCATTTCAATAGGCCTAGTCTTGACTAGAGCTCTGAAAGTTCATGACGCTTGTCTCCGAGAGTTGTCATAGGCTGTAATGGTCAAATCAGACTTGCTCAGCATACTTTTATCTAGCCCAAAAGCCCTAAGTGCAACTAAAGGATAGACAATATTATGGACTAGCCATCATTAACCATAACACAAACGGTGTGCTTGTCATTAATCTATGGCCTGATATACAATGGCCGATTGTGATTGCGGCCTTCAGCTGGCATGTTAGCATCAAAGTATACCAAACTCTCTCCTAATCCCCCCTTAACGAGATCTAGTAACTCAGATGGAGAAATCGTGGTGGCCACAGTAGACTCACACAAGGCCTCAACTAACTTCTGCCTATGTGAAAGGGACTGTCTCCAAAGGTCCCAAATAGATACCTGAGCTATGGTCTTTTTCTACTGCTTTATTATGGAATTCTCTTCCGGCTCTTTTTCCACAGGTGCTTGCACTAGGTCCTTTGATTTCTTGACTTCTGGAACCACTCTGCCACTTCTTGTTACAACCCCAACTCTTTTTCCCTCTTCATCTGAATCCCACGAATCCATAAATTTCCCACCTTTCTCCTCTTCTTCATCTTCTTCTCCACTATCACTAGTGGACGAACAATCTATCTTCGCCACGTCAGGGCGGGTGATAGCAACATACTAATTACCATACAAGTCTTGCAAGACATAGCACTCAAGTAGACTTGACCCAATCATAAAGACAGGTGGCGGTACGGCATTATAATTGGACTTCTTCTTGCTCTCCCTCTGTTCAGGATCAGTGATCTGCTTACTATCAATCAAATCTTGAAACTGGTGCCTTAGTCTTGCACAATGGTCTATCATATGCCCAGTGTGCTGGTGGAATGCACAATACTCAGTATCTTTATGGCTTGGCTGTCCTTGGGTTCTGGCTAGCTTGGGTGGCAGGGATTAC
Source organism: Excoecaria cochinchinensis (assembly GCA_947683425.1). Lineage (NCBI taxonomy): Eukaryota > Viridiplantae > Streptophyta > Magnoliopsida > Malpighiales > Euphorbiaceae > Excoecaria > Excoecaria cochinchinensis. The sequence goes on from CANTUQ010000020.1 coordinate 2,010,761, forward strand.
ATCTTCCCCTCCTTTACTAGTCTCTTTAACACCCATGATATAGGTCGGCCTTGCTGGTCATCATCAAATTCAATTTGAAAGGCATCTAAAGTTGTAAGTTATTAAAACCCTAAAATTGCATGTTTCCGATTCTTGTCATGGAATTGTTTGGCATGTATGATCAAATTTTTTTTGTTTTCCGCTGCGTGATCATCATACACATACCATGACATATCCCATCAGTGGTATCAGAGGCTAAACATGCTTATTTTAGTGCTTTAGGTGCATGAAATAATTAATTAAAAATCGTTACTTTTAATACATGCAATGCTGAAATTTTCTGTTTTGAGTTTTTTGCATTGTTTTGGTGTAAAAACGATTTTAATTGATTAGATAGGTATTATAATTAATATGACATGTTAATATACTGTCCTTAGGTTGTTTAGGGGCTGTTAATGGTCAGATTTAATTATGTATACCTGATGGTACATGTTAATGTTAAAACTAGGTGCATTATGGCATGTTAATTGAAATTTTAACAACTAGTTTTATATATTAAATGTAAAATTGGTTTTGGCATGTTTGTAAGTGTTTTTAAAATATTAAATATCAGGTCTGGACATTATTTAAATATGGTTTTAATTCTGGTCCATGACAAATTAATTGATTAATTTTAAAATCACTTAAAACATGACTAGTTTGTGTTTGTTACATGTTTAATCAACATTGTTTTGTTTTGATTTGATTAAAATGGTAAAAACACATTTAGATCAGATTGGTACAGAATGTTAAATCAATATTTATGACCTTATTTAGATTATTAAATGACTCATAAAATTGATTTAAGTGTTTGTGCATTTTTGGCATCACATAAGCATTAAACAACTAGTTTTTGTTGTTTGTTTGTTTTTATATGCATGCCATGTTTTATATATATGTTCTTCATGATTTTATTTTTAATTCATGTCGGTACATATTATATGAATTTTTAATGTTTATGGGCAGTATGACATATTATTAAAATGGCAAAATTGGAAATTATACTAGAGTTGATTTATAGCACAAATCTAACTAGTTTGTGTTTTGGGCTTTTAAGAGAACTTATTCAATAAGAGGATTTAGTCCATTGGGCCTCGGCCCAGGCCCATCATAGGGTCATCTCTTAAAGGTTCAAGTACACAATTTCCATTAATGGGCTTGGCTAATTTAATTAAAATTGGACTTTGTTTGATCCATGAATGTTATGTATATTAATTTGCTTGTTTGGTGTGATAAATGGATATGCATGGTGCATTCATGGGCCCTGGGTTTTTGTAATTAATTATGGCCTGCGAGCCATTATGTATTATTGTAAAAGTTTCATTTATTTCTTAGAATAGAATTTACTTGAAGACTTTGTAAATCAAGATGAAGCCCAACTAAGAAGATTCTTGTGTAATAGTATAGAATCTTAGTTGTAGGTTTTATGGGCCCATGTTTGTCACGCTTTACTTTATGCAATTATTTATATAAGCATGCTATGAATGGATGACAAAGCGTATGCCATGTAAGCCGTAATAAAATGAATCCCTAAAATAGTAAGTTATAAAGTTGCCTTCCTAATTCGAAACATGTCAAGGCATCGATCATCGGTAACGTAGACTAGGAGTCCTAGATGCGCCCGATTATCTTTGTGAGGCATGAGTTGTGAATGTAGGTTGGACTTAACATGGAAAGGGATGCCCGAACCTAGGCAACTAATAAATGGGTTTGTGCTATAACATCTTAAGATGTTAGCCCATTTGATCCAAGAGTCATGTACGAATCATGATTGGAGTTATCCTACCTAAGTAACTTAACTTGTTAGGTGTACAAGCTCAGCTTGACTAATAAGGTTGTTGTGAAAAGTGGATCTTGGCCCACATTCAATCACTAACGCGAATTATTTAAAGGGATATTAATTCGGTTTGTGGGATTATTAATAAGACCTCATTTAATCTTGCTAAATTTTATTGTAGATTGAAAAATGGCATCTTCAAACAACAATTTCTCATTGCGATCGGTCCTTGAAAAGGACAAATTGAATGGCACCAATTTCATAGACTGGTCTCGAAACTTAAGGATAGTTCTTAAGCAAGAGAAAAAGTCGTATGTTTTGGATGCACCCTTGCCTCAAGAACCTGCAAGGAACGCCTCTGCGGTTCAAAGGGAAACTTTTGAGACCAAGAAGAGCGACTCCAATGATGTGACCTGTTTGATGCTAGCCACTATGGTGCCTGACTTGCAAAAGCAATTTATGGACCAAGAGGCGTATGCGATCATGGTGCACTTAAAGGAAATGTTCCAAGAGCAAGCTCGTCACGAGAGGTTTGTGACAACTAAGGCCTTAATTTCCTGTAAAATGGCTGCAGGTACTCCTGTTAGTACACATGTACTCAAGATGAAAGGGTATCTTGATACTCTTGAGAAGCTTGAGGTACAAGTACCAAAGGAATTGGCTACTGACTTGATTTTAGGATCATTGGCTGATGATTATGATCCATTTGTAATGAATTATAACATGCATGCGATGAACAAGTCAGTTACTGAACTTCATGGGATGCTTAAGAATGCTGAAGAAAACATTCGAAAGACTAATCCCATACTGATGGTTCAAGGGGGCATTAAGAAGGGACCGGCTAAGGGAAAAGGAAAGGGAAAGGCAAAACCCAAGAATGACCTGGCTCGGTTCAAGTCAAATGGGAGCGCACCTCAGGCCCAATCCAAGCCCAAGGCGCAAAAGCCCAAGGAGAGTGAGAGCACTTGCTTCCATTGCAACAAAATAGGGCATTGGAAGAAGAATTGCGCTCTCTTCAAGGAAGAACAAAAAAAGAATGGAGCCAAGGCGTCCAGTTCAGGTATTTTTGTTGTTGAAATTAACCTTTCTATTTCTACCACTTGGGTACTAGATACCGGTTGTGGTTCTCACATTTGTTCAAATGTGCAGGGGCTAAGAAATAGGAGATTACTTGGGAAGAATGAAGTGGACCTCCGTGTGGGGAATGGAGCACGAGTTGCTGCCATGGAGATAGGCGACTATCAACTCACTTTACCTTCAGGACTTTGTTTAATTTTGAAAAATTGTTATTATGTGCCTGCTATGAGCAGAAACATTATTTCAGTTTCATTATTGGATTTGGATGAATTTGATTTTGTTATTAAAAATGGCAATGCTCGTATTCGTCGCCAAGGCATTTCATATGGCAATGCCATGTTGCAAAATGGCCTTTATATCCTTGATCTATCAAACAAAGAGTCCATATACAACATTAATACAAAGAGGGTTAAATCAAATGAGTTAAACCCTACTTACTTCTGGCATTGTCGTTTAGGACATGCAAACGAAAAACGCATTTCAAGACTCCACAAAACTGGAGTACTTGGGTCATTCGACTTAGAGTCTTATGATACATGCGAGCCATGTTTGCATGGAAAAATGACAAAAAGTCCTTTTAATAAGAAAGGTGAGAGGACTAATGGCTTATTGGAGCTAATACATACCGATGTATGTGGACCATTAAGTACACAAGCCAGAGGTGGTTTTAGCTACTTCGTGACATTCACAGATGACTTCAGTAGATATGGCTATGTCTATCTAATGAAGCATAAATCTGAAACTTTTGAGAAATTCAAAGTGTTTAAAAACGAAGTAGAAAACCAACTTGGCAAAAGTATAAAAGCCATTCGGTCAGATCGAGGTGGCGAATATTTAAGCCAAGAGTTTGACTGTCATCTAAAGGAGTGTGGTATTATATCACAGCTCACTCCTCCTGGAACACCACAATGGAATGGTGTGTCCGAAAGGAGAAATCGAACTCTATTGGACATGGTTCGATCTATGATGAGTCAAGCAAATCTTCCTGTCTCTTTTTGGGGCTATGCATTAGAAACTGCTGCGTTTCTACTAAACCGTATTCCAACTAAAGCAGTTGAAAAGACACCATACAAGGTATGGACTGGGAAAGAACCCAATATGTCATTTCTCAGGATTTGGGGCTGTGAATCACATGTTAAGAAATTAACATCTGACAAACTAGAGTCCAAATCCACTGTCTGCTTATTTGTGGGTTATCCCAAAGAAACAAAGGGATACTACTTTTACTCACAAACCGAGAACAAAGTATTTGTTGCTCGCAAGGCTGTTTTCTTGGAAAAGGAGTTCCTTCTCAAGAAAGACAGTGGGAGTAAAGTAGAACTTGGAGAAATTCAAACGCCACAAACTCCTATACAGGATGAGTTGGAAATGGGATCAAGTTCACAACCAATTGTGGAACAAGAACCCATTGCACAAGTACCTAGAAGGTCCGGTAGGGTACGTCAAGAGATTGAGAGATATGGTTTTCTAATCACTGACAGTGACACTATTGAGTTAGTAGATCGTGAGGATCCTACTACCTACCGAGAAGCTATTGAAAGCCCAGACTCGAAAAATTGGCTTGAAGCCATGAAATCCGAGATGCAATCAATGTACGATAACCAGGTTTGGACCTTGGTTGATCCACCACAAGGTGCTAAAGTAATTGAATGCAAGTGGCTATTTAAACTCAAAGCTGATAAGACCTACAAAGGTAGACTAGTAGCGAAAGGTTTTCGACAAACACATGGTGTAGACTATGATGAAACCTTTTCGCCTGTAGTCATGCTCAAGTCCATTAGGATCTTGCTTGCCATAGCTGCATATCATGATTATGAGATATGGCAAATGGATGTCAAAACTGCTTTCCTCAATGGAAATTTACTAGAGGAGGTGTTTATGACACAGCCTGAAGGTTTTGTCAATCCCAAGCATCCTAAGAAGGTTTGCAAGCTTCAGAAATCCATTTATGGATTAAAGCAAGCATCCCGAAGTTGGAATCTTCGTTTTGATGAGGCAGTCAAAGAATTTGACTTCGTCAAGAACGAAGATGAGCCTTGTGTATACAAGAAGGTTAGTGGGAGCATAGTAGTATTTCTGGTCCTATATGTGGACGACATCCTTCTCATTGGGAATGACATTCCAACATTGCAAAAGGTTAAGCAATGGTTGGGGAAATGTTTCTCAATGAAAGACTTAGGTGAAGCTGAGACAATACTTGGCATTCGGATCTACAGAGATAGATCGAATCGGCTATTGGGACTAAGTCAAGAAAAGTACATAGACAAGGTACTAAAGCGTTTTAGTATGGGAGACTCAAAGAAAGGGTACATACCTTTGGCTTTGGGAGTTCCTTTAACTAAAGAACAGTGCCCTAAAACCAAAGAGGAAAGGGACAACATGAGTAGAATCCCATATGCATCTGCTATTGGATCTATCATGTACGCTATGTTATGTACTAGGTTGGATGTTGCTCATGCACTGAGTATAACCAGTAGGTTTCAGCAAGACCCTGGTGAAAAGCACTGGTCTGCTGTAAAAGGGATTCTTAAGTACCTACGAAGGACTAAGGATCACTTCTTGGTGTATGGTGGTCAGGAAGAGCTCGTCATACAAGGCTATGCCGATGCTGCTTTTCAAACCAGCACTCAGGACTCAAGATCGCAATCTGGATTCGTTTTTGTTTTAAACGGTGCTGCTGTCAGCTGGAGAAGCTCAAAGCAAGAGACCGTTGCCGACTCAACTACAGAATCTGAGTATATTGCAGCAAGTGAGGCTACAAAAGAGGCTGTTTGGATTAGAAATTTCATTTCTGGATTAGGAGTGGTCCCAAGCATCCTAGATCCATTAGAAATTTTTTGTGACAACAACGGGGCCATTGCACAGGCCAAGGAGCCCCGGTCACATCAGAAATCCAAACACATACTCAGGAGGTACCACCTGATCAGAGAAATCATTGATCGTGGGGACGTCAAGGTCAGCAAGATAGCAAGTGAAGACAATGTAGCAGATCCTTTGACGAAACAGTTGCGCCCAAATCTGCACGAAGCTCATTTGAGATCATTCGGTCTTAGGGCTATGCCCAATTGGGACTAGTGCTAGTGGGAGATTGTTAGTGTAAGCCCTAGCCCCAATACATTGTAATAAAACACTTTAGTTAATAAATGAGGCATTTTGTTTTATCCATTGTATTCCTGTGCATGTCAATTGATAGAACTATCCAAGAATGTCGTTTCAGTTTAAGTTATCATGTGTGAGGCACATGGTTGTAAGACCTTGAAACAAATGAGACTTCATTCTAAATATCCCTAGTCAGTCATTGTTATGGGAATAACAAATGAATTAAGACTAGTATGCTCTCTCTGATTAGTTGAGTTCTGTCTTACGGATCATAAGGACAAAAGTGTCAATCAGAGATCATAGATACATGTTTATAACATGGTATTTGGATACGATCCACACATGAGAACACTACATGGTACAAGTCATAAGTGTTCCTCATATGCAAGTTTTGTATCGGAGTTCTTAGACCTAAAATCTCTATGAAACTCTTTATGAATTACTGTGTACTTTGACATACACCTAACGTGCTCGTAACTGAGTGACAAGTATGGGTATGCTTGGGTATGCATTGATTCATGTTAGAGAGCATGAGAGAAGTGAAGGGATTACCCCTCTCTATAAGAGAGAAAATATCATCGGCCACTTGATCAGTGAACTGAGAAGTGTATGGCCATACCGAGATGAAATAATGAGTAACCATTATTTATCTGAGAGTTCAGGGTCACTGGAATATCAAGAAAGGAATTAACTTACACATGAGGATGACTTGTTCCATGCCTTATGTTAATTCTGATATTTATGGGTAAGGGAATATATAAAATTGCATTAGGTCACTAAATGCCAATTGCATTTTCATTTAATTTGGAATGCTATAATATCTTGCTAGAGAATATATATAGCCTTTGAATTAATTTTTAATTCATTGCCAATATTAAATGGACCTATAGGATCGCACACAAAGCATTGGGCTTAAAATACTTGAATAAAGTATTGAGCATTAATTTAGGCTTTTAATTTAAGTCAAATTAATGTATATGTAATGGGTATTTAATTGCTAATGGACCTTGGTCCATGAGAGAGGAAATTCGGCCCACATAGGTTTAATTTCAATTAATTAATTATGTTGTATTAATTAATTTAATTGAGTATTAAATCGTAAGATATTTAAGTCAAACTAAATCACTTAATAATGGGATGACCTAGCCGAAATTCCAAAGGATATATACCATGGGAATTTCAGCACATGTTAAATGGTAAGTGATTAGTTTGATTAATACATCTTAAGGTTTTATTTCAAATCAATTTGAATTTTAAATTCAAAAGGGATTGAGCTAATATTTACTACTGATCTTTAGGAAGTGTTTAAGGTTGAATTAACTATCTCAAGGTAGAAAAATTCGGATTAAAGACTTGCCATAAGGAGGGGTATATATTATATAAGAATAAAACCCTAAGAGAGAAAAAAAAAGAGTGGTGGCTAGGTTTTGCGTGAAACATCTCTCTCTCTCTCATTTTTTTCTTCTTGGCCGAAATACACAAGGAGAAGGATTCTTCCTTGCTTGCTTGTGACTTTGAGCATTGATTACACATAGTAGAAGGACAAGATCAAGTCTTGTGGCTTCAAACTAATTCCATTACACAATACATATTTAGTAAGCTAGCACTTTCGGTTTTGAGCCGTCTTTGCGAGTGTGTGTGTGAGAATAGAGAGGAGTGGCGAAAAAGGCTGTTCCTTGGCATTGGTGGTGAACATCTAAGGTAGACAAGATCATCTAAATTGCTGGTCATCATCAAATTCAATTTGATTTGAAATAAAACCTTAAGATGTATTAATCAAACTAATCACTTACCATTTAACATGTGCTGAAATTCCCATGGTATATATCCTTTGGAATTTCGGCTAGGTCATCCCATTATTAAGTGATTTAGTTTGACTTAAATATCTTAGGATTTAATACTCAATTAAATTAATTAATACAACATAATTAATTAATTGAAATTAAACCTATGTGGGCCGAATTTCCTCTCTCATGGACCAAGGTCCATTAGCAATTAAATACCCATTACATATACATTAATTTGACTTAAATTAAAAGCCTAAATTAATGCTCAATACTTTATTCAAGTATTTTAAGCCCAATGTTTTGTGTGCGATCCTATAGGTCCATTTAATATTGGCAATGAATTAAAAATTAATTCAAAGGCTATATATATTCTCTAGCAAGATATTATAGCATTCCAAATTAAATGAAAATGCAATTGGCATTTAGTGACCTAATGCAATTTTATATATTCCCTTACCCATAAATATCAGAATTAACATAAGGCATGGAACAAGTCATCCTCATGTGTAAGTTAATTCCTTTCTTGATATTCCAGTGACACTGAACTCTCAGATAAATAATGGTTACTCATTATTTCATCTCGGTATGGCCATACACTTCTCAGTTCACTGATCAAGTGGCCGATGATATTTTCTCTCTTATAGAGAGGGGTAATCCCTTCACTTCTCTCATGCTCTCTAACATGAATCAATGCATACCCAAGCATACCCATACTTGTCACTCAGTTACGAGCACGTTAGGTGTATGTCAAAGTACACAGTAATTCATAAAGAGTTTCATAGAGATTTTAGGTCTAAGAACTCCGATACAAAACTTGCATATGAGGAACACTTATGACTTGTACCATGTAGTGTTCTCATGTGTGGATCGTATCCAAATACCATGTTATAAACATGTATCTATGATCTCTGATTGACACTTTTGTCCTTATGATCCGTAAGACAGAACTCAACTAATCAGAGAGAGCATACTAGTCTTAATTCATTTGTTATTCCCATAACAATGACTGACTAGGGATATTTAGAATGAAGTCTCATTTGTTTCAAGGTCTTACAACCATGTGCCTCACACATGATAACTTAAACTAAAACGACATTCTTGGATAGTTCTATCAATTGACATGCACAGGAATACAATGGATAAAACAAAATGCCTCATTTATTAACTAAAGTGTTTTATTACAATGTATTGGGGCTAGGGCTTACACTAACAGGCCTAAATTTGAAAAGTACCTTAGGTTCACCCCTATAGCCGACACCTCAGTCGTCTTCCTAGTTCTACTGCCACTGCTAGAGCCTATCGACTTATTAGGCCCTTGATTGCTATAGCCCTTTTTCGTAAAAGCTTAATTGCTTGCCCTCTTTGCCATGTACTCATTCTTTGCCTCTATGGCGATGTCTTATAAAGGCTCCCAATCCTTCAACCCTTTCATTTTTAACCCATCCCTCAAAGTATGGACTGGCATTCCTAATGAACAACCGGATCTGATAAGGAGTATCAGGTTTACGCTTCATCTCCATAACCCAATTCCTCCACCGAGTGAGATACTCGTGAAAAGACTCTCCACACTTCTATTGCAGCAACTCTAGATCCTTTAGCGTGATCTCTGTATTTGTACTGTAACACCCCCACCGTCACCCCCGTTGGAAGGGCGCCGGCGGGCGTGCTACCCAACACTCACTCACAACATACACACATTCACTAAGCGGAAGCATACCAAAACAATAATAATAGCAAATTGTATATCTCATATAATCAAAATATAGAGTTATTTAAATATACAATATCAAAAATATACATCAAAAGCCTTTACCAAAAAGATACATGAGCCATTAAACCAAAAATATTACATTTATAAAAAGAAATACAGGCGAAGATAACAAAACAACTCTACTCCTATGTGGCTGACCTGCAGATGCGCGACGCGACCAAACTTCTAAAATCCCGCCACCTATATGGGAAAAGAACCCGTGCTAAGCGATAACGCTTAGTGGGGAGGAGAAACAGACAAGAAAGCACTAACAAAAATACAAGTAATAATATGCATCAAGAGAATAGAGCATATACTTACTGTATTCACTATAAAAATAGGAAAAATTTGAAATATAGACTATATATAATCACTATATCCATTCACTAATATACTTGACATAATTACACTAACTCAAACTGATTCACTAAGGTAAAATGATTAATTCAAATAACAATACACTATATATATATATATATATATATATATAACACGTTACGATAGCCTGTACTTCACTTGTGGTGGATACGAGAAAAACACTACACTAAACTGGAGGCTAGGCCTCAACAGCATCACTAAGACCCTATTAGCCGGGTCATCGCTTAAAATCGGAGGCTAGGCCTCAACGATATCACTAAAACCCTATAAGCGGGGTCATCGCCCTTTCGGAAAGTAAATATAGGCAGCTGCACTCACTAACCCTTTATAAGCATGCTTATCTATGCACTACACTGACGTTTCAGGCCAACCGCACTGATTCAAGTTAAAACATTTGACATAATTGGGTAAAACAAATTGAAACATATACATGCCCAAAAATTACCATTACAACTCTAATCCTGTATTAATTGAAGTATTAATAAGTCTAAATCATGCACTAGAAAGAAAACATGCCAAACAAGACAAGAAGAGGACAATTCATAATCAAAATAGGGCAAAAGAAGAGTCCTACTATTGCTGCAGGAAGACAGAGGGGAGGAGAGCACGACTCGTGCTCCTCAAGTATGACTCGTGCTCAAGGAGCACAACTCGTGCTCCTTGTGCCCTAGTGTGCACAACACCATCTGAGCACGACTCGTGCTCAGCAAAACTTGCCCTTCGAGTCGTGCTGAACAGCACGAGTCGGACGCCCCCTCTCTCAATTACGCACGAAAACTCGATGGGCAGGAGAAATTGCTTTTGTCGCGATCGCGGTAATTTTTCCCAACCCAGAAATGCCCCTAACACTCTACTCAACAAAATCACTCAAACACTCATCACATAAACATGCAAAATTCTTACTTCAAATCCCAATTCCACCTCCAGAACATTCCCAAAGCCAAAGAAACATGTATTACATAATAATCAACCATAACTCATCATGGATTCAATCAAAACAAAACTCAAAAATTCATTTTTCTTAAATGCTCTTGTTCTTCAAATACACATGCAAATATCACTTTATCACTAACAATTTAACTCATAATCACTACTTAATCAATACATGTCTTTACCCAAATAAAACACTCAAGATTTCAAGGATTAAAGACACAACAAACACGTAATCCATATGAGAACTAGAGCAAAAACATCACTTTGTAGGGTAAGCAATTTCAATTCATAAACAAATATAACCAACAAAGCTCCCAAACCTGAAATGAAGCTTCAATCTTCTCCCTCAATGCCCCACTTTCTCTTTCCCTTTCTTCTTTCTACGCTCTTCTGATTCTTGCATAAAAACCGCAAAACACTCATAAATCAAACCAAGCAAACCTCTCAAAACTTAGAAAATGCCAAGGAGATGAAGAAGAAGGAAAACCCACATAATATCCATGAACTTACCTCTTGATTCTAGCTCAAAATTCAGAAATCTAACTCCAATCTTGAAGACCCACGTTGAGCACACACACAAGAGAGTAGAGAGAGTAGAAAAGTAAAGAGAGGGAAAAAGAGGAGGAAGAAAACATGAAGGGAAAGCCAAAAATCTGCTCCTCTTTCCTCTCTCTTCTTTAATGCTCTTCTATCTACCCAATTCTAGGTGTCATGCCCCCATTGGACCCAAGACTCCCCTTTGACTAACATGCCAATGCACTAAACACAACTCACACACTATAATCTCTTATAAAAATCCATATCCTTGACACCAAACCCATACTCCACTAGATCATTTCCTTTACTCAAGCTTTATTAATTAAATCCACATACCAAAATTACCAAATTACCCTTAATTTTTCTGACTTAACATGCAAATTCCGACTAGGCCCGTTTTGGGTTGTTACATGTACGGCAATCATATTGCCTTAGGAACTCTTTGGAATTATACTGCCTTAGGAACTCTTCGGTCAACAGGTCCCAATCTTCTTTGGACCTTCTGTCAAACCCGTGGTACTAGTCAATTGCAGCCCATATAAGACTTAGTCAAAATTACTCTATCTTATGCTTTCTAGTTAGGGCCATACCCTTCATTACTATTGAGTACTGTTTAATATGCAGAAGTGCCATCAAACTTAGGGATGTCAGGCATCTTAAAGTTCTTGGGGATCAGATCGTCACCGTCTAACTTCTCAAGCGATCCACGAGCAGACTCTATAACTACAAAACATAACAATAATCCACATCAGGCCAACACAACTCTAAACAAACTTTCTATCCTACTCTAGCCCAGAAACGTCTAAACCTACTGCTCTGATACCACAAAATGTAACACCCCTTACCTATACGTAGAGAACTTCACTACAAAGAGGATGAAGGTCCTCGATAGATGAGGGTTGCCACACGCAGACACTCAAACTAAGCAAATACATGCATACCAATCACATCGATAACCGAATAAATTAAAATTCCATAAATTATGAAAGAATAAGCTGTAGAACGAAAGATTGCCTTTCATTGATATAGCATAGGTAATTTTTACATATTTGAAAAAAAAAGATACAAAAGTGCCTCAGTACAACTGAACAATTACATATAGCTAGTATCAAAAGATCTACAAAATATTCTTTACATTGCTCGAAGGTAAACACCTATTACAAATACAAAAAAGGACATAGAGCTCTACACTACAACATCTCTATCTTCTAGTTGTGTCAGCCTAACTGATGCGGAACATCCTGCTCAGATACTCAAAAAACTTCCACACCTACACGGATAAAACACTCGTGCTAAGCGAAATTGCTTAGTGGGGAAAACAAAGATGCACAACGACCACTCACAGTGGCGTCAATAAATAATCACAAGCTAATGGCACAGTCAAATGTTAAGATTTTATAAATTAAATCAAAGCATAACATCACTATAATCATATTATTCCCAAGTTCACATATTGTATACAACTCATTCCAATACTCAATATTTCAGAATTCACATATGATAACACTATTGCACCTGCTTATCAAAACAGTGGATAACGAGTACGCGTGGATATCCAAGGGTATCAATAATACTTTCTTAACACATGGATACCCGAAGCTATCAAAACAATCTCTTTCATTTTATTCCAAAAACATTTCGTGTGGGACCTTAAATAAGATCCAAGACAAAAGGATCACGAAGTTCCGGTCGGGGGACCTGATCAGGCTCCAAATCATACATTGGCTGCAGCTATACTAACTCCATTAATCATGCCTAACTATCCACTTATTCGACTCTAGCAGGCCATGCATCATGCCAGTTATGTTTCAAAGTATAACATACAATTATACATACCATTTACTTTAAAGAATCATCAAATAGAACATATCTAACTCAATTTCCTTCAACAAAATACATCATGCAATGCAACTCCTGATACTTATTATTCTGCTAAGTTAAAAATACCATTTTATATCATTTGCGAATTAAAAACACCAAAATAAGTATAAAGAACTCAAAACAAAGGAAAAAGAATTGAAAAAGAGATAGTTGGAAATTTTGAGAAAAAGGGGACATAACCAGTTTACACGGTGGTATGGCTTTCCCATACAGCAGTGTAAAGCATCTCACATGGAGGTAAGGGTAAACCTTACCGCCGTGTGACACGCCCAGCTCAAAAACCCAACTTGGGCAGAATGCATTTACAAGGAGGTATGGCTGAAGCCATATCCCCGTCTAACAGTCACACGACGGTATGGTATGGCCCTTACCGCTGTGTAACGCAACAACCCCCAAAACAGAACACAATCACAAGGGGCGAGGCTCTTCCTTACCGCCGTGTGACCCACTAGACACCCAAAACACAAATTTCACACACCAAAACTTGACTCCAACTTCCACAAATTCAACTCAACTCAAAAACAACTTAAACCCCCAACACTTGACATCCAAATGAGCCAAACTACCATCATTAGTACTATCAAAATACCAAAACAAACTCAGACAATAAAACCCATCAATAACCTTAATAATTCAAGCAACTTATTCATAGATTGAATTATGCATCAATTAAATATTTTAACTTACCATACAGAAAATACATAACCTTTAGGTTCAATTATACATATCGTACTTCATCAATTAAAGCAATTAAACTAAAATCACTGAAATTGACACACACATGCACCAATGAGTAGAATTTCCCAAACCTGGAACTTCTGAACTTCCAACTCAAGGAGATCCACTCCCACTCGCTATCTCTTTGCCTTTAGATTCTCTAGGAGGATTCTCTGAACCACAAAACCCAGCAAACCACAAATTCAAACTCTAATTCTCAACTACAAAACTCATCTAAGGAAGAAGAATAAGAAAACCAATAACCATCACTTACCACACCAGCTTAGAGCTACCCAAAAATTCACTAAAACTTGCGGTTAGAAGGAAGGATTCAAGAAGAAGTAAGGAAGAGAGGAAGAGGGAAGCAAAGTGATGGGAAAGAGGGACAAGAAGAAAGAACGAGAAGAATAAAAGAAACCCAGCTGAAACCCCTCTCCCTTTTTCCCAATACTTATCTTCTCTCATGCCATATGTCACTCTCTCAAAAGGGAAAGCACACCCCACACTTCTTCTCCATAACTTACCCAATTCTAATCTCCTAACACGCACTACTCCCATACACATACTCACACTAGAACATAACCCAATTAAACATAATAGCGAATTAATTAGACAACACTAACACATGCTCAAAATAAACCACACACACACACACACACTTACACACACATAGGGCTCACTCTACTAGGGTGGTTACGGGGTGTTACAATTTGTGCATGTGTTTAGATAGAGAGAAGGCTGATAGGGTGTACATTGAGTATTTGATATTAAGATTAAGTGTGTGTGACTTAAGAGCATAGTAGATTTTAAGGAAAATGTGTTGTGTGCATAGTTTGAGTTAAGTAGAAAGAGTATTCTGGAATCTTGCATAAATTAATTTGAAAAGATTTTTGGAATAAGATATGAGTATTATTAGTAAAGAAAGAAGCATGTGTGCCGGATGTTTTTGAGTATTAAGGAATCATGTAGCAAAATGTTATAATTTAAATTGTTTGTATATGAGGTGTATGTGCTTTGGTTTCTGATTGGTGGTGAAAGTGATGATTTTTTTGATGAATATGATCGATTTGGATGTAAGAGAATGAGAAGATAAGTATGAGGTTTATTTAAGTCAATTTTACGAGTTTGAGTTTAGTTATGGACAAAAAAAAAGTTATGATTCGTATAGTTATTTGATTTAAAGGAAATGGTTTGAGACTATAGTGATGAGAATAAGTAATAGCAAATAAGTATGTTAAACATAAAGTGTATTGAAATAAGTGAAATGTATGTGTTATAAGTGTAGAACATAGATGTTATATGATGATAAAGAAGTGATCAGTAAGAATGATAGTGAATTGAAGTTTAGTCTACAGATTTTTCTGATGTAAGTGAATTTTGACGATGAAATTCTTTTAGGAGGGAAATATTGTAACAACCCGAATAGTACCCTAGAAGGATTTGTGTATATTAAGGATGAGCGGTGACAAATTTTATACAAGTTGAAGTGTTAGATATGTGAAATGGACAATTTTAGAATGAATGTAAAAGTTTAGGCAAGTGCATTCGTTAGTAAAAATGTGTAGTATGGAATTAAGACTTGATTGATAGAATAAAATGAAGTAAGTGGGCCAATATGTAAGATTATTAATTTATAAATATTAATGTTTAGAGATATGAGAGTTGAGGGATTGAAAGGAGATTTTAACATAAATATCTAAGTTGGACCAATAGCAAGGTGACATGTGGCAAGGAATTAGAGGGTGTATAAAAGAAGAGAGAGGAGGAGAGAGAGGGCAAAAAATCTGCTCTCCCCTCTCTTGTTCCCATTTCCCTCTTCCTCTTCTTCTTCTTCTTCTTCTTCTTCTTCTCCCTCTTGCTTCAATTTTATTTGCTCCCTCTCTTAAATCAAGCCCCAAGATTTAGATGATGTATTTTGCAAGTTCAAGAGATTTAAGTGAAGAGTTTGCTAAGGAAGGGTAAGTTTTAAGTTTTGATTTTCTTTATTCCTTGAATTAGCAAAACCTAAATTAATGCTTGGTGCTTGTTTGTGTGATTAATGAGGGTTTTGGATGAGAAAGACCTCAGGTGAGGTTGAGAGCAAGCAATATGAACCAAGGAAACTATTAGGAGCAAAGGAGTTAAAGTTTGGGAAAAATTTATGATTTTGAGTGTATAATTTGATTATTTACATTTGATTTGATTTTTTTGCAAAATCATGTGTTTAATGATTTTCATGTTAGTCTAAATGTTATGGGTATTGGTTTTAAATATTATTTAGTGTCATTTCATGTATCTAATATCATTAGATTGTATTTTGCTATATCAAATTATATTGAATGTTTTGTTTGGAATCCGGAATGTGTTGTGTATATCTTTAACTCATGATTCTTCACTCTGAATAATATGTTATACTTAAGTGTGATTTGTATTATACATGACTTGCAAGAGTCAGTCTAGTGGATAGTTAGGCATGCCTAATAGAGTCTCTTAGCTGCAGCCCTCAGTTCTGTTTGGACCCCAATCAGGTCCCCGTTTGGATCTTAGCGATCCTTAAAAGTATTTGGATCTTGTTTAAGACCCCTCTGTAAAATGTTTTGAAAATGATAAAAATGTGATTTCGATCTTTGATTCGTACCCGTAAGGTACTGCCATCTGTATACTCATTTTCCACTATTGTGAGTCCACAAGTGTTTTGCTTTGCTTTGTCTTTCTCTGTTTCGTTGTGAACAAATGAATGAGATATCCGAATGATTTGATGATAAGTATATGAACTCGCTATTATCCGAATGCAAATATGAGCCTACCAATGTTATGAATATGACTTGAGCATGTATAAATCCTTTATGATTATTGCATATGTCATTGTGAATGTGGTTTGCCTTGAGGACCATTGTGAATGCCCGTCCATATTACTTATGTGTTCCCCACTAAACGTTATCGCTTAGCACGGAGTTTTACCCTTCAGGTGCGAAAGGAGTTTTTCTTTTGGGAGAGTTGCCGCCAGTCAAGCCAGCACAGAGGGATTAGTGTTAGTGCTTTATTTTTGTAGCATGATTCTTTTATAATAGAACTCTCTATATATTATTTTGTACAGCTTCCACATTGTATATTTTGGATATGTAACTATTTTGTAATATCAGTTGTGATCAGAACATTATTATAATGACTGCTATTATATTAATGAATGATCATTCTGATTGTTTTTGAAAATTTTTAATTTTCGCAGTATTTTAGTATGTATAATGTCATTGAATGTATGTTTCTATATCCTTTGTGTGGTGACACCCTTGCTCATACGACATCTCACTCCCTTGCGGATGGGTTCACCTACGTATGGGAAGGGGGTGTTACAGGTTTTCGTATTAAAGCCTGGTTTAGGCATTTTCTACGTGACTATTGTGTATAGATATATGTTTAGGACTGTGTTAGCAGATGTGGTTGTCTTTGTCTTTCTTTTAAGATGGATTCTGATTTTGTTCGTGGGTCGCTTGAGGGGTCCGCTGAAAGTGTGAATCCCCAAGTTGTAGATCCTTCTGTGTCTGTATCAGCTGAACCTGCTAGGGCGCAACCTGAGGCTGCATCCATGCCCTTTGAGGTCATGTTGAAGATTTCATAGGACATGGCTAGAGTCATAGAGAGTGTGACCGCTCCTAGAGTCCCTACCGAGAATTTGAGGAAGATAGGCCCAGAGGACTTTTATGGGACTTGTTTGGACGAATCAAAATATGCTGAGAAGTGGTTAGAGAAGGTAGAGCAATCTTTAGACGAGATTCGGTGTCCTCTTAAGAGGCGGATAGAGTGTGTGGTGGCTTTGTTGCAGGGATCTGTCTATGACTTGTGGAAGTTGGTCCGTAGGCACCCTCAGTTTCCTAACCCAGTTACTTGGGAGTTTGTAACACCCCGAAATGTACCCTAGAAGGATTTTTATATTTCTAGGGATTTTGATGGTTTAAATCGTATGATTTGATGGTCGAAGTGTTTTAGTAGGAGGAAAAAAAATATGATCAGAATTAAGAAAAAAGAGAGCCTAGGGTATTTCGATAATTTTGCATATATGGATTTAACTGAGTGGAATAAATATGAGGACTAAATTTTACGAATGGATCATCTATTGTCGAATGTAGGTGAGTTGTGGTATTAGGTGTGCCGAAAGGATGAATTCGATATTAACGTAAAAGTTTCGGCAAGTGCGGCCGATTCTAAAAATTGTAAAGTAATAATTTGGGACTTAATTGAGGGGAGTAAAGTTTTAATTGTGGGCCAATATAAAAATGATATTTATGTATTAGGCCAAGGAAAGATTAAAGAAGAGTTAAGGGACCAAAAAGGAGAATTGTCATAAAAATCTACAATTGGCCTATAGGAGGGTGACACTTGGCATTGAAGATTGACTAGAATTTAATAAGGAAAAAAGAAGGGAGACCAACCATTTTTGTTGGAATTCTTGGGACAACCACATTTTTCCTCCCTCTTCACCATACTTCTTTGTTTAATTGGTTTGCTAAGGATTGGATGGATCAAGTGAATTTCTGGGCATGATTAAGGTATGATTAGTGTTAATTTACCTCTCTTCTCTTATTCTTTTCCTTTAGGCTTGAATTCTTAATCTTAGGGTTGGTGAGTAACGTGAATTTTGGTGTGGTTTATGTGAGCAATTGGATGATTGTGAGTGTGGAAAGAGTATGGGAGAAAAGAAGTGCAACCATTAAGCTAAATGGAGCAAATGAGTTTGAGGTTTGGGAATTTTTGTGTTAATTTGTGTGTTAATAATTCTTAATTGATGAATTGAATTTTTTGATGTGTTAGTTTATGAGTTATGTTGATTTTAATTCAATTTTCTGAAGTGATTGTGCCAAATGTGTTGTTTGAAGCTTATTGAATTCTAAAGTATGAATCTGCCTAGGTGGGTCTGATTGACCTTTGGTTCTTCTTTTTAGTACAAGTTGATTTTTACAACTTCAAAATACATGATTCTAATTGGGTTAGAACCACAACATATGTGCCAAAATTTTTGTAGAAGAAACAATAATTTAATTCGGACTCTAAGTATCTCAAAATCGCTCATTACGGTAGCAAAATTTGTCAGGTGTGTCTTTGGAGCAGGGTAGAGACATTTGGGCATATCTCCCTGATTTCAGCTCCAAGTGATCTGAAATTTTGTCACTAGAAAGTTAACATCTTGAGAATTAATTGTTATGAAGACCAAGTGGTCTAAAAATATCGTTTATTAATTAAAAAATGCATGTAAATTCAGTGAACTAAATTACATGTGAATTGAATAAATTCTTATAATGAAGAATTAATTAATATGATGATTAATTATGAATTAAACTATAAGCATAATTTGTTATATGAATAAATACTCAAGACGAGGATTATATAACATGATTATAATTGGAATTAAGGCATCAAATTTAATATGCTATATGAATAAATCTAATTTGATTAGAAAGCAAGAACTTATGATTTTGGATATTCTGTGAGTTATATATATTGTTTGCGCGGATGTGATAAGAATGTATGTGACACCCCAAATCGGGCCTAGTCGGATTTGGCATGTTAAGTCGGGATTTAAAGGGTAATTCGGTAATTTGTGCATGAGAATATTTGACATTAAGGAACTTAGTGCAACAATTAATCTAATATGTTAAGTGGAGGAAGTATCTAGTGAAGTGTGAGTATTGTACCAAGGTATGAAATATCTACTTAAGTAATTATGTGGTGTATGTATGTGTATGGTGCCTTGGTATTTGAAGTCAAAGAAGGAATTATTGGTCCTATAAGGGCTTGCCAAGTGGCTTGGTTGGTGTAGCAATTAATGAAAAGGAAAAGAAAGAGAAAAGGGCAGGGAAGGGAAATCTGCCCTCACGTTCTTCTTCTTCTCCCTCTCGGTTTTCTTTCTTCTTTTCCTTGTTCATTCTCTGCTCCGTCTCCTCCCCTCTTGGTTAGTGTTTTGCAAGGTTTCTGGTTTGCTTTGGTAGAGATTTGGATAAAGATTGTAGAGGTAAGTTGGGGTTTTAGGGTTCTTGCATTTGGGTTCTTCTCTCTTCTTCTTATTCTTCTTCTTATTTTGTTTGAGTTAGAATTTTGGGATAAGTAATTTCGGGGTTTTTGTTTGTGCAAGCTTTGGGTGACAAGAGGAAGCATAAAGGCAAGGAAAAGATTGAGGATTGAGAATTAAAGCTTGAAGAGAATAGTGGGTTGTGCTTCAAAGAGGTTTGGGAGTTATTTGAGTTGTATCTGCCCTAATTCTCACTTTGATTGTGTATGTGTTATGTAATATTAATTTCTAAAATTTTGAGTGTCTTGGCATGTGTATATGTATGCTTTTGGTGGGGTAATTGTATTGGTAATGCATGATTAACGATTGAAGTGCATATATGTGAGAATTGAAAGTGAAATTGCATGAATTGGGTAAGTTGTTCTTGGTGTTCCTAATCTGCAATTCTTGAGGTTTATTTGAATTGATTGTTGAATTTTTTGATAATTGAGTGTATTTTGATCATGAGCATGTGGTATTATGCATTTGAGTGATAAGGTAAAAGTTTGTGTATAATTGAATGGTTTTTGAAAGGTTTTGAAAAAAAAAAGAGAAAAAGAGGAAGTTCTGCGTTTTTGGCTGGGAATTGAAGATGAGCTTCTGTCGCGAGCGCACATCCACCGCGATCGCGATAGAGATGCTTCTGACCAGGAGAGAGGAAGAGCACGAGTCGTGCTCATCCCCTCCCCTTTAGTTTGCTTGCTTTGCCACGAGAAGTGCTCCATGAACACGACTCGGACTCAAGAGCACGAGTTGTGCTCTTGAGACACAAATCATGCTCCCATTGCTTTGTGCTATTCCTCTTTTCTTCCTCAGCATGACCGGTCAGTAGCAGAAGAGCACGAGACGTGCTCCAAGAACACGAGTCGTGCTTAAGGAGCACGAGTCGTGCTTTTGAAGCACGAAACTTGCTGGCTTTTCCCCCTTCCTCTGATTTCTTTCTTTGATGAGAGAGACAATCCGGCCAGCAGCAAAGATCACGAGTCGTGCTCTCCAGACATGACTCACACACATGAGCACGAGCCGTGCTTATGTGACAGAACCTTCGTATGTCTGTCCTATTTTCTGTCCAGTTTCTGAAAATGATCTTTTCTTTCATTTTGCACGATTTCTCACTACTGCTTGTGATATGTTTTTGCTTAATTATTGTTAGTATTTGTATTTTGAAGTGTATGATTGTCAAATGATGGAATGTCTATATTTGATTATAATATATTCGGTAGTGGAAATTCCTGTCAGACAATTGGTTAGTTAGTCTGTATGAGGTGGTTTATCTATGTTAATTATCGTGACCTGTATCGCATGTGCATTTTGAATACAAATGAGTTATGAATGCCAATTTCATGGTTGCTCATTATGAGTATGTCATATTAAAGCATGAAGTGTATTATCGCATGAATAAGGCTTTGTATGGATAATCGTTGGCATAATATGTTTTCCCATATTTGATTCTGATATGCTTTAGGATAATGAATAATGTTAAAGGGTGTAACTGGATTATAGTATATGCTTGGCAATGTGAATTGTATGCTGTGTGTTTGGCCTTAGGAAGATATTTATATGTCTATCAAACTCTGGTTTATGCATGATGATATATATGTACATGTCTTATGCGATGCAAAACATGAATTGTTTTATGCATGACCTGTGAGAGTCAGTCTAGTGGATAGTTAGGCATGTCTAATATAGTTTTGTAGCTGCAGCGCCCTTTAAACGAATTGACCCCAATCAGGTCCCTAGCTGGTTCCTCGCGAACCTTTACTGTGTATGGATCTTGTTTAAGGTCCTTTTAGTGAAATGTTTTTGAATGTGGAAAATAATGTTGCTTTTCGATTCATACCCGTAAGGTACGCTACCGTTCAATTCGTACCCGTAAGGTATGTTACCGTATTTTCTCGTTATCCACTAAAGTGAGTCAGCAGGTATTCTGTTTGCTTTATCTGATATGAATATGAAAATATGATTTTGTATTATTAACTGTTATGCTTAAGTATGTGGAATGGCATGCGTATGATTGTGATCTTGAACTAGTGAATGCAACGAATTTAATATTATGCTATATGTTTCCTTGGTTTTAGCTATCATAGTATTTTCGGCATATTGTCATGTGTTTATGTTTCATAGCATGATATTTTATGTATTAAAATTGCGTAGCGGAAGTGTGGTGTGTTGGACATTGTCCCCTGGGTTTCGGCTAGCGTATGTGCCTTATGGCATGATAACAGTTTGATTATATATGTGTAAATAGTGATTTTTGCATGATAGTTGGGGTGCATTATTGCATGGTAGTCTTATTGCATTTGTATAGGTTTTCAGTTAACGTTTGGGTTATTGGTATGATGACTGCATGTCTAATTGTTATGTAACTAAGCATAATGTGGTTTTGATATCTGATACTTGGGTAAGTCTATGTATGTAAGATTGTAGGTATTACTGTATGATAGTACTGGTATCTTGAATGGTACTCTGTCTGCTTTGGTTGGTTTGACTCGGGTATTGAATGTGGTTATGATTTTCGGAATGCATAGCTTTTATATGCAAGTATGTATATCTACCTTTTAGGACTATATGCATATGCCATTTGAATGTATTATGCCTTGACGACCATTGTGAATGGCCGCCCATATTTCTTGTGTTCTCCCCACTAAGCGTTATCGCTTAGCACAGACTCTTTTCCCGTGCAGGTGGCAGGTTTGGTTCGGTTTGAGTCGCACATCTGCAAGGTCGGCCACATAGGAGTTGGAAGTTTTGGTTTTGGTTGAGCTTCTGTATTTTGGATTTTGTACTTCTGTAGTCTTATGTATATGTATAGGGATTTTGATGTAATATTTTGAGCTATATAAATATTTTTATATCTATGTATTCAGTAATTTCTCTGTTTTATATTTCATCGTAGGCTTTGGTTGTATGATTGTAAGTATGCATGTGTGTGTGCTTTCGCTTAGTGTATGCGATCCTATGAACTACGTATATTCAGCTTTTGCTCCTTAAGTTTTAAATTCTTCCGTATTTATATATGCTTTGTATCACTTTCGTCTGGTAACACACCTACTCGTACGGCTTCCTACTCCCGTGCGGATCGGTTCGCCTACGTACGGGTAGGGGGTGTTACACTATATGTAATTTTGACCTGTTAGTTAGCGTATTCCTCATGTTTGGGCTCAGTCATAGGCGTGATAAGGGTATACGTTAGATGGCTTTCTTTGTTCGGTCATTTGCTTGCTTTGGGGCTTTTTGTTATTTTCGTATTCTATTTCATACTAAGCTATCTAAATGTATTTCTAACTTCTGCATTACATATGAAGAGATATTATAGATAATCAAGTATGATTAAAGAAATAATTTTGAACATAATATCAGATTAAATTATAGGAACTGGATTTGAAGTGACTTAATTGGTTTGGGTACAACATTATTAATACTTGGATATGAAAATGTGTAATTTAAATGGTATACTATATGTGTGTATCCAAATGATGCTGGTATTGATTAATCAGAGTTGAAATGCAATATTGTGGAAAATTGAATGAAAGCATAATTTTATATGACTTTTAAAGAGATTTGCTGGTTTTAGAATCTTGGAATTTTATCTTGTTAAGTGTGCACTTTGAATAATGATAATTGCTATTTAAGTTGGGAATTGAGTTGCATTATATTATTAAGAATGGTTAATTTGAGTTGTGTTTGGAGTAAAGTTCTTGAAGTGTAAAATTGGTGGGTTCTGGGTTTCCAGTAGGTCACGCGGCGGTAAGGATTTCCTTACCCCCGTGTGATTACCTTCTGGATATGAAGGATGCCATGTTACACGGCGGTAAGGCCCTTGCTATACCGCCGTGTAATTGTATTATGCCCAGTGAGGTTTTGAGGCTCGTCGTGTCACACGGCAGTAAGGCATTGCCTCACCCCCATGAGTGACGATTTACACGGCTGTATGGGTAAACCCATACCACCGTGTAACCCTCTTCTGCCCTGCTTTTCTTATGTTCTCAAATGTATTTCTTTTGCACTTCTTTTCCCTTGTATTTGAATGTTAAATTAAATTATGTTCTCTTGCTGATCAATCAAAGATGATTATAATTAGTGTGTTGATTAAAAATTGAATATTATGATGAAATGCGAGTTGTTTTATGCTTGACATGCTAGAGTAGTTCTGCTTATATTATTGTTCCCTGCATGTTTTGTCGGTAGCATCCCTCACTCAGCATCGCATACTGCCTATGTTACCATACAGTATGCTACACGTGGGTAAGAGGTGTTTCAAAGTTCTTTGAGAAGGGGTTCACTAGCAAGTATGTGACTCAAACCTATAAAGATGCGAAGTGGGCACAGTTCTTGAGTTTGAAGCAGAGGGCGATGACAGTTTCAGAGTTTGAGATGGAGTTTAACAGATTGGCTAAGTATGCTTCGGAGGGTATTCTGACTGAAGAGTTTCGGTGTAGGCATTTTGAGAATGGGTTGAATGAGTCGCTGACGGCTATGTTGATTACACTGATGAGTACTCCAAGTGTTGGGTATTATCAGATTGTGCAAGCTACAGTGCGGGCTGAGAGGTTAGAGTTAGTATTGAGAGAGAGGGCTCAGAGGAGAAATCCCTCTCGTGGAGGATCTTCTTCATCCTTGGGTAAGAGGTCTAGGAACCCGCATGATGAGTCTTCTTCAGGCCCGGCTTCGAGAGGCAGGAGGCAGGGTTTAGCTACGAGTATGAGTTCGAGTAGAGGTGGTTCTAGTGTTAGGACCGAGTTGTTGCTTGAGTGCTCTCATTGTAGCTAGCGACACCAAGGTGAGTGTAGGTGGCTCTCTGGTGGGTGTTTCAGATGTGGGAGCACTGAGCACCTTTTGGCCAACTGTCTATGGCAGAATGAGCTTTCTGGTGATCAGAGAGAGGCCAGTAGAGTGGGATTGAATGCTCCGTAAGTGAGTCATGGTATAGGCCGAGGTAGAGGTCGAGGCGGTAGACCTAGAGATGGAGCTGCATCTGAGTCAGTTGAGCATCCCGTGGCAGTGCCAACTAGAGCCTATGCTATGGGAGCTCGGGAAGAGCGGGATGCTCCAAATGTGATAGCAGGTAAGTTTCTACTCCTTGACAATGAATTATATGCTCTAATTGACCCTGGTTCCAAACACTCACATTTATGCACGGATAAGTTAAGTGATAAGTTGCATGATGTAGATCTGTTAGACTATAAGATATGTGTGACCAGTCCCTTAGGGCATAATGTCAATGTGAGTAGGGTGCATAGGAATTGTCCTCTTTTGGTCGAAGGAGCTGGCTTTCCCGCAGATTTGATTGTGCTGCCTTTTAGAGTGTTTGATTTGATTTTTGGTATGGATTGGATTAGTAAGCACCAGGCAGTGGTTGATTGTCATAGGAAGGTAGTTGTGCTTTGGGGTAGATATCAGTCTTCTGTGGTTTTTAAGGGTTTGGGTTCTAGTTCTTTGAGCAACGTGATCTCCGCTATGCAAGCTAAGAGGTTCATAAGGAAGGGTTGTGAGGCATTTTTAGTGGTGGTGTTGGATTATAAGCGTGATCAGGTTCGAATAGAGGATATTCCAGTGATTAGGGAGTTTGGAGATGTTTTCCCTAGTGAGTTGCCTGGGTTGCCTTCGGAGAGGGGGTTGGAGTTATCCATAGAGATAGTGCCGGGTACTTTGCCCATTTCTAAAGCACCTTATCGGATGGCTCCTATAGAGTTGAGGGAACTCAAAACTCAGCAATAAGAGCTATTGGATAAGGGGTTTATTAGACCCAGAATATCTCCATGGGGAGCTCCGGTGTTGTTTGTGAAGAAGAAGGATGGTTCTTTGAGGATGTGTATCGATTATAGGCAAATCAATAAGGTCACAGTGAAGAACAAGTACCCTTTGCCTAGAGTTGAGGATTTGTTTGATCAGCTCCGGGGTGTAGGTGTTTTCTCCAAGATTGATCTTCGGTCGGGTTACTATCATCTACGAGTTCAGGATGCAGATGTGGTTAAGACCCCATTTCGGATGAGATATGGCCACTATGAGTTTCTTGTGATGCCGTTTGGTTTGACCAATGCACCAGCGGCTTTCATGGATTTGATGAATCGAGTGTTTAGGCCATACCTTGACCAATTTGCAGTGGTGTTCATAGATGATATCTTGGTCTACTCGAAGAATGACAGTGAGCATGAGGACCATCTCCGGTTGGTTTTGCAAGTGTTGAGGGAGCATCAGTTGTTTGCGAAGCTTAGCAAGTATGACTTTTGTCTTTGGGAAGTGTCTTTCTTGGGGCATATTGTGTCAGCTAAGGGTATCCAAGGTGATCTGACTAAGATTGAGGCAATTGTTAATTGGAAAGCACCTAGGAATGTTTCGAAAGTGAGAAGCTTTCTCGATTTAGCAGGCTACTATTGTCGGTTTGTGAAAGGTTTCTCAGTGATTGCTGCTCCTATGACGAGGTTTTTGAGGAAAGGAGTAAGATTTGAGTGGTTGGATAAGTGTCAGGCTTGCTTTGAGAAGTTAAAGAGGTTGTTAGTCGAAGCTCCTGTATAACTCAACCCATCTCGGGTAAAGAGTTTGTGATGTACAGCGATGCTTCTGGTGTCGGGCTTGGATGTGTGTTGATGCAAGAGGGGAAAGTTGTGGCTTATGCTTCCCGTCAGTTAAGCCACATGGGAGGAATTATCCGACACATGATTTGGAATTGGCGGCTGTGATTTTTTCTTTGAAGACTTAGCAGCATTATTTGTATGGGGAGAGGTGTAGGATCTTTACGGATCATAAGAGTTTGAAGTACCTCCTCACGCAGAAGGAGTTGAATATGAGGCAGCACCGTTAGTTAGAGTTGCTTAAGGACTATGACTACATTTTGGACTACCTGTCACGCCCAGTTCCACTCGCTAAAGCTGATGTAGCTATAACGATAGGAAGTGACCGCGCACGCAAAATTACTTACATATGCTGAACTTAAGGTGATCATAAAAACCGGTACAAATAAATTTTTATCTATACTTATTCATGCCATCCACATGCAGCACACATAAACATATATTTCACCATAAACATGCTAGGTTGTTATCCTTATAGTTACATGCCAACATACTTGTACGTTACACATAAACTTATATATCACATGAGCATACAACTTTACTTACTTTCCATTTTGCATATACTATGTTATTATCTTATGCTTACAAGCCAAAACATGCTTTGTACATACAACACGCATATCCCAAAGGATAACCCAACCTACACTAATCCTAGTGTTGACCTTTGACCTGCGGAGTCTTCCTTCGAATACCTACTTCCGTACCTGCACGGATTAAAGAAAACCCGTGCTAAGCGTTTTATGCTTAGTGGGGAACTCACACATAACAAGCAATATGGTATATTAACATACGCATCAGCAACAGATAAGATAAGCATTTTTAGCATCTCAATTCATAACATATATTCATGCCAATTAAACTATGCAGTCATATTACCATTTATCACATAAGTTAATTTTTCATCCCATTATTACCACACACATTTATTTCCCTTTTTCCTTTATGTAGATTATTTTTGCCTGCAGTTCAAAGTCATGGATAACGGGTAAATTTCAGACAGAAATATAGGTACCTCAAAGGTACTTCTTGTAAACAGAAATAGGTACCTCAAAGGTACTTCTTGTAAATAGAATTTTCAGTCATCTTAGTACCCCTCGGGTACATTTATTCTTGTAAATCAGGGAATCCCGCAAGGATTAATTCATAATGATTCCATCGGAATCAACTTACTTACTTAAGCTGCAGCACAGGGACCCTATAGGTATGCCTACCTATCCAATACTTGACTGGCAGGCTTAAGTTGTTTAATTATGTCATTCATTTCACATTGATCAATCTTCATAGCACATATATCATTCATGATCACATTCTCTTTTACAAATGCACTTTAACCCATCAAATCTTTACATTACTTAGTTAAGTTCAAGAATCATCATGTCATAAGCATATACACATCATTTGAGCATAACATCGCTTTCACACATATGTATATTGTTAATTTATTAAGTAAATTACAAATCTTAATCATGCTCATAAGTTCTCCCCATGATAACTACTTTTGTGATCATTTAATAAACCTAAACATGCATAATAAGTTGAGGGGAAGGTTATGGGCTTGACCCATGCCAACCATATGGTTTAAAACATAAATTTAAGTCATTTTAAGCATTTCTCTGTCGCGCTCGCGACAGTAGCTCACCTTGGGAGCCCTACGAGACTGGGTTTTACACCCATATTGCATCGCGACAACCGATAGATACACGTCATTTTTAGGCAAAGTTGTCTTCTTAACAATTGTTTCCCTATGTCTTATCTTTCAAATGGGACAAGGTTCAGGTCATTTGGATTCCTAAATTAAGAGATATGTATTAAACACTACAGACTGTTCAAACCAACCAAGCTAGTCAGATACATGTCCGGTTTTTGCCATATTTGAGCATCTTAATGACAGAATAAAATTATGGTCATACTTAGACTTTTGTAGGCACAGCCGGCACGGATCCAATGAATCAAGAATCACTCAATTTAGATTTTTCAAACTTTATTTATGACAAAAACACTACCCAGAGGTCAGATCACATATAAACAGAACCTTTCCCTTAACCAAGGTTTATACTTTAATTGAGCTCATAACAACACAATCATCAACTCCAATACAAATCAACCATATAATTCAACTATATCATCTTTCAAATCATGTACACCATAATCATATATAAGTTTCTAAAAAAAACAAGCATACAATTCACACATTTAGATTAGTTCCCAAACCTCATACTCCTTAGCTCCTAATGGGGTTGTTGTTCACTTGTTTCCCCAACCTTAGCCTTGCCTTTGATTCTCTTCTTTTCTTCAGCTAGCAATCAGAAATCCATTACACACAACTCCACAACTTGTTCTCAAACACTAAATCCAGAAATCAGATAAAGAAGAAATACATATATCAAACCCTTTACTTACCTTCCCAACTTAATCTTAATTCTTGATTTCTTACAATTCTTTCTTACACACATCAAACTCCAGCTTACTTCATTCACTCTCACCGCTCACTTTCTCTCTCACGAAATGAAGAAGGAAGAAGGCTCAATATTGGAATAAAGATGCAGAAAATAATGACCTCAAAAACCACTGAACTTTCCCTCTCCACTTAAACAATTAATGCTAAGTGATGATGAGTCCACTCATCACAAACCCACAGCAAAAGCCACTAAGAAAAACTGCTCCCCATTAGCTTCCACTATACATATTTTATTCTTCTCAACTTCCAGCAATTCCCACTAAAAATCTGCTTCCATTAACTTATAATTATCCATTATTTTATGCCTTAATCCTTATTAATTAACTTAATTAGTCATCCACTTAATTAAGCATGCATAATATCATTTCAATCACTTATATACTTGTTATTTTAGCAATTAGGTCCTTTTGTAAATTTCAGATTAATCCACATTGATAATTAATTGCTTAAACACCACTTAAATCAGAAATTACCCCTTAAAACATACACATATATACTTCACATGTCATACCGAAATAACTAGGGTGTAATGCGGCCATTACAACTCTCCCTTCCTTAAAGAATTTTGTCCTCGAAATTCATACCTGCGTCAAAAAAATGAGGATGTTGTTCATGCATAGCAGCTTCTGGTTCCCAAGTTGCTTCTTCTACTCCGTGATGTTGCCAGAGTACTTTAACAAGTGGTATCTGCTTATTTCGAAGTTGCCTTACTTCTCGTGCTAGAATTGTCTTTGGTTTTTCATCATAGGAGAAATCCGGTTGCACTTCTACTTCTTGTACATGCAACACATGAGATTTATCTAATCTATATCGTCTCAGCATAGATACGTGGAACACATCATGTAACTTGCTTAATGCTGGAGGCAAAGCTAAACGATATGCCACAGAACCTATTCTTTCTAAAATCTCATAAGGTCCAATAAACCTTGGACTTAATTTCCCTTTATTACCAAACCTCAATACTTTCCTCCAAGGCGACACCTTCAGAAATACTTTATCGCCTACTTGGTACTCAATGTCTCTTCGCTTCAAGTCAGCATAAGATTTTTGTCTATCACTTGCTGCTTTTAGCCTTTGCTGAATCATCTTAGCTTTTTCCTCAGTATCTCTCACAAGATCCGGCCCAATAATTCTATTTTCATTCAACTATGTCCAACATACTGGTGTACGACATCTTCTTCCATACAGCACCTCATATGGCGCCATGCCAATGCTGGTTTGATAACTATTATTATAATCAAACTCCATGAGTGGAAGGTATTTGTCCCAACTCTTGGAGAAATCCATAACACATGCCCGCATCAAATCCTCCAAAATCTGAATAATTCTTTCCGATTGCCCGTCTGTCTGTGGATGGAAAGCTGTACTGAAATTCAACCTTGTTCCCAAAGCAGCTTGTAACCTCTTCCAAAACTTGGAAGTAAACCGGGGATCCCTATCAGACACAATTGTCAAAGGTACTCCATGAAGACGAACTATCTCTTTAACATACAGATCAGCCAACTTATCAAGAGAATAGTCCATCCGAACTGGAATGAAATGTGCTGACTTTGAAAATCTGTCCACAATCACCCATAATGCATCTTGCTGTTTTGAAGTGAAAGGCAATCCTGTGACAAAATCCATTGTGACATTATCCCATTTCCACTGTGGAATAGGAAGTGGATTCAACATCCCTTGAGGTACTTGATGCTCTGCTTTAACTTGCTGACAGGTAAGACATTTAGATACATACTCAATTATATCCTTCTTCATACCTGGCCACCAATACAGTGGTTTCAGATCCTGATACATTTTATTTCCGCCCGGATGCATAGTGAAAACTGTGTTATGTGCTTCATGAAGAAATATTTTCTTCAATTCTTTATCATCAGCCACACATATCCTGTTCTTATACCGTATTACTCCATTTTTATCCACCGTATAATCACAGTTATCACCTTTGCCAACTGACTGCCATACTTGTTGTAACTTAGAATCATTTTTCTGAACTACTAATAGATCATCTATCAATACAGGTCTTGCTTTTAAATGAACAAGCAAAGCTTCATCAGCTGCACATCTCCATCTTACCTGTTTCAACTGCATCGCTGAAACTATCTTCCTACTTAATGCAACCGCTACCACAGTTGCTTTTCCCGAATGATAATCTACTATGCAGTCATAATCTTTAAACAACTCTAACCATCTTCTTTGCCTCAAATTCAACTCCTTTTGGGTAAGCAGATATCTCAAACTTTTGTGATCGGTGTAGATTTTACACTTCTCACCATACAGATAATGTCGCCATATCTTTAAGGTAAACACTATTGCAGCCAATTCTAAATCATGAGTTGGATAATTCTGCTCATGCAGCTTTAGTTGCTTGGATGCATAGGCTACCACCTTTCCATCTTGCATAAGCACACATCCTAATCCCACTCCAGAGGCATCTGTGTACAACACATACTCTTTACCAGACATAGGTTGCGTAAGAACCGGGGCCTCTACTAACATCTTTTTCAACTGATCAAAACTCTGCTGACATTTTTCAGACCACACATACTTCACTCCTTTTTGTAGCAACCTGGTCATAGGTGAAGCTATCACTGAAAATCCTTTCACAAACCTTCTGTAATATCCTGCCAAACCCAAGAAACTACGAACTTCAAGCACATTCCTAGGTGGCTTCCAGTTCACAACAGCTTCTATCTTAGCTGGATCCACTTTAATCCCCTCAGAAGATATTATATGACCCAGAAAAGATACTTCCCGCAACCAAAATTCACATTTACTCAACTTGGCATACAACTGATGTTCCCGTAGCGTCTGAAGTACCATCCTTAGATGTTGCTCATGTTCTTTCTCATCCTTGGAATAAACCAGAATATCGTCGATGAACACCACTACAAACTGATCAAGATAAGGCCTGAATACTCGATTCATCAAGTCCATAAATGCAGCAGGCGCATTTGTCAACCCGAATGGCATTACTAAAAATTCATAATGTCCATACCGAGTTCTGAATGCTGTTTTAGGTATATCATCTTTCTTTACTTGTAACTGATAATACCCAGAACGCAAATCAATCTTAGAGAACACACCTGCTCCTCTTAACTGATCAAACAAATCTTCAATCCGTGGTAAGGGATATCGATTCTTGACTGTCACCTTATTCAGCTGTCGGTAATCAATACACATTCTCATCGTGCCATCTTTCTTCTTAACAAACAAAACAGGTGCTCCCCATGGTGACACACTGGGTCTTATAAAACCCCTATCTAACAATTCTTGCAATTGAACCTTCAGTTCCTTCAATTCTGTTGGAGCCATTCTGTATGGTGCCTTAGACACTGGTGTCATTCCCGGTAACACATCAATAGATAACTCTACTTCCCTTAGTGGTGGTATACCACCCAATTCTTCTGGAAACACATCAGGAAACTCCCTTACAATCGGTATATCTTGCAGCTTCACATTCTCTCTCTTATTATCCAAAACCAAAGCAAGATAAGCTTCACATCCTTTTCTTAAACATCGACTGGCTCGCATCGCAGTTATCACATTCACAAGAGGATTAGTACAAACCTCTTTTATTGCCACTCTATTCCCTTTGTCATCACTAAGCATCACAATCTTTCTTTTACACTTCACATCAGCGTCATACTTAGTTAACCAATCTATACCCAAAATCAAGTCAAACTCATCAAAGGGTAACTCAATCAAATCTGCAGGAAATTCATAACCTTGCACTCGTAATGCGCAATTCCTATGTACCCGATTCACATACACAGAACTCCCAGAGGACTTGTTACACATATATCATATGCTAAACATTCAGCTTTAGACATTCTTTCACTTATCTTATTAGAACATACATATGAATGAGTAGATCCAGGATCTATAAGAGCAAACATATCCATATCATAAAGTATAAAAGTACCTGCTATCACTTCTGGTGCATCTTGCTCTTCACGAGCCTTCAGGGCATAAGCACGGATAGATCCCGCACCTGACCTGTCTACATTTTCAGAATCAACTGCCCACCTTGACTGATTTCCTCTATCACGTCCTCTACCTCGTCCTCTGTTAACTGAAGGCATATTTGAACCACCTATACTTTGCTCCTGCTGATTACTCACTGCTACATGTGGTTGAGGGCAATTGGCAATAAAATGTTCCGTGCTTCCACATCTAAAACAAGCACCTATGACCTTCCGACACTCACCCCAATGTCTCCTCCCACAGTGAGGGCATTCAGGTATATCAATTCGACTATTGGCTGTTCTTCGACTCTGATGAGCTACTGGGGGTTTTCCCTACTTCTTTCCTCTTACTGCAGAACCATATCTAGATTCCTCTGGTGGTGCCATGATAGAATCTCGTGGCCTTTTTCCCGCATTGTATCCTCCTCTATTGGCACTTCTTTTCTGTCTCCATTCCCTCTGAGCCTCAAGATTCTTTTCAGCTCTTAAAGCTGCCTGTACTATCCTGTAATAACTCACATTCTGATCTGTAGTTAATGAAATCAGCAATGCCTTTTATTTCCTCATTTAGTCCTTCCTCAAATTGCTGACACCTCAATCCCACAGTCAGGAAATCTTTTGGAGCATACTTACTCAATCGATAAAATTCTGCTTCGTACTCAGAAACAGACATGGTTCTCTGTCTCAGAATTAAGAATTTCTTCCAATTTGCCTCTTGATATGCCTTGGTGAGAAACTTTTGCCTGAATTCACTTTCAAAGAAATTCCAATCCACCGGATCAGGAAGCTCAGGATTCTGTAATACCAACTTCCACCAGTCATAAGCAGCGCCCTGAAGTAAAGACACAACACACTCAAGCCACTGATCTTGAGGACACCGTATCTCCTTGAGAATTCTCTCTACCTTCTCAATCCAGTATTCCGCTTTTTCAGATTCATCTAACTTTGTCCCAAAGAACTCTTCAGCTCCAAGCTTTCTTAAGTACTCTGTTGGTATTCTAGGTGCCATCATACGCTCCATAAACCTTGCCATATCCTGTGTCATTTTTATCACTGCTTCCATGGGTCCCGCTAACATCTCATCTCCATGTCTAGCTGGCCTAGATTGTCTAGTGCCCGTCCTCGCAGCTTCACGAGGGTTGACACTTTCAGCTGTTTCCTCTTGACGATCAGGATTTATCGTAAAATCTACAAAAATTTAACCAAGGACTTCCGCATTAGGTCAACATAACTATACACATCCTATCTACCGATTATTCCCAGAAAAGACTAAACCTTTGCTCTGATACCACAACTTGTCACGCCCAGTTCCACTCGCTAAAGCTGATGCAGCTATAACGATAGGAAGTGACCGCTCACGCAAAATTACTCACATATGCTGAACTTAAGGTGATCATAAAAACGGTACAAATAAATTTTTATCTATACTTATTCATGCCATCCACATGCAGCACACATAAACATATATTTCACCATAAACATGCTAGGTTGTTATCCTTATAGTTACATGCCAACATACTTGTACGTTACACATAAACTTATATATCACATGAGCATACAGCTTTACTTACTTTCCATTTTGCATATACTATGTTATTATCGTATGCTTACAAGCCAAAACATGCTTTGTACATACAACACGCATATCCCAAAGGATAACCCAACCTACACTAATCCTAGTGTTGACCTTTGACCTGCGGAGTCTTCCTTCGAATACCTACTTCCGTACCTGCACGGATTAAAGAAAACCCGTGCTAAGCGTTTTACGCTTAGTGGGGAACTCACACATAACAAGCAATATGGTATATTAACATACGCATCAGCAACAGATAAGATAAGCATTTTTAGCATCTCAATTCATAACATATATTCATGCCAATTAAACTATGCGGTCATATTACCATTTATCACATAAGTTAATTTTTCATCCCATTATTACCACACACATTTATTTCCCTTTTTCCTTTATGTAGATTATTTTTGCCTGCAGTTCAAAGTCATGGATAACGGGTATATTTCAGACAGAAATATAGGTACCTCAAAGGTACTTCTTGTAAACAGAAATAGGTACCTCAAAGGTACTTTTTGTAAATAGAATTTTCAGTCATCTTAGTACCCCTCGGGTACATTTATTCTTGTAAATCAGGGAATCCCGCAAGGATTATTTCATAATGATTCCATCGGAATCAACTTACTTACTTAAGCTGCAGCACAGGGACCCTATAGGCATGCTTACCTATCCAATACTTGACTGGCAGGCTTAAGTTGTTTAATTATGTCATTCATTTCACATTGATCAATCTTCAAAGCACATATATCATTCATGACCACATTCTCTTTTACAAATGCACTTTAACCCATAAGCTCTTTACATTACTTAGTTAAGTTCAAGAATCATCATGTCATAAGCATATACACATCATTTGAGCATAACATCGCTTTCACACATATGTATATTGTTAATTTATTAAGTAAATTACAAATCTTAATCATGCTCATAAGTTCTCCCCATGATAACTACTTTTGTGATCATTTAATAAACCTAAACATGCATAATAAGTTGAGGGGAAGGTTATGGGCTTGACCCATGCCAACCATATGCTTTAAAACACAAATATAAGTCATTTTAAGCATTTCTCTGTCGCGAGGTCGCGACGCTGTCGCGCTCGCGACAGTAGCTCACCTTGGGAGCCCTACGAGACTGGGTTTTACACCCATATTGCATTGCGAAAACCGACAGCTACACGTCATTTGTAGACAAAGTTGTCTTCTTAACAATTGTTTCCCTACGTCTTATCTTTCACATGTGACAAGTTTCAGGTCATTTAGATTCCTAAATTAAGAGATATGTATTAAACACTACAGACTGTTCAAACCAACCAAGCTAGTCAGATACATGTCCGGTTTTTGCCATTTTTGAGCATCTTAATGACAGAATAAAATTATGGTCATTCTTAGACTTTTTTAGGAACAGCAGTCACGGATCAAATGAATCAAGAATCACTCAATTTAGATTTTTCAAACTTTATTTATGATAAAAACACTACCCGGAGGTCAGATCACAAATAAACAGAACCTTTCCCTTAACCAAGGTTTATACTTTAATTGAGCTCATAACAACTCAATCATCAACTCCAATACAAATCAACCATATAATTCAACTATATCATCTTTCAAATCATGTACACCATAATCATATATAAGTTTCTAAAAAAAACAAGCATACAATTCACACATTTAGATTAGTTCCCAAACCTCACACTCCTTAGCTCCTAATGGGGTTGTTGTTCACTTGTTTCCCCAACCTTAGCCTTGCCATTGATTCTCTTCTTTTCTTCAGCTAGCAATCAGAAATCCATTACACACAACTCCACAACTTGTTCTCAAACACTAAATCCAGAAATCAGATAAAGACGAAATACATATATCAAACCCTTTACTTACCTTCCCAACTTAATCTTAATTCCTGATTTCTTACAATTCTTTCTTACACACATCAAACTCCAGCTCACTTCATTCACTCTCACCACTCACTTTCTCTCTCACGAAATGAAGAAGGAAGAAGGCTCAATATTGGAATAAAGATGCAAAAAATAATGACCTCAAAAACCACTGAACTTTCCCTCTCCACTTAAACAATTAATGCTAAGTGATGATGAGTCCACTCATCACAAACCCACAGCAAAAGCCACTAAGAAAAACTGCTCCCCTTTAGCTTCCACTATACTTATTTTATTCTTCTCAACTTCCAGTAATTCCCACTAAAAGTCTGCTTCCATTAACTTATAATTATCCATTATTTTATGCCTTAATCCTTATTAATTAACTTAATTAGTCATCCACTTAATTAAGCATGCATAATATCATTTCAATCACTTACATACTTGTTATTTTAGCAATTAGGTCCTTCTGTAAATTTCAGATTAATCCACATTCATAATTAATTGCTTAAACACCACTTAAATCAGAAATTACCCCTTAACACATACACATACATACTTCACATGTCATGCCGAAACAACTAGGGTGTAATGCGGCCATTACACTACCATCCGGGTAAAGCCAATGTGGTTGCAGATACTTTGCATAGGAAGCCGATTTTGGCTTTGTTCTTGAGACGGTTTAGATGGAGATTTGATTCAGATGGTGCTTTGGTTGCCCAATTGAGAGTGAAGCTTACTTTGAGACAGTTGATAGTGGATGCTCAGAAGGATGATGAGAGATTGCAACGGTTTTTGCAAGAGGTCCGAACTGGTATGCAGTCAGAGTTCTCGATTTTGGATGGGGTGCTTATGTATAGAAATCATTAGTGTGTGCCCAAGAATGTCGAGTTAAGGAAGCAGCTTTTGAGTGAAGCACACACTATGGTTTTCACCATGCATCCTAGTAGTGAGAAGATGTATCAAGACATGAAACAGTTCTATTGGTGGACCGGCATGAAGAGAGATATTGTGGATTTTGTGGCAAAGTGTTTGATCTGTCAGCAGGTTAAGGCTGAGCATCAAGTCCCTTCAGGATTGCTCACTCCTTTGGTTGTCCTTATGAGGAAATGGGATGATATTGCCATGGATTTTGTGTCAGGTTTGTCATTGACTCAGAGGAAGCATGACTCGGTTTGGGTGATTGTAGATTGGCTTACGAAGTCAGCTCATTTTCTACTGGTTAGAGTGGATTATCCGATGGATAAGTTAACCAGCATTTATGTGAATGAGGTGGTCAGATTGCTTAGAGTGCCATTGTCTATAGTGTCAGATCGGGATCCAAGGTTCACTACGAAGTTTTGGAAAGAGTTACAATAACGTTAGGTACCAAGTTGAACTTCAGTACGGCATTTCATCCTCAAACAGATGGTCAGTCAGAGAGGGTCATTCAGATTTTGGAGGATATGTTGCGAGCTTGTGCCTTGGAATTTTCTGGCAGTTGGGATTGATATGTGCAGCTTATGGAGTTCGCCTACAACAATCGTTATCAGTCGAGCATCGATATGTCACCGTATGAGGCTTTGTATGGTCGGCCATGTAGGACTCCTATTTGTTGGATAGAGTTGACTGAGCGTTCTGTTGTTGGGCCAGATTTGGTTAGAGATACTGAGGAGAAGATCAGAGTTGTGCACCGAAATCTGAAAGTGGCCAAGGATAGACAGAAGTTCTGTGCTAACCTGAAGAGAAAAGATATTCGGTTTGATTTCATGGACAAAGTTCTCCTTAAGGTTTCACCTTGGAGGAAAGTGTTGAGATTTGGTAAGAAAGGCAAGCTTAGTCCTCGATTTATTGGACCTTATGAGGTGTTAGCTAAGTTTGGTCCGGTAGCCTATAGGTTGGCTTTACTGATGGAGTTAGCAAAGTTACACGATATTTTTCATGTCTCCATGCTTTATCAGTATAGATCAGATCCTTCACATGTGTTGTCGGTTCAAGATGTTCAGGTTCAGCTGGATTATTCATATGATGAGGAACCGAAGGCCATTCTAGCTCGGGAAGTGAGACAGTTGAGGAATAAGCAAGTCCCTTTGGTCAAGGTATTATGGCATCATCATGGAGTTGAGGAAGCAACTTGGGAACCAGAGGCGACGATGAGGGTTCAGTATCCGCAACTTTTCAGTTCAAGTGAGAATTTCGAGGATGAAATTTTTGTTAGTAGGGGAGAGTTGTAACACCCCGTTTGCCCCCTAGAAGTTGGAGCCATTTCTGCATGTGTGCATTGGGTGTGTGATGGCATGTGATAAGGGCATTTTAGGTAAAATGCATGTCGTGTGGGTTTTATTATAGTGTGAGTGCATGTAGAGTTGTAGGATGTGAGTGTGTGGGTTGCATTAGTGTGTGCATACTCACATGTTGGTAGGGTGTGCATTAGTGAGGATAGCATTGTGCGTGTGTGTAGTGCATGCTTATTGACTATGAGTGATCAATCTCCACCAATGAGGAAATGACACTTGGATAGGGTAAGGAAAAAGGGCTAATTAGAAGAAGAAAGAGAAAAAGTGAAAGCAGATTTTGTTTCCCTTTCCTGTTTCTCTCTTCTCTCTACTTCTCTTCTTCCTTTTCTCTCCATTTGAGTGCCCTAGCTTGGATCCAAGGAAGTGTTGGTGGAATTGATCATCTCTTGACCCTCAATTGGTAAGTTTTACTGCATTTCTTCATCTTCTTCATCTTTTCTTCTTTTTTGTTGGGTTAAGTTTTGATTTAGGGTTTGTTGTTTGTTCGATTTGTGCGTATTGTCTCTATTTGAGCCTCCTTCCAATCCCAAGGGGAAGGAGAAGGCAAGTGGTAGTGGTGTTAAGTGATTTGGAGTTAAGGAGTATCAGGTTTGTGAATTTTGTGAATTTTTATGCTTTTGTTCTTCTTTGATTTTTCTGGAAAATTGGCATGTTGATGAAGTTCTTTGATGGTTGAATTGTTATAAGAAAGTGATATTGTGATGGTAATTCTTAATTGTGATTTTGCTAAGTTAAATGCTTCGTGGGCTGAAATGAGATTCAAAATTGTTGGGTTGATTTGGATTATTAATTATGTTTATAATATGTTCTTGAGTGTTAAGAGCTTCAAAAGGTGAGTTTTAAGTTGGTGTTAATGTTTTGAATGTTAATTGGTTTTAAGTGGGTGTTCTTGGTGTGTGTAAGTTGGGTTGTTTTATAGAGGATTTCTGGGTTTCTGGCGATCCACACGGTAATAGGGTTTGTCATCATCCCCGTGTGAATCGTGAGATTTTCTCCAGAATTTGAAGGCCATGATTTTACACGGCGGTAAGGACATTCCATACCGTCGTGTAAAGTCATTCTACCTTAGTGTTTTTCTGAGCTGTGCACTTTATATGACGGTATGGCTTTGCTATACCCCCATGTAAAATGTCTTACACTGCGGTAAGACAATGTCATATCACTGTGTAAGCTGCTTCTGTCCAGCTTTTGAAGTTTTTCAATTTTTCTTCGTTTTCATTCATTTTTTGTTATTTATTTATTTTAAATATTATTTAGTGTCATTTTATGTATCTAATATCTTTAGATTGTATTTTGCTATATCAAATTATATTGAATGTTTTGATTGGAATCAAGAATGTGTTGTGTATATCTTTAACTCATGATTCTTCACTCTGAATAATATGTTATACTTAAGTGTGATTTGTATTATACATGACCTGTAAGAGTCAGTCTAGTGGATAGTTAGGCATGCCTAATAGAGTCTCTTAGCTACAGCCCTCAGTTTTGTTTGGACCTCGATCAGGTCCCCGTTTGGATCCTCGCGATCCCTAAAAGTACTTGGATCTTGTTTAAGATCCCCTCTATAAAATGTTTTGAAAATGATAAAAATGTGATTTCGATCTTCGATTCGTACCCGTAAGGTACCGCTATATGTATACTCGTTATCCACTATTGTGAGTCCACAGGTGTTTTGCTTTGCTTTGTCTTGCTCTGTTTCATTGTGAACATATGAATGAGATATCCGAATGATTTGATGATAAGTATATGAACTCGCTATTATTTGAATGCAAATATAAGCCTACGAATGTTATGAATATGACTAGAGCATGTATAAATCTGTTATGATTATTGCATATGTCATTGTGAATGTGGTTTACCTCGACGACCATTGTGAATGGCCGTCCATGTTATTTGTGTGTTCCCTGATAACTTCAATTTAGTATTTAGTTTTTGATAGTATTTTCGTATGATTTATGGGTGTTTAGTGGTGTTTAATGCCAGGTCATGCTTACTTTAGATTAATTTTGTCAATCTTAGTGAAATTAGAATTTTTATGCATTTTAGTTAGCATTTTGATTGAGTTTGAATTGTATTTGCAGCATTTTTCTAGGTACCTCACGGTTACAATGAAACTGGTTGTGACCGTGACATTCAAATGATTCAAAAATAGTAGCTGGGCATATTATGGGTCATGGTCACAACCAATGTTGTTGTGACCGTGACATATTTATTCATTTGGGCAGAATGTAGGTAGGAAGCACCTCATGGTGGCAACCTATCTGGTTGTCACCGTGACATAAAATTCACCAAGGCAGAATCAATTGAGAAGTTACCTTACGGTGGCAAAGGAATCCATTGTCACCGTGACATAAGGAATTCCTAGACAGAAGCTAAAGTTGAGCATCTCACGGTGGCAACAAATCTAGTTGCCACCGTGACACCTATCCTATGCGCAAGGCAGATTCACATCCTCGACAACCTCGCGGTGAGAACCATTTGGTTGCCACCGTGACCCCTTGAGATATATAAATACAAGTTTTCTGTTTTGAAGGGGGAGTTCGGATGTTTTTAACCTATTTTCATATTAGGGTTTTAATTCTAGAATTTTTGGAAGCTTTTTAATGTTCTTAATTTAGGTTTTCAACTTTGTCTTTAGAATTAAATTACAAATTTAGAGTTTTACATTTGAAACACATAGTTTAATTTCAATACACAGTTTTTACATCTTGATTTCCAGAATTTTTCTCCGTCGAA
The DNA here is from genome assembly GCA_947683425.1 of Excoecaria cochinchinensis. Taxonomy (NCBI): domain Eukaryota; kingdom Viridiplantae; phylum Streptophyta; class Magnoliopsida; order Malpighiales; family Euphorbiaceae; genus Excoecaria; species Excoecaria cochinchinensis. The sequence goes on from CANTUQ010000020.1 coordinate 2,052,184, forward strand.
GATTGGAAGAAGGGGATCGAAGAACGTGGGATTCAACCGGGATTTCCTCCTTAATGAATTTATGGGTTTATTCTTTCCTTTTTCCTTTTGATTTTGTAATGGATCGTGAGTAGTCTTTTAGTTTTTTGGGGGATCTTTGAATCCCCTACCCATGATGTGAATTTTGAATATCTTTTGAAATTAAATATATGATTGAATGGTTTTTTTCACTGGTTCTTATCGTTAATTCATGGGATTTATTTTCTCAAGTTAATTTCTAGTTTTGATGAATGATTTATTTCATGTATCTTTGTTGGTTATTGAGTTGTATGGATTGGATGCCATGATTATTTATATTCAGTTTTTATCATTCTTGCTGTATCTTTTCGACAACTCCGATTGGGAATCTAGAAGTGAAGAATTTTATGTTTTAAGACTAGAGTGGCGAGTGAGATAATTAAGTTCTGGGTTGTTTGGCTCTGTATCGAAAAAATAAACCGAACTTGGGATTTTAGACCCGTGGATAGGCTAGTTATATGGCTGGCTCCGGATTGGGATGTCATGTAATTAGAGTAGCTGGCTCCAAGTAGGGAAGCTTGGGTTAAGAGGTTTATCCTGATTTCTTTCATATTTGGTTCTTGGATTAATTTTATTCACATTTAGGTATGGGGTGGATGAGTGAACCCGAGCAACGTTCTCTATTTTTGAAATTTTGTCTATTGATTTCTGCTATCAATTTATTTTTACCTAGATTTTTGTTATTAGTTTAATTCTTTTATTTTGATTGCCTTTTTGTTGTTTAATTTATTTATTTTTAATCAATAGATAACTCAATCAATTCAAACAATTGGGAATTCATTAGCATATATTTAATTTTCATTACTTACACACACAATCCCTTGGGTACGATAATTCGGGGTCCTAACTTTACCCCATTGTATTACTTGCTGATTCAGTACACTTGCTGAGATCGCGTCATTTCCCACTAAGCGTTATCGCTTAGCACGGTGTTTTACCCGTGCAAGTCTGGAAGGCATTTTGCTTTTGGGTGAGTCGTCGCCAGTCAAGCCAACATAGAGGGATTAGTGTTAGGGCTTTATTTTTGTAGCATGATTCTTTTGTAATAGAACTCTCTATGTATCATTTTGTATAGCTTCCGCATTGCATATTTTGTATATGTAACTATTTTGTAATATCAGTTGTGATCATAACATTATTGTAATGACTTCTATTATATTGATGAATGATCATTCTGATTATTTCTGAAAAATTTTAATTTCCTCTGTCTTTTAGTATGTATAATGTGATTGAATGTACGTTTCTGTATCCTTTGTGTGGTGACACCCTTGCTCATACGGCATCTCACTCCCTTGCGGATGGGTTCGCCTACGTATGGGTGGGGGGTGTAATAGAGGAGGTTCTGATAAAAGGTTCAGCTTCTCCTGTAGCCAAATTGCAAGATAGAAGTCAGAAGTAAAAAAATATGATAATAAAACAGTAGAATAAAAGTAAGGAAGAATTAAGAAAAGCTGCTGGAATGGGTAGGGTCCACTCCAGGCAAAAATAAAGCATAGGGTTATGTGAAAATCTGAAAGGATGCATTTTTCGCTGGAATATGTTTTTCTTTTTCTTATTTTATTTTTGTTTATTCTTTTCAGGTAGTTATGGTGCATGAGCAGATTGAGACAAGAACAAATCGCACCCTACGACCCTAAAATCGAGAGGACCTTACATCAACGAAGGAGAGCTACTTTGAAAAATAATATGGAAAATAATCCTTGGATTAATGAATTTCCTTCCGAGAATGAACAAGTGCCGAGGGCATAAGAAGAGATATCGGGTAATTACAGAGAAGAGGTCCCTAGGCAAAGGACGATAAGGGACTATGCTGTGCTGAGATGGAATGAGGATCATCGGACGATTGTGCTACCTAGGGGAGTGCAGTTTGAGCTTAAACCAGCAACCATCAATATGGTACAGAGGAACCAGTTTTCAGGTTTAGAATTGGAAGATCCTGCACAGCACCTGAATATATTTTTGGAGGTTAGCAATACAGTCTAGATTCCAGGGGTGACATCTGATAATGTATGATTAAAATTTTTTCCTTTCACTTTCATCGAAAAAGCGAGGGAATAGCTGCAAATGTCACCGAGCCAGTCAATTAGATCATGGGATCAGTTGCAAGAGAAGTTTTTTATGAGATTTTTCCCTCCTACAAAGACTACAAATATTCGTAACATTATTTTGAGTTTTCGCCAAATGAATGAGGAGCCTTTTCATGAGGCATGGGAAAGGTTTAGGCGGTCATTGAGGAGTTGTCCACATCATGAGATAGCGGTCTACCATTTGATGACAACATTCCATTATGAGGTTACACAACAGACAAGGACCCTTTTGGATGCACCATCGAGAGGTTCATTTTTAAATAGGCTGCCAGAAGAAGCTTTCTATCTGCTGGATGAGATGGCAGCAAATGATGCTCAATGGGATGCTCGTAAATCAGTTCCGAAAAGGCAAGGGATACATAATGTGGATGAAGTGTCGATGTTGAAGGCACAGATTGAGTCAATGCGGAAAGAGATGAGTGGATTGAAAGTTGAAAATGTAGCCTCCGTTTCTCAAGAGATTGGGCTGTTTGATGGTGGGCAGTATGTACAAGAGGGTGGAACAACGGTAGATGTAAATGCTATGGGCGATTACCGAAGAAATGACCCCTACAGTAACACGTACAATCCAGGTTGGAGGAATCACCCAAACTTCTCTTGGAAGGACGGAAATTAGAAAGCATCATCTTCTCCACCAAGTATCCATCGAGTGATATGGAGGAGTCTATTTATTTTGTAGATACGGCGGAGGAGTGTGTAGAGGAAGTTCAAGAAGAGGTTTTGGGAGCTGACCCAGTGAATGTGAGTTTGATGTATTCAGTGGAGGGTGAAGAGTTGGAAGAAGAGATAGGGGGAGAATTGATAGCAGCAGTGAAAAAAGAAGGTGAAGAAGAGGAATCACAGCAAGAAGAGCTTAATCGGAAAAAGGGGGATTCAATTCCTGAACTTAAACCCCTTCCTTCTTATTTAAAATATGTGTTTTTAGAGAATGAGAAAAAACCAGTAATTATCTTCTCTTTGTTGACAGGTCCTGAGGAGAAAAAGCTGCTTGAGGTGCTGAAAAAGCACAAAGATGCAATCGGATGGGAGACGTTGGATTTAAAGGGGATTGACCCAAGCTATTGTACTCACCGAATCCTGATGGAGGAAGAATGTAAGCCGGTAGCTCAGCCACAAAGGAGACTCAATCCGGCAATGCAAGAAATGGTAAAGAAGGAGGAACTTAAACTCATTAACTCAGGTATAATCTATCCTATTTCTGATAGTAAATGGGTTAGTCCAGTGCAGTGTGTGCCTAAGAAGGGGGGGATGACAGTGGTTAAAAATGAGCTAAATGAATTGATTCCAACTCATACAGTTACAGATTGGAGAGTCTGTATTGATTTTAGAAGATTAAACAATGCCATAAGAAATGATCATTTCCCTTTGCCATTTATTGACCAGATGTTGGAGAGGCTAGCAGGGAATAAGTTTTACTGTTTTTTAGATGGGTACTCGGGATATTTTCAAATCCCCATATCCCCTGAAGATCAAGAGAAAATAACTTTTACCTGCCCTTATGGCACATTCGCCTATAAGAGAATGCCTTTCAGAATATGTAATGCACCGGCTACGTTTTAGCAGTGTATGATGGCTATTTTTCATGACTTTATAGAGAAATTTATGGAGGTATTCATGGACGATTTCACTGTTTATGGGGTAGATTTTGAGAGCTTTTTAGAGCATCTCGATTTAGTGCTAGGGAGGTGTGAAAAGACCAACCTAGTATTGAATTGAGAAAAATGCCACTTTATGGTGAGAGAAGGCATTGTGCTTGGGCAAAAAGTTTCTGAGAAAGGGATAGAGGTCGATAAGGCCAAGATAAAAGTGATAGAAAAACTGCCACCCCCAATTAGTGTCAAAGGCATTAGGAGTTTTTTAGGACATGTAAGGTTTTACCGCCGCTTTATCAAAGATTTTTCAAAAATTGCTAAACCCTTGTCCAATTTGCTAATGAAAGATGCTACTTTTGATTTTGATAGTGAATGCATGCTAGCTTTTGAAACTTTGAAACAAAGGCTCATTTCAGCCCCGGTGATTATATCTACGGATTGGAATTTGCCTTTTGAATTAATGTGTGATGCTAGTGACTTTGCAGTAGGGGCAGTGCTTGGACAACGGCGGGAGAAGGTATTTCATGCAGTTTATTATGCAAGCCATACTCTAACAGGAGCACAGGTCAATTACACCACAATTGAGAAGGAGCTTCTTGCAATCGTTTATGCTTTCAAGAAGTTCAGGCCATATTTGCTGGGTATAAAAACTATGGTGTTCTCTGACCATGTAGCCTTAAGGCATCTGTTTGTTAAGACGGAGTCGAAACCAAGACTGATTCGATGGGTGCTCCTCTTCCAAGAGTTTGATGCAGAAATCAAAGATAAGAAGGGGGTAGAAAATTTTGTGGCGGATCATTTGTCAAGACTGGATAATGATGACATTAAAAAAGGGGAAATTTTAGATTTATTCCCTGATGAACATATTTGTGCTTTATTTGGAAGTGAAATTTATGTTCCTTGGTTTGCTAATTTGGCTAACTTTCTTGCAGGAGGATTTATGCCAAAGGAATTCACATGGCAGCAAAGGAAGAAGCTGAAAGCAGATGCAAAACACTACATTTGGGATGACCCTTTTTTGTTTCATTTGTGTGCTGATCAAGTGCTAAGGAGGTGTATCTCAGATGAGGAGAAGGGTGAGATCATCACGGCTTGTCACAGTGGGGAATCTGGTGGACACCATGGGATAAATAGAACGGTATTGAAAATTCTATCTTCTGGTTTTTATTGGTCTACTATGTTTAAAGATGTGCAATTTTTTGTGAAAACCTGTGATAGATGCCAAAGGGTAGGCAACATTTCTAGGAGAGATGAGATGCCCTTAACCAATTTGCTTGTGGTAGAACTATTCAATTTGTGGGGGTTTCTATGGGTATATGTATATTTTAGTGGCAGTTGACTATGTGAGTAAATTGGTAGAAGCCATAGCCACTAGGACATGTGATGCAAAAGTTGTATTAGATTTCTTGAGGAAGAATATATTCACCCCATATGGAGCCCCTAGAGCGATTATTAGTGATGTTGGTAAACATTTTTTTAACCACCAATTCAAGGCTTTATCAAAAAAAAATTTGGAGTTAGGCATAAGGTCACCACCCCTTATCTTGCTCAAGCTAATGGTCAGGTTGAAGTGTCCAACCGGGAACTTAAGGCCATCCTAGAGAAGACTGTAAATTCATCTAGAAAGGATTGGTATTTAAGGTTGGATGAAGCTTTGTGGGCTTACAGAACTGCATTCAAAACATGTATAGGATTATCCCCATTTAAGCTTGTTTATGGTAAATCATGTCATCTCCCTGTCGAACTAGAACACAAAGCTTATTGGGCAACCAAGTTTCTAAATTTTGACATCAAGAGTGTAGGTGAGAAGAGACTTCTCTAGATGAATGAACTGGAAGATATACGCTATTAGTCGTATCAGCAAGCAGAGAAGTATAAGGAAAACACAAAGAAATGGCACGACAATAAATGTTGGGTTTCTTTGGAATAATTCAACATTAACGCTGTCACACCCCGAACTGGGCCTAGTCGGAATATGCTTGCTCAGTCGGAGTGAGTGAGGGTAATTCATACATGAGTGATATGGATAATAAGGATTTATTTGCTAAGAAATTAATTAAATAAGTTAAGTGAAGGAATTATTATGGTGTGCTTGTAGTGTATGGTAGTAAGATGTAAGTGGCTTATAAGGAAATGTTATGGTGTTAGATAGGTTTGGTACCATGGAGATATTAGTATAAGAGATGCTTGTGTGTGTTTGGTGTATGGTGCTTGTATGTATGAATGTTAAGATATTTGTTGGGAACCAATGAGAGTTTGCCAAGTGGATTGAGTGGATAAGAATTAAAGGAAAGAAAGAAATAGGGAAAGGAAGGAGAGAGAAAGCAGATTTTCTTGCTTTTCCCGTTCCTCTCTTCCTCATGGGTTCTTTTCCTCTTTCTTTCCACATTATTGCTCATCTTTCTCTTCTCTTTATTAGCTGGAGTTTGTACAAGATTGTGGGTGTTTTTGATTGAAGTTTGGAGCAAGATTGTAAAGGTAAGTTGAGGTTTTAGGGTTTCTTGCGTTTTGGAATTTCCTTCTTCTTATTCTCTGGCTTTGTTTAAGTTAGGGTTTTTGGATTAAGAGTAATTCTGTGGGTTTTGGTTTGTACAAGCTTTGAGTGACAAGAGGAAGCTCAAGGGAAAGGAAAAGATTATAGATGGAAGCTAGAAAGTGACTTTGGATCTTTGATTTCCAGGTTTGGGAACTTTTTATTTATGTATGATTTTGATAATATTCATGAGTTGTTTAGGTAATTTGAATGTGTTGATGATGATCTTTGATGATGGTAGTGAGTGTTGGTTTTAATTTGATAAAAAGTGCATGTGAATAGGATTTTGGTGAGGACTGTGTTAGGTTACACTTGACCCCTCTTTGGTTATTAGGCTATATCTGGAGTTTTATAACTCCAAATGGTATGAAACCAGTTCCGTTGGAAAGCTAAGATATATTTCTACATATGTGTTAGAAATATGGTTGAGCTAATTTTAACTCTAAGTGTCCCAAAAGAGGTCATGAAATAGAGCTATCTTCTCTGGACGGGTTCAGGAGAGCACTATAGGTTGTTTAGATCATATCTGAATCTGTAGATACCCAATTGATCTGAAATTTGTTGTATTTGAAATTTAACATCCTAGAGAACATTTGTTAAGAAAGAAGTTTTGGCTAAAAATAAGATTTAAAAGTTGGTTTAGGCTGTACAAAAACGTGTAGTGCAGCAGTCCTTAGTTTTGTCTTCTATTTTGCAAATTTTTGGTATGTCACGGTCACAATGAATTTCATTGCCACCGTGACATACCAAAATGCTAGGCAGAATGTAAATTTTTGGACCTCACGGTCACAATGAATTCATTACCACCGTGACCCCTTCTGTCTTGACCATTTTAGGTGTTTTTCTTCCCGAATTGAACCCGTATTGCACCAGAACTTTCTAGGATCCATCCGATGTATGTTTAGGACTATTAAATGAGTATAAGAATGGTTATCCCTTGAAAAATAAACATGATTAGGAGTAAGATTAATAGCAAACTAATGATGTAATAATGTGTAAATGTATGTATTAGAATCAAGTCAAGTCTAACGACATTATTGAACATTATAATACTTTAATCTATATAAACGTGTATGATATGAACAAATATGCATAGGTACGACTTAAGATCTAAGTTATAGATTCATGAAAGACGTCACATGAAATGAATTTGCTGAGTGATTATATATATTGATAATGGTAAATGTGCTATAATGCTTTTAGCTTATGAATTCCTCTTTTTAATGGAGGCCATAATGCGACAAATCGGGTAAGTAAGTATTTATATAAATGCTCCAATAGTTGGTATGAATGGTATGATAAAGTGTTTATGGAATAATATTTTGTTCTGGGCATGTCACGGTGATAACCATTTTGGTTGTGACCGTGAGGTGTCCAGATTTTGCTTCTGTTATGGGTTCTGGACATGTCACGGTGACAACCATTTTGGTTGTGACCGTGAGGTGTCCAGACTTTTGCTTCTGTTTGGTTTCTTTGGTATGTCACGGTGACAACCAATCTAGTTGTGACCGTGACCTACTCTGTTTTTATAAAAAGTGGTTAATGGTTAAAAGCATAATTTGAATGTTCAGTTAATGATTGGCATAATAATGTTTCTATATTGGATTCTGATTAGTTACGAACACAAGAATGTGATATCTATATGAGTATGATTTTTGGGATATGCGAATGTGATTACATGTCTCTGAACAGGCTAAAGGTAACTCTGACCTGCGTATTGTACTTTTGTTTTTATCTGTAAATGGTCTTGTTTATAGTATGTGTATATGAAGTCAGTATGTCACATAATGTGAACACTACATTTCTGTATAGTAATGTGACAAATTAATATGTATATGAACACGAGTTTGAATTACTGAATGCTGCGGCTGAAGTATGTGTATATTAATGTGAATATGTCCATTGTACTCTGGATTAAATATGATGATATTTATATACTGTCTGATATGACACCTGATTTGAATGATGCATGACCTGCGAGAGTCAGTCTAGTGGATAGTTAGGCATGCCTAATAGAGTCTATGTATGTGTAGCTGCAGCGCCCTTTGAACGATTTGGACCCTGATCAGGTCCCCGAATGGTTCCTCGTGAACCCCTATTATGTGTATGTGTATGTGTATGGATCTTATTTAAGATCCTGTGCAATGCAATATTGCTTTCCGACTTGTGCCTGTAAGGTACATTATATTATGTGTTCGATTCGTACCCGTAAGGTACCATTCAGTACTCGTTATCCACTATTTTGAGTCAGCAGGTATTTCGTTTGCTCTATCTGATATGAATATGAGAATATGATATCCGAATGTGGAAGATTTCGGTCATGTGAACCAGTTGTGAATTCGAATGTGATTATAAATCTCTGATTGGGTTAAGTGTAACTCTGACCTGTATATTGCACCTTTGTGGTTATCTGTAAATGGTCTTGTGTATAGTATGTGTATGTGAAGTCGGTGTATCACATAATATGGATACTACACTTCTGTATAGTAATGAGATAAATTAATATGTATGTGAATGCGAATCTGAATTACTGAATACTATGGTTGAAGTCTACATATATAAACGTGAATATGTATTGTTAATTACTAAGATTAAGTATACTGATTTGTATACTTAGGGATGTGATCTTGAACCAACATATGTAACAAATTTAATACGATGCTATATAGTTCCTTATTATTAGCTATTGTAGTAATTACGGTATGTTATTATGTGTTTACGTTTCATGGCATGATAATTTGTAATAAGTTTACGCAGTGGAAGTGTGGTGTTTTGACATCATCTCTTGGGTTTGGATAAATATAATGATTTTGGCAAAACAATTGGGTGTGTTAATAATATGAGTGTATGAGTGTGGTTAAGAATATTCGAGTGCATGGCTATATTATACAAGCTTGTATATTTATCTGTCAGGATTTTATGTATTCACCTTCGTGTATGTGGTATGCCTTGGCGACCGTTGTGAATGGTCGTCTATATTTTTGTGCTTTCCCCACTAAGCGTTATCGCTTAGCACGGGTTCTTTTCCCCGTGCAGGTGGCAGGTTTGCTTTTGTTCGAGTCGCGCATCTGCAGAGTCGGCCACATAGGAGCTAGGAGTTTTGGTTTTTGTCCAGCTTCTTTATTTTGGATTTTGTAATTCTGTAAAATATGTATATGTAATAATATGTAAAGATACTTATATAATATTCTGGGCCATGTAAATATTTGTATAGCGATGTTTGGAGAATAACTTCTATTATATGCTTGTAAGCTTTCACAACTGTATGCTTTTGCTTAGTGTATGCGCATTTGCAAAATATGCATGTCCAAATCTACTCCTCAAGTTTTAAATTCTTCCGTATTTTAGTATGCTTTGTCTCGCTTCAGTCCGGTAACACACCTACTCGTACGGCTTCCTACTCCCTTGCGGATGGGTTCGTCCACGTATGAGTTGGGGTGTTACATTTAGTGGTATCAGAGCGCGGTTTGACGGTTCTGGTTGTCTTTGTTTGTTTGAGTGTCAGGTCTTTGTATGCTAGTTGGTATGTGTCGTGTTTTGGTGGATAAGTCGATTTTGTGTCGTGGCCTAATGCAGATGCGTCTTGTCCTATGTGTGTTATGTTAGATGGAGCTTGACCCGAATGAGAAGGTGAATGAGACGACAGAAAGTGTGAACCCAATTAGTATTGATCAAAGTGTTTCGTTTCTGTGCACCTTTTGGTTAGAATTCCGGTCCTGTTTCTAATGATAGAATATTAGTGCAAGGATTGATTCGAATTTTGGATAGACTGACTGCTCCTAGGATTTCTCAAGGTTTTGTTTAGAGTGTACCTCAGTAAAGAAAGGTATCGAGTAAGTGGATGAGTATTTGGATCTTATAAGGTTTTGGTAGTACTCTATATGCCTGTCAGCTATCTCTAGAAAAGTGTTTAAATGAAAGCATATTGAATCATGGGGATGGGACAAAGTGCATCATTATAGCATTAATTGCATCACTCTGCATGCATGAATCATCTCAATCTCATTGCATCATCATCATCCCTCTGACAATACATGATAAGCATCTGCATATATGTTTTGATTGAGAGAAAGCTGACAGGTTGTATATGTACTATTTGATATTAAGATTAAGGGTAAAAATGACGCGCTCAGCAATCGTTTAGGAAAGTGTTTTGTGTTTGATTAAAGATTGAACAGAAAGAGTATTTTGGGGCCGTAAAAAGGATTTTAAAGTTTGATAGGAGTGTTAATGGTAAAGAGAAACGTAAGTATGATGGACATCTTTTAAGTAGTGAAGGATTTATGTAGCAATTGGCGAAGTTAGTTGGTTTATGTGTAAAGTGTTCGGGTTTTGATTTCAATCGGTCATTTGAGTAATGATTGTTCTGATGAATGTGTTTGATTCGAACATAAGAAAGTGATTTAAGAGTGTAGCGATGACAATAAGTGTAAGCGAGTGACTAGTTTGAGAGTGATATGTATGAGTTTGTTGGTGACATGGAATGTAATGCTGGGAATTCTTTTCGGTGTAAGTGAATTTCGAGGACGAAATTCTTTTAGGAGGGAAGATTTGTCACACCCCGAACTGGGCCTAGTCGGAATATGCTTGCTCAGTCGGAGTGAGTGAGGGTAATTCGTACATGAGTGATATGGATAATAAGGATCTATTTGCTAAGAAATTAATTAAATAAGTTAAGTGAAGGAATTATTATGGTGTGCTTGTAGTGTATGGTAGTAAGATGTAAGTGGCTTATAAGGAAATGTTATGGTGTTAGATAGGTTTGGTACCATGGAGATATTAGTATAAGAGATGCTTGTGTGTGTTTGGTGTATGGTGCTTGTATGTATGAATGTTAAGATATTTGTTGGGAACCAATGAGAGTTTGCCAAGTGGATTGAGTGGATAAGAATTAAAGGAAAGAAAGAAATAGGGAAAGGAAGGAGAGAGAAAGCAGATTTTCTTGCTTTTCCCGTTCCTCTCTTCCTCATGGGTTCTTTTCCTCTTTCTTTCCCCATTATTGCTCATCTTTCTCTTCTCTTTATTAGCTGGAGTTTGTACAAGATTGTGGGTGTTTTTGATTGAAGTTTGGAGCAAGATTGTAAAGGTAAGTTGAGGTTTTAGGGTTTCTTGCGTTTTGGAATTTCCTTCTTCTTATTCTCTGGCTTTGTTTAAGTTAGGGTTTTTGGATTAAGAGTAATTCTGTGGGTTTTGGTTTTTACAAGCTTTGAGTGACAAGAGGAAGCTCAAGGGAAAGGAAAAGATTATAGATGGAAGCTAGAAAGTGACTTTGGATCTTTGATTTCCAGGTTTGGGAACTTTTTATTTATGTATGATTTTGATAATATTCATGAGTTGTTTAGGTAATTTGAATGTGTTGATGATGATCTTTGATGATGGTAGTGAGTGTTGGTTTTAATTTGATAAAAAGTGCATGTGAATAGGATTTTGGTGAGGACTGTGTTAGGTTACACTTGACCCCTCTTTGGTTATTAGGCTATATCTGGAGTTTTAGAACTCCAAATGGTATGAAACCAGTTCCGTTGGAAAGCTAAGATATATTTCTACATATGTGTTAGAAATATGGTTGAGCTAATTGTAAATCTAAGTGTCCCAAAAAAGGTCATGAAATAGAGCTATCTTCTCTGGACGGGTTCAGGAGAGCACTATAGGTTGTTTAGATCATATCTGAATCTGTAGATACCCAATTGATCTGAAATTTGTTGTATTTGAAAGTTAACATCCTAGAGAACATTTGTTAAGAAAGAAGTTTTGGCTAAAAATAAGATTTAAAAGTTGGTTTAGGCTGTACAAAAATGTGTAGTGCAGCAGTCCTTAGTTTTGTCTTCTGTTTTGCAAATTTTTGGTATGTCACGGTCACAATGAATTTCATTGCCACCATGACATACCAAAATGCTAGGCAGAATGTAAATTTTTGGACCTCACGGTCACAATGAATTCATTACCACCGTGACCCCTTCTGTCTTGACCATTTTAGGTGTTTTTCTTCCCGAATTGAACCCGTATTGCACCAGAACTTTCTAGGATCCATCCGATGTATGTTTAGGACTATTAAATGAGTATAAGAATGGTTATCCCTTGGAAAATAAACATGATTAGGAGTAAGATTAATAGCAAACTAATGATGTAATAATGTGTAAATGTATGTATTAGAATCAAGTCAAGTCTAACGACATTATTGAACATTATAATACTTTAATCTATATAAACGTGTATGATATGAACAAATATGCATAGGTACGACTTAAGATCTAAGTTATAGATTCATGAAAGACGTCACATGAAATGAATTTGCTGAGTGATTATATATATTGATAATGGTAAATGTGCTCTAATGCTTTTAGCTTATGAATTCCTCTTTTTAATGGAGGCCATAATGCGACAAATCGGGTAAGTAAGTATTTATATAAATGCTCCAATAGTTGGTATGAATGGTATGATAAAGTGTTTATGGAATAATATTTTGTTCTGGGCATGTCACGGTGATAACCATTTTGGTTGTGACCGTGAGGTGTCCAGATTTTGCTTCTGTTATGGGTTCTGGACATGTCACGGTGACAACCATTTTGGTTGTGACCGTGAGGTGTCCAGACTTTTGCTTCTGTTTGGTTTCTTTGGTATGTCACTGTGACAACCAATCTGGTTGTGACCGTGACCTACTCTGTTTTTATAAAAAGTGGTTAATGGTTAAAAGCATAATTTGAATGTTCAGTTAATGATTGGCATAATAATGTTTCTATATTGGATTCTGATTAGTTACGAACACAAGAATGTGATATCTATATGAGTATGATTTTTGGGATATGCGAATGTGATTACAAGTCTCTGAACAGGCTAAAGGTAACTCTGACCTGCGTATTGTACTTTTATTTTTATCTGTAAATGGTCTTGTTTATAGTATGTGTATATGAAGTCAGTATGTCACATAATGTGAACACTACATTTCTGTATAGTAATGTGACAAATTAATATGTATATGAATACGAGTTTGAATTACTGAATGCTGCGACTGAAGTATGTGTATATTAATGTGAATATGTCCATTGTACTCTGGATTAAATATGATCATATTTATATACTGTCTGATATGACACCTGATTTGAATGATGCATGACCTGCGAGAGTCAGTCTAGTGGATAGTTAGGCATGCCTAATAGAGTCTATGTATGTGTAGCTGCAGCGCCCTTTGAACGATTTGGACCCTGATCAGGTCCCCGAATGGTTCCTCGTGAACCCCTATTATGTGTATGTGTATGTGTATGGATCTTGTTTAAGATCCTGTGCAATGCAATATTGCTTTTTGACTTGTGCCTGTAAGGTACATTATATTATGTGTTCGATTCGTACCCGTAAGGTACCATTCAGTACTCGTTGTCCACTATTTTGAGTCAGCAGGTATTTCGTTTGCTCTATCTGATATGAATATGAGAATATGATATCCGAATGTGGAAGATTTCGGTCATGTGAACCAGTTGTGAATTCGAATGTGATTATAAATCTCTGATTGGGTTAAGTGTAACTCTGACCTGTATATTGCACCTTTGTGGTTATCTGTAAATGGTCTTGTGTATAGTATGTGTATGTGAAGTCGGTGTATCACATAATATGGATACTACACTTCTGTATAGTAATGAGATAAATTAATATGTATGTGAATGCGAATCTGAATTACTGAATACTATGGTTGAAGTCTACATATATAAACGTGAATATGTATTGTTAATTACTAAGATTAAGTATACTGATTTGTATACTTAGGGATGTGATCTTGAACCAACATATGTAACAAATTTAATACGATGCTATATAGTTCCTTATTATTAGCTATTGTAGTAATTACGGTATGTTATTATGTGTTTACGTTTCATGGCATGATAATTTGTAATAAGTTTACGTAGTGGAAGTGTGGTGTTTTGACATCATCTCTTGGGTTTGGATAAATATAATGATTTTGGCAAAACAATTGGGTGTGTTAATAATATGAGTGTATGAGTGTGGTTAAGAATATTCGAGTGCATGGCTATATTATACAAGCTTGTATATTTATCTGTCAGGATTTTATGTATTCACCTTCGTGTATGTGGTATGCCTTGGCGACCGTTGTGAATGGTCGTCTATATTTTTGTGCTTTCCCCACTAAGCGTTATCGCTTAGCACGGGTTCTTTTCCCCGTGCAGGTGGCAGGTTTGCTTTTGTTCGAGTCGCGCATCTGCAGAGTCGGCCACATAGGAGCTAGGAGTTTTGGTTTTTGTCCAGCTTCTTTATTTTGGATTTTGTAATTCTGTAAAATATGTATATGTAATAATATGTAAAGATACTTATATAATATTCTGGGCCATGTAAATATTTGTATAGCGATGTTTGGAGAATAACTTCTATTGTATGCTTGTAAGCTTTCACAACTGTATGCTTTTGCTTAGTGTATGCGCATTTGCGAAATATGCATGTCCAAATCTACTCCTCAAGTTTTAAATTCTTCCGTATTTTAGTATGCTTCGTCTCGCTTCAGTCCGGTAACACACCTACTCGTACGGCTTCCTACTCCCTTGCGGATGGGTTCGTCCACGTATGAGTTGGGGTGTTACAAACGCAGTGGAATAAAATAGAAACCCGAAACAGGATCCATGTATTTTCGACTGATTCAAAAGGAAGAGATAAGATTTACTAACCTTTCTCCTACGTAGGAAGTCAAAATAAACTCCTTTAATTCGGACTGTAGACGCTGCTCTAACACGAACGTCCTCTACCAGTATCCACACGCACGAACCAATGAACAGAATTCACAGGGGTGCTAGCTCCCTTATGTTGCGACTGGATTTTTAACTTTTCTTTCTCAAAGAAAAGTTGGCGACAAGGTTTTTCTCTCTAAGAAAAATATGTCCACTCTCAATCCTTTTTCTCATAGGAAAAGGAAAAACGTGATTAGCTATTTCTCTTAGGAAAATCTGCCAAAATTTATCCTATTATCTCTTGAAAAAAACGTGATTAGGTTAAACCACTTATTTTCTTTATCTAACATATATCTGTATATATGTTAAACTATAAAAAGATAAATAAGGATATTATCTCTAATTCAAAATTAAGAGAAATTATATATATATATATATATTTATCTATTTCTTATTCTAAATAATAAGAAATATTATATAATACATATAATTATCTCATATTCAAAATAAGGTATTTATTTATATGTATATATATATATGTAATTTCAAAGTTAAATATAAATACCTATATTTATATTATTCTGAAATACCCTAATAAAATCCATTTTGTTCATTTTTGGTCTTGGCGTGTGACCCAATAGGTTTATATTAAGTTGGTAGTGGGCCTAATCTCATAATAAGCCCACAAGTCATAATTGGTCTCTAGCAAGACATAATGACTACCCAAATAATATAAATATGGTTAGTCCAATTTTAACCTGACAATAGAATATGCTATTATCCTTTTGACACACGATATCTTGTTTGAACATAAGTCATGGTCCATGTCAAACTTATATATTGTTCAAACATATAATTTTCCGATCACTAAGTAGACTGATAAATTCAAATGACATTGATCACACTATCAATTCATTCAAGCATTGCCATGCATTTTTACAGTCCTAATTATCGAGGGGCCCAATAGGTATCTCTCTCATTAGAGAGGGACAAATTCCATCTTGATTATTCACTTTTCTCTGCATAATTCTCATTATGTCCGATCATAAAATTTATAATTATCCAATTAAAGATAACGTTTGATTATGTCAAAACATAATGTTCCTTATGTAGGAAACTATGATAAACTCTGGTCAAAGGATTCAATAACATATCTACTATAAGATCACTTATGACACTATCCCATGTAGTGATCTTGCAGTAAGTATATCCAGTACTTTGTTCTCTAACAAATACCTATAGATTCGATTTATATCATCATATATAATCATCCCATGATTATCAATACAAATATATACTAGTCTTAATTTATCTTTATGCACTTTAGTGATAAATGACTGGGGACGACATGAATAACGTTGTTATTCATAAACATTACAATAATGTAACATGCCAATAATATTAATGTAAAGAAAACCATTATGTAAATGAAAAATGTAATGATTACATCAAGGTCCAAATTTTTGGCCTAGGGCATAACCACTAAAAAGAAATTGGTCAGGAAAGAATCCATTCAAGGTATGAAAGTTCTTTTATATGATAGCAGGTTGCGTTTATTTCCAGGAAAGCTAAAATCGCAGTGGAAGGGACCTTATGAAGTTATCGGAGCTGATCAATTTGGAGTGGTAACATTGAAACACCCGAGGGGTGAAAACGACTTCAAGGTAAATGGACATCGTGTGAAGCCTTATTTTGAATCAACATATGATGAGGGTTTAGTGATCGTCAACCTTGCGGATCCTTAATGGTATTTAAAAGTCCAGTTACGGACTTGTTAAATGCAAAACTTTTTCTCAAACTTTGTTATTTTGTGTTTATTTATATTTCCTTTAGGTAGTTAGTCTTGTTTATTTTTGTCCAATTTGTGTGGTTTATAGTCATAATGAAATTATGTTTTTGATTGGAGAATTTTCAAAGTTTTAGTAGCATGAAGTTTAGAGTGATTTTTGAAGTTTTTGCAAGTTTGCAGGTAGTCACGGTGACAATGATTTTGGTTGTCACCGTGACCAGAGAAAAATGCATTATGGATTCTGGATTGTGCACATGTCACGATGGCAAGGTATCTGGTTGTCACCGTGACCAGATGAGGATAGCATTCTGGATTGGTACACCTAGTATGTCATGGTGACAATGATTTTGTTTGTGATCGCGACCATTTTGTAAGTAGCATTCCGTTTTAATGTGTGCGCATGTCACAGTGGTGATTGTTTTGGTTGTCACCGTGACCCAAGGAGGGATGCATTCTGTTTTTAAGTTTGCACATGTCATGGTGGCAACGAAATCTGTTGTGACCGTGACGTGTTGAAGTTTCGATTCTATTTTGAAATTGTGGTATGTCACGGTGACAATGATTTTGGTTGTTATCGTGACCATGTGGCGGTTCAAATCTGGATTAAAAATTTTGTGTATGTCACAGTGGCAACCATTTTGTTACCACCGTGACCCCCACGAAACTCTATTTTAAAATCCCAGTTTTCCATGTTTTATCTCTCACTCTACCACTCATTACTCTCTCAAAACTTGCACTTTTCATTATCTTCTGCTATTTTGTGCTTCAATTCTCTCTTTGAGGCTTCGATTTCTACGAACCTACAACAAGTAAGTAATTTTGCTTTTTCTTTCTTATTCTTCATTTTTTTTTTCTCTTCGCATTTCTTTTTCCCTGTTCATGTTCTTCTCCATGACTATGCTTTTGAGGTCTTAATTTTATAACCATTTAGAATTTTCTTCTCATTATGCTCTGAATTAGTATTGTGATCATTCTCAATTCTTATTTCCATTCTCAATTTTACATCTCTGTTATTGAAACCATGAACGAATTTGGATTGGGAAGTTAGGGCATGTGTATTTGTGCGTGATTTGAGTTATTAATTTCACTCAAATTCTTAGTTGAAATGGGGAATTGCTAGGCTTTAATTGCTTGTTTTTCATGTTCATGCATCTAATTTCAAATTTGGGAGTTTATTAGTGCTTACGGTTTCCAACTACAGTGAGTTGAATTGATGCCTACCAAGTATTTGATAAAATGTCTCTATGAATTTTTTTTTCTAGCTTTGTAGGCACTTATAATGTTATTGAAATTGGCCATTTGTTTTCGTGCAGTGGCCCTTAAGAGAAAAAGTTCTGCTCTTGCCTCGAGTTCGACCAGCCAACCTTCAATCGATTTTTCTGGGTCCCTGGAAACAAGAAGGCTGCCTATGCTTTATTCTCCAAATGCTCATACGTGCCAACCAGTTATTTGGATTTTGATCTGTTGGAGAAACTGGGAATCAAGAATGAAGTCCAGCGGCTAATTGCACATATCGGCTGGGAGTGGGTTTTTCGCATTCCGAGAAGGTTTATCCTGGGTTAACAAGGGATTTTGTGTCAACTATCACTTATCGGATTGGGCGAGACTCTGCCACAGATCAAGGAGAAGTCTCATTTTTTTTGGAGGGCACGACATATGAGATTACTTTTGTGAGATTCGCAGAACTGCTAGATTTCCCACCCCTCGCACCGGACTGTTACAATGACTACGATAAAGATGGTGCTTGGGCAATGATTAGAGACACGGTGACTGCCACCACGTATATCTCGAGGAAAACAAAATTGCATCACCTAAATAGCCATGTCCTGCGAATCCTCGATCGATTTTTCTTGTTATCTCTTTTAAGTCACGGGGATTCAGCGGGACAAGTAAATTTACCTGAAGCACTGTTTCTCGCATACATGGTGAGGGGATTTAGGATTAATGGTGCTCCGCATTTGTGGCATAAACTGGAGTAAATGCAATGGCACCCAAATAAGGTTAAGAAGATTGCACTGGGCGATTTTGTGACGGTAATTGCTAAGGTTGTACATCACCCATTGAGGAAATCCAAACCGCTATCCTCCATTGCAACTATTGATAGGAAGATGCTGAAGAATATGAAGGTCATAGTGGATGATGCGACAGCTGCAAATGGGTATCAACTGACTACCCGAGAGCAGTACTTGTAGCTGGTGGAGCGTGGCTTGGGTGGCTTACCGCGTGAGCAAAAGGATGACCCTGAAGTTCCAGCCCCAGAATATGAACATGTCTCTTCTCAGCAGTACACCGCAATGAAGGAGCGAATGGAGTCCATGCAATTCCAAATGGATCAGGTGCTATTGGGACTTTCCTCATTGACTGCGCGCTTTGATGCGCATTTCCCACCTCCAGAGAGTTGAACAGGGAGACGTACTATCTTTTGTTTTTATTTTAATTGTGTTTTGTAATTATTTGACTTGCTGAGGACAGCAAGGTATTAAGTGTGGGGTAAGAGGAGTCACTCCAACATCTTAATATGTAACTAACAGCTATTGTGTTTTATTTTATTTGCATATTTTATGTTTTATCTATTGATATTCACATATTTTCTTTTGTTTTAGTTTTTTGTGTACTCAATTGTTGTTGCCTGAAAGTTTCCTATCTTAGTTTAGTTTGCCTCTAGTTTTTCCTGTTGTGAATGTTTTGAACTTTAATTTGAGAATGAATTATCTTAATAATTGATCCTAGTAAGAGAGGAGTTGAAAGTTTTAGCAGCAAATTAATCTCAATTAGTCATATATCTTATAATTTTCGATCTTTTGTGCACTATAGGCTTGTTTGCGAAAACAAAAAAAATTCCAGTGTGTGAAAGTTTTTGAGTGAAAGAATTTTAGGATAGTTAGAACCTTCCTCATCACCCTTCAAAACGTTATAACAACTTAAGTAGGTTTAGGACATAATTTAGGCAAATTTTTCTTTGGTAACCACTTTAAATGACTTTTTACCTTCCTTTATGCTTAATTTCCATTGCTAGCCCCATCGAGCTGATTTGGCATGTGTGACGCGCGCCGAACCCCGTGGTGCCCCGAAGGCCCGCTTTAGGGCGATCGAGATGAGGTTCATTAGAAACTTGTAATGTACTTACAAGTGCATCTATTTTGGGCAACAAGGAGGTTTCATGGAGTCCCCACCCAATAGAACATTGGGAAAGTTCGTCTTGCCTCAGTGAGCCTAAGACGGCGCATATTATCCATTTTTGGCAAACCAAAGGGGTCTTGGAGGCATCCACCCCAATAGAACATTGGGATGACCCTCTAACCCTATGGAGCCTAGGATTGTAAATTGAGTCTTTTGGTGGCACACAAGAGGTCTCTTAGAGATCCCATTCCAATGAAATATCAAAATGGACCTCTCGCCTCATTGAGCCCAAAGACGAGAGATAGGTTCGGGACTTCCCATTTATTTATACCTTGATTAACTTTACGATTAATTTTTGAGTTTATTATTTCACTCTCTCTCCACACGATACAATTTAATTAAACATGCAATCATCCATGTCAAAAAGCGATAAATAAAATATAATAAAAACGTCCATAAAAAATAAAATACAATAACACTAGGAGCAAAATACAACTCCCATTATAAAGGTGCAAGACATGCATAAAACGGGATATTTGTTAACAATGAGGAGATTGGTCCTCGCATGCATTTATTATAAAAAATAATATTTTTTTAGTGGTGGATTTATTAGATGAAAATAGGACATTGGTCCTCAATTTTTATAAGAATCCGAAATTAATTACTACAAAACATTAGCTCATTTTTATTATAACGAGATAAAAAAACAATTTACATAAAATAAAGACAAAAAATAAAGATAAGTAAATGAATAAATAAACAACAAGGGTTAAAGAATTCAACCAAGCAGAACTCCTCATGGTTTGCATAGCGATCATCATCTCAAGCTCAAACCACCCAAGGAACAAAATAATATTATCTCAATAACTAAACAAATATATTAGTACCAAAAAAAATCCAAAATAGAGATAACACTAAATAAAATACAGAAGCGAAATAAAATAAAATAAGATAAAAGAAGGCCCAAAAGAAATTTTGAACATAAAAGAAAATAAAGGATAAAAGAAATAAATGAAAATGGTTAAAAAAATGAGAAAGAAGCCCAGGGACGGCCATCAGTACATGACCGACGGGCGTCCCTTGTGTGATCGGCGAGCAGCACATTGCGTTATACACGTTCCGTCACTCAAGCGAGCGATGGGCGTCTGTGACCTTACGGCCCATTGGTCACCTCTGTTCCTCGAAAACAATAAAAAAAACAAACTTTTCATAAGAAAACAATTTATTTTGCACACAATTCAGAAATAAATACAAATAATTAAAATAACTCAACCGAATGTTTAGTCCAGAATATTTACCCTCGGATTTTACCTTTTAGGATAAATATTTGAATGGTTTTTAGTCCCGCACGCTTCACGAGAATTGAGCAAAAATCAAGGAAAGAAAATTTGTATTTATTTCTTGATGAAAGCTAACAAAATTTGAATATGGGAATCAATAAAAATTGATGGAAACTAATTGATTTTTCTTCCCTCAATTTAATTAGATCCACAAAAACAAAAGAGTAAAAAGATGAAAATAACTTTTGTTAGATAAAAACCCTTGAAAGAAATGAACCTTTTGGATTTCTTAGGAAAATTAGAGAAATTTTCCCCTTTTTTCCACCCTAAAAAAAAGGAACCCCAAAATGAGGTAAAAAATGCTTTTTAATAGGCTCCTCCTTGGTAAAACCCTAAATCCTATTTCCAATAGGAAATAGGAAAAGAATCTTAACTGATTCCATGAAATTCGGCCAGCAAATCCGCTACCGACGGGCGTCCGAGGCCCACCGTCGGGCTTCCGTTGAAAGGACACGCGCTGTCATTTTGCCACCGACAGAGCAAGGCACAGGCCAGAGGGACGGTTGTCGGTTTACCGACACGTGTCCATCACTTGCCTCATCGACGGCCCGTCCCTCATAGAAGAGACGGATTGCCTTAGCGACAGACGGGCTGGCCGTGGAAAAAAACCATTTTTCAAGCTAAAACCTCTCAATTTTTCTATTCCTTTTCCTTGCAAATGAAAACCTTTAATTCTCGTGAATCTAAAGGACCAAAGTCTATGAATTTCATCCATTCATTTGGAAATGGACATCGATTTCTTCATAGGGTAATCTCTGATCTGGACCGCCTCGGGACATAGTGCTCACAGTTGCCCCCAATTTTGGAGAAACTAGTGCGCAAGTGCCTAGATGAGCCAAAATTTAAAGAAAAAGGAAAAAAATGCGTAACTGAAGTAATCCTTACCTTTTGCGGTTGCGTAGCAATAAGTGGTCGGCTGTCTCTGCCTGGCAGGCCCCGTCTCGACTCATGCAGCTCTGATGAGATGTAGTGTTGGTGAGATGTAGCGCTCTCTAGTTATTACCTCAGTGTGAGGAGCAGTGTTCTCAAACTGCAACCTCGATTTGCGAGATGCGGTACTCTCTGACCACATTCTCGGGGTGAGGAGCAGTGCTCTCTAACTGCAACTTCGATTGGTGAGATGCGGTACTCTTTGTCCACGGTCTCAGGGTGAAGAGCAGTGTTCTCTAACTGCAACTTCGATTGGTGAAGTTGCCCTGCTAACCCCCATCCGATCTGTAAGGTGTGTAGTACTCTCTGACTACAACATGAACTGTGAGATGCAGTGCTCTCTGACTACAGCCTCAAGGTGAAGAGCATGTTCTCTAACTGCAACTTCAATTGGTGAAGTTCCCCTGCTAATCCCCATCCGATCTGCAAGGTGTGTAGTACTCTCGGACTACAACATGAACTGTGAGATGCAGTACTCTTTGATAACAATCTCGAGGTGAAGAGCAGTGTTCTCTAACTGCAACTGCAATTGGTGAAGTTCCCCTGCTAATCCCCATTCGATCCGTAAGGTGTGTAGTACTCTTTGACTACAACATGAACTGTGAGATGCAGTCCTTTTTTACTACAATCTCGAGGTGAAGAGCAATGTTCTCTAACTATAACTTCAATTGGTGAAGTTCCCCTGCTAATCCCCATCCGATCTGCAAGGTGTGTAGTACTCTCTGACTACAACATGAACTGTGAGATGCAGTGCTCTCTGACTACAATATCGAGGTGAAGAGCAGTGTTCTCTAATTACAACTTCAATTGGTGAAGTTCCCCTGCTAATTCCCATCCGATCTGCAAGGTGTGTAATACTCTCTGACTACAACATGAACTGTGAGATGCAGTGCTCTCTGACTACAATCTCGAGGTGAAGAGCAGTGTTCTCTTACTGCAACTTCAATTGGTGAAGTTCCCTTGCTAATCCCCATCCGATCCCTAAGGTGTGTAGTGCTCTCTGACTACAACATGAACTGTTAGATGCAGTGCTCTCTGACTACAATCTCAAGGTGAAGAGCAGTGTTCTCTAACTGCAACTTCAATTGGTGAAGTTCCTCTGCTAATCCCCATCCGATCTACAAGGTGTGTAGTACTCTCTGACTACAACATGAACCGTGAGATTTAGTGCTCTCTGACTACAATCTCGAGGTGAAGAGAAGTGTTCTCTAACTGCAACTTCAATTGGTGAAATTCCCCTGCTAATCCCCATCCGATCTGCAAGGTGTGTTTTGGTCAAATATGATCTTGAAGGACATAGCATTTGCTCTGTTAATCCTCCTTTTTGATTATTGGTCACTGGACTGATGTGAAGCCAAATTACTGTATGGTAAATGGTTTTTGTTAATTCTTGTGCAGAATAATCTAATTGTTAGGTCTATGAATATTTTACCATTTTGTTGTTATGATCTTATTATCATTCGTCTTTAGTGTAAATGAATTAAAGATAAAGATAAGGGAAATAACATGTAAGTTTAGCAGCAAATGTTTTTCCACGAAAAGATTCAGTTTTGTACAGTGTAATATAAACATAATGATGATAACGAAAGAAAATACAAAAAAATGATATCAGGACTCCCTGAATGGCTATAGTGGTGGATAGTCCGAGGGCTCCTCTTTCGGATCATTGTCATCTAATATATGAACTGTCTGAGACTGAGATGAAGAGGCAGAGGGTCCAGCTGCTGAGGTAGATGGCTGGCTGGGAGGATCTGGTGGTCCAGGCTGCTGAGATGCCCAGGCTCTGACCCGCGACTGAAACCTAGGAGGAACGGCAACTGGTATAGACCGAGGCTGTGCTCTCTCTGAATCATGCTGCTGGAACTGCACCTGAGCATACCCGTCTAGGAAGGGCTGCACCCAAACTATCATGAATCGTAGTGTGTCCAAAACAACCCCTCCTAACTACTTGAACGCATTGCCTTGTCTAAGGGTCCGATCTGTAGCAGCGGTCTCCATACCCCTCAATCTATCTTTAGTATGCTCTCTAAACTCTCTGATAGATCGGGTGATGGGAGGTATCTCAGCCTCTAACCCCTGAACTCTGAGCTTGAGAGCGTCCACTGTATCATCTACCATCTGTAGAGATGCGTCTACTCTCTGAGATGCCTCGTCCTGAGAAGCCCTCACCTTTTGCCTCAGTTGCTCCATGAGCCTCTCCTGCTCATGTGTCATATGCTCAATGAGCCTTGCCTGCTCCTGTCTCATATGCTCAATGAGCCTTGCTTGCTCACGAATGATGTCCTAATGCTGATCTAATCTCTTCTGTGTAAACCTATCCCGTTCCCCAAGCTTCTCAAGGAGGGCCTTGTCTCTCTCCTCCTGCCTGCGCTCAAAGGACGCAAACATAGAAACCATGAGCTTGGAGATATCTGACTACGGCGCTACTGGGGGTGGAGTTGGCTCAGATGTCTGCTTTGGTGGTGGGGCTGTAGCCGAATATGCACTTGAGTCCCCTCTAGCATAAGGATGGAACCTCTCCGATGGCCGAAGAGTGGTCCGCTGCACTCTCAAAGATGGAGGAGGAGTAGGACTCCATGCCCTCGGTGCTGGAGGAGTAGCAAACAAATCATCCATGGTGAACTCAATCCCCATGTCCAACGGTGTGCTCGGCTGCTCCTCCTCGTGCTGTGGCTGTGGAGGCTGGCCCTCCTAGTAGATCGAATGCTGGGGAGGCTGGTCCTACTGATGCTGTGGGTGTGTAGGCACGTCCTCCCCAGGCTGTTCCTGCTCGGGCACTAATGAAGGGAGACCAAACGCACGTCTAGTCTCATGTATGGTGAGTAGTCTGTATGCCTCGGCCTGTCTCGGTAGTTATAGTACCATACCCATCTGGACGGCCGCTTGAGCGTCCACATACATGCTCTCATCTAGTGCCCGCCTAAGTCTAACCGGCCAAGAACCCAACCCCAATAGTAGCCTGGTAACAATCCCACCGACATATACCACTGGGGCTGCCCCCCTGGAGGCTCTCACTAAGTTAGCTAGTATCTCATGGCTAACATTGAGTCGCTGGCCTGCTACCATGGCCCATAAACTCCAGATCTCTACTGAGTTGAGCGACCCCGGATTACCAGCCCGCCCAAGATAGGAGCTGGATAATACTCTGTGCAGATACCAGAGTGCCTGTGAAATCAGCATAGTGCTCTTCGCCATATCGTGGTCATACGGCACTCCGGGTAGGGCTATTGTCGCCCAATGATCGTGCCTGACTGCTCTCTATGGCACCATGACACCCTTCTCCTATGGAAACCCCATGACGTACGCGAACCTCCGACGTGTGATGCTAAAATGATCTCCGTCAACCAAGAACTGTATCACCCCGGGCTCGGTATCTGATCTCTGGAATCCCCCATAGTGTAAAGTGGTGAGGAACTGTCTCACTGCCTCCGGGTGAGTCTTAAAGGCTGGCGTCAGGAACTCGGTCCATCCAGCGCTCGCCATGAGTGCGTCAACCTCGTCCGCCATCCCTAGGGCCGCTAGGAATGGCCTAGAAATGAAGCGACTGGCTCGAAACTCCACACGGGCCAACAGTCTGTATCTCTCTCTAGCCTCGGGAGTCATCTAGTAGGGAGCCTGTGGCTCAGGCTGGTCACGTGAGCACGTCGCCGTGGTGGCATCCTAGAAAGAAATTAGACAACCAGTTCAAAATTATGGTCATAAATGGGATTAATCCTGTAAATAGTAAATTGGGCAGCATCCCAGTAAGGATGTGCCTTGCTAGAAAAAATAAAAATTTGGGCGGCATCCGGCAAGGATGTGCCCAACCCCCTGCACCAAAAAAGCCACAAACAACAAGGGGCAGGCCTCAGGCCCCAACAAACGAGTATAAAATAAAAATTTGGGCAGTACCCCGGCAAGGGTGTGCCCAACTTCCTGCATAAAACTCAAAGGACAGGCCTCAGGCCCCATGCAACAGGTCAACATTTATTTTCTAACCTTTATCATTGGTTTTACTACTAAAACATGCATAAGAATATCTTATTCTAGACATGCAGTAGCACACAATTAAACTAATATTTACGTCATGCTTTATCAAACTATCTAAACTATTAAAACTTGACTAACTATAATGATAGTATTACACAAATAAATAAATAAATAAATAAAAACATTTATTACCAAGGCAAATTAGTTATGCTAAAAAAAATAGCATTTTAACAATAAACAAAGAAAGAATTAAACTTTACTTACATAAACTAAAGAGAAAGAAAATATTAATTACTGACCTATAATTTGCAGAAAAAAATAAAAAAACTTGACGAAAAGCTAGAAAGAACACTCCGGGAGATGCATGGTGATGTGAGGATAACGAAATTATAATTGAAATACAGAAAAGTGCAAAAAAGGAGAAGGAAATGGGCAAAAATCTGGACTGGGCATCGGTGAGAAGAAGAAAAAATGGCTGGAAGAAAGGAAAGGAATCATTAGCCCGTCTGTTTCTGCTCATTATATAGATTTTTGCGACCGACGGGCAACCCGTCTCCAGGAGCGAGCGACGGGCTATCCGTCTGTCACTCCAGATTCCCACATTAAATGCGTAATAAATGCATGTGATAAATGCAATGAAGATGCATGGATCTGCTAGGTGTATAGCGACAGACGGGCAAGCCGTCTGACATGAGGTACGGGCAAGTCGTCGGTGGAGCTTTTCTATAAATTTCACCATTTTCTCGAGCTTCGTGCCTTCTCCCTTATTTCAACCTTTGCTGCCTTCAATTTTTAACTCTTAAAGGATGACTTCTCCTCTCCTTCAGAGAATGTACAACATTTTAGACGATACTAAAACTTGGGAAAATAGCACTCTTATTCCTCTGTCTAGGCTGAAGTTTTTATGCAGAGCCAAAATAGACCACAACCTCCTCTTAGTTGCAACCCACTTCTGGAACCCACGTTTCCATGTCTTCAAGTTCACTTATCAAGAACAGTGCCCCCTGCCCGAGGAATTCACCGCTATCACAGGAGCATGGTATCCTCCCAATGCTTTGTCCTACATCCCCCGCTCTGGTCTGGTTCAGACTCGGGATATTGCACTGTCCTTAGGTATAGCTCCTTTCGAATCTGCTCGGTTGGTTCCTCAGGCCTCTACATTTTCTTTGGAACCATTGATTGAGGCACTGGGCAGATTTTCTGATGTCCCCACATATCAAGTAAGTGTTGTCTTCTTATTCTGCATGATGAGGCATCTGACTGTAACCTCAGAGGAGCTAATCGGTGATCTTCGCCTATTCGGGGTTCTAAACGGCTTTCACCGTGGGTTGACCCCTTTTTCCCTTATTCTGGCCGAAACAAACTTAGGCTTGGATTCTATTCATTCTGGGTCCACCACTTCGTTCACTGGAAGCCCCTTATTACTCCAGGTACGTCATTATTTTGAAAGGTAGTGCGTCCCTTGTGGATTTTTGTAGTAGCTTTTCTTAGCGAGAAGTGCGTCCTTTCGGATTTTCACACAACCCTATGCCTAATTTTTGCCTGAAGTAAACCCAACTTACCCCAACGGCTTTTTTTTTTCTAGATATGGTTGCAGGAGAAGCTGAAGATGCTATCAGAACCACCTCCCTGAGTCATTGCTCAATATTCGCCGAGACATTTTCTCCCGCGGCAACGACTGTGTTCATTTGCAACTCCTGACGAGGGCATTGCCAAATTCAGTGAGGTATCAGATTAGGATGTCAGTTTCATGCACGCTTGGCTTCCTCTGTCTCATGCAGTCGTCGAAGAATCTTCGGGGTGTGTTCCCCTATGTGTGCTTCGTCATGCTACTTTCTGTATTACTGCCCAATGTGCTCGTCGGCTCGGGATGACTCAGGACGTAGTGAGGGTCCCATTATCCTTCCGGGAATCTTTTCTGCAGCTTTCGGCTCTTCCTATTAGGAGCTTTGGAGCCAACTTCCGGTGAAGACTGTCATGCCCCCCTTCGGCACTCATTCCGTAACCTCTACCGATGAGTACAAGAGGTCGATACTCAGCCCGGTATCTAATAACAGGACGCAAGGACTTAGGCATCTGGCTGGCGAGAGCAGCGGTAGAGCATAGTTTAGCTTAAATCTGTATGCCTTTTGAGCATTGCGTTACTTTTCAAAACAGAACTAGAAAATGATGAAAATGAAAAAAATAATTCTTATTTCATTTCACAAAGTTGTGTATATTTCTGTAGAATTTCAACATACATGATCACTATTTGTCACTAATTCAACCGTGTTAACCACATTAAATCATGAAACTAAATTTTGATAGCATCAAACTCCTGTTACCAATCGGCCGTCTCGGGTTTTCTCGATTGGATATTTTCTCTCATGCCTCTAATTTTTGCACAGGATGCCTTTTTTCGGTTTTCACCCTGTCGAGGCGCCCAATTTTAGCAAGGTGATAAGTTGCAATTATATTAAGATTTTAGATTAATTCTTGGCATAATTATGTGTTTTATTTATTTAATTTTAAAAATAATTAATTAGTTTTTGTGTTTTTATTAATTTATAATGTTTTTATAATTTTTAATAAGTTTTGGGATGTTTTCAGGTGTTTTATTTTAATCCGGAGCTAAATTGGAGGTTTGGGGCTGATATTAGAAGAAATTGTGGAAAAAGGGCAATTTTAGCCAAAAGCACAGCCGTGCTCTTCAATAGCACAGCTGTGCTTTTGAAGGGACCGCGCAGCGCACACGGAACAACAAGGCGACACAGCTGTGCTTCCTCGCAAAGCACAGCTGTGTCACGCAGTAGGAGGCGCGCGCATACGGAGCAGGTCACGCGTTTTTCGCCTAGGAGCACAGCTGTACTTCAGCGAGAAGCACAGCTGTGCTTCGCCTTTTTCCGCCAGCAGACGCGCAACCCTAGCAAAACACAGCTGTGCTTCTTAAAAGCACAGCTATGCTTTTCTTCAGACAATTAAAAGAAGCGCCGCTGCATACCAAATAGAGGATAGGTTTTTTTTAGAGAGTTTTAGTTTTTAGTTTGTATTTTCTTATTCTTTCCTTTAGGCAGTAGACTTAGGTTTATTTTTCTTTAATTTCCAGCAACAATTTATTTTATTTTCATGTTTTAATTTTCCTTTTAAATTATGTTTAGCTTAGATTTAATTTTGATTTGCAATTTCCTTCTTAAATAATTTAGATTAATTTAGTTTAAATCTAGATTTTAGGGATTCAAGTGGATTCCAAGGTTGAAGAACAAGAACTTCAAGATCTATTTTCTCTCTCATCAAGGGTGTATCCTAAACTCTAATTTTCCATCTTTTATGCTCATATTCTTGATGTTAGAGTAGTTAATCATGCTTGGGAGTTCTTGAATCATATTTGTATTTTGGATATTTGGATTTAATAAATATTTTCATGTTTTCTTTTATTCCTCTTGTTATATATTGTTTTGCAATTATAATGATGATTGGAGCTAAATCCGAAAATTATTGTTTGTGCAAATGCTCTGTTCTTTTAATATTGACATTTATCTTTCCAGCTTAATCCAGGGATGGTAGGTTGGTTTGTGGGTGTTGATGTTATTAGATTAAGAATAGTGAGGAATAAATAGGTTTAAGATAGTTTAATCCAGGGATGGTAGGTTGTCTTAGATCTAGGATTTGGTAACCTGCACTTAAGCTAATTAATAGACTTAATCCTGGGATATGGTAGGTTTATTAATTAGAATAGCTTAATCCATGGATATGGTAGGCTTGGGTTCAGTTGGGTTGTCCAGAATTTCATGTTATATTGTTTTACCAATTTTCAGTTACATTTATGAGGATAGAATTTCCTAAGCATTTAATTTCATCCTTGAGTAATTTCTTGATGACCAATTTTATATTTAATTGTTAATTTATTTTCTTGCTTAGTTTAGTTTTCTCCACCAAACAAATTGGGGACATCTCAAATTCACTCATCTATAGATATTTAACTGGACAATCCTTTTTCCCTTGGGTACGATAACTCGGGGTCCTAAATATACCCCACTTTATTACTTGTCGATTCGGTACACTTGCCGAGGACCCGTCAAGTTTTTGGCGCCGTTGCCGGGGAACACGGTGTTGTTTGTTTTATATCTTTAGTTGAGTTAGTTTGAGGTTTTTATTTTTCTTTTTATTTTAATTTGGTGTTTATTTTTGCAGGAAAATTTTGAGACATTTTCAAAATGATGCAAGATAGTGATCAAGATTATGAGTTGTTCCTTTTGCGAGAACAAGTGAATGATATGATGAGGGAGATGCAAGAGTTACGACAAATGTATTCAACTTCACCAGTCACCTATTCACCGTCTTTTGAAGATCCTCACTCTTCATGTGTATCACAAGAGTATCACTTTGCCCATATCGAACGTCTTTCAAACTACAATTATTGTAGAGAGAGGGAATACCAAGTAGAAAGGAGAGAGTTGCAGGCTACAATCAACTATCAAGAGGAGAGGATCAAGGCTCAAGGGGATTTATTAAAGAGTCAAGCATTGGAGATCCAAAATTTGGAATCCAAGTTAGAAATTTTAATTGTCTCTCCGAGTGATCAAAAAGATGGTGGTGAATTGAGTCATACACCTATAGAGATTAATGAGAATATTGAAATTTTTGAGGATGGGTTGCATGAAGAAGAAAAGGAGCCAATTATTGTTGAAGAAAAATCTTGTGTTTCGTTGGAAACTAATTTCAATTTTTCTATGCAGGATAATGCACCAAAGGAGCAAGAGTTGAATGATTCTCAAATGGAAACACTGAATTCAGTCCATTTGAAGGATTTATTTAGGCTTGAGGAGCCGGTAGAGTTCGTGTATAGTGAACCCAAGGTGGAGTCATACTTCATCGAAGACATGGAATTTCCCACCTTGGTAGCTTTCGATGATTTTCTCCTACTGATGGGGGAAAATGAAGAGCAAAAACCGGAAAGACCATTATTTGGTTCACAAGCTCGTCCACCCGAGAGTGAAATGAGTCGAGCTGGGACTCAATAAACCAGAACTTATATTTTTCTTAACCCTTCTTATTTAATTTTCTGTGTTTATGTTTTAATTTTTAATTACTAGTTGTTTGTATTTGTATTTTTATTTTTTCTTAAAAAAAATAAATAAATAAATACTAGTTGTTTGTATTTTTAATGTTTAATTTGTTGGATTTAATTTGTGTTATTTGGTTTTGATTTGTTTCATTGTTTTGGAAATTAATAGTTGAGAAGGAAGAAAATTTCAATTGAGGAGCAAGAAGCCAAGAAGTCCAAATTGGGACAAGGAGGGCAGTAGCATCAGGTATAGCGCGAAAACACAGCTGTGCTTTTCAAAAGCACAGCTGTGCTTTAATTTAAAACACGGCGATACTGAGCGCACTGAAAAACACAGCTGTGCTTCAATCAAAAGCACAGCTATGCTTTCAATTAAACGCACGCCGAAACGAAGCGCTGGGAGAAACACAGCTGTGCTTCTTTCAAAAGCACAGCTGTGCGTTTTCGCACAGCCCCCTCTTTCTTTCTCTTTTCTCTTTTCTTCTCCTCTGTTCCCCCCTGTTCTTAAAAATCAAAATTTTCTCCGATCTTCAAGTGCAATCCAAGCTGTTAACAGGTAATTTAAATCTAATTTTTATTTTCGAACTGTAATTGAAATATATTCTTATTTTTTATTTAATTTTTGCTTTTTCCCCAAAATTCTGCTCGATATTGATTTTTCCCCATTTTCGCACAAGTTCTAGATTTCTGCTCGAGTTCGAGATAGATTTAACTAAGCCTTTCCTTCAATTCTCGGTTTTCAAATTTTTAACTTTAGCATTCCAGTAATTTTTGCAAGCTACAGGTATGTATATTTCCCTCATCTATGTTCTAACGCTACTGTGCAAATATGCATTTGCTTTCACTAAAATTCTCTGCGATTTTGATGTTTATTTGTGATTATGTGAATTGTGCTACTTGTCTTGTACGTTTGTACAGATCTTTGGGTGTTGGGGGTTATTAAATTTACACACAAATCCAGTTTATATTCATGCACACCAGTTGTTTGCTAAAATGCCTCAATGGATGTTCAAAGAATAATTTTGTGCTTTTGTTTGATTTGTACAACAATTCTTGTGCATGAATTCTTATAGAAATTGTCAATTTGAACTATGCAATTTATGTTGGAGCTGGATGGCATGAACTTTGTGCTTATTTGTAATGAAAATTTATTACCAATGGCACTGTTGGAGCTGATTTAAACAGCTGCTGTGATGAGAGTCTAGCCAACTTTTAATGGAGCAGTTTGTCTAGGAATTATCAGTCTTTAGAGCTTAATTTTTATGTCATTCTTTTCTGGGTATTGAAGCTGCCATGTTGACTGGGTTTTGGGCTTATTTTTCAATTATCTAGCTTGCATTTATTCTTTACTTGGTCAATTGAAAGGGAGAATCATGGATGATGGGATTTTGAACTTCAATTGGGGAAATTAAATGTTTTCATTGTATTAGTTTATTTGGGCATAGCAATGGATGGGAAGATGTTGAAAGTTTAATTTTAAATTACTTGAGGTTATGTTTGGTGATTGTATTGTGTGATATTGATGTTGCTGTTGCTTTAGTATTTAATTTAGATGCAATTGAATATTGTGCTTGATTGAATTGAGTCAAATGCATGTTTGCTAGTTCCCGACTTGATGGGATTAGGATGAGTTGTTTTGGATGCCAATTTTTCACATTCTTAATTACATGCAACTTTGAATTTTTCCTACATATTTTTGCTATGAATGATGCAGTGATTAAGTAGACTTTGCATTTTTCTCAGTTATTCTCCAATAATTGCATCTATTTTATTCTTGGCATTTGCACTTCAATGATTAATTACTTGTGCGTATTTTATTTTCCACCTTGTACTTTTCATCTTTAATTTCTTTAAATTCTAATTTGTCCAATCTTCCAAATGTTACTATTTTGTGCATAGAATTTGTACTTTAATAGGTTTATACATTTGCCTTATGCTTAATGTTTCAATTTTTGCATCATCATTAGCTAGAACGTATATTTATGTTGCAAATTTCTGTTGTAACGTTTTGGTGAGTTTTAATATTATTCTTCCAATTTAGTTATAGATGTGGTATGCGCTGAATGAAACCAAGAATGTTTTGAACAAAGTGTTTACTTTCTTTTTCAGGAACCATGGTTCGTAATAGAGAAGAGCAACCATCAGCGCCCATTCAGCCTCCTGATTGGTTGACTCCAGAGTAGCGCACCCTGTTCAACAAGCTGGCTGCGAAGATTATTATTTCGAGTAGGTTTATGAGTATGAAGACACTCATTGACCTAGGCATTCAAGAGAGGGTATTAGCTTTGCTGAGGAACATTGGATGGGAGGAGTTCTTTTCTCTGAATGGTCCGACTTATCCTGAGATAACATTGGAGTTCCTTAGTACGTTTCAGTACTCTCCTAGGTTATCTCTGGATGATCGGAATACCATTCAGTTTAGAGTGCGCAATATCGCTTATTTTCTATCTATTTCTGACCTGGCTAGATACTTGAGGTTGCCAGAGGATGGAGAGGTGCATGTTGTGGGTGACTCAGCTGTGCATTGGGCTATTATTGGGAAGCCCAATATGGATTTTCATGCGAGAAACACCAAGTCAACGAAGCTCCGCTCTCCAGTCTATCAGTACTTACACCGAGTGATGACTTCATCAGTGTTCATGTGACCAAGGTGTCCTAGCAATGTGAGCACACCAGACTTATTCTTCTTATATACTATGGAGACCGGCACCAGAGTTAATGCCGTACCTTGGTTGTGTAAGCAACTGAAGAGAGCCACCGCTACTTCAGGGAAGAGGATCGGGATTGGTGGATTGATCACCTTGATCATGAGAGCCCTGCATCTGCCTACTCCTGACATGGGACCAGCTTTAGCGTCATCGTACTTGATTGATGAGGAGGTAGTGCTCAGATGTAAGATCGCTATAGAGGATCCTTCTTCCGAGAGTGGATATCGACTTAGGAGAGCGGAGGAGATGGAGGCCCATGACTTGGGTGATGATGGAGAGGGCGATTCTGATGATGCCCACCCGCCAGCTGATCGCGATACTGATGCTCCACCACCACCTCCGCCACAGAGAGCTACTTCCAGTAGGAGGGTGAGACGGAGGAGTGATATTCCCTTCTCCCCTCCAGATATGAGTCGGTATGCTCAGGGGCATGATGAGCCATCTTCTTCTACAGCCCCTCCACCCTCAGCTCCATATTTAGATGCTTCGGTGGTCCAGACTTTGATATCGGAGATGCGGACTATGACTGCTACGATGACACGGTTTGAGACTACAGTTAGCATGATTCATGATTCGTTCAGTGAGTCGAGGAGGGAGCAGGCAGCTTTCCAGGAGAGGGTGTGGGAGAGATTGGATGAGCTGAGCAGAGGATTGGCGGAGGTCAGGGCAGCTACTACTCAGAGTGACCAGATGATCTCTGGCATGGACTTATCGGTACAGCGAGCTTGGGAGCGACTGGCTTCTATTGAGACTCAGATGGAGCAGGTGCGCCGAGATATGGTCCTGGGAGCTGAGCAGAGAGATGCATTTTTGGGATCCTTCCAGCACAGGATTATGACACAGTTGGACAGGTTGAGCGTTGAGATTCGTGGATTTTTCACTCCTGTTTCCACTGTGTTTCCTCCACATCTGAGACGACCACCACAGTAAAATATTATATATATTTCAGGAAGTGATTCGTACACAACAGATTTTGTATATATTTATTTATTTATTTTAGTTAATGAAATTGATGAAGTCAGGCAATGTATGATTTTATTTACTTTATTATATTTTGGAATTGTGTGGCTGAGCCAATGACGTGTGATAGGATAGATATTATTTGTGTTGGCTATGAATCTCACAGATTTCAGAGTATTTCGATTTTGCACAGTGATTATTGGATTCTTGCACAGGTTTTGAATTTTCTTCATTTTGCACAGGTGGCATGCAGGAATTTTGTATGGTTGTTAATTTTGCACAGTAATTATTTTATGTTTGCCATTTTTAAGATGCTTGCAATTGATTTTAAATTGCAATGAGTTTTAGCACAGCATAGGGGAAATTTTTTGAAAAATATCTTTGTGAGCTTCATTTTTTTTTTTTTTTGCACTGAGGACAGTGCAACATTTTGAGTTTGGGGTGGAGTACCATTTCAATTTTTCAAACCAAAACTAGATTTGTTTTGTTTTATTGTCTTTTTAGTTTGTTGCGTTTGAGTAGTTGTTAGTTAGTTTGCTTTGTTTGTGGCGTGTTTGTGCCAAGTTTGTGTCTAAATATTTTTATGGTTGTTTCTTTTTGATTTTCCTTCGATTTAAATTTTTATTTCGTCCTAATAGTTCTCAATTGTGAATGATTTTGATCTCAGATTTAGAAATTTGTGTTTCATTCAATATTAAGTTGAGTGAGAAATAGTTATGTTTATATCTTTGTTTGTTAGACTGCATGTAAACCTTGATTATACTTTGCAATTTCTAAATTTTGAGCACTTTGGGCCCGTTTTCAAAAATTGAGAAAAATCTAGTTGCAATTAGGGGATTAGATGAAAACTCACTAAGAGCACTAGAACCTTTCTGATTACCCATTGAAGCGACCTCAGATGAGACACAACTTAGAAAATGATTTAGGCAACCCTTCTTTGTATAGCTACTTTAAATGACTTTTCCTACCTTAATTTCATTGTCTCTTGTTAGCCCTTTGAGCCTATTATTTTAGTATGCTAAATGCTTGCTTGTTTTATTGTTACACATATTAAAACTACCTTTAGCCTTAAATGATTTTTGCCTCCCTTTAGAAGAGTGGCCACTCTAGTAAGGTTGGGTTTTTATTTTGGGTAAAAGGGAATTTAGATTTTGTCAATTTTTGGTGTAAATTTCTGTTTGAGAATTGATTGGTGTGTGTAATGGAGAGTTGATCCCATTTAAAGAAATGAGTTTGGGGTTGATAAAGAGGAATGCGATTTAAGTGGTTCATTGGTCTTGTAAAAATTAAAGCTCAATTGTAGTTCTTGCTGGGATTTATAGACGAATTAAGTACTTTATTTATTGTTAATGGCTAGTTGGTTTTTATGCTTCTAAAAAAAAAATAAATAAAATTGAAAAAGAAGAAGCATTGTAAGTTTTTCCTAGCTAATTGGGCAAAATGTGAGTTTGGGGTACAAAATTTAGTGAGACTTGAACTAGTGCCTTGTGAAAATCGGGGTTGCATATTATGTGGCATTTGTTATTGTGAGTTGAGTTTTATGATGCTAAGGTGTCTTTAAGGCCAATTTTATTTTGATTATATGAAATTGAGTTGGGAATATTTATTAGTACAGTTGGGTGATTGTGTTTTGTTTAGGTAGTGGCTATTTTTCTCTAGTGACTTGATCTTTCTTTGTTAGCCAATTTACCTAAGCCTAACGTTACAACCAAAATGTAAGACCTCTTGATTCTTTGTTTTGTCTTGTTCTATTCAGTGGAGATGACCTTTTAGTAAGGTTTGGTACGTAAGAAAAGGCATATGGTGTTTCTTGAGCTTTGAGTGAAAAGCTATGAGTGCATTAATGCAATCGAGTTGATTCCTTTTCCCAATATTGTATCTAGAAGTTTTGTTTTTAAATGATAAAAATTCTGTTTTGGCCTGTTGCACAAACGCACAGAAATTGTTTAGTATGTTCTTGTGTTTATCTGCTATTTGATGAGCATTGGTATTTGCAAACTCATATTCTTGTTCCTTAATTGAGAATGACTCCTTATTTTCTTTTGTTGA
This sequence comes from Excoecaria cochinchinensis, assembly GCA_947683425.1. Classification (NCBI taxonomy): domain Eukaryota; kingdom Viridiplantae; phylum Streptophyta; class Magnoliopsida; order Malpighiales; family Euphorbiaceae; genus Excoecaria; species Excoecaria cochinchinensis. The sequence goes on from CANTUQ010000020.1 coordinate 2,089,031, forward strand.
GATTGAGATGATTGAGAATGTGGTTCATTCAGTTTACTCGAGGACGAGTAAAGGTTTGAGTTTGGGGTAGTTGATAAGTTGCAATTATATTAAGATTTTAGATTAATTATTGGCATAATTATGTGTTTTATTTATTTAATTTTAATAATAATTAATTAGTTTTTGTGTTTTTATTAATTTATAATGTTTTTATAATTTTTAATAAGTTTTGGGATGTTTTTAGGTGTTTTATTTTAATCCGGAGCTAAATTGGAGGTTTGGAGCTGATATTAGAAGAAATTGTGGAAAAAGGGCAATTTTAGCCAAAAGCACAGCCGTGCTCTAGCACGGCTGTGCTTTTGAAGGGACCGCGCAGCGCACACGGAACAATAAGGCGACACAGCTGTGTCACGCAGTAGGAGGCGTGCGCATACGGAGCAGGTCACGCGTTTTTTGCCCAGGAGCACAGCTGTGCTTCAGCAAGAAGCACAGCTGTGCTTCGCCTTTTTTCGCCAGCAGACGCGCAACCCTAGCAAAACACAGCTGTGCTTCTTAAAAGCACAACTGTGCTTTTCTTCAGACAATTAATAGAAGCGCCGCTGCATACCAAATAGAGGATAGGTTTTTTTTAGAGAGTTTTAGTTTTTAGTTTGTATTTTCTTATTCTTTCCTTTAGGCAGTAGACTTAGGTTTATTTTTCTTTAATTTCCAGCAACAATTTATTTTATTTTCATGTTTTAATTTTCCTTTTAAATTATGTTTAGCTTAGATTTAATTTTGATTTGCAATTTCCTTCTTAAATAATTTAGATTAATTTAGTTTAATTCTAGATTTTAGGGATTCAAGTGGATTCCAAGGTTGAAGAACAAGAACTTCAAGATCTATTTTCTCTCTCATCAAGGGTGTATCCTAAACTCTAATTTTCCATCTTTTATGCTCATATTCTTGATGTTAGAGTAGTTAATCATGCTTGGGAGTTCTTGAATCATATTTGTATTTTGGATATTTGGATTTAATAAATATTTTCATGTTTTCTTTTATTCCTTTTGTTATATATTGTTTTGCAATTATAATGATGATTAGAGCTAAATCCGAAAATTATTGTTTGTGCAAATGCTCTGTTCTTTTAATATTGACATTTATCTTTCCAGCTTAATCCAGGGATGGTAGGTTGGTTTGTGGGTGTTGATGTTATTAGATTAAGAATAGTGAGGAATAAATAGGTTTAAGATAGTTTAATCCAGGGATGGTAGGTTGTCTTAGATCTAGGATTTGGTAACCTGCACTTAAGCTAATTAATAGACTTAATCCAGGGATATGGTAGGTTTATTAATTAGAATAGCTTAATCCATTGATATGGTAGGCTTGGGTTCAGTTGGGTTGTCCAGAATTTCATGTTATATTGTTTTACCAATTTTCAGTTACATTTATGAGGATAGAATTTCCTAAGCATTTAATTTCATCCTTGAGTAATTTCTTGATGACCAATTTTATATTTAATTGTTAATTTATTTTCTTGCTTAGTTTAGTTTTCTCCACCAAACAAATTGGGGACATCTCAAATTCACTCATCTATAGATATTTAACTGGACAATCCTTTTTCCCTTGGGTACGATAACTCGGGGTCCTAAATATACCCCACTTTATTACTTGTCGATTCGGTACACTTGCCGAGGACCCGTCACAAGGCCACCTTTTTTCTATTTTCGACCCGCGGGGCATTTTATTCTCTTCTTTTTATTTTATAGTCTTTAACCAAGGAACCTTTTGAGTCTGTCTATGTTGATCGGTTCCTTGAACTCATTACCATCGCTATCTAACAAAATTGCAGTTCCCTTGGACAACAGCTTTCTCAGGAGGAACGACCCTTCCCATGTTGGCCTAAATTTTCCCCCGAATATCCGGTGCACCTGGTCTCATCTGCTTGAACACCAAGTCTCCTTCTTTCAATGGGTGCTTCTTGACTTTCCTTCCAAAGGACCTGGCAAGCCTTTTCTGATAAATTTGACTGTGGTAGTAGGCTCTCAACCTACTCTCATCCAACATGTTCAGGTGTGGTAATCTCTGTTGTGCCCATTTGGCTTCAGGAATCTGTGCCTCCATGACCACCCTCAGTGACTTGAGCTCGATCTCGATTGGCAACATTGCTTCTGTCCCATACACCAAAGAGTATGACATGGTGCCTGTAGATGTTCTAACTATTGTTCTGTAGCCCCAAAGCGCGAACGGTAACTTATCTGCCCAATCCTTGTAAGTTTAGACCATTTTGGCTAGGATCCTTTTGATGTTCTTATTGGCAGCCTCTACTGCCCCATTGGCTTGAGGACGGTATGGAGACGACTTGTGATGCTCAATACCGTATTTATGAAGCAACTTCCTTGTTTCGCCCATGAACTGAACCCCGTTATCAGACACCACATGATGCGGAAGGCCATACCTGTATATCAAATTCTTCTCAATAAACTTTGCTATATCCCGTGCATCAATCTTCTTAAAGGACTCGGCTTCTACCCATTTGGTGAAGTAGTCGATCGCGACTATAATATATCTATGCCCATTAGATGTCGTGGGACGGATCTCCCCGATAATGTTTATTCCCCATGCTGTAAACGGCCAAGGCGATGTTAAGCTATGTAATTCTAACACAGGTAGGTGCCTCAAATCTGCATACTGCTGGCACAACTGGCACTGCTTCACATACTTTGAGCAGTCAGTATCCATGGTGAGCAAGTAAAATCCCTGCCTCATGATTTTCTTGGCTACCGTTAACCCATTCATATGAGCTCCACATACACCGCATGGGTCTCTTCCATCACTTTCGGGCTTCCTTTTCGTCTAGACACCTCAACTGAATACCATCGGCCTATCTCTTATACAATAACCCATTTATACAAATGAATTGAGTAGACAGCTTGCGAATCATTCTTTGGTCTTTTTCAGTAGCCTCTTTCAAAAATGTCATTTTTTCCTGGTAGTTCGTGATATCAGAATACCACAGCTTTCCATCCGCTACCTTTATTTCCATTACTGGCTCGGCCTCAAAGCTGGGCCTCTCAGAACTGGAAATTAAAACTGGCTTCATTGGTACCCCTTTCGAATTATCCCACATTGACACTAGGGTTGCAAGCGTGTCAGCTAATCGATTCTCATCTCTTGACATGAAATGGAATGTGCATGTTTCGAACCGACTGCTTAACTCCCTCAGATATTTGACAAATGGAACTAGTCGTTCTTCTTTGATAGCCCATTCTCCCCGAATCTGATTGATTACCAAAGACGAATCTCCAAACACCTGCACGTCCTTTGCCCCCAAGACGATTAACGCTTCGAGCCCGAAAGTGCATGCTTCATACTCGGCTTCATTGTTAGTGGCTCTATACCTCAACTTCTTGGCCAACAGGAGTTTCTCATCATCCCAGGTTGTCAGAATGACTCCTACTCCTGCCTCCTTATTATTTACAGCCCCGTTAAAGTGTAGTTACCAACCTTGAACTGATATTGCCGCTATATTCTCGTCAGGAAAACTGAACTCAAATGAATCTCCCTGGATTGGATGATCAGCCAGAAACTCAGCTACTGCCCGGCCTTTGACGGTTTTCTGGGTAATATACACGATGTCAAATTCCTGCAACAGCAACAACCACCTTCCCATTTTTCCAAGTAAAGACGGTGCTTCCTGCAAATACCTTAGGGGGTTCTACTTTGCCACTGCTTGTACCTTGTAAGAATGGAAGTAGTGTCTTAGTTTCTTGGATACCCAAATCACGGCGAGGCAAATCTTTTCTACTTCCGCATATTTGACCTCATATGCGAGAAACTTCTTACTGAGGTAGTAGACTGCAAATTCCACTCCAAACTCATCTTCCTGGGCCATCATGGCACCTACAGAACTATCCTCCACTGCTAAATATAAGATGAACGGTTTGACCGGCTGCGGTGGTCTTAATACCAGTGGATTCAGCAAGTACTCCCTGATAGTGTCAAATGCTTTCTGGCAGTCCTCATTCCACACTACTAGCTAATCTTTCCTGAGCAACTTGAAGATTGGCTCACATGTTGAGGTGAGCTTGGCGATGAACCTACTAACATACTGCAACTTACCCAGAAAACTTCTCACATCCTTCTCCTTCTGAGGCACTGGTATCTCTCTAATGGCCTTTACCTTGTCCTGGTCGATCTCAATCCCCCTCTGGCTAACCACATGTCCCAACAGCTCTTCTGAAGTGACCCCAAAGATACACTTCTTAGAATTTAACCGCAGGTTGTACTTATTAATTCTCTAGAAGAACTTTTCCAAGGCTTCAAAATGGCTTTCTCTAGTGGCGGACTTGATCATCATATCATCGACGTACACCTCCACCTCTTTATGGATCAAATTACTTAAGATTTTTGTCGCCATCCTCTGATAAGTAGCTCCCGCATTTTTTAAACCAAAGGGCATCACCCAGTATGCATATGTCCCCCATTCTGTAGTAAAAGCCATCTTAATCCGATCAATTATTTTATTGAGAATCTGATTGTAACCCGCGTAACCATCTCCAAAGCTATACATCTCACAAGCGGCTACGCTATCTATCAACACATCTATATGAGGTAACGGGAAGTCATCTTTTGGACAGGCCTTATTTAGATCCCGGTAATCCACACATACCCTTACTTTACCGTTCTTTTTGGCTACAGGGACGATATTGGCCAACCAAGTTGGTTACTGCACCTCCACTAGAAATTTGGCCTCGATCTGTTGGCGAATTTCCTCCTTTACCTTATCTGCCCATTCTGGCCTGAGTCTTCTTAGCTTCTGCTTCACGGGTTTATGATCTGGATATGTCGGAATAGCGTGTTCTATGATTTCCCGATCAATTCCTGGCATATTTTTGTAGGTCCAGGCAAAGACTTTTTCATATTTTTTTAATATTCTCTCAAATTTTTCTCTTTCTTCAGGAGTCACACTTGATGCTATCAAAATTTCTTTCAGGTTTTTCAAGGTTCAAAGATTAAATGGAGTAGCATCAGCAGAATCAATATCAAATATCAATGGAGTGTGATCATGATCATGCATATTGAAATTATCAAAAACATCGCACAAGTAAGCAAAATTGTTCATTCTATTAATAAAATTAAAATTGTCATTTACATCATTAAAAAGTTCAGGAATGAAAAAGCAATCTAAACTGGCTTCTTCCTCTTCTCCTGCTAGCGGGTCCGCCACTGTTGATGGACCTGCATCACTCTGATTGATCGGGGGTTCTTCAGTCACCTCTTGAATAGCTTCTTCCACCTTCGCTTTCCCCTTGAACTGGGTGGCCACCATTGCCTCAGTCACAACCTCATCGGGTTCTTCTCTGTCCCAAACTGTTTTGTGGGTCATGACCTCTTCGTCCCAAAAGTCTTCAGCCGGCTTAATCATCCTAATATCCCAATCATAGACATCGTTGAACATCTCGAAACCCGGCACAACCTTTCCATTGACCCACTGAGGTTCGGCTTCTCCGGTGTACGCATAGACTGCCGTTGTTGGCACAAAAACTTTCCCAAATATGAGGGATCTCCTTTGCTGGCTTCACTTCTCTCTTCACTTCGCTTTTGTATCCCAGGCCCTTTTTGTCTTTTTGGCCCTTGGTGCCGATGATTTCTAGCAACCCTTGGGAATTTTTGCCTAACTCAACACCCGGGAAAAATGACATTCTCTTCATCATGGCTAGCACCTGAGGGCTGCCTTCCATCGACTCTTCCTCATTAATTGTGGCCACATGAAATCCACTAAAAGGCTGCCTTGCTATCCCGAGTACGAACAACGGATTCTCTCTCGCAGCTTTAATGGTCACCACTTACCCTTCATGTGGTATTTTGACCATTTGGTGAAGTGTAGAGGAAACACCTCCCAATTTGTGGAACCACGGTCTCCCCAACAAAGCTAAAAAATTGGCAGGGATAGGCAAGACTACAAATTCCACCTCAGTCTCCACTGGCCCCGTCTTGACCATCGCTTTGAAAGTCCCCGTAGCATGTCGGCGAGAATTATCATAGGCTGTGATCGTCAAATCTGACTTGGCTAGCATGTCTTTTATTACCCCAAAGGTTGCCATCACCACTTATGGGCACACACTAATCGATGAGCCATCGTCCACCATCACACAAGCCGTGTGCTTCTGGTTAATCTGGGCCCGAATGTACAAAGGGCGATTGTGGTTACGGCCTTCTGCTGGTAAATCAGCATTTGTGAACACCACATTCTCTCCAGCTCCTCCTTTCACTACCTCTAGGAGCTCAGTGGGTGAAATCATCGTAGCCACGGTCGTTTCGCATAAGGCTTCTACCAATCTTTGCCTATGGGATGGAGATTGCCTCAGGAGATCCCAAATAGAGATTTGGGCCGGCGTCTTTTTCAACTGCTTCATTACCTGATCCTCCTCCGGCTCCTTTTCTGTTTCCTTTTGACCTCCCACAGGCTCCTGAGGCCTTACCACTTCGGGAGCTATCCTTCCACTACGGGTCACCGCTCGTACTTTCTCTTTTTCTTCCCTCTCTTCTTCATCTTCTTCCTCCGAACCCCATGGGTCGGGAAAGTCAACATCATCATCATCATCATTTCCACTCTCATCAGTGGACCAGTAATCGATCACTGCAGCAGACATCTCTTTTTCACTCACCTCATGGAGGCTTGTGACAATAGTGTTTACATCGTTGCCGTACAACTCTCTCAATACAAACTCCTCGAACAAACTGGACCTAATCATGAACACAGACGGGGACACCTTATTATACCCGACTTTCTTCTGGCCTTCCCTCTTCTCGGGGTCTGTGATTTGCTTTGAGTCAATTAGATCTTAAATTGCGTGCCTCAAAGCTTTGTAGTCGTCGGTCGTATGTCCCGTGTGCTGGTGGTAGGCACAGTTGTAACACCCCGAAAATCACCCTAGAAGAATTGAGTGTCACTGGTGTAATAATGTGCATGATAATTAGGGTTTACAGCCTTGGACCTAAGTGAGAAAGTGAAGTGCGGGACTTAATTGAAGGAAAATAAAGTATTGTAGTTGCTGAATTGTACTTTGTATGATTAACTAGCAAATGAAGATTTATTTAGTTTAATGGCTGTTAATTAAGTTAATCAAAAGTTAGTGGGATTAGCTGTATGTTAGTGGATTTAGCTGGATGCTAGTGGACTCCATGTGTTAGTGTGTGAACCAGCCACCTTGTGTAGGGAGAGTGAGAACTTGACACCTCATTCTTACATGCAAGCATGAGGTGGATTAGTGAGTAAACCTGTCTTTTGTTCCTTGATTCAGCCATTTTGATCCCTTGATCCGGCCCTCACTCTCTCATGAGTTCATTCTTCCTTTTTGCTCTTCTTTCATTTGTTCTCTTTGACCATGGAGACCAAAGGGTAGATATTGATAGATAGAAGATTGTGCATTATTGTCTAGAAAAGGTATATTGATGTTGAGTTCATCTTCTTCATATCTTTCTATTTGCTTTATAATTGTTATGGGTAAAGTCTAATGGACTTAAATGTGTTGTGTGCTTATGTGTTATGAGTTGAAGAGCCAGGTAGAGCTGGAAAAGGGAAGGAGAAAGTGATATAGAAGAGTAAGAAGGAGTGCTCCAAGAGGTTAGGGATTTGTTGTGTTTTGATGTGATTAGTGTGTTTGAAGTTCTTGTAAATGAGATGTGATACTGATTTTGTTATTGATATTGAATTGGATAGTGAACAAGTGTAAAGTGATTATTGTAGTGATATTAGTGTTAATGGCATCTAGTGATTTGTAATATTTATTGGCATGCTCAAATTGATTGTGTATCATGACATGTAAATGAAGAGGTAAAGTATGCTTGTGTGGTGAAGAGGGTTGCCCAAGCATGTGAATGCAAGAATGCCAAGTATGAGAAAAAGCACAGCTGTGTCTTGGTAAAACACAGCTGTGAAGTGGAAATTTGGCATGCGTCACGGTGACAACCAAATTGGTTGTGACCATGAGGCATCAAAATGAGCATTCTGTTTTGAAGTGCAGTATGTCACGGTGACAATCAAACTCATTGTGACCGTGACATACCCCAGACATGCATTCTGCCCGTGAGTTGGTCATAAGTCACGGTGACAATCAAATTGATTGTGACCGTGACCTATCACAAACTACATTCTGTTTTGGGGATTCAGTATGTCACGGTGACAACAAGATTGATTGTGACCGTGACCCCTCTATCTTGGCAATGTAACCCTATTGCATATGAATGTATAAATTGTGCAATCTTATCTATAACTAGGAGCCTTATTGTATGAGCATTATATCAATGATAAATGAAGTTTATGTGCATACAACTAGGGTGATTATGTGAATTAGAGATGCATGATAGCCTAACTAAGCTTGAATGCATCATCATGCGAACATGTGACAATGTGAATTACAAATGCATGATAGCCTAACTAAGCTTGATTGCATTATCATGCGAATTATGAACATGTGAGGAGAATCAAATCATGCGAATGAATTTAATATGCGAATGAATAATGCCATGAGAATGAATGCGTAGTGTGTGAATAAAGTAATAAGCTTGTAGTCGAGTCGTGGATAAATAAGCATGCTTATGAAGGGCTAGTGATTTGCGGCTGCTAGTGATTGGCACCGACGGGTGTCTAGTGATTGATACCGACGGGTGTCTAGTGATTGATACCGACGGGTATTTTGTGATATAGCGATCGAGACTTCTGTCTTTAGTGATATAGTGTTCGAGGCCTCGGTCTCTAATGTTATTGATCAGTGTACCCGTATCCATTCCTAAGACTATACAGGCTATTAATGAATAACAAGAATATTGTATGTGTTCATGATAAATATGTGTTGGAATTATTGTTCTTGATGATAGTGTGATATTTATGCCATGCTATTGAATTAGAAATAATGCAATGAGCCTACGATTGGCTTAGTGTAGTGACTAATGAGCAGTGTACATGGATATTGAATGATAGTGACTTATTGTTCCTCATTGACTTGGTGAAGTGAATATTGAACATGGTAAGTGAATAGCGATTTAAAGCATGTTACAGATAGCTTATAACTTGTGATTAACATGAGTTACAGCGTATTGACATGATAGCGTAATATTGATCTAGTGAGTGTACATCATATGCCATATGTGTTAAGCATGCTCTCTATTGTGTAATGTTTTGTGATTATTGTGTTAGTACCTGTTTGTACATCCCCACTAAGCGTTATCGCTTAGCACGGGTGCTTGTCTCCCGTGTAGGTTGTGAATTGGAGTCGAGTTTTTGAAGAAGTACTGCAGGCCACCATAGGAGTGTGAAGTGTCTCTTCAAGTGTATAGTTTTGTATTTGGAGCTCCATTTTGTAAAAGCTATTCTTTTGTATATGTATAGTGTTATATGTAACGTATAGTAGTGAAGCTAGTAACTTGTAATAGTGTATAGTGAAGAACATCCGATAAAATTATAGTGTAGTGGTATGCATGAATTATAAGAAATGGTAATGTTAAAATGTAAGGAAAGTTAATAAGATAATTGCATGATAGTGCTGTGTAGCGCTCCCTTGTCCTTCCAGGGGGCATTGGGGTGTCACAACAGTACTCATTGTCTTTATGACCCGACATCCCCTGAGTCCCGGCAGGTCGAGGCGGCAATGGCCGCAGCTTTCCTTCTTTCATTAACCTTCTCAAAACCCATGATAAAGACCTTCCCAAATTCGAGAAATGCCTCAGGGTTATGTTAGCAGCGAACACCTTAGCTGTCTTCCGTGTACTACCACTGGGCCCTGTCGGCCTACTTGTCCCCTGACTGCTATTCCCTTTCTTGACATAGCCCTCATTACTTGTGTTTCGAGCCAGGTACTCTCCCTCTGCTTCGATGGCGATATCCTTCAAGGATTCCCAGTCTCTCAATCCTTTCATATTCAACCCCTCTCTCAGATATGGGCTTGCATTCTTAATGAACAATCTGATTTGGTTTTGGGTCTCCGGTTTGCTCCTCATTTCCATCACTCTGTTCCTCCATCGAGTTAAGTATTCATGGAAATATTCGCCAGCCTTTTGTTGCAACAGCTCTAAGTCCTTGAGGGTCACTTCCATCCTCGTGTTGCAATCATATTGATTCAAAAACTCCTCCGTTAATAAATCCCAATCCTCTTTGGTTCTACGGTCGAGCGCGTGATACAAGTCTACAGCCGGGCCAGTCAAGCTCAAATAAAAGTACTCCACCTTCTGCCTTTTTATCAAGGTAGTCCCTTTTATTATTAGCAAATATTGCTTCACATGGGCCGTGGGATCAGAGGTGCCGTCGAATTTAGGAACATCTGGCATCTTGAAATTGAACGGAATTGGGTCCTCTCCTTCTAGCTCCTTATCCTTGGGATTCATCCCTTGATCCCTAGTTAACAACCTTGCCATCATCTCAAACTTCTCCTCCATCTGCTTCCAGATGGCTTCCTCTATCTGGGGTGCTCTTCCCTCTTCTGACACAACACTATCCTCATAGTCTTCGTATCCTCGGCCATCATCTGTCCTCTGAACCGGTCCTCTCCTCTGAACTCCCGATGCTGTCGGCCTCAAATCTATCGGTGGTAGTCGAATCTCTTTTTGCCTATCTTCTCTCTCCTCTTCCCTCTCATTCTATCTCATGGGAGGAGGTGGTGGATTCTGTGGTGCAACCCGTTGGGCCATTGTGGCCATCATGTTCATCATTTGATATTTAAAGTCATCCAACCTCCGGCCCACCTCTTCTGCAATCAAAGCCCTAGTGGCATCAGTCCCTCTTGGTGAATTAGCCATCTCTGAAGCAGTGTAGCTGGTTTTTGGATAAGTCTCTGAAAAGTTCACCCTTTCCGGCAGCTCAAAAATAGGATTTCGGATCAATCGCCCCAGAGGATCCCTCGTCCACCTGGGCAGATCTATGATGGCTGCAAACACAAAGAATTAGAATGATGCATGAATGCAATGAAATGCATGATCGTGCTGTGCAACACCCACAAATCACATGCAAGCAAATTAGTCCTTCCAACCTTATCACTCCCACACACGTGGTCATAGTCTCTTTCCTAGGTGGAATTAGCCCATGGGTCAACAGGGAACCCAATGGGTGCGTGTGGTGCACAGTAGAAAACCGGCAGCATAACCTCTTCTTACTAATGCACAGGCGCATGGGTGATGCTCATTATATATTTAGATAGTCCCAATGTATTGACATGGCCCTACCGGGGCATGAAAGCCTTTGGCTAGGTAACCAATCAAAACATTTGGGTTTACCCAATACATAAGGATCCATACAGCAAGCATAGTATTATGGTTCATATCACCTAGGGGAAGTATCTATGTCCATTACATGAACTTTAGTCATGGGTGGTGTTACTTTTGGTCTACCCAAGCATGGTCCCTGCTAACAAGTCTAGCTCATCATAAGCATAACGACTGATCGGGTCTCCATTTTAAATACCATACGGTATGAGGCTTGGGCTAGTGATTATACTTAACACTTCCCTATATTGAGTGAACATAGGGGCGTGCTTCAGGAATGCACCGGGGTTGAGAAAGGACCAATCTAGCGTAATCTAATGCTCTAATGAGATGTAAATGCAATTTTGAGAGAAAGCGAAATTTATAAACTAAAATTTAATTGTACATGTTAATCAAAGTACTTTCAAATTGAAGTCTCAAATAAAGGTGTCCCCAGTGGAGTTGCCACTGTAACGCGTGCCGAACCCTATAGGTGCCCCTTGACCGCCCGCTTGAGGGCGATCGGGCAAGTGAGGTTCATTGACAACTTGTAATGTACTTACAAGTGTGTCTATTTTGGGCAACAAGGAGGTTTCATGCAGTCGCCACCCAATAGAGCATTGGGAAAGTTCGTCTCGCTTCAGTGAGCCTAAGACGGCACATATTATCTATTTTGGGCAAACCAAAGGGGTCTTGGAGGCTTTCACCCGAATAGAACATTGGGATAACCCTCTAACCCTATGTAGCCTAGGATTGTAAATTGAGTCTTTTGGTGGGACACAAGAGGTATCTTGGAGATCCCATTCCAATGAAACATCGAAATGGACCTCTCGCCTCATTGAGCCCAAAGACCAGAGATAGGTTTGAGACTTCTCATTTATTTATACCTTGATTAATTTTATGATTAAAGTTTGAGTTTATTATTTCACTCTCTCTCCACACGATACAATTTAATTAAACGCGCAATCATTCACGTCAAAAAGATATAAATAAAACATAATAAAAATGTCCATACAAAATAAAATACAATAACACTAGCAGCGGAATACAACTCCCATTATAATGGTGCAAGACATGCATAAAACGGGATATTCGTTAACAATGAGGACATTGGTCCTCGCATGCATTTATTATAAAAAAAATGATATTTTTTTAGTGGTGGATTTATTGGATGAAAATAGGACATTCGTCCTCAATTTTTATGAGAATCCCAAATTAATTACTACAAAACATTAGCTCATTTTTATTATAACGAGACAAAAAAAATAATTTACATAAAATAAAGATAAGTAAATGAATAAATAAACAACAAGGGTTAAAGAATTAAACCGAGCAGAACTCCTCATGGTTTGCATAGCGATCATCATCTCAAGCTCAAACCACCCAAGGAACAAAATAATATTATCTCACAAACTAAACAAATATATTAATACCAAAAAAAATCCAAAATAGAGATAACACTAAATAAAATACAGAAGCGAAATAAAATAAAATAAGATAAAAGAAGGCCCAAAAGAAATTTTGAACATCAAAGAAAATAAAGGATAAAAGAAATAAATGAAAATGGTTAAAAAATGAGAAAGAAGCCCAGGGACGGCCATTAGTACGTGACCGACGAGCGTCCCTTGTGTGATCGGCGGGCAGCGCAGTGCGTTACATACGTTCCGTCGCTCAAGGGAGCGACGAGCGTCTGTGACCTTACGGCCTGTCGGTCACCTCTGTTCCTTAAAAACGATAAAAAAACAAACTTTTCACAAGAAAATAATTTATTTTCCACACAATTCAGAAATAAATGCAAATAATTAAAATAACTCAACCGAATGTTTAGTCCAGAATATTTACCCTCGGATTTTACCTTTTAGGGTGAATATTCGAATGGTTTTTAGTCCCATATGCTTCACGAGAATTGAGCAAAAATCAAGGAAGGAAAATTTGTATTTCTTTCTTGATGAAAGCTAACAAAATTTGAATAATGGTAATCAATAAAAATTGATGGAAACTAATTGATTTTTGTTCCCTCAATTTAATTAGATCCACAAAAACAAAAGAGTAAAAAGATGAAAATAACTTTTGTGAGATAAAAACCCTTCAAAGAAATGAACCTTTTGGATTTCTTAGGAAAATTAGAGAAATTTTCCCCTTTTTTCCACCCCAAAAAAAAGAATCCCCAAATGAGGTAAAAAATGCCTTTTTATAGGCTCCTCCTTAGTAAAACCCTAAATCCTATTTCTAATAGGAAAAAGGAAAAGAATCTTAACTAATTCCATGAAATTCGCATAGCAAATCCGCTACTGACGGGCGTCCGAGGCCCACCAACGAGCGTCTATTGGAAGGACATGCGTAGTCATTTGGCCACCGACAGAGCGTGGCACGGGCCGAAGGGAAGGTCGTCGGTTTATTGACATGTGTCCATCACTCGCCTCACCGACGACCCGTCCCTCATAACGAGAGATAGATCGCCTCAGCGATAGACGGGCATCCCATTATAGACGGGCTGGCCGTCCGTGGAGGAAAAAAACCATTTTTCAAGCTAAAACCTCTCAATTTTTCTATTCCTTTCCCTTGCAAATGAAAACCTTTAATTCTCGTGAATTTAAAGGACCAAAGTCTATGAATTTCATCCATTAATTTGGAAACGGATATCGATTTCTTCATCGGGTAATCTCTGATCTGGACCGCCTCGGGACACGGTGCTCACAGTATGCTAAAAGCGTACTATGCATTTTTCTTTGTTACGCTCTTATTTTACCATTTAACCTAAATGCTTTTGCCTATCATTTCTAAGAATTGGCCACTCTAGGATTGGAATGGGATATCATTGAAAGTTGAATAAGGGTATTTACTATTAAAATAGTGTGGGTGTGAGAAGAATTGTGAAACTTTGGGGTGTTGTCTAGTATATTGTTTAAATTTCCCTTAATGGAGTCAAATTTGTTATAAGATAATAGAGGTTTTGGGTATCTCAATAATTTAAAAACAAAAAAGAATTTGATGAAAAGGTTTATCATTATTTTAGTTTTTGAGTTAGTCAGATGTAGAAAAATTCAAGTGTGGGGTACCCTCAATTAGAAGAAGTTGTCTTCACATTCATAGATGATTGGGTTTGAGAGAAAAATTTCTTTAGGTAATTTCGTCTCTTTGTTCTCCTATGGTTTAATGTTTTTCATTATGGGTAGTTCAGACGAGTTTTGGCAACTGCGGGGGGGGGGGGGGGGGTTAAAAATAGGTTATGGAAAGATTGTATATAAATTGGGTAGTAGTGTTTGTAGGTAGAGTGGCTGACTCTTTGTTTGAATTCCTTAACTATTCTTGTTAGCCAATTTCCTAACCTAGAATTTCAACCTTGGTTTAAGTCCTAATTATCCTGCTCTTAGCTTGAGTTATTTAGTGGAGATGACCCTTGTGGTTCCAGTGCTAAAGGAGAGGCTTATGATTACCCTGAGTTGCAAGTGCATAACCAATATGCAATTTATTTGCTTATTCATTTCCTTTGCTCAATTGCTGAAATGCGCTGTTGTTTTATTTTGAATAGAGACAATTTGTTTTTAGCCTAGCACACACACATGAAATTTCTTGATATAAGCTGATTTGAGAATTTATGGTTAAGACTATTCCACTTAATTCTATGATTGTTGTTAAGTTTTCTTATTCTGAGTTAGAGTTTGAAATTTCAGGAATGTGGATAATTCATTTACTCGAGGACGAGCAAAGTCTAAGTGTGGGGTATTTTGATAACTTCAATTTAGTATTAAGTTTTTGATAGTATTTTCGTATGATTTATGGGTGTTTAGTGGTGTTTAATGTCATGTCATGCTTACTTTAGATTAATTTTGTCAATCTTATTGAAATTAGAATTTTTATGCATTTTAGTTAGCTTTTTGATTGAGTTTGAATTGTGTTTACAGCATTTTTCTAGGTACCTCACGGTCACAACGAAACTGATTGTGACCGTGACATTCAAAGGATTCAAAAATAGTAGTTGGGCATACTATGGGTCACGGTCACAACCAATGTTGTTATGATCGTGACATTTATTCATTTGGGCAGAATGCAGGCAAGAAGCACCTCACGGTGGCAACCTATCTGGTTGTCACCGTGACATAAAATTCACCAAGGCAGAATCAATTGAGAAGGTACCTCACGGTGGCAAAGGAATCCATTGTCATTGTGACATAAGGAATTCCTAGACAGAAGCTAAAGTTGAGCATCTCACGGTGGCAACAAATCTGGTTGCCACCGTGACCCCTATCCTATGCGTAAGGTAGATTCACATCCTTGACAACCTCATAGTGACAACCATTTGGTTGTCACCGTGACCCCTCGGGATATATAAATACAAGTTTTCTGTTTTGAAGGGAGAGTTCGGAATTTTTTTAACCTATTTTCATATTAGGGTTTTAATTCTAGAATTTTGAGAAGCTTTTCTATTGTTCTTAATTTAGGTTTTCAACTTTGTCTTTAGAATTAAATTACAAATCAAGAGTTTTACATTTGAAACACATAGTTTAATTTCAATACACAGTTTTATCATCTGGATTTCTGGAATTTTTCTCCGTCGAAGAGTGGAAGAAGGAGCTCGAAGAACGTGGGATTCAACCGGGATTTCCTCCTTAATAAATTTATGGGTTTATTCTTTCCTTTTTCCTTTTGATTTTGTAATGGATCGTGAGTAGTCTTTAAGTTTTTTGGGGGATCTTTGAATCCCCTACCCATGATGTGAATTCTGAATATCTTTTGAAATTAAATGTATGATTGAATGGTTTTTTTCACTAGTTCTTATCGTTAATTAATGGGATTTATTTTCTCAAGTTAATTTCTAGTTTTGATGAATGATTTATTTCATGTATCTTTGTTGGTTATTGAGTTGTATGGATTGGATCCCATGATTATTTATATTTAGTTTTTATCATTCTTGCTGTATCTTTTGGACGACTCCGATTGGGAATCTAGAAGTGCAGAATTTTATGATTTAAGACTAGAGTGGCGAGTGAGATAATTAAGTTTTGGGTTATTTGGCTCCGTATTGGGAAAATAAATTGAACTTAGGATTTTAGACTCGTTCATAGGCTAGTTATATGGCTGGCTCCGGATAATTGGGGTATTATTGTATCGAAGATTTTTTATCAAACAATTATTTATAGCTGATAGTTTTGACGTATTAATATTGTATCTTTGTATTTTGTATATTTGAATTGAGTATTGAAAGTGGATGTTATAAGTATATTATAATTTATGATATGTGTGAGATTGGACCTAGATTAGAGGATGGGCAAACTTGTGTTGGAGTTTGAATTGAAGCAAGGTGAATGAGTATATGTAATTATTTGTAGTGTAAGGACTTTCTGTTTACAGGGGGATAGGCATTATTATAGAGGAAATTCTACCGAAATTTCGGTAGAATTAAATGGCATATTTGTATTTTGAATTGAATGAGTAGTAAAACCAAATAGTTATAGGACAGTTGGCATAGTGGAAAAAAAAATTACCTGAATTTCGCAATAATCTTAAGAGTAGTTTTAAGACAATTTAGTGATCGTATAGTAACATTGGAACCGTAGTGTGCATATAGTATAAGGGTGTTACACTTGGGAGTTCTTTGAGAGAGAATTCCACAGTAAGTATGTGACCAAGGCATAAAAAGAGGCTAGATGGACACCGTTTTTGAGTCTTAGGTAGAAAGCCTTGTCAGTGGCGAATTATGAAAAGGAATTCAATAGACTCAACAAGTATACACTGCCAGGAGTTCTTTCTGAGTAGTTTAGATGTCAGCATTTTGAAGCGGGTCTGAATGAGTCTCTTAAGGTTATGCTAATTTCTTTGATGTCTTCTCCGGATGTTAGTTATTATCAGATTGTGCAGGCAGCTATGAGAGCAGAACGCTCTGAAAATATTATGAGGGAAAAAGCTTAAAAAAGAAATTCCTCTTATGGAAGCTCATCCTCAGGGAAGAGATCACAGAATCCCCAAGTGAATTCTCTGAATGAGTCTTCTACTAATCCTGCTATGAGAGGAAGAAGGCAGGGATCTTTTCAAGGGTCTAGTGCAGGTAGAGGAGTATCGGGTGGTAGAGGCGATATAGCGCCACAATGTTCTCATTATAGCAAGCGCCATTGGGGCAAGTGTCATTGGTTGACCGGGGGATGCTTTAGGTGTGGTAGCACAGACCATTTTCTTGCAAATAGATCGAATTTGTATGAGAATACCCAAGGACAATAGGAAGCCAGTCGAGCGGGGTCTAATGTCCCTCAGGGTAGTCATGGCAGAGGAAGAGGATGAGGTTGGGGAGGATATCCTAAGGATGGAGTATCCTTTGAGATAGTGGATCGTTCCATAGTGGCACCACGAGAGCTTATGCAATGAGAGCTCGAGATGAGCAGGATGCGCCTAAGGTGATCAGTAAGTTTCTACTCCTTGACAGCAAATTATATGCTCCAATAGACCCTGGCTCCACACACTCCTATTTATATTCTGTTAAGTTATATAATAGATTGTTTAGTGATGATCAATTGGATTATGAGATTTCTGTGACCAGTCCATTAGGGCATAGTGTTAATGTGAGTAGGGTGTTTAGAAATTGTCCTTTGGTGGCACAAGGTAAATAATTTCCAGTGGATTTGATTAGTCTACCTTTTCATGAATTTGATTTGATCTTGGGCATGCATTGGTTGTGTAAACATCGTGCTGTAGTTCATTGCCATAGGAAAGTTGTTGTGCTCAAATATTGTGATCAGTTGTCAGTGGTAGTGAGAGGTTTGGGTTTTAATCCATTGAATAATGTGGTTTTGGCTATGAAAGCAAGATGGTTGATGAGGAAAGGATGTGAAGCAGACTTGGCTTTGGTCTTGGATTCTCGGCAAAGGCAAGTAAAAATTCATAATATTCCAATGGTAAGAGAATTTATAGATGTGTTCCGAGAGGAATTACCGGGTTTGCCTCCTGAGAGAGAAGTGGAATTATTTGTAGTGATTCTACCCTCTAAAGCTCCTTATCGAATGGCCCCTGTGCAATTGAAGGCATTAAAGAGTCAATTGCGAGAATGATTGGTTGTGTAAACATCGGGCTGTAGTTAATTGCCATAGGAAAGTTGTTGTGCTCAAATATTGTGATCAGTTGTCAGTGGTAGTGAGAGGTTTGGGTTTTAATCCATTGAATAGTGTGGTTTTGGCTATGAAAGCAAGATGGTTTATGAGGAAAGGATGTGAAGCAGACTTGGCTTTGGTCTTGGATTCTCGGCAAAGGCAAATAAAAATTCATAATATTCCAGTGGTAAGAGAATTTATAGATGTGTTCCGAAAGGAATTATCGGGTTTGCCTCCAGAGAGAGAAGTGGAATTATTTGTAGTGATTCTGCCCTCTAAAGCTCCTTATTGAATGGCGCCTATGGAATTGAAGGCATTAAAGAGTCAATTGCAAGAATTATTAGATAAAGGATTTATCAGACCGAGTGTATCTCCTTGCGGTGCTACAGTTTTTTTTTTTTTGTTAAGAAGAAGGATGGGACATGAAGGATGTGCATTGATTACTACCAGATTAAAAAGGTGACAATAGACACCGGGTCCCGAGGCAACCCAGATCAGGGTTACCCAATGATGATTAGAAAAATGAAAAGGATCTTAAAAGTATTAATTTTAGGTCAAAAAGTTTTAATTTAAAAAAACAAAATTCGGAGCGTTGCGGCCGCCACGGCGCACTGGGGGCGAGCTCCCTCCCGCGGGGGGCAGCGCGCAGCGCTCGTGCACACTTGCATGGAGTGTTGCGCGCATGGGGCTTCAACTCGCGCATGCGAGCTGAGGCCCTACACACATGGCCGCAACTCGCCCCCAGCACGCGACAGCCCGTCGATTTCGCCCTTTTTCGCCGAAAATCCATTTTTCCCCAAAAATTCGGGATTTTGGGTCCAATTTTGACTTTAAATTATTTTTTTGAGATAATTAAAAATAAAAGTTGATTTTATCATGAAAAAATAGGAAAATTAGATTTAAATTAATTTCTTTTCCTAATAAAATTAGGGCTTTTTATTGTATGATATAAATCGTTTGAGATGGAAAAAACCTAAAGACGGAGCCTCCATTATTTTTCTTTACCTCTTTTTTTAGAGAATTTCTTTTCTTCTTCTTGGATTTTTCTTCAAAAATTTTAAATTTCTCTTTTTAAATTAACAAGGATCAATTGAGATTGGAAAATCAATTTTCAATTCTTAATCATCCAAATTAATTTCTTTATTTTCTACATAAATAAAAGGAATTAATTTTCACTTTTAAGTTATTTTGTGGAATTTTTCAAGGAGATCAATCATCATATTTCTTCCATCAAATCTAAATCTAAGGGTAAATTTTCTGGGCTCCAAATTAATTATTTTCATCTTATTCTTTTTTTTTGTTTAATTATTTTTGTTCATGTAAATATTGTTTTCTTGATCTTATTGTTCTTAACATGTAAGTAATTTATTTATTTTGCTTTGACTTCTTATTATTTTTTTAACGTGTAATTATTAATTTATTTTACTTTGATTTCTTATTATTTTTAATATGTAATTAATTTATTTTGTTTTGATTGATCTTTTTTGCCATGTAAATATTTATGTTTATTGTGATGACATGTAAAAAATTGATTTAATCATGTCAATTTTGCATCTTTAATTCAATAATCCCCTTTTGCCAACTGGATCAAATTGTTTGTGTTTTTCCTTCACATGATGGCCACATGAACAATGACCATCTTTGTTTTATTTCCCCTTTAATTCCATTTTGTCCTATCCACACACACACCTTTATTCATTCATTCTTACATCTATTTTTATCCTTTTATTTATTTGATTTATTTACTTGATTGGCTCAATTAATATATTTGTTAGTTGGATTCATTTTATTTAATTTGATTCATTATTTTATTTTATGTTTTTCTTTTGATTTGATTTATTCATTTTTATTTATTATTTATTTTTATGTATTGTATTTTATTTGGTCTATTTACTAACCTTAATTTTTTTTTTCTTTTTGGGTACGACACTTTTCTTTTTATTTGAGCGTCATCCATGGACAAAGATGGAGAATCAAAGAATTAGGAGTCTCATTTTGGTTTGCATATTTTAAATTCCGCATTTTCCTTTGTTTTGATTTATTTGTCGCATTTGAGTATTTTCTGTAAAATTGTTTATTTTTGTGCACGTTTAATAAAAATCGCTAAAAATATTTTTATTAATAAATTGGGTTTTTGATAATAAAATGGACCAATGTCCTATTTTAACCAATAAAATTTTACTTTCAAAAGGAGAATTAATTTTCATAAAATGGAATCAGTCATCCTGGTTTTCTCAATCAATGCCCAAAAGTAATTCTCCAATTTTCAAGTTAATAAGAAGGAAACAATGTTCCTAAACACTAATAAATGTCCCGATTTATGTATGATGTATTTTATTGTATTCTTTTGGTATAGTATTTATTTATTTATGCTTTCTTTATTTTAGGGGATTTTTCTGTCCCATATTTTTCACTTGTAATCTAGACGCTAACCCTTCACGGACCCTCAAAGCAGGCCAGGATCCGGGGCCGTGCACGTTACAGTCACTTTGAAGAACAAGAATCTGTTGCTTAGGATTGAGGACCTTTTTGATCAGTTAAGAGGTGCTAGAGTCTTTTCTAAGATTGACTTGAGATCCGATTATTATCAGCTTCGAGTTAAAGATTTAGATGTGGCTAACACTACTTTTTGGACGCGATATGGCCATTATAAGTTTTTAGTGATGCCATTTGGGTTAACGAATGCACCAGCGGCCTTTATGGATCTGATGAATTGAGTGTTTAGGCCATATCTCGACCTCTTTGTTGTGGTATGTATTGACGATATTTTGGTGTATTCGAAGAATAACCATGAGCATGAAAAGCATATCCAGATTGTGCTTCAAGTTTGAAAGATCACCATTTATTTGCAAAGCTCAGCAAGTGTGAATTTTGGCTCAAGGAGGTGTCCTTTTTGGGTCATATTGTTTCTTCTGAGGGTATTCGGGTTGATCCGTCAAAGATATAAGCTATTATGAATTGGCAGCCGCTGAAAAATGTGCCAGAAGTAAGGAGTTTTCTGGGTTTGGCCGGATATTATAGGCTTTCTATAAAAGGGTTTTCAGTTATTGCTGCAGCTTTGAGAAGACTTCTTCGAAAAGGGGTGAAATTTGTTTGGTCTGACCAATGTCAAGCAAATTTTGATCAGCTGAAGAATTTATTAGTCGAAGCTCCTATACTTACTCAACCCATTTCGGGTAAAGAGTATGTTATGCATAGTGATGCTTTAGGAGTTGGACTTGGCTGTGTTCTGATGCAAGAGGGTAAAGTGGTAGCTTATGCAACTCAACAACTGAAGCCTCATGAGCAAAACTATCCGACGCATGATTTAGAATTAGCTGCTGTGGTTTTTGCACTTAAGATTTGGCATCATTATCTGTATGGGGAGAAGTGTAGGATTTTCACTAACCACAAAAGTTTAAAGTATCTGCTTACCCAGAAGGAATTGAATTTGAGACAGTGAAGATGGTTAGAATTGTTCAAAGACTACGATTGTATTATTGACTATCACCCAGGTAAGGCAAACATAATGGTAGATGCTTTGAGTAGAAAGTCAGTTTCGACTTTATCTTTAGAGAGAGGTAGATGGATGTTTAATTCGGAAGGAGCATTTATTGCCCAGCTTAAAGCTAGGCCAAGTTTGAAGCAGTGGATTATCGATGCTCAGACGAACGTTCCTATATTGCGGCATGCTTCACAAGTAGTAAGAAGTGGTGGTTGGACTGAGTATTCTGTGGATGATGAAGGGGTGCTAAGGTATGGAAATCATTTATGTGTGCCTAATATCGATGATTTAAAAAGGAAGCTTTTACAAGAGGCACACTCTATGGTTTTCACTATGCATCCGGGAGGAGATAAAATGTATAGAGATCTCAAGTAATTCTACTAGTGCTCGGGCATGAAAAAGGACATAGTGGATTTTATTTCGAAGTGTCTAACATATCAGCAGGTAAAAGTTGAGCATCAAGTTCCATCGGGTTTGCTTAACCCTTACCCATTCCTCAATGGAAGTGGGATGATGTTATGATAGATTTCGTATCTGGTTTGCCATTGACTCAGTGCAAGCACGATTTGGTTTGGGTCATAGTCGGCTAGCTTTCTAAGTCAGCACATTTCTTACTTGTCCGTCTAGACTATTATGTGGGCAAGTTGGAAGAGATTTATGTGAATGAGACAGTTCCGCTTCATGGAATTCCATTATCAATTGTGTCTGATCGAGATTAAAGGTTCACATCAAAGTTTTGGAAAGAATTACAATTAGCTTTGGGTACTCGACTAAATTTCAGTGCTGCATTTCATCCCCAGTCCAAAGGTTAGTCAGAGAGGATTATTCAGATTCTGGAAGATATGCTTCGAGGGTGTGTACTGGAGTTGATAGGTAGTTGGGGCAAGTATGTATATTTAATGGAATTCGCGTACAATAATAGTCATCAACT
Source organism: Excoecaria cochinchinensis (assembly GCA_947683425.1). Lineage (NCBI taxonomy): Eukaryota > Viridiplantae > Streptophyta > Magnoliopsida > Malpighiales > Euphorbiaceae > Excoecaria > Excoecaria cochinchinensis. The sequence continues at coordinate 2,111,721 of CANTUQ010000020.1, forward strand.
GAGTATTAGAATGGCTCCTTTTGAGGCTCTCTATGGATGAAAATGTAGGACTCCAGTTTGTTGGACTGAGTTATCAAAACATTCTATTGTGGGTCCCGAGCTAGTTAGAGACACCGAAGATAAGATCATACTAGTGAAACAGAATATAAAGGCAGCAAAAGATAGATAGAGATCCTATGCCAATTTGAAGTGGAAGGACATTAAGTATAAAGTGGGCGATAAGGTGTTTTTGAAAGTATCGCCTTAGCATAAGGTTCTCCATTTTGGTAAAAAGGGAAAGTTGAGTCCGCGGTATATAGGACCTTATGAGATTTTGGAAATGATTGGTCCAGTTGCCTACAAATTAGCCTTAATGATGGAATTAGCCAAGGAGCATAATGTATTCCATGTGTCAATGCTTCATCGGTATAGATCGGATGCATCTCATGTGTTGTCGGTTCAGGATGTGCCGGTTCAGTTTGATTATTCATTTGATGAGGAAACAAAAGAAATCTTTGCTCGAGAAGTGAGTCAACTTCGGAATAAGCAAATCCCTTTGGTTAAAGTGTTATGGCAACATCACAGGGTTGAAGAAGCAACTTCAGAATCGAAAGAGATTATGAGATCATAGAACCCTTAGTTATTTGATTCAGGTGAAAATTTTGAGGACGAAATTCTTTTAAGGAGGGGAGTATTGTAAGATGCCAATTCCTACCCTAGTATTCTGAGCAATTTTGTTTGTATTATTTGTGTATGGTATGGTATTTATAGAGTCAATAGTATGATAATTGTTAAATTAGGTTCTTTGTTGTTGTGTTAGATAAGTAAGGATTTAGTAGTGGAATTTGCCAATTTACCACAAGTGAATGACAAGTGGCAGGAGAGAGAAAGACAAGATAAGCATTTCCCTATTTAGGGAAGAGAGAGAAAATGTGAGGAAGCAGATTTTTCTTTTTTCGCATTGCCCTCACCATTTCTTCTTCTTCTTCTTCTTCTTCCTCCTTGCACCAGCTTGTTCTTCCCTTTCGCTGCGTTTTGTGTGTTTGATTGGCAAATTTCTAGGTTTGTGGTTAGTGATTCTTTTCTCTACTTTTTCTTTCCTCTTCTTCCCATTGTTCCTTTGATGTATGTAGGTCTTAAGTTATGGGTGTTTTGTCGTTTGATTTGGTTTGGTGTTCAGAATCTCCTGTAAAGGAAGCCAAAGGTAAAGAGAAGGTTGGAGGGAGTTTAGCCCCTTGATCTTAGAGCTTAGGAGTTCAAGGTTTAGGAATGTTTTCAATTTGAAATTTTCCCTTGAATTTTGAAATTATGCTTGCTTGTTAGAAATTGAATGTATAAATGTAATTGGGTATGTGATTAGGGGTAATATGAGTTGAGTATTTGAAGTGTTTTGGTCAATTTGTTAGTAGGGTGAAGTTGGGTGTGGTTTTGGTATGTTTTTTGCAGTAATTTCTGGATTTTTGTTTATCCACATGGCGGTAAGGAAAGACATACCACCATGTATCTTATTCTGTATTTGAGTTTTTCTTGTTCGAGATTTCACACGACTGTAAGAGTTTGTGATACCGCTGTGTAAAATCATTCTATTTTGATGAGTTTCTTCTATGCATTTTACATGGTGGTAAGGCTTTATCATACCGGCGTGTAAATGCATTCTATTTTTGGTGTGTTGCTTTGGTACATTTTACATGGCGGTCAGAATTTCTATACTGCCGTGTAAATGCATTATGTTTTCTATGGAGTTTTGGTTCAGCAGGCCACACGGTGGTAAGGTTTTCTTTACCACCGTGTGGAATGTCTTACACAGCGGTAAGGTTTTGTCATATAGCCGTGTAAAAGCTCTTTGTTTTTAAAAATTGAACTTTTGAATTCTGTCTTATTTGACTCTTCTGAGTTCGGTGTTGCTCTTAGTTTTATCCATTGGAATATTGTTTAGTAGTTGATATTAAAATATAGTGTTTGTTTTGAGATATGTTTAATCCTTATGTAGTAAGTGTGGGATATTGTATTGTTGCATAACCTGTAAAATCAAATAAGTGGATAGATAGGCATGCTTATAGAGTTCAGTTAGCTGTAGCCATGCGTTTTTTACCCTGATTAGGTCCCTATTTGGATCCGCACGATCTTATTTAAGATCCCATGCAAAAATGTTTTTGGAACAAAAAGAAAAGAATTATTTTGATTCCTTTAGGTATCTATGCGTTCAGAAACAAATTGTTTGTACCTACAGGTATCTATGCATTTACTCATTATCCAATATTTTGAATGGGGGCAGATTTATTGTATTTATGTGTAAATTTGATATTATGTGTATTATTATGATTCAATTCATATAATGATATTATGTGGGCAGTGCTGATGAAGTTACTGGATATGTTGAACTGATGTGCTTATCTTATGAATTATCATTAAGGCTTCGTTGTTATGTTTATGCCATGTGCATGCGAATTGCTTTTGACGTCCACTATGAGTGGTCATCCTCTATTTGTTTTTCCCCGCTAAGCATTATCGCTTAGCACGAGTATTTTATCCGTGCAGGTGTGGAAGCAGTTAGAGATTTTGGGCAGGTTGATCTGCTATCAGAAGGGCCAACAAGATCGTGAGAGCTTTGTAGTATAGGACTTTGTAGTTTGAATTTTTGTATTGTGTATTTTGGGTTCTCTGATGTAAAGTTTCTTTTTGTTTTGTATCTTATAAGGTACTATTTTCGTTATGTATATTATGTTTTTATAATAAATGATTTTACTCTTCAGTTTTGTAATGGATATTTTGGAGATATTAATCAGAAGTTTCAGTATTTCGGTTCTCTTATTTTTTTGAATGTTTGTTTTAATTTCAAGAACTTCTAATTTATTCTATTTCGGATGTATGTTTAAGTTTATGCTCATTCGGTTAGTGTGTGTGACAACCCTTATCTAGTAGGGCACTTCCTTCTCTTCGAGGAGTGAGCATCCCTATGTATAGGTAAGGGATGTTACAAAATCGGCTTTAGGGAGGAACGACATTCTCTTCATCATGTTCACTACTTGGGGGCTCCCCTCGATGCGCTCTTCTTCATTAATCACGGCTACATGAAACCCATTATAAGGTATCCTGGCGATATCCAAGACGGAAACCTGATTCTCCTTAGCCGCTCTGATTGTCACTACTTGGCCCTCATAAGGAATCTTGATCATCTGGTGTAGTATGGATGGCACCCATCCTAGTTTGTGGAACCATGGCTTGCCCAGAAGTGCTAAAAAGTTGGCTGGAATGGGAAGGACTACAAATTCTGCCTTAGTTTCAATTGGCCCAATCTTGACCATCACCTTGAATGTCCCCAATGCCTGTCTATGGGAATTATTATAGGTTATAATTATGAGGTTAGATTGATTGAGCATTTCCTTCATCACTCTGAATGGAGCCATTGCCACAAAAGGGAAAACATTTATGGAGGAGTCATCATCCACCATGACACATGTCGTGTGCTTCTCATTTATCTGAGCCCTTATGTACAATGGGCAGTTGTGGTTGCGGCCTTCAGCCGGCAAATTTCCACTTGAGTAAACCACGTTCTCTCCAGCTCTTCCTTTCACAATATTTAGCAGTTCAGTTGGGAGAAATGGTAGTTGCCACCGTAGATTCACACAAGGCTTCAACCAATATTTGCCTATGCGAAGGAGACTGCCTTAGAAGATCCCATTTCAAAATCTGAGTCGGCATCCTTTTCAATTGCCTCTTTATTGGGTCTTCTTTCGACTCCTTTTCTTTTTGAACAGGCACGGATCTTGTGGCTTCTCGGCCTTTGGAACTACCCTTCCACTCCTTGTCATCACTCAGACCTTCTTATCTTTACCCTCCTTCACGTCATTCTTTCTGTCAACTTCTTCTGCTTCATCCTCATTTGAACCGCATGGGTCTACAGACTTTTTAACATCAAAATTATTATTTTCACCTCAACTGTCATCAGTAGACCGACAATCTACTACTGCCATGGGAATCCCTTCTTTATTTGCCCCCTCTGAGCAAATGATAGCAGCGTTCTTACCTCCATACAAGTCCCTTAGTACGTACCACTCAAGCAAGCTAGACCCAATCATGAACACCGGTGGGGGCACATTATTGTATCCGGGCTTCTTTTGGTTCCCCTTCTTCTCCGAATCTATTATTTGTTTTGAGTCAATCAGATCCTAGATGGCATGCCTTAATGCCTTGCAGTCATCCGTAATGTGTCCAGTGTGCTGATGATAAGCACAATATTCATTGTCCTTGTGCCCCGGCTGTCCCTGAGTCCAGGCGGGCTTAGGTGCTAAGGGTTGTAGCTTGCCCTTTTTTATCAATCTTCTAAGCTCCCAGGAGAAAGACCTCCCCAGATTTGAGAAGCACCTTGGGCCAGCATTCAAGCTAAAATTTCTGCTGTCTTGCTCATTCTGCCACCAATGCTAGAACTTGGTGGTCGGCTTGCCCCCTGACTACAACCTCACTTCTTGGCATAGGTCTCGCTGCTCGCCCTTCTAGCGAGATACTCCCCTTCAGCCTCAATGGCAATATCCTTCAATGACTCCCAGTCTTTTAGACCCCTTCATCTTCAGCCCATCCTTCAGATATGGGCTAGTGTTCTTGATAAAGAGCCTTATCTAATCCTGGGTATCTGGCTTTCTTTTCATTTTCATCACCTGGTTCCTCCATTGGGTCAGATATTCATGAAATCACTCCCCGGACTTTTGTTGTAAGAGCTCCAAATCTTTTTGCATCACTTCCATACTTGTACTACAGTCTTACTATCTCAGGAACTCTTTCATAAATAGATCCCAATCTTCCTTGGTTCTCCTATCGAGCCCGTGGTACCAATCTACTGCTGAGCCTATTAAGCTCAAGCGGAAGTACTCTTTCTTCTGCCGCTTGGTCAAAGTAGTACCCTTCATTACCAATGAGAACTGCTTTATATAGGCGATGGGATTTGAGGTGCCATCAAATTTTGGGACATCTGGCATCTTGAAATCCTGAGGGATTAGATGCTCTCCCTCTAATTGCTTGTCCTCGGGGTTCATCGCTCGCCCCCTTGTCAACATCCTTGACATCGCTTCGAACTTTTCTTCCATCTTCTTCCATATGGTTTCTTCTGTCTAAGGTGCCTTTCCCCTTACTGACATAGGTTCCTCGTATTCATCTTCTTCTAAATCTTCCTCTACTCTATAGCTAGCCCCTCTTCTCTGTCCTACTAATGTGGAAGCCCTTAAATCCACTAGTGGTGGTCGAATCTCTTCTTGCGGGTCCTCTCTGGCCTCCTCCTGTTCATTTTATTTCATGGGAGGAGGAGCTGGGTTCTGCGGTATCGACTGGGACATTGTTGCCACCATGGCCATCATTCTGTTCTCGAATTCCTCAAATAGTCTACCCACTTCCTTAGCTATTAGGGCGCTGGTGGCATCTGCTTCCTTGGCAGGTTGACCATTTCACTGTCTATTAATAACTGAGAGGAGGTAGCCTAACTACTCTCAAAAAGTGAGTACGAATATTCTACCCTTTATGGTAATTCGAAGAATGGATTTCTGCATAGGCATCCACGGGGACCACTTGACCACCTAGGTAGCTCTATGATGGCTGCAAAACATCTCTGGAAAGGATGATGCGTGAATGCCATAAAATGCATGATCGTGCTATGCAGCATCCACAACCACATGCAAACAAGTAGATCCTTCCAACCTTGTCGCTCCCACACACGAGGTCATGTTATCTATTTCTTAGGTGGGTTTTGTGACACACCTTACAGGCGCTCAGGCGATCCCATCCCTTGAGGAGTAAGATGCTGTGTGAGTGAGGGTCCAACCAAACAAAGCTGAGAATAAAGCATAGATAAACATACACAAAAGCGGGATAATTAAAAACTTTTGCGAAGATAAGAAAACGAAAGCTGATCATGTATTAATATAATGGAAATCATTACATTACTGTTCTGATCAACAAGGAGATACAACAATTAATTACAAATCCCAACATTTACATAAATAAAAGCGGAAGCTATTACAAAACCAAAATAAGAGAGTTCTATACAAAAAGAATCTCAAAATACAAAACTCTGTCCTATTCTAAACCCTACTGCGTTGGCTCGGACTGCGGCGACTCTCCCAAAGCAACTCCTTCCGCACCTGCACGGGTAAACACACCATGCTAAGCGATAAACGCTTAGTGGGGAACACACATATATCATAAGGACAACCATTCACAACGATCATCAAAGCAAAACACAAGCGTATGCCAAAATACCATTCACATAGCATATCAATTGCATACGCATGCAAAAATACTAAAGCCATACATTCAGAAACTCATAACAATATTCGCATTCCCATAACAGATTATACTTGTCATTTATGAGTTCACACATACATTTCCTCATAACATAATTCATACCAAGCACCTGCTGACTCGAGGGAGTGGATAACAAGTATACGGACAGTACTTTACGAGTACGAGCCGATACGGACAGTACTTTACGGGTACGAGCCGATAAATCAAGATACTTTTACTTTCACAAAACATTTTTAAAAGGGATCTTAAACAAGATCCGAACACATAGGGTTCGCAAGGAACCAAACGGGGACCTGATCGGGGTCCAAACTTATCAAAGGGCTGCAGCTATAAGACTCTATTAGGCATGCCTAACTATCCACTTTCTAGAGTCTAGCAGGTCATGCATAAACCATTCAATACATTTCATAATATTCCAAAAATCATCAACAACATGTACTTAGTCGTATCATGGATTCGCATTCATATAATTCATAAGATATCAAGCATAAATCTCATAGATATTAAAGAAAACTAGAGTTCAAACCCACACACAATAAAAGAAAATTCATTCAGTATACAGGGAGCTGTCGCGCTCACAACAGAGACCGAAGTCTCTTTACTGCGCGTGCTCGATGGATTTCATGACCACAAGGAGGAAGGAAGGGCCAGGGTCTGTCGCGCTCGCGACGAATCGCGGGCTCGCGATAGCTGTAACACCCTTTTTACTGTACATAATAACTTAATTGTCTTAAACTATTCTTAAAATCATTACAAAAATCTGGGTAAATTTTTTTTTATCACTATTAAACTTTACTAATCACACAATCATTCTCAAATAGGCTACTTAAATTCTACCAAAATTTCGGTAGAGTGTCCTCTATAATATTGCCTATCCCCCTGTAAATAGAAAGTCTTTACACTTCTATAATCACATACATATTCATCCGTCCTACTCCAATTCAAACTCCAATACAATTTTGCCCATCCTCCAATTTAATTCCAATCACATACTTATATAATAACTAATAATGTCATCAGCTCACTATTTACATCAATTATACAAAATACAAGACATAATATTAATATGTCAACTATCTACTATAACAAATATGTAGTACAACTCTTGATACAATAGAATCCTAAATATCTATACAGTATTACATGCCATCTAGAACTGAGATTCACATTATCAAATCCAAAAAATTACATTCTCATCCTCTTATTGTCATACTTACCATTCCACGTTATTCCTTTGAAACTGTGCTGACATTCACTTGATCTCTGTCTTATACCTGCGCGAGGATAAACCACACGCTAAGCTTTACGCTTAGTGGTGACTACCAAATTTACTTATCCAAAGCATAAATATGATATATACACATATAATTGATCGTTCATACATTAATATTGCAAATTACTTTTTCTTTTCATAATCAATATAATACTTTATAATAATATACCAATAGCTATTTAACTCAAAATTAACTATGAATGATTTGCAAGATAAAACCATATTTATGCAAAATATTCAATATTCTTTTAAAAATGCTGAAATTTCTTAAACTTGCATATTCAAGTTTCCAAATCCATAACTGAAATTTCCTAACATTTTGACAATGTACAAAACATGCTTATTATGCATCGCTAAGCAAATTCCATGAATTATTAAACAGTCAATATGCTTCTGACATAGTAGTTAATATTTCATTTCTACATGACAATTATTATGGCTTTCATCTAGTCAGTAATACCAGCCAATATATATATACATGTATGTAACACACACTATACATGTATGTAACACACACTGGCGATTATGAAGTTTATTTACATACATAAAGCTACTTCATTATATTATTAATTTCATTAAGATCATTTACTGATATCATTTACTCAATTAGAATTTTTTTATCACATAACCATCAGCTTTATCAATATATACATATACACACATATATATATAACTTTAAATTTCACTCTTATCAACTAATTAACACCCCTTTAACAGTTGTACTATTTTATCCTTCAACTTTACTTCTGTCATTAAGTTACTTTATGGCTTCTTAATCCACATTTACTTTCACACTTGCCATCTAACTTCTCAAGTTATACATTTAATATGGATTATAAATTTATTATTTAAACCCACCAGTTTATCTCACTTCATTTATTCATCATCAACTTTCTTGATTCACACAATTATTTCACATTCATAAATTCACTTTGCAATTTACTGTTTTGCCCATAGTACAATGCTGGCAGACTCTAAGCAAAGGATAAACGGGATGTGAACCCCTAAGAGTTCACAATAACCTGGAGAGACCTCTGAGAGATCACTCCAGTCTTTCAAACCTGAAGGAACCCCGAAGGATTACCCCCAGTCTTTCAGATACCAGTGGAGTCCTGTGTGACCACCACTGTCTTTAAATACAGTACAATACACTTCGGATATTCAAATACAGAAGTAAGACCATCATTGGCCTACTAAAAAGTGATATTCAGATACAGATATTCAGATACAAAAGTAGGACCATCATTGGCCTACTAAAAAGTGAGTCGTCATGCTCACACCCACGGTCTTATATCCCTATGGCTAGCCACTATATCCTGAACTAGACTTGACTACCAGCTCATCGAATAGGGCCACATTATTGAATATTATTTAAATAAATCAAAACTTTGATATTTACATAAAATAAGATCAATATACACTTCAATTCAATTTTTCAAAAATAATCCCGGTATCATCCATCATCAATTTCTCATAACATTCCATTTACTTACCAAATTTCACTAATCTTAGCTTCACAACAAGCCATTAATCATATTTATATATTTAAAATGTGTTAACAATAATAATATACCTCATTTATATCAGTATACATTCTGCCACTACTCTTTCTTTCCATTTCAATTCATTTTCATTTTATTTCGCCAAATTAAGTTTATTTCATACCATACCATTAATACATTATTGTTCAAATAGGGATTCACTATTTTTCATTTATCCAATTCTTCTTACAAATTACCCCATTTAAACACGTATAACCCATTTTTACTTTTATTTATAGCCTGATATTCTGACTTCCTTAACAGACTAATTTACTTTATTGTTTTAATTGTCTTTGAGGCATACTTAACTATACTCTTTATGTGTTAAGTACACTCACTTTCTCTAATTCATTCACATGTCATGAGCCTGCTTAAAATACTTTTAGTCCTTTATTTATCAGTAAATTTATATTTTCTTCTCTAAAATTTAAGTAAAGTACGATGCTGCCTTCTATTAGTCTTGACTTATAAATATATTTATTTTCTTTCATGTTGAATTCCATCCTATCTTTATAGATTTACACTAAATTTCATTTACTTTAAATGACACGTATTATAAACCGTTAACTCTACTAGATCATTCATAACATTTAACAAAATTTCTACTTAACAAATTTGTGCAAGTCAACACACACATAGAGATTAAGATTAGTTACAGTAACAATTCATAACAATAGGTGTATTATCCATTCTTAGTTTATAAATTCGAAAGCACAATTCAAGTAAAATTTCATGATGTATCCAAAAACTGAATTCCAAACTTCTTTGTTCCCTAACTTGCTTTCATTTCAATATTTTAGCTCAAATCACCAGTTTAACTTAATTTACTCGATTTATTAAAGCCTTCACTTACCACTCAAAATAAGTAACTAAACTAAATCAAACTCACCAAGTAGTCTGAATTTAATACTAGGCTTACTATTGTGTTTATGTTATTTCATTCTTATATATGTGTAAGTACACATGCATTTCTAATTTAATCCTAACAGTAATTTAATTTCATGAATAATGGAAATCATACACAACCAGATTTTAATATACTCACATCACATACCTTCAATCCAGTTCATTGAGTTATCTTTGATTCAAACTTCCAATAAGTATATTCGGATTTCCCACTTAACATTTCAAATTTCCATCAATTCTTCAGGCATTACCAATTACACTACCATCACCCAGATATGCACATTATAATACCCATTTATATATATCAATATTTAATTACTAATCTGATTTACGTGTCATAATTTATCCATTACCAGCATTATATATATTTTAAGTCCTATCTTACAATTTAACCTATAATTCTTCAATTACAATTATTGGTCTACTTCCCAATTACTAACAGTTTCTAATTCTTTTCATTCAATTAAAAATCGACAAATCTTAATTTAAGTTCTATTCAACTAAGCCAATACTCAAGACAACACTGCCAACGAATCAATGAACCAACAAACATATTATTCACATACTGTATTTAATTTAAAATCACTCTTAATAAATTTTAACTTATGGAAAAATCACATAGAAAAGTAAATATGGTGGCCACATACCAATTTTCTGTCTATTTTTGGTCCCTTCACCGTTGCCGGAGCCTCACCGGAGTCTCGCCGGAGCTCCACCGTAGACACCGAAACCACCGGGAGGAAGCTCGACACCTCGGGGTCCCTTTTCCGGTGATCACGCGCCGAAAACGCCCTCCATTTCGCCGGAATCATCGTCGGTAGGTTCGGTTTTCTCCCTCTGCGATCTGCTCGTTCCCGGCGATTGAGGGGGATCCATGGCCACCGGAAGCTTCGCCTTGCTGCCGTGAGTGCAGTCATGGAGTTCGTGTCACCTCTCGCCGTTGGAGCTCGCCGAAAAAAGTTGAGGAAGCTTTGGTTCCTCTCTCGCTCTCCTGGAACGGCGTCGCGACGAACCGGGGAAAAACACTGCGGGGACGATGCTGCAGGGTGCGACGGTCCGATCGCCTTCAGTGGCTGCCGGCGTTGCCTCCCGCAGCTCTCTCTCTCTCTCTCGGTTTCCCGGTCTCCTTACCCGTTCTCCCCTATTTTCTTTGTCTATTTCATTTAATTCCCACAATTTCTAGCTCATAATTCCCTATAATAATTGGACACTCTTAGACTAATAATATTTGTCACATGGAAAAAAAATTATTTATCTTGTCAATTTACTCTTTATTTCTTTGTTTATTATTTTCTTAATTATTTGCATTTAAACATACACTCATATATATATATATATAGACTTAAAAGTATTTGAATAATTAAATTGAACAACTTTAAGGAAAATTCCACTTTTATGCGTCAAAAATCAATTTTAGATAAATATTTTAGCGCGTCAAATTATTAAATAAAAATATTGAAATTTTTGGGGCATTACAATAGCACTCAGCCAGCATCGCGCTCTGCCACGATCGCAATGTATGTCGCGCTCACGATAAAGGGTGCTCAACACTTCGGCTGTCGCAGGCTCACGACAGCAAAGCTCCGAAACACTGATCTCCGTCGCGATCACGATAGCGTCGGGTTTTGCAAAATCTGCAGAATTCTGCAGATTTTCTCCTTCCCTCTCTCAACCACAAACACACAAAACTCATCCAAAAAGCTCTTACCTCAAACCCAGCCATCCATTAGCATCAATAACCATAATATAACATTAATCAACAAGAAATTTTGCACAATTCATTAATTTGAACCTCCAATTTCATAAATCATCCAAAACCCCAATTTATGCACAAAACCACCTCAATTCCAACATTATCACAATTAACTCATGCTCTTGCAAGATCCACATTTCAAAACACAAACCCATAGCATATATATCAAAATAAAGAACATATAACCTAATTCTAAGAAATCAACAAATCTCACACATAAACATTTATATACATGAAAACCAATAAATTCCCAAACCTTAAAATCCTTAGCTCCTATTGCTTGGATCCACTAGTTCCAGCCTTCTCTTTGCCCTTTGGCTCGCGAGGAGGCTCAACTAAGCACAAACAAGCACCCAAACACCAAAAACACAAACCCTAACTTAGATCCAACCCAAGAGGAAGAAGAGAAAATGCATGAACAATACAAGAAAAAAGCAAGAACTTACCAAGGAAAATGCAAAGGAGTAATTAATTCCACCACTTGAGCTTAAATCTAAGTAAAACACTTAGGAGAGTGCAAAGGAGGAAGAAGGAGAAAAAGAAGAAGAGAAAACGGGAATGGGTTTCAAAAATCTGCTTTTCCCTTTTTAATTTTCTCTTCCCCTCTTTCTTTCCCCTTTACACATGTCAATCATCGAGTGGAGGAGATCACTTACTCACACCCTAACTAAATGTATCACATGCACACAATGAAACACCCTGATAATGTACCCTACATATGTATGAGCAACACACACCACAATAACCCACTAGTACATATCCTACTATGGTGCACTCAACCACACACAAACCTGTCCCAACTAATTCGCACCATAGTGCTACACATGCACACACGCACCAGAACTCATACAATATTACCTAAATGCCCGTATGATTATGCCAAAATACATACAAATACATACACACACATGGCTCGTTCTACTAGGGGGCAAACGGGGTGTGACAACTCTCCCCTACTAACAAGAATTTCGTCCTCGAAATTCTCACCTGAACTGAACAACTGCGGGTACTGAGCTCTCATCGACTTTTCAGGTTCCCATGTCGCTTCCTCGACCCCATGGTGATTCCACAAAACCTTGACCAAAGGGATCTGCTTGCTCCTCAACTGCCTTACTTCCTGCGCTAAGATAGCTCTAGGCTCCTCATCGTAGGAAAAATCGGACTGCACTTGAACCTCTTGAACTGACAACATATAAGAAGGATTTGATCTATACCGACGGAGCATTGAAACGTAAAACACATCATAAAGCTTCGATAATTCCATCAGCAAAGCCAATCTGTAAGCTACTGGACCCACTCTTGCTAACACCTCATACGGACCAATAAAGCCAGGACTAAGCTTTCCTTTCTTCCCAAATCGAAGCACTTTTCTCCAAGGAGAAACTTTAAGAAAGACTTTGTCCCCAACTTCAAACTGCACGTCTTTTCTCTTCAGGATGGCATAAGACTTCTGTCGATCCTTAGCCGCTTTTAAGTTCCGCTGCACAACTCTGATCTTCTCCTCTGTATCTCTAACCAGATCTGGCCCAATCACTGACCTCTCAGATAGCTCTGTCCAACAAACTTGAGTCCTACACTGCCGTCCATACAAAGCTTTATACGGCGATATACCAATACTCGACTGAAAACTGTTGTTGTAGGCAAACTCCATCAGCGATACATACTTGTCCCAACTACCCGAAAAGTCCAAAACACAAGCCCTTAACATATCCTCTAAGATCTGAATCATTCGCTTGGACTGACCATCTATCTGAGGATAAAATGCCGTACTGAAATTCAGCTTGGTACCCAAAGCTCATTGCAACTCTTTCCAGAACTTAGATTTGAACCTTGGATCCCGATCTGAAACTATAGACAAAGGCACTCCATGCAACTGAACTATTTCATTCACATAGGTACTGGCCAATCTATCCATCGGGTAATCCATCCTAACTGGCAAGAAGTGAGCAGACTTCGTGAGTCGATCCACAATAACCCAGACAGAATCATGCTTTTTCTGAGTCGAGGGTAACCCAGAAATAAAATCCATAGCGATGTCATCCCACTTCCACTCGGGAATGGACAAAGGCATGAGCAATCCCGAAGGAACTTGGTGCTCAGCCTTTACCTGCTGACATGTCAAGCACTTGGATACAAAGTCCACTATATCCCTCTTCATACCAGACCACCAGTAAAATTGCTTCATATCCCGATACATCTTGTTACTCCCGGGATGCATGGTGAAAACTGTACTATGTGCCTCATCCAAAAGCTGTCTTCTTAACTCTTCATTGTCCGGTACACACAAATGGTTTCTAAATAGAAGAACCCCATCCTGAACCAAAAACTCTGACTGCTTGCCTAAACTGATTTCTTGCACAATCCGCTGAAGCCTCTCATCAACCTTCTGAGCATCCACTATCCGCTGTCTCAAAGTAGGTCTGACCCTCAACTGAGCTATCAAAGCCCCATCTGAACCAAACCTCCATTTGAACCATCTCAAAAACAAGGCAGAAACTAACATCCGACTCAAAGCATTTGCGACTACATTGGCCTTACCCGGATGGTAATCCACAATGCAGTTATAATCCTTAAACAACTCAAGCCATCGACGTTGTCTCATGTTCAGTTCTTTCTGAGTCAGGAAATACTTCAAACTCTTGTGGTCCGTAAAGATCCTGCACTTCTCCCCATATAGATAATGACGCCAAATCTTCAAAGCAAAGACAACCGCTGCTAATTCAAGATCATGCGTCGGATAATTCCTCTCGTGCGGCTTCAACTGTCGAGAAGCATAAGCCACAACCTTACCTTCCTGCATCAGAACACATCCCAGACCAGCACCTGAAGCGTCACTATACATAACAAACTCCTTACCCGAGATGGGTTGAGTCAGTATAGGAGCTTCGACTAACAACTACTTCAACTGCTCAAAACAGGCTTGACACTTATCTGACCACTCGAACTTAACTCCTTTCCTCTACAACCTAGTCATCGGAGCAGCAATCGCTGAGAAACCTTTAACAAACCGACGGTAGTAACCCGCCAGACCAAGGAAACTCCTCACTTCCTGAACATTCCTCGGCGCTTTCCAATCGACTATTGCCTCAATCTTTGCTGGATCTACTTGAATACCCTTAGCTGAAACTATGTGCCCCAAAAACGACACTTTCCGAAGCCAAAAATCACACTTACTTAACTTGGCAAACAACCGATGTTCCCTCAACACCTGCAAAACCAACCGAAGATAATCCTCATGCTCAGACTCATCCTTGGAATACACCAGGATATCATCTATAAACACCACCACAAACCGGTCTAAGTATGGCCTAAACACTCTATTCATCAAATCCATGAATGCCGCTGGAGCATTAGTCAAACCAAACGGCATCAGAAGGAACTCATAATGGCCATACCGAGTCCAAAACACAGTCTTAACCACATCCTCATCCTTAAAACGAAGTTGATAATACCCAGACCGAAGATCTATCTTGGAGAAAACACCGGAACCCCGAAGCTGATCAAACAAATCTTCAACTCTAGGCAACAGATACTTGTTCTTCACTGTGACCTTATTAATCTGCCTGTAGTCGATACACATCCGCAAGGATCCATCCTTCTTCTTAACAAACAGAACCAGAGCTCCCCAAGGAGATATGCTGGGTCGAATAAACCCCTTATCCAATAGCTCTTGTAGTTGAGCCTTAAGTTCTCTCAACTCTACATGAGCCATCCAATAAGGTGCCTTCGATACAGGTGCGGTACCCGGCATAATCTCTATGGCTAGCTCAACTTCTCTCTCTGGAGGAAAACCCGGCAAATCACTTGGAAAAACATCACTAAACTCTCGAACAACAGGGATGTCCTCAATCCTAACTCGATCCCTCTTGGAATCCAAAACCACAGCCAGAAAAGCCTCACAACCTTTCCTCAAAAACCTCTTGGCTTGGATCGCAGAAATCACATTATTCACAGAACTCACACCCAAAACTCTTACAAACACTGGGGCTCGGTTCTTATCCCAAAGCACGAAGGTCTTCCTATGACAATCAACCACAGTCCGATGCTTGCCCAACCAATCCATACCCAAAATCAAATCATACTCTCTAAAGGGCTACTCTATCAAATCCACTGGGAACTCTACACCTTCCACAAATAAAGGACAACTCCTAAAAACTCTACTCACACTGACACTATGCCCTAAAGGATTGGTCACACATATCTCATAGTCTAATTGATCTACCACATGCAACTTATCAATAATCTTATCCGTGCACAAATATGAGTGTGTGAAACCAGGATCTATTATAGCATATAATTCAGTGTCATGGAGTAGGAACTTACCAGCGATCACATCAGGTGTATCCTGCTCCTCTCTGGCTCTAACTGCATAAGCTCTAGCAGCAACTGGAGGAGGACGCTCAACAGTCTCATAAACAGCTCCATCTCTAGGTCGACCGCCTCGACCTCTACCTCGGCCTCTTCCACGGGCAGCCTGAGATGCATTAGATCCAACTCCACTAACTCCTCTCTGCGGACCCGAATCCTCGCTCATCTGGGGACAAGTTGCCAAACGATGCTCAGTTCTCCCACACCTAAAGCACCCACCAGTGAGCCACCTACACTCACCCCGGTGAGTCTTGTGGCAATGCTCACAAATAGGCGTAGCATCAGACCGACCACCTCTACCAGTACTAGCTACTGCAGCTAAACCTTGCCTTCTTCCTCTGGTAACCGAGCCAGCTGATGGCTCATCCTGCGGGTTCCTAGATCTCTTACCCGAAGATGAGGAAGAACCACCTCTTGCAGAATTCCTTCGCTGAGCTCTCTCTCTAAGCAAAGATTCCGACTTCTCCACCCTCATGGCAGCCTCTGCAATCTGATAGTAACTTACCCCAGGCGTACACATCAGAGAAATCAAAGCGATCTTCAAAGACTCGTTCAGCCCAGCCTCAAAATGCTTGCATCTGAAGTCATCCGTCATAACCCCATGAGGAGCATACCGAGATAACCGATTCCACTCCTTCTCATAGTCCGCAACTGACATGGCCATCTGCCTCAAACTCAAGAATTGCGCCCATCTTGAGTCCCTATAAGCCTGAGTCACATACTTCTTAGTGAACTCCTCACTGAAGAAATCCCATGTAACTGGATCAGGCATCTGAGGTCGCCTACATACCAACTCCCACCATTCGTAAGCCGATCCTTGAAGCAAAGCCACAGCACACTCAGCTTGCTGATCGGGAGGACACCTGACTTCCCTTAAAGCTCTCTTTACCTTGTCAAGCCACCTTTCAGCCAACTCTAACTCATCAAGCCCAGTCCCATGAAAATCCTCAACACCAGCTCTTCTTAAACTCTCTATCAGAGCTTTCAGGGCAGTCACCCTTTCCAAAACCCGAGCCATGTCTTTATGCAATCTGAACATTGCCTCAAAAGGCATGGCTGCGGCCTCAGGCTGGACCCTAGCACATTGAGTCGACACCGAAACAGAAACAGACAGATCTACAGCTGTAGGATTCACACTTTCAGCGGATTCCTCAAGCGCACCATGAGCAGAATCAGAATCCATCTAACAAACAAGAGGACAACCACATCAGCCAACACAGCCCTAGATATAGACATATCCACACATAGCATCACACAGACAATCACCCAGAAATGCCTAAACCTAGGCTCTGATACCACAATTTGTGACACCCCTTACTTGCGCTCAGGTGATCCCATCCCTTGAGGAGTAAGATGCCGTGCGAGTCAGGGTGCAACCAAACAAAGCTGAGAACAAAGTATAGAAAAACATACACAAAAGCGGGATAATTAAAAACTTTTGTGAAGATAAGAAAACGAAAGCTGATCATGCATTAATATAATAGAAATCATTACATTATAGTTCTGCTCAACAAGGAGATACAACAATTAATTACAAATCCCAAGATTTACATAAACAAAAGCGAAAGCTATTACAAAACCAAAATAAGAGAGTTTTATACAAAAAGAATCTCAAAATACAAAACTCAGTCCTATTTTAAACCCTGCTGTGTTGGCTCAGACTGCGGCGACTCTCCCAAAGCAACTCCTTCCGCATCTGCAAGGGTAAACACACCGTGCTAAGCGATAAACGCTTAGTGGGGAACACACATATATCAGAAGGACAACCATTCACAACGGTCATCAAAGCAAACACAAGCATACACCAAAATACCATTCACATAGCATATCAATTGCATAAGCATGCAAAAATACTAAAGCCATACATTCAGAAACTCATAACAATATTTGCATTCCCATAACAGATTATACTTGTCATTTATGAGTTCACACATACATTTCCTCATAACATAATTCATACCAAGTACCTGCTGACTCGAGGGAGTGGATAACGAGTATACGGACATTACTTTACGGGTACGAGCCGATACGGATAGTACTTTACGGGTACGAGCCGATAAATCAAGATACTTTTACTTTCACAAAACATTTTCAAAATGGATCTTAAACAAGATCCGAACACATAAGGTTCGTGAGGAACCAAACGGGGACCTGATCGGGGTCAAAACTTATCAATAGGCTGCAGCTATAAGACTCTATTAGGCATGCCTAACTATCCACTTTCTAGACTCTAGCAGGTCATGCATAAACCATTCAATACATTTCATAATATTCCAAAAATCATCAACAACATGTACTTAGTCGTATCATGGATCCGCATTCATATAATTCATAAGATATCAAGCATAAATCTCATAGATATTAAAGAAAACTGGAGTTCAAACCCACACACAACAAAAGAAAACTCATTCAGTATACAGGGAGCTGTCGTGCTCGCGACAGAGACCGAAGTCTCTTTACTACGCGTGCTCGACGGATTTCGTGACCGCAAGGAGGAAGGAAAGGCCAAGCTCTGTCGCGCTCGCGACGGATGTCGCGATTGCGACGGTCACGGGCTCGCGACGAATCGCGTGCTCGCGATAGAACTAAGCCAGTATCGCGCTCTGTTGCGATCTCGACGTATGTCGTGCTCGCGACAAAGGGTGCTCAACACTTCGTCTGTCGCGGGCTCGCGACAGTGAAGCTCCGAAACACCGATCTCTGTCGCGCTCGCGACAGCGTCGGGTTTTGCAAAATCTGCAGAATTCTGCAGATTTTCTCCTTCCCTCTCTCAACCACAAACACACAAAACTCATCCAAAAAGCTCTTACCTCAAACCCAGCCATCCATTAGCATCAATAACCATAATATAACATTAATCAACAAGAAATTTCACACAATTCATTAATTTGAACCTCCAATTTCATGAATCATCCAAAACCCCAATTTATGCACAAAACCACATGAATTCCAACATTATCACAATTAACTCATGCTCTTGCAAGATCCACATTTCAAAACACAAACCCATAGCATAGATATCAAAATAAAGAACATATAACAACCTAATTCTAAGAAATCAACAAATCTCATACATAAACATATATATACATGAAAACCAAGAAATTCCCAAACCTTGAAATCCTTAGCTCCTATTGCTTGGATCCACTAGTTCCAGCCTTCTCTTTGCCCTTTGGCTCGCGAGGAGGCTCAACTAAGCACAAACAAGCACCAAAAAACCAAAAACACAAACCCTAACTTAGATCCAACCCAAGAAGAAGAAGAGAAAATGCATGAACAATACAAGGAAAAAGCAAGAACTTACCAAGGAAAATGCAAAGGAGTAATTAATTCCACCACTTGAGCTTGAATCTAAGTAAAACACTTAGGAGAGTGCAAAGGAGGAAGAAGGAGAAGAAGAAGAAGAGAAAACGGGAATGGGTTTCAAAAATCTGCTTTTCCCTTTTTCATTTTCTCTTCCCCTCTTTCTTTCCCCTTTACACATGTCAATCATCTAGCGGAGGAGATCACTTACTCACACCCTAACTAAATGTATCACATGCACACAATGAAACACCCTGATAATGTACCCTACACATGTATGAGCAACACACACAACAATAACCCACTAGTGCATATCCTACTATGGTGCATTCAACCACACACAAACCTGTCCCAACTAATTCGCACAATAGTGCTACACATGCACACACGCACCAGAAAAACCCCAACTCATACAATATTACCTAAATGCCCTTATGATCATGCCAAAACACATACAAATATATACACACACATAACTCATTCTACTAGGGGGCAAACGGGGTGTGATAGGTTTGGCCCATGTGTTGAAGGGGACCCAATGGACGCATATGGTGCACGGTAAAAAAAATCAACAGCATAGCCTCTCTTAACTAATGTACAAGCACATGAGTTTTGATCATTGCATATTTAGGCAGTCCGAATAAATTGACATGGGCCTATTGGGGCATGAAAGCCTTTGATTAGGTGACCAACCAATCTATCTGGGTTTGTCTAATACATAATTATCCACACAGCAAATAAGGTATTATGGTTCATATAACCTACGGGAAGTATCTACTTTTATTACATGAGGTCTGGTCAGGGTAATGATACTTTAGGTCTACCCAAGCATGATCCCTGCCAACGGATCTAACTAGTCATGAGCATAGCGACCAGTCGGCTCATCATTTCATATACCACATGGTACTAGACTTGGGCTGGTGATTATCCTTAACACTTCCCTACATTGAGTGAACGTAGGGCGTGCTTCGGGAATGCACCGGGGTTAAAAGAGGGACCAAACTACCATAGATCTAAGGCTTTAATGATATGCAATGTAATGCAATTTCGAAAGAGGATGAAATTTTAAAATTAAAACTCAATTATATGTTTTAACCAAGGTACTTTTGAAGCGAAATCTCATTTAAGTCCCCAGTGGAGTCGCCACTGTAATGCACGCTGAACCCTCGAGAGGCCCCACTTTTAAAGTATTCAAGAGAGGTTCATAACTTGTAAACATTACAAGGGTGTCTATTTTGGGCAACAAGGAGGTGTTTTGGAGTCGCCACCCAATAAGACATTAGGAAAGGTCATCTAGGCTCAGTGAGCCTAAGACAGTGCATGTGTGTCTATTTTGGGCAATCAAAAATATTTTGGAATCCTCCTTCCAATAGAACATTGGAAAGATTCATCTAATCTCATGAAGCCTAAGACGATGCATATATGTCTATTTTAGGCAAGCCAGAGATATTTTGGAATCCCCACCTCATGGAGCCTAAGACAATGCAACTTAGGCCTATTTTAGGCGACAAGAGATATTTTGGAATTCCCTCTCCAATAGAACATTAGAAAGGTTCATATAACCTCGTTGAGCATAAGACCAGCGATAGTTCGGGACTTCCCATTTATTCATACCTTAATTAAATTATGATTGAGTTTTAGAATTTAATCTTTCATCTCATTTTCTCATTTAGTTCAATGCAATAATTAAAGCGCATGTCAATCACATAATGAAAGTAGTAAATAAAACAAGATTAAAATAAGTCAAATAAAAATGCAATAAATTACAAGAAAACTAGAGGCAGAATGTAGCGCCCTATAGCCTTACATTCCGATTAATTAACTGTTCATTTTAATCCAATTAACCTAATTGAACTAGCCAGGTTATTAAATAGACCATTAATTAAAACCGATGATTTTTTATTTTTTTTAATAGTACTGTATGTATAGTGCCGTATGAATAGTGCCGTACAGATAGGCAAATTACTTAAGTTTGTTAACAATTATTAATTAATCAATAAACTTAAAAATCTCACCTTTTTATTCATTATCAATTTTGCCGATTAACCTATAACTTTTTAAGTCACTATTCATTTGGTCAGTTTTCTTTTAAGTTAAAAACCTACATTTTACTTTACAAATATTGTTAACTTAATTTTTACCAATTATTAGGCATGCCCAACACTCATTCACAGACAATCAGTCACATGCAATGAAACTACTGCCCACATAACCTAGTGACAGTAATAAATATTCTATTACAGTCCAAAACCCAAAAGTAATATTATAAGACATATACATGCCAAAATCTTAACATACTTAATATTCTAAATAATTTTCTCCCATACCACTTCCAAAGTATGTGAGGTATGCTTTGCTCCAAAATCCTATGGACGTAGTAAAAAACAACTACGTGCTGAGCCATCTATACCACGGTGTGGAATCCCTATGGCTAGCCTGTTGGGTTTCATCGCAATAATTCAAATTAGCACAGCGGAATAAAATCGAAACCCAAATAGGATCCATGTAATTTCAATTGATTCAAAAAGAGAGATTAGAATACCGACCTTTTTGATGTGCACGAAAAACACGAATCAACACCTTTTGTTTGATCGGATTTTAGGCACTGCTGCAACCACGAACGCCCTCTATCGGTATCCACACATAGAAACCAAAAAATAGATGATCGCAAGGGTGCTAGCTCCCTCTCGTACGGTTGAATATCAAGACATTTTCTCGACTTTTTTTTTCCTTTCTTTCACAAAGAAAAATTGCGGCTAGGGTTTTCTCTCAAGCTTTCTGTGAGAATAGCAGCCACTCAAAATGTGATTAGGGTTAGGACATTAATGAAACATATATATCTATATATATACGTATTTAAATCCTAGAGAAAATCAAGATATTATCTCTTATTCAAATTAAGAGATATTTATTTATATATATATATTTATTTCTTATTCAAAATAATAAAACACACACACACACACACACACAAATATATATATGTATATATAATTTCGAAATTAAATATAAATATCTATATTTATATTATTCCGAAATTTCCTAATGAAATCCAGTCTGTTTATTATGGTCTTAGTGTGTGACCCAATAGGTTTATATTAAGTTGGCAGTGGGCCCAATAACCATAATATGCCCACAAATCATAATTGGTCTCAAGCAAGAAATTATGACTACCCAAACAATACAAATATCGTTAGTCCGATTTTAACCTGACAATAGAACATGCCATTATCCTTTTATCACGCGATATCATTTTTGAACATAAGTCATGGTACATGTCAAACTTATATTGTTCAAACATATAATTTTCCAATCACTAAGTAGACTGATAAATTCAAATGACATTGATCACATTATCAATTCATTTGAGCACGGCCATGCATTTTACAGTCCTACTTATTGAGGGGCCCAATAGATATCTCTCTCATAAGAGAGGGACAAATTCCATCTTGATTATTCACTTTCCTCCGCATAATTCTCATTATGTCCGATCATAAACTTTCTAATTATTCGATTAAAGATAACGTTTGATTGTGTCAAAATATAATGTTCCTTATGTAGGAAACTGTAGTAACCTCAGGTCAAAGGATTCAATAACACATCTATTATAAGATCACGTATGACACTATCACATGTAGTGATCTTACAGTGGGTCTATCCAGTACAAACTTTGTTCTCTAACAAATACCTATAGATTCGATTTATATCATCATATATAATCATCCCATGATTATCAATGCAAATCTATACTAGTCTTAATTTATCTTTATACCCTTTAGTGATAAATGACTAGGGACAACATGAATAACATTGTTAGTCATAAACATTACAATAATGTAACATGGCAATAATATTAATGTGAAGAAAACCATTATATATAAATGAAAATGTAATGATTACGTCAAGGTCCAAATGCTTGGCCTAGGGCATAACGACTAACAATCTCCCACTTGCACTAGGCCCAATCATACATATATCTAATACCAATTGACCTAGTATGTCCATCATGTTTGGCTTGTGGGAGAGCCTTGGTAAGTGGATTAGCAATGTTATCATCAGTTGGTACTCTGCAAATCTTGAGTCTCCCCTCTCAATTATTTCTCTAATGCGATGAAAATGCCTGAGTATATGTTTTGATCTCTGATGAGATATGGGCTCCTTAGCCTATGCAATAGCACCATTATTGTCACAATAAAGATCCATAGGATTGTTGATACTAGGTACTACTCCCAATTCAGTAATGAATTTCTTGATCCATACTGCTTCTTTAGCTGCATCTGATGCTGCTATATACTCAGCTTCTGTTGTAGAATCAGCGACAGTGCTTTGTTTAGAACTTTTCCAGCTTACAACACCTCCATTTAACACAAACACATATCCTGACTGCGATCTAAAGTCATCTTTGTCAGACTGGAAGCTTGCATCTGTATAACCATTTATTAATAGCTCATCTTCCAATCCTCCATATATTAAGAATGCATCCTTAGTTCTTCTTAAGTACTTAAGGATATTCTTAACAGCTATCTAGTGACTTTCACCGGGATCTGACTGGTATCTGCTCATCATGCTTAAAGCATACGAAACATCTAGTCGAGTGCATAACATGGCATACATGATTGATCCTATAGCCGAAGCATAAGGAATCATACTCATGCAATCTCGCTCATCAGATATCATTGGACATTGAGTCTTGCTAAGAGTAATGCCATGAAAAATTGGCAAAAATCCTCTTTTTGAATTTTGCATACTGAATCTATTTAGCACCTTATCTATATAAGTCTTTGACTCAAACCAATTATCCTTTTAGATCTATCCCCATAGATCTTAATCCCAAGGATATAAGCAGTTTCGCCCACATCTTTCATTGAAAAAGATTTCCCTAACCATTCCTTTGTCTTTTGCATGATAGGGATGTTATTTCCAATGAGTAATATGTCATCCACATAAAATACAAGAAACATCACAGCGCTCCCACTAATCTTCTTGTATACACAAGGTTCATCCTCATTTTTTATGAACCCAAACTCTTTGACTATTTTATCAAAATGAAGATTCTAGCTCCGAGAAGCTTGCTTCAATCCATAAATGGATCCTTGCAACTTACATACCTTTCTAGAATTCTCAGGATGGACAAAACCCTCAGGTTGTGTCATATACACATCCTCAAGTAAGTTTCCATTGAGAAACGCTGTTTTGACATCCATTTGCCATATCTCATAGTCATAATATGCAGTAATGGCAATAAGAATTCTTATTGATTTAAGCATTGTGACTGGTGAAAAGGTTTCATCCTAGTCAATACCATGAGTTTGTTGGAACCCTTTTACAACGAGCCTTGCTTTAAAGGTGTTTACTTTGCCATCCATGTCTGTTTTCTTTTTTAAAACCCATTTGCACCCAATGGTTTTAATTCCTTCAGGTGGATCAATCAAGTTCCAAACTTGATTATCATACATGGATTGCATCTCAGATTTCATAGCTTCTAGCCATTTTTTAGATTCTGGACCTGTCACGGCATCTTGATAGGTAGTAGGCTCATCTTGATCCATGAGCATTACTTCACGACTATCTGTCATGAGAAATCCATATCTCTCGGGTTTATGTCGTATCCTATCAGATCTACGTGGTACTTGTGTAACAATTATAGGTTCCACAACAGTTTGTGAAACTTGTTGAGTTTCCATCACTGGTTCTATGTTTTCTTGTGGTTCTCGAATTTCTTCAAGTTGTACTTTACTCCCACTGGTTCTTTTAGAAATAAATTCCTTTATAAAAGTAATATCCTTTAGTTTCTTTAGGATATCCCATAAAAAGACATTTATCAGATTTTGGTGCTAATTTATCTGAGACCTGTCGTTTGACATAAGCCTTATAGCCCCAAATCTTTAGAAAAGATAAACTAGGAGTTCTCCCAGTCCATATCTCATATGGTGTCTTTTTAACCGCTTTAGATGGAACTCGATTCAATGTGAATGCGGCTGTTTCCAATGCATAACCCCAAAAGGATAACGGAAGATCTGTTTGACTCATCATAGATTGAAGCATATCTAATAAAGTTTGATTCCTTCTTTCAGATACGCCATTCCATTGTGGTGTTCCTGGTAGAGTTAACTGCGAAATAATTCCACAATCTCTTAGATGATTGTCAAACTCTTGGCTCAAATATTCACCACCTCGATCGAATCGAAGTGCTTTAATAGTTTTACTAAGTTGATTTTGTACTTCATTTTGAAAGGTTCTGAACATTTCAAATGATTCATGTTTATGTTTCATTAGATAGACATAGCCATATCTACTAAAATCATCAATGAATGTAATGAAGTACTAAAATCCTCCCCTGGCATTTATGCTTAATAGGCCACATACATTAGAATGTACAAGGCCTAATAAGTCAGTGGTCCTTTGACTATGTCCAGTAAAGGATCCTTTGCCATCTTACCTAATAAACAAGATTCGCAATTATCAAATGATTCAAAATCAAATGATTGCAAAAGTCTATCTGATTGGAGTTTAGCTATGCATTTCTTATTAATATGACCAAGGCGACAATGCCATAAATATGTTGTATTTAAATCATTTGGTTTGGATTTCTTTGTAGTTATGTTATAAATATCATGATTATTGGATGTTTCTAGATTTAGGACATAAAGACCACAATATGAATCAGCAATACCATAAATCATGTCATCATAATAAATAGAACATTTCTTATTCTTAATAAGAAAAGAAAAACTTTCAGCATCCGAACTTGAAACTAGAATAATATTCCTACTCAAACTAGGAACATAATAGCAATTGTTCAAAACTGACAAAAGCCCATTAGGCAAAGTCAATTCATAAGATCCTACAGCTAGAGCAGCAACTTTTGCTCCATTTCCCACTCGTAGGTCCACTTCGCCCTTTCTCAGTTGCCTACTCCTTTTGAGTCCCTGCACATTTGTACAAATGTGAGATCCACATCTAGCATCTAATACCCAGGAAGTAGAAGTAGATAACTTAACTTCTATAACATAAATACCTGAAGATGTAGTCTCACCACTCTTCTTCTTCTTCAACTCTTCCAAGTAGAGCTTGCAGTTCCTCTTCCAATGACCAGGTTCATTGCAGTGGAAGCAAACTCCCTTCTTTGGAGGTTTAGCCTTGGGCTTGGGTTTGGGCTTAGGCTTACCACCAACTTTGCCTTAGCCTTAGCCTTAGCCTTACCCTTAACTTTCATGCCTTTCCCTTTATTAACCATCAATACATGGCTAGACTTCTTATTGATGCTTTGCTCAGCTGTTTTGAGCATGGCATATAGCTCAGCTATAGATTTCTTCATATTATTCATGTTGTAGTTCATGACAAAATGGTCATAACTATCAGGCAATGAATTGAGGATCAAATCCGTTGCTAGTTCTAAACTGAGGGGAAATCCAAGCCTCTCAAGGTGATAATATAGCCCTTCATTTTCAAAACATGAGAGCTAACTGAAGCACCTTCAGCCATCTTGCAAGAATGCAAAGCTTTGGTATTCTCATACCTTTCTTACCTTTCCTGCTGTTGGAAGGTTTGCTTGAGATGAGTACTCAACTCATAAGCCTCCATATTTTCTAGATGCTTTTGAAGCTCTAAAGCCATGGTAGCTAACATAAGACAGCCAACATCCACAAAATCATCAACATGTTTCTTGTATTTGTCTTTGACTGCCCTTGTGGCATCAGCAGGTGGCTCATTGGGAATAGGCTAATCCAGCACATACAGCTTCCTTTCCTGCATGAGAACA
This sequence comes from Excoecaria cochinchinensis, assembly GCA_947683425.1. Lineage (NCBI taxonomy): Eukaryota > Viridiplantae > Streptophyta > Magnoliopsida > Malpighiales > Euphorbiaceae > Excoecaria > Excoecaria cochinchinensis. Next base: position 2,138,897 of record CANTUQ010000020.1, read on the forward strand.
ATTCTCAAGCTCTTGAACCGGTCAAGGAAGTTTATGCCAGTTTCCTTAAGTTTGTCCTTCTCAAGGACTGATCGCAGTGACATAGTAGATGTGTTATTTGATGCCATTAATCTACAAACATGCAAGATAAATAATATTAGTACCAATTTCATTTTAGGTTTTCTTATAAACTCCCACTAAAATAATAACCTTCAGTAATAATTACAACAACTATAATAATTTAGTGGGCTAAGATCCATATTTCACCTAACTCTAAGTCAGCTTTGGCATGACGCTTATAGTTAAGTTATTTAGGTAGGTAGCTCATTTACCAATTATATCTTATATAACTCTTAGATCTCTTATGGGATTTTGACATCATATATCCCGACATGTTATAATCCCATCTTATGTCCTTAGGCCCAAAACCGTTTTGATAGCCTAATTAAGTCTAACCATTTTAAACATATGAGTAGCACCATTACCCATCTTACCTTACTAGGATAACCTAATGTACTTCGCTTTAGCATAACCCATATTTTGGTGATCTTAGTCTTGACAAGTGTTTTAATAATGGGTGGCATATGACTTAAAATTATGGTGAGGGATTTAATTTTAACTTATGATGTCTAATTATTTATATACATCATGCATCAATTCATACATGCCATCTCATTCACATATATAATCATTCATCACATCATATATAAAGAAAATATGCATAATATATATAAAATCGTGTCATAGAATGGCTAAATCTATTTTGATCCTCATAAGCCAACATGAAGATCAAAGGTCAATCCTAGGTGTAAATAAATGGACTTGATCAACAGCTTCCATCTTGCACCTCCATCGCCATGGACTTGGATTGATCTCCATTGTTGTTCTTCGTATTCATTACAATAATGATACAAAGAAATTCTACTACAAATAATAAGTAAAATAAACATTACAACAAAATTAACGACATGCAGGTCGAATTTAAAAATTACAAACTCTTAAAATAGATAAAATAAATCTCATCCATATGAGGTTCAATTGGCCATGGTATGCACCATGCAAAGACATCATACAAACATAAAATAAATCATATTTATTTCATATAATGCATAATATACCTTATTTTCATAAAATTGATGATAATTATGAATGACATATAAGGCACTATGAAGAGGTAGCACGGCTGCACGAGTCGTGCTCATGAGCACGAGTCGTGCACATTAGCATAACTCGTGCACATGAACACAATTGCATGAGTTGTGCACTTATAGCAAGACAGTTGGCTACCCTGTTGGGTTTCATGGCAATAATTCAAATTAATGCAGCGGAAAAAAATCGAAACCCAAAACAGGATCCATGTATTTTTAATATATTCAAAAAGAGAGATTAGAATACCGACCTTTTTGATGTGCACGAAAAACACAAATCAACACCTTTTGTTTGATCGAATTCTAGGCGCTGCTGTAACCACGAATGCCCTCTATCGGTATCCACACGTACAAACCAAAAACAGATGATCCTAAGGGTGCTAGCTCCCTCTCATGTGGCTGAATATCAAGAGATTTTCTCTACATTTTTTTTCCTTTCTTTCACAAAGAAAAATTGCAGCTAGGGTTTTCTCTCAAGCTTTCTATGAGAATAGCAGCCACTCAAAACGTGATTAGGGTTAGAACTTTAATTAAACATACATATCTATATATACGTATTTAAATCCTAGAGAAAATCAGGATATTATCTCTTATTCAAATTAAGAGATATTTATATATATATATATATATATTTATTTATTTCTTATTCAAAAAAATAAAATATATATATATATATATATATATATATATATATATATATATAATTTTGAAATTAAATATAAATATCTATATTTATATTATTCCGAAATTTCCTAATGAAATCCAGTCTGTTTATTATGGTCTTAGTGTGTGACCCAATAGGTTTATATTAAGTTGGCAATGGGCCCAATAATCATAATAGGCCCACAAATCATAATTGGTCTCTAGCAAGACATTATGACTACCCAAATAATATAAATATTGTTAGTCTGATTTTAACCTGACAATTGAACATGCCATTATCCTTTTGTCACACGATATCTTATTTGAACATGAGTCATGGTACATGTCAAACTTATACTGTTCAAACATATAATTTCCTGATCACTAACTAGACTGATACATTCAAATGACATTGATCACACTATCAATTAATTCGGGCACGGCCATGCATTTTACAGTCCTACTTATCGAGGGGTCCAATAGATATCTCTCTCATAGGAGAGGGACAAATTCCATCTTGATTATTCACTTTCCTCCGCATAATTCTCATTATGCCCGATCATAAACTTTATAATTATCCGATTAAAGATAACGTTTGATTATGTCAAAACGTAATGTTCCTTATGTAGGAGACTATAGTAACCTCAGGTCAAAGGATTCAATAACACATCTATTATATGATCACTTATGACACTATCCCATGTAGTGATCTTAAAGTGGGTCTATCCAGTACTTTGTTCTCTAACAAATACCTATAGATTCGATTTATATCATCATATATAATCATCCCATGATTATCAATGCAAATCTATACTAGTCTTAATTTATTTTTATGCCCTTTAGTGATAAATGACTAGGGACAACATGAATAACATTGTTATTCATAAACATTACAATTATGTAACATGCCAATAATATTAATATGAAAAAAACCATTATATATAAATGAAATGTAATGATTACATCAAGGTCCAAATGCTTGGCCTAGGGCATAACCACTAACATAGCCATCTATATCCAGGACTAAATTTCACTACCAGACAACTACTAAGGGCAATAATTTCTCAAAATTCGTATAATTATCTGATTATGTCAATATGCATAATTTATCAAACATTTCATTTTCACTTACCACTTTGCATGCACACTCATTTATCATCATATAGTCATAATATGCCATTATATTACATATAAAATCAAAATGCACATATATAAACTCACATGTACCATTCGGCTAAGACTTCAAAATTTCATATCATGCACTATAGTTTCTCTTAATCACTTAATCACACTTATTACAGGTTATACATGACTCAAATGTCCATAATATGCCAATATTGATCGTATAATTCACTTAAAGTCACATTATACCATTCGGCCATAATGCTCACTCATTCATTATGGTTTCTTTTAATTCTTCTTTTCACTTAATCATGCATTACACTTGTTAAACATGTTATAAGCATGAATTTCATGCCTCAAAACCCATTAAAACGTCATGGTTTCTTAAGAATACCATTCGGCCACTATTACACGTTTCATAGCACTTTGATTTAATTTCACTTAATCATGTTTATACACTATATTAAGCCCACTAAACATGAATATTAAGTTAGATTTAATTAGAAACATCATTATCACATATCTAACCTTAGATATAACCCTAAAATCAATATAAACATTAGGAAATAGGTAGATTTAGTAACCACAAACTTCTTTTCCAAGCTCTATAGCACTCTAGGGTTGTTTTTCCTTCCCTTTAGCTTGAGAAATCTCCTCCTCACCTTAATTTCCTACATGGACCGAATATAAACATCCTCATAACTTAAAAATTAAGTCGCAAATGTAAAATATAACATCATAAACGTGTTCTACAGCCCCAAAAACCTCTATAGGGACCAATAAAATAAATTATAAACCCTTGAATCAAAAACACAAAAACTCACCCTAACCTTTGATCTCTTGATTTCACCCACTTTCAGTGCACTAAATGAACTCCAAACACTGCTATAGGATTGTAGAGGAGCTTAACTTTAGTTAGGGATCTAAGATTTGAGAAGAAATTGGAGTAGAAGAGAAGAAAATGGAGGAGAGAAGTGAGAAAAACCATACGGTTTTGAAAGGGAGGAGAGATGCCCACTTTGGACGGATTTTTCTAGAGAAATCAACCCATTTCTCTCTTTATATAGTCCTCTAATGAATCAAACCGGTCCAACTGAAGTGGTCCAACCAAAATAGACAAAAATTTTAGTTTTTCGGTTCATTTATACTTTTCCAAAGCATCTATATGTTCCTCTCATTATTTTAACTTCTAACTAGTTCCATTGATCTTAAAACATAAAAAATAGGCTCCCTATAAATTTTAAGCTCAATCGGAGTCCATTTGGGCACTGGTTCACTTAAATAGGTCCGATTCAATCAATTTTTCTTCTGCCGTAAAATACAACTCTAAAGATGTCAAAATTCACAGAAATCACTTCCATTACATTATTTAACACACTAAAATTCTATTGGGCCACATAAGCCTCTCGTAACTTGTAATAGCCCCCAATACCGGGTTGGTTGAAAATAATACTTTCCAATAGTGAATAGTGATTTTGAGGTAAATAGTAATTTTTGGAAAGAATATATATATTATTATATCATTGGATAGAGTTTATCAATACGAGTCCGTAGGTGCAAATTTCAGGTCAATCGGAGTTCAAACGAGTCCGGAATGGTCAAACTAGTGAAAAGGGCAATTTTGAAATCTGGCGCAACAGACGGGCGTTGGTGGACTGAGAGACAGGCTTCTCATCGGTGGAGGGATGGCCAGCTCGTCTGTAGAGCCTTCAGATGGGTCAAATCAGCTCGGTTCGACCGATTTTGACCCAAAACTTGACCGGACCATAACTTGAGCTATAGATTTCAGAAAAATATTCTAAAAATATGGGCACACTCGTATTAATGAATAGAATACATTGGTGTAAAGAAATTAGAGTTTTGATGACTTTGAGAATTTAACTATCGGACATATAAATTATTACTAGACCGGAGAATAGTCTCCGATTGAGCCGAAAATATTCCTGGGGTCTAATGAATATATTTTGAGTGTTATGAAATAATTTGTATGAGGATTTAAGCTTTGTAAATAAAAAAATGATTTCGGTTTAAATAGTATTCGGTTGACCGGAGGTTTGGCCGAGGCTTTGAAAATAGCAAATGATGTCCAAAACTGATGAAAATTTCCAGATTTATTCTAGATAATATTTATGAATTTTTTATAGTAAAAAAATAGAATTTTTCGAGGAATTTGAAATTTAATGACCGGATTGATTTGATTGGACCGGACTGTAAACGAAATCGGATTGAGGTGAAATTTTGTGTACAACCTAGTTTTCATGTGGTGTAAATTATGGAATTTTATTTGAGTAAATTTGGAATTTGGAAATGAGAGAATTGGATTAAGTTGGGAAAAAAATGGATAATTACTTTATTAATGAGATAATTAATATGCTAGCTACTCTCACCTACCTATTGAATGTGAGAAATTTGTAGATTGGGGGATGTCTTTCATGTTTTTCTTCTCTCTTCTTTTGCTCTTCAAAAGCCGTGGCCTTGTTCTTCATTTTCTCTTCTTTTTTCTTTCATTCTCCCTCATAAATCCATCATTTTCAAGCCCCTCAATTGGAATTGAGCCTCTTTTTAGCTTAAAAGAGAGTGTTAGAGTGCTTTTGAGTAAGAGGAAGAGAAGAAATCCAAGGATTTCAAGTGAGGGGTTCAAGTTGAGGTAAATAAAATTGAAGAAATTATTTTGATTTCATGGCTTATATTAGTAATTTAAGATGTGTATAAGTTGTTTATGTTATTGGAATTCGTTATTGAAGCAAGAAATTGAAGGATTCTTTTGCTATGGAATTCGGCCATGGAGGAGTTTGAGGGAAAAAACGATTTCCAGGGGAAAAGTTAAAGATAAAGAAGCTTGAGGAGAGTATATCATGGAATTAAGGTTTGTGATTACTCAATCTAATTATTTTCATGTGAAAAATTAGGTTTTATATTATGTTTATATAGTGAATGTGTGTATATTATTTGTATGAGTTAAATTGAAGTGATAGATGAGTTTAAGGAAGCTAAATAAATTGATTAGAATGATTAATTTAAGAAAAAACTAATTGTAAGTTTTGATGGTAGTGAGACATAATGATATACTTTGGTATATTTAGTATGTACCTAATGATTTAGTGGAATGGAAATGGATAAACGTGTGAATTGAGATTTAAATTAGTGAAATAAGTGTTAAATGAAGAAAAGAAAAATGTTAGAGGAAACTTGTAATGTGACCGAATGGGTTAGTAAGAAAAAAGGGATAATTTTATGATATTTATTTGATAATGGAGTGATAAAATGAATAGATGAGTAATTAGATATGGAAAAGAAGATTTAATGAAAAGAATGATATGAAAAATTGAATAATTAAGATAATGAACCAAAGATGAAATTAGTGTACTTAATGATATTTAAATCATAAGATGAATATAAGTATAAATTGAAAGTATAAGTACTTAATTGTAATTAAATGAATGAAATTGAATAATTTGAAGTTAATTTCCCATTATGTCCACGGTGGGAAATACTGCTAAAAGATTGAAGTAGTTGAATCTATAAGTATATTAAGAATTATTTTTGATTAAATGAATAATTGAAGCATAATTAAAAAGAAAGAATGTGTGGCTTTGGAGTACTTTCATGGCCATTTAATGCCCAAAGTATACTTATTATGTAAAATAAGTATAAGATGAATTTCATTGAATTGATGAGATAATTCATTTACGGTACAACATTGATGAGTATGTTGTATGAATGATAAAATGAAATGAAAACGAACTGTGAATTTAAGTGAATCTGATAAAATCTGAAAAGTGGATCTGAAAGTCTGTTTTGAAAGTTATGGCCTTTAGTAGTGTCCGGTAGTAATCTAGTTCAGGATATAGTGGCTACCCATAGGGATTCTGCACTGTACTGTTGTGAAGCATGATGACTCCACTAGGTAGGCCAATGACGGACTACCATACTGATGACTGATATATTGTTTACTGATGTACTGTTTACTGTTTACTGTTACTGTTAAGTGATTCCTTCGGGGTCACTCTATTCTGCTCTTTTGTGGACCACGTGATCCGTACCCTGTTTATCCGACTCATAGATTTATACTGGAGTGACACTAGGGGCATAATCGTAATTGAAATGAAAAAGTAAAAGTGATATGGAAGAGTAATAGTGAAATGAAAATTTAAAGCTTAAATGAAAAAGAAGATCTTATTTGGAAAGAAATAAAGTTTAGGGTAAAGGAAGGAACTTACCTAAATGATAAGTTAAGTGGATAATATTAGTAAACTTAACAAAAAAAATGTAATAATCGAATTGTAAATGATAAATTGAATGGAAAACGACCTATATAAAAGAAAATAAGAATACAAGAACCGAAGGGTAGTTTACTGTAAAAATGATTAGTTATGAGACTAATTGGTACACTATAAGTTAAAGAGTTAGTAAAAGTGTAAACCTACTTAAGATATGATAGAAGTGAAATAAATCACTAAAAGAAGGACCTTATTGTAATCTAATAAAGGTTTAAGAGCAAACTAAAATTTGAGAGTAAAAGCAAGTTAAATGACAAAGTATAAAGTGAATTTTAAGTCACCTCTACATAAAGAATGTAGGGTTTGAGAACTAAACTGTAATTTGATATGAAATTTCTAATATGAGGGCTAATAGGTAATTTGAAAAGTAAATAATGGTTTCAAAAAAAAAGGGAGAAAAAGAAAGAAACTGGTGGCAAAAAAATTGTAATTATAGTGTGAAAGAAGAGAATTTGTATTTTATTGAAATATTAGGGACCAAAGTAAACTGTTACCATAATGATGGTACCTAATAGAATAACTTGAAGAGTGAAGTGAAAATAAAGTTCAATTAAGTAAATGATAAGATTAATGAGTGAAAATAATCAAAGAAATGATTTTGATGTTGATATATACGAGTCAAAAAAAAGTAAGGGTTAACAGTAAATTGCCTATTACTGTGGCACTGACTAAAGTTTAGTATGTGACCTTAATGAGTTGGAGGAATTAGTTAAAGTGAGTGTTAAATAAGTGATAAGAAACAATGTAGGTTAAAAGATCAAAGTGGATCTTGATAAGTAAGAAAAAAATATAGGAAATAAGGTGAAATCGTAATTAAGAAGATAAGAAAGGACTAGAAAATATTATGATACTGTAAAGCCTGAATATGAGGACCAAAGTGTATGCATGTATGTATGTGCATGTATATTAGGACTGAAAATCCTTAGATTCGTAATCACCACTGGGCATTCTTAATGCTCAACACGTAGTTTATCTGACTGCGTGCAGGTATCGAGAAGGACGTGTGAGGAGCAGGCGTGCTATCAGCTTTGAGATCATATTGGACCTCAAAATTTAAGATGAGTATTATTTGTATTTTTCAGATGGCATGTATATATGACTGTTTAGGATTAACTATCTAAAATATAATATGACAGTAAAGAATGTTGTAAATTGTTTGTATGATGTGAAATGCTATAGATAATTATTAGACTGCAACCGGTATAAAGAAAAAAAAATTACTGCATTTGTCATAAGCATCGATTTGATCGTAGTGCGTGACACCCGATATCCGCACCTATTGCGGGTATGGGGTGTTACATAACCCCTTGGTCAAATCTTGGTCAAATGCCGGTTCAAATTGAATCGAACTAGAGGCCAACTTCAGAATGACTTTCGGACGTCGTTTTAGCTCCGATTTCACCACTAGACTCCTTATGACCCACATATCATTTTTGTGAAATTAAAATTTTTCGGGCGCCAGACAGCCAGGTTCGCTGTATAGCCAACCCGGTGTCACCTGACTCGGAATCACTCTAATTTTAACATACTTAACACTGAACTCCGACACTGGTAAACTCACTCCCTACATTGTTTGACACTGCGATTATCATGGTAATACTAGAATAATGCACTGACACTTCTAGACTGGTATTTGGCCCATTACAAAGTATGTGACTCAAACCTATAAAGATGATAAGTGGGCACAGTTCTTGAGTTTGAAGCAGAGGGCAATGACGATTTCAGAGTTCGCGAAATAGTTTAACCACCTTGCCAAGTATGCTCCTGAAGGTGTTGTGACAGAGGAATTTAGATGTCGACATTTTGAGAATGGGTTGAATGAGTCATTGAGGGCTATGCTAATCTCACTGATGAGTACTCCAGGTATTGGGTATTATCAGATTGTGCAAGCAGCTGTGAGGGCCGAGAGGTATGAGTCGGTTCTGAGAGAGAGAGCTCAGAGGAGGAATCCCCCTCGTGGTGAATTTGGATCGTCATCATCATCGGTTAAGAGGTCTAGGAACCCGCATGATGAATCTTCTTTAGGTCCAGCTTCGAGAGGCAGAAGGCGAGCTTCTGCTAGGGGTTCTGGTTTTGGGTTGAGGCAGTTCTGGGTTGAGGCCTGATGTGTTGCCAGAGTATTCGCACTGCAGTAAATGCCATTGGGGTGAGTGTAGGTGGCTCACGGGTGGTTGTTTCAGATGTGGCAGCACTGATCACTACTTGGCTAATTGTCCGAAGTTTAGTGAGACGTCTGGTGATCAGCAAGAGGCTAGCAGAGTTGGTTTTAATGCTCCGTAAGCTAGTCGTGGTAGAGGCCGAGGTAGAGGTCGAGGTGGTCGACATAGAGAGGGAGCTCCATCAGAGTCAGTTGATCGTCCTTCGACGGTTCCTGCTAGAGCGTATGCCATGAGAGCTCGGGATGAGCAAGATGCCCCTGATGTGATTGCTGGTAAGTTCCTACTCTTTGATATTGAGTTATATGTTATAATTGACCCTGGCTCCACACACTCATATTTGTGCACAAGTATATTGTTTGATAAGATGCATGATGTTGACCAGTTAGATTATGAGGTTGTGTGACTAGTCCTTTAGGGCATAGTGTCAACGTAAATAGAGTGCATAGGAATTGTCCCCTTTTGGTTTAGGGAGTTGAGTTTCCTGCTGATTTGATTGAGTTGCCTTTCCAGGAGTTTGATATGATTTTGGGAATGGATTGGCATGATAAGCACCGGGTAGTGGTTGATTGTCATAGGAAGGTAGTTGTGTTGCGAGATAGAGATTGGTCTTTAGTGGTGTTTAAAGGATTGGGTTCGAGTTCTTTGAGTAATGTGATCTCTGCCATGCAAGCTAAGAGATTTATGAGAAAGGGTTGTGAGGCATTCTTAGCAGTTGTTCTGGATTCGAAGCGCGATTAGGTAGAGATTGATGGTATCCCCGTTATTAGGGAGTTTCGTGATGTGTTTCCAAGTGAATTGCCTTGTTTGCCTCCCGAGAGAGAAGTGGAGTTGTCCATGGAGATTATGCTGGGTACTTCACCCATTTCGAAAGCACCTTATCGAATGGCTCCTGTAGAGTTGAGAGAACTCAAAACTCAGCTACAAGAGTTATTGGATAAGGGGTTTATTCGACCTAGCATATCTCCAGGGGGAGCCCCGGTTTTGTTTGTCAAGAAGAAAGATGGCTCTTTGAGGATGTGTATCAACTATAGGCAAATTAGCAAGGTCACAATGAAGAACAAGTATCCCTTGCCTAGAGTAGAGAATTTGTTTGATCAGCTTAGAGGTGCGAGTGTCTTTTCGAAGATTGACCTTCGATCGGGTTATTATCAACTACGAGTTCAGGATGCGGATGTGGTTAAGACTACATTTCGGACGCGATATGGCCATTATGAGTTTCTTATGATGCCGTTTGGTTTGACCAATGCACCTGCGGCTTTTATGGATTTGATGAATCGAGTGTTTCGGCCATATCTCGATCGATTCGTTGTAGTGTTTATAGATGATATTTTGGTTTTCTCAAAGGATGAGAATGAGCACGAAGAGCATCTTCGGTTAGTATTGCAAGTTTTGAGGGAGCACCGTTTGTTTGCGAAGCTAAGCAAGTGTGACTTTTGGCTTCGAGAGGTGTCTTTCTTGGGTCATATTGTATCGGCTAAGGGTATGCAAGTGGATCCAGCTAAGATTGAGGTGATTGTGGATTGGAAAGCGCCTAGGGAATGTTCTGGAAGTGATAAGCTTCCTTGGTTTGGCAGGCTACTACCGTCGGTTTGTGAAGGGTTTTTCGGTCATAGTTGCTCCTATGACTAGATTGTTAAGGAAAGGAGTCAGATTTGAATGGTCAGATAATTATCAGCTGTGCTTTGAGAGGTTGAAGAGTTTTCTAGTTGAAGCTCCTGTACTGATTCAACCCATCTCGGGTAAAGAGTTTGTGATGTACAGTGATGCTTCAGGTATTGGACTCGGTTGTGTGTTGATGCAAGAGGGTAAAGTTGTGGCTTATGCATCTCATCAAGCCACATGAGAAGAACTATCCGATGCATGATTTGGAATTGGCAGCTGTGATCTTTGCTTTGAAGATCTGGCGGCATTATCTGTATGGGGAGAAATGTCGGATCTTTACGAATCATAAGAGTTTGAAATATCTCCTCACACAGAAAGAGTTGAACATGAGACAGCATCGATGGTTAGAGTTGTTCAATGACTACGACTGCATTGTGGATTACCATCCGGGTAAAGCCAATGTGGTTGCATATGCTTTGAGTGAGAATTCGGTTTCGGCTTTGTTTTTTAGGCATTTCAAATGGAGATTTGATTTAGATGGTGCTTTGCTTGACCAATTGAGAGTGCAGCCTACTTTGAGGTAGTCTATTGTGGATGCTCAGAATGATGATGTGAGACTGCAGCGGGTTTTACAAGAGCTTCAATAGGGTAAGCAGTCTAAGTTTTCAATTTTAGATGGCGTGCTTATGTATAGGGATCGCTTGCGTGTACCCGAGAATGATTAGTTAAGGAAGAAACTTTTGAGTGAAGCACACACTACAGTCTTTACTATGCATCTTGGTAGTGAGAAGATGTACCGAGATATGAAGCAGTTCTACTGGTGGTCTGGGATGAAGATAGCTATTGTGGAATTCGTGGCAAAGTGTTTGGCATGTCAGCAGGTAAAGGCTGAGCATCAAGTCCCTTCGGGATTGCTCACTCCTTTGTCTGTTCCTCAGTGGAAATGGGATGATATTGCCATGGATTTTGTGTCGGGTTTGCCAGTGACACAGAGGAAGCATGACTCGGTTTGGGTTATTGTGGATCGGCTTACGAATTCAGCGCATTTTGTGCCGGTTAGAGTGGATAACTCGAATGGATAAGTTGCCCAGTGTGTATGTGGATGAGGTAGTTCAGTTTCATTGAGTGCCTTTGTCAATAGTTTCAGATCGGGATCCAAGGTTCACATCTAAGTTTTGGAAAGAATTCCAGAGAGCTTTGGGTACCAAGTTGAACTTCAACACAGCGTTTCATCCTCAAACAGATGGTCAGTCCGAGCGAGTTATCTAGATTTTAGAGGATATGCTTAGGGCTTGTGCTTTGGATTTTTCTGGTAGTTGGGATCAGTATGTGCGGCTTATGGAGTTTGCCTACAACAACAGTTATCAGTCAAGCATTAGTATGTCACCATTTGAGGCTTTATATGGTCGACCATTTAGGACTCCAGTTTGTTGGACAGAGTTGACTGAGATATCTTTTATTGTTCTAGAGATGATTAGAGATACCGAAGAGAAGATCAGAGTTGTGCAACGGAATTCGAAGGTGGTTAAGGATAGGCAGAGATCCTATGCCAATCTAAAGAGAAAGGATATTCGGTTTGAAGTCGGGGACAAAGTTTCCCTTAAGGTTTCACCTTGGACGAAAGTTTTGCGGTTTGGTAAGAAAGGTAAACTTAGTCCTCAGTTCATTGGACCTTTTAAGATTTTGGATAGAGTTGGTCCGGTAACCTATAGGTTGGCCTTACTGATGGAGTTGGCTAAGATGCATGACGTCTTCCATGTTTCCATGTTTCGACGGTATAGATTGGATCCGTCGCATGTATTGTAAGTTCAAGATGTTCGAATTCAGCCGAATTACTCTTATGATGAAGAGCCGAAAGCTATTATAGCTCCGAAAGTGCGACAGTTGAGAAACAAGCAAATCCCTCTAGTCAAGGTTCTTTGGCAACATCACGGAGTCGAAGAAGCGACTTAGGAGCCGGAGGCGACAATGAGGATTCAGTATCCGCATTTGTTCAATTCAGGTGAGAATTTCGAGGACGAAATTCTTGTTAGTAGGGCAGAGTTATAACATCCCGATTCCCCCCTAATAGTTTAAGCCATATTTGCCATGAGTATGCGTGCATGTGTGAGAGTTTTGGCATGTGTCAAGGGCATTTTGTGTAAAATGCATGTTTTTTTGGGTTGTAATATTGTGTGGGTGAATATATGTTAGTAGGGTGTATGTGCATTGAGTTGTATTAGTGTGTGGATGCTCACATGTTGGTAGGGTGTGCATTAGTGAGGATAGCATTGTGTGTGTTGTAGTGCTTGTGGGTAGGGTGTGAGTGATCAAATCCCATTAATAAGGAAGTGACATGTGTCTAGGGTTAGAAAAAGAGTAAATAGAAGAAGAAAGAGAAAAGGGAAAGCAGATTTTGCTTCCTCTTCCCCGTTTCTCCTCTTCTCTCTACTTCTCTTCTTCCTTTTCTCATTTCTAGAGTGCCCTAGCTTGGATCAAAGAGATTGTTGGTGGGAATTGATCATCCCTTAACCTCTAGTTAGTAAGTTGTTGCTTTTTCCTTTTCTTCTTCATCTTTTCTTCTTCTTTATTCCACTCTTCTTAATTTTCTAGTTTGGAGTTTTGATTTGGGTTTATTGTGTTAGTATGACTTTTGGGTACGCTTGTTAGTTGAGCCTCCTCGCAATCCCAATGGAAAGGAGAAGGCAAGTGGTAGTAGTGCTCAGTAATTTGGAGCTAAGGAATTTCAGGTTTGGGATTTTGTTTGGAAATTATGTGCATTTTAATAATTTTGGTTCCTTGTTGATTTTCTAGAAATTTTATGGTTATTGGAGTCTATAATGATTTATATGTTATAAGTTTTGATTATGTTGAGTTAATAACTTAGATTGTGACTTGTTTTGGATTATTTATACATTTGATTATTTTTGGATTGCAAATTGCTGAATTTTTGGTTTGGATGATTTGATCTTGGTTATTATATGATTTCCTTGGATTATGAGCTAAATAGGTGGGTTTTATGTTGATTTTTATGAGTTCATTATTTAATTTTGAAGTACGTTAGATTTAATTTTTAGTTGTGTGGAATTCTGGCATATTTCTATGTTTTGGCATTTTACACGGCTGTATGGATTTCCATACCGCCGTGTAAAAGCATTGTTAGTTTGCTGATCTGTCGAGCCACATGGTGGTAAGGAATCCCATACCACCGCGTAAATTCTCTCTGGACACTTGAGGGAATGTCATCCAACTCGTGCGAGACAGCATGACTCGTACTGCCTTTAGCGTGTACAAATTGTGAAGTTGGGCAAGCAGTGGGTGAGCAGTGGAGCAGCACGACTCGTGCTTACTGGGAGGAGTATTGCCGCAAGCCGTGTTTTAGAACATGACTTGCGACAGATAGGGAAGCGACACGAGTCGTGTCCCTCATGCAAGACTCGTGCTCCCCCGTTTCACACGGCAGTATGGGTAAACCATACCGCCGTGTAAAACGCTTCTGCCTCCAATTTTTGTAAAGTGTTCACTTGTGCCTTTTTCGATCCTTTTTCTTTTAATTTGGGTTTTTAATCTTTATTTGTATATTATTAATTAGTAAATGATATTAATTGGCATTTCAATTTAGCCAAATAATATTTATGGTAAATTGTATCGCATGTTGCATGTGGAATATAATTGGATTATGTATGTCTTATTTTCTAATGCTTGATATAAATAGTATAAGATATTTAAAGGTGATTTCTTTATGCATGACCTTCAAGAGTCAGTCTAGTGGATAGTTAGGCATACCTAAAAGAGTCCTTTTGCTGCAGCCTCTGTACTGTTCTGGACCCTGATCAGGTCCGCATTTAGTTCCTCGCGAACTTCTACGTGTTCGGATCTTGTTTAAGATCCCTTTGTAAAATGTTTTGAAAAGAGATAATATGATATCGTTTTCCCGATTCGTACCTGTAAGGTACCGCTATGTGTCGATTCATACCCATAAGGTACCGCTACGCGTTTACTAGTTATCCACTACTATGAGTCAGCAGGTGTTATGATTTGTTTTGATATACTTATGAGAATGTGATCCGAATGAGTATGATTATAAGTATTGAATCTGAATGACTCTATTATGAGCATATGAATCTGTTGGCATATGAATGTGTTTATTGAACCTTTTGAATGGTGATGAATGGAATTCTATTGTGATTATATCTTGTGATATTTAGTATGACATTATGTATGTGATTTGCCTTGACGACCATTGTGAATAGCTGTCCATATATTATTGTTTGTTTCCCCACTAAGTGTTATCGCTTAGCATGGTGTTTTCACCTGCGCACGTGCGGAAGGTGTATAGTTTTTGGGAGAGTCGCCGCCAGTCAAGCCAATACAGTGGGATTGTTGATAGGGCATAGTTTCTTTTTGTATTATCGTTATTTTGTAATAGTGATATCTCTATTGTATATAGCTTTGTAAGCTTTCGCTATGTATCTCTGACTGATGTAATTATGTTGGTATCAGAACAATTATGTAATTGAATATTGTTATTTTATGAATGAATGATCTTTTGGTTTTAAAGTTTTAATTTCTGTTATTATATGCATGTTTATATTATGCGAATGTATGTATGCTCCATCCTGTATGTTGTGTGACACCCCTGCTCGTACGGGTTCTCACTCCCTCGCGGATGGGTTCCCCTACGTATGGGTAGGAGGTGTTACATGATTTCTGCAGGGCCACTGACTCGAGCGTGACCTCCCGTCTGAGCACGATAGTCCCCTCTCTGTTTCAAAATGTTTTTGAAAGATCTTCTTCTTTGCATGGTTTCTCATTTATACTCTACATTTATGATTTAAAATGCGAATTATGCAATTTATCCCCATGCATAGTAATTATTAAAATATGAGAATTTTGATCTACTATTATTGTGTTATAAATGTATATGTGTAATGAAATGTAAGCTTATCTGTTAAGTTTAAATGAATGCATGATGATTAATAATATGATTACGTTTAATATGTTCTTATGAATACTTCAATCTATGAAACCACACGTGATTAGTTTTGAATATGATAAATGTAATTGTACATATGATATGCAAATATATGATTGCATGTGATCATAAAAGAATGTTACAAGTATTTAATGGAAGTATTTAATGAAATGTATATATATATAAGTGAAACGTGACGAATTCAATAATGATATGGAAAATTTAGCCTGCATGAGTCAATCGTGGATAGATAGGCATGCCTATAGAGTTCTGATGCTGTAGCCCTTTGTTTTGTTCTGGACCCTAATCAGGTTCCCGTTTGGTTCCTTGCGAACCTCAATGTGTATGGATCTTGTTTAAGATCCCCCAATGTGAAAATATTTTCAATAAGAAAATAAGATATTGCTTTTCGCTTGTACCCACGGGTACTCCCAATGTGTTCTGTTTACTCGCTTATCCACCCTCTTAACTTAGCAGGCAATTAAAAGAATAACAGAATGTGAATGAATTGATAAGTTTTGTGAGGATGTGCAAAGAGCTAAGTCAATAAGTATTCGAAAGTGTTTACGAAAATGTTAAGCTTGTGCTTTACGCACTCAAATGTTCTGCATCCTTGATGGACTCGAATGTGAAATGTGTGGTATATTTGGGTACCTTTATGTTTTGTGTATTAAGTCAATGTCTATTAAATGTTAAGAGATAAAATACATGATGTTTATTCAAATAAGCTTGTGTGTATAATCTTGATTTTATGTGAATTTGCATGTGGATAATACATGTTATAAATCTGTTTAAAGGTTAAGTGTATGATGGTCTGTATGAAGTTTTTGTAAAGAATAATTGGGATAATTGATATGCATGTTTTCTATAGTTGAATAATCAAAGAATGAATTTTATGTATATATTCGTTTACATGTTTGAATTGAGAACATAGGTATGTTATGTAATTGATTGTCTTCTGAACATTAGCTTGGATGACCAATGTAAGTATATCGGTAAGGAATCTTTGTGTAAAGTTTGTTAGTTTTCGATGGACATGATGATTGCATTTGATTTATAGTTAAAGGGAAATAAAGTGGTAAGTATGATATAGATAACTGAATTTAGGAAATAAGTTATGATTGAACCTAGAATAAGTGTGTCAGATTTTCTGTAGAACTATGTGGTTCTGATTCCCCAACCATAGGGGTACGTAGGAAGCTTGGAATAACAGTTCAAGCCTGAACCAAATCTTAGAATTGAAGCGTTTTGGTTTTGAGCAATTTAATAGGTAAAATAAATGAAATGTTTTAACTTAAGTATCGGCACTATAATCTGCCTGAATTTGGAAATATCTGTAATAAGGTTCTAAGTCTTTTACTTAATAAGCAAAAATGTATTTTGAGTAGTTTATAATGTATGTTTATCTCTAAGATAAATTAAGCAAATTAGACAACTGATGAGCATGCATAATGTATCTATGATTAAAAAGCAAATAAGAATTTCTGTTTATGGTTTATAAGACGGTAGTGTAAATGTAATTGCTTAAGTTTCCATAACAATATAATGATATTCGTTTGTAATAACTTTAGCCAGCATTCCTCTATGTTTATATATATATATTGATTTGCATGTGTTTTCCTCGGCAACCACTGTAACGCCCCGTTCTCACCCTAGTAGTATGAGCCTTGTGTGCATGTGATCTTGTATGTTCAATTTTGGTATGTGTTATCCATATGTTTTTGTTTGGTTTAAATTATAATATTGTGTATTTTTGGGGTATTGCTTGGGTGTGAGTGTTTATATGGGAGTAGGGTGTGTTGGGATGAGGCTAATTTTATGTGTAGGAGAGAGGATGGTTTGGGATGAGGCTACCACGTGGCAGGTTGGGGGGGGAGTATTTATAGTGAGGAGAGAGAATTAGCTTTTCCTTTTTCCTTTGTCCGTTTCTCCCTTTCTTCCCATTCTTTACCTTTTTCGCCCTTGTTTCTTTATTTCTTATGATCCTTCCTCTCTACCTGCAATTTTGGTGAATTTTGGGTAGTCCTAAGTTTATTTAGGTAAGTGATAGCTTATTGTTCTCCCTCATCCTCTTGTTTCTTTTAATTTGATTAATTTGGGTAATTGGGTATTTTGGGGTTTGAGTTTAAAGCTTGTTGCGATGGATGTTTTGCTCAGAGATCCCTCCTAGAGAGCCCAAAGGCAAGCAAATGGCAAGTGGAAGCGAAGCTCATGATTAGAGTTCAAGAACTTGAGGTTTGGGAATGTTTATGCTTTTGTGTGTTTTGTGTGATTGATTTTTGTGTTTTGTGGTGATTGTTGAAATTGATGGGGTATATTGTGGTCATTTGTATCTAATTGATATGGATATTGGTTTTCTTGAGTTGAGATGCATAGTTTGTGAAGAATTGAGCTATAGTAGGAGTGTATGTAATTCTTAGAGAAAATTCTGGTTTAGTAAATTCTGGAGTTTGATCTTGTAAGTTGTATGATTTAATGATGATGATTGGATTATAAGTTGGGTTTTAGGTTGTTTAAGATGTTGTGAATGATCTATTTGTGTGGAGTTGTGTTTTGAAGTCAATTGGAGGTTTGGATGATGTTGGGAGTGAAATTTTGTAGGTTTTTCGCGTAACGGCTGGAAATCATGACCCTATCGCGAGCGCGACACTGTCGCGAGGTCGCGATAGAGCTCGGTGATTTTAGCCTTTGTGCATGCCGAGCAGTTGTAGTGAGAGCTCTCTGTGGGTAGTCTCCTATCGTGAGAGTGCGCCTATGAGCGAGCGCAACAGCTTTTGCTGGCCGCTCACTGTCGCGAGCGTGACAGTGAGATATGTTTTCGTTCTCGCACGAGCACAAGAACTGCCGCGATTGCAACTTGGGGCAAATTTTGCCTCTGTCGCGAATGCGACACCTCCTAGCTTCAAATTGAGTTTTCTTTTTATGCTTTCGATGTTTAATTTTCAACCTTGTGATGCTTTTATAATTATATATAGACAATTTTATGAATTATATGAATGCAGTTAGGTGAATTTGTACTTGACCTGTGAAAGTCAATAAGTGGATAAATAGGCATGCCTATAGATTTCAGTTAGCTGCAGCCATGCGTATGCGTTCTGGATCCTAATCAGGTCCCTGTTCAGATCCTCGTGATCCCTTTTAAACTTGAATCTTGTTTAAGATTCCATGCGAAAATGTTTGAACAAAAAAAAAGAATAATTTTGATACCCTCGGGTATCCATGCGTTTTGAATGACTCTGCGTTACTCGCTATCCACTCTTTTGAATAAGCAGGTTTATTGTAATTATGTCCGATAATTTAATTTCGTATAATTGATTGTATGGTGAAAGATATTGTTATCTCGAGCATGATGAACTGTGTTAAGTATTGATTTTCAGTATGTGCCATGTGTATGTGATTTTGTTGACGTCCACTGTGAGTGGTCATTTTTCTTTGTGTTTTCCCCACTAAGCGTATTCGCTTAGCACGAGTGTTTCATCCATGCAGGTGTGGAAGATGTTGGAGTTTTTGGGCAGGTGATCCATTTCAGCAGGGCCAACACAACTAGGAGAGAGAGTTTTAGTAGTACATAATTGTAATTTCTATATATGTATTAGCTTTCTGATCTTGTATTAATGACTCTTGATGTAAGCTCTAGTTTTATAAGTTTGTTTGATATCAATTTGTATATGATCTTTTATGCTGCGGCACTTTTGTATTTCATTATGTAAAGACTATTATGTAAATTAATAATATTGTACCTTTTGTTTTCAGCCTTTGTCTATTATTAAAGAAATTTTATTTTACCGTTTTGAATGAATGTTTTACAACTTTATTTGCTTTGTTTGAGGTTTTTACATGATAACCCTCATCTATCGAGGTCCTTTTTCCTCCTCGAGGGATGAAGCTCCCTACGTATAGATAAGTGGTGTTACCTTTTGTGGTATCAGAGCATTAGGTTTAGAATTTTTTGGGCAAGTGTAAAATAGACTGTATGTCTAGTGTTGTGTTGGCCTGATGCAAATTATTTTGTATGTTTTGTAGTTAGATGGAGTTTGCTCGTGGATCCCTTAAGGGTTCAGCCGAGAGTGCGAAGATCCATCTGTTTCTGGTCTCCTGCAGTCCCCTTCGAGGCCATGCTCAAGATATCTCAGGATATGGCCAGGGAATTGGAAAGAGTTACTGCCCCTAGAGCTCCGATTGAGAATATACAAAAGTTTAAAGCGGAGGATTTTCTTAGAACTAGTTTGGATGAATCGGATAAAGCTGAAAGGTGGATTGAGAAAGTTAGCAGAGTGCTAAGGCAAATTCGTTTACCTTCGAAAAGAGAGGTGGAGTGTGTAGTATATTTATTTCAGGGCTCAGTTTATGATTGGTGGACATTGGTGCTTAGGCATCCTCAGCTTCCCGAGCCTGTGACATGGGAGTTCTTTGAAAGGGAGTTTTGGAACGAGTATATGACTAAGGCATTTAAGGAGGCCAGATGGGCGCAGTTTTTGAGTCTTCGACAGAGAGTGTAATCTGTAGCAG
Organism: Excoecaria cochinchinensis; assembly: GCA_947683425.1. Classification (NCBI taxonomy): domain Eukaryota; kingdom Viridiplantae; phylum Streptophyta; class Magnoliopsida; order Malpighiales; family Euphorbiaceae; genus Excoecaria; species Excoecaria cochinchinensis. The sequence goes on from CANTUQ010000020.1 coordinate 2,159,292, forward strand.
AATATAAGAAGGAGTTTAATCGACTCAGCAAGTATGCACCGCCAGGAGTTCTCACTGAGGAGTTTAGACGTCAACAGTTTGAGGCAGGATTGAACGAGTCCCTTAAGATAATGTTGGTTTCCTTGATGTCTGCACCGGATATTAATTATTATCAGATGGTGTAGGCAGCTTTGAGAGCAAAATGCTTTGAGAAATCCCTCTAGTGAGTCGCATCCTAGTCCGGCTACTAGAAGGAGGAGACAGGATTCCTTCAGAGGGTTTGGTAAGGGCAGAGGAGGTCCGGGTGGTAGAGGTGATGGTGTGCCTCAATGTTCCCATTGCAACAAGTGGCATTGGAGCGAGTGTCGGTGGTTGACGGGAGGATGTTTAAGATGTTGTAGCACCGACCACTTACTAGCCAATTGCCCAAACTTGTATGACAATACTCAGGGTCAGCAAGAGGCAAGTCGAGCTGGGTCTAATGTTCCTAAAGGCAGTCGTGCTAGAGGTAGAGGACGGGGTCATGGTGGATGGACTCGGGAAAGAGAATCCTCTGAGACAGTTGACTGCCCAGCACCGGCAGCTGTAAGAGGCTATGCAATGAGAGCCCGTGATGACCAGGATGCTCCGGAAGTAATAGCCAGTAAGTTCTTACTTTTCAGTATTGAAATGTATGCTTTGGTAGACCCAGGGTCTACTCATTCTTATTTATGTTTGGATAAGTTGTGTGATGAATTGATTAATGAGGATAAATTGGATTATGAGATATGTGTCACTAGTCCATTAGGGCAGTATGTTAGAGTGAATCGGGTATATCGGGAATGTCCTTTGTTGGTACAAGGTAAGAAATTTCTAGTTGATCTTATTAGTTTACAATTTCATGAGTTTGACCTCATTCTAGGTATGGATTGGCTGTCTAAGCATCGAACTATACTGGATTGTCAGAGGAAAATAGTTGTGCTCAAAGACAGGGATCAGATACCTATGGTTGTAAGAGGTTTGGGAAGTAACTCACTGCATGATGTGATTTCGGCTATGGAGGCAAAACGGTTCATGAGGAAGGGATGTGAAGCGTACTTAGCTTTGATTTTGGAATCGCGATGAGGGCAAGTAAAGATACAAGATATTTCGGTAGTAAGAGAATTTATTAATGTGTTTCCAGAGGAATTACCGGGTTTGCCACCAGAAAGAGAAGTAGAATTGTCTACGGATATTGTTCCGGGTGCAGCTCTGATTTCTAAGGTTCCGTATAGGATGGCTCCGATGGAATTGAAGGAGTTGAAAAGTCAGTTGCAAGAGCTTTTGGATAAGGGTTTCATTCGACCGAGTGTGTCACCTTGGGGTGCTTCGGTTCTGTTTGTCAAGAAAAAGGATAGTACCTTGAGAATGTGTATTGACTACCGCCAGATTAACAAGGTCACAGTAAAGAATAAGTATCTGTTGCCATGGATTGAGGATCTTTTTGATCAGTTAAGAGGAGCGGGAGTGTTTTTAAAGATAGACTTGAGATCTGGTTATTACCAGTTGAGAGTCAAGGATGCGAATGTTACGAAGACAGCTTTTCAAATGCATTACGGTAACTACAAATTTTTAGTGATGCCTCTTGATTTGACTAACGCACCTACAGCTTTCATGGATTTGATGAACAGGGTATTCAGACAGTATTTGGATCGTTTTGTTGTAGTGTTCATCGACGACATCTTCATTTATTCTAAGGATGAAAAGGAACATGAAGAACATCTGCATTTGGTAGTGCAAGTGTTGAGAGAACATCAGCTGTATGCTAAGCCTAGTAAGTGTGAATTTTTATTAAAAGATGTAACATTCCTTGGACATGTGGTTTCGGCTGAAGGTATTGTGAACTGGTTGCCACCTAAGTCTATACCAGAAGTGACGAGCTTCCCTGGTTTGGCCGGTTATTACAGGCAGTTTGTTAAGGGATTTTTAGTGATAGCTTTGCCTCTGACTCGGCTTCTCCGGAAAGAGGTTAAGTTCAATTAGTCCGATAGGTGCCAAGCGAGTTTCAAGCAGTTGAAAGACATGTTGATTCAGGCTTCTGTACTTATTCAACCCATTTCGAGTAAAAGAGTATACTATGTACAGTGATGCCTCTGGTATAGGATTGGATTGTGTTCAGATGCAGGACGGTAAAGTGAACGCCTATGCTTCTAGGTAGCTAAAGCCTCATGAACAGCATTATCCAACGCATGACTTGGAATTAGCAGTGGTAGTGTTTGCTCTTAAGGTATGGCGGTATTATTTGTATGGGAAGACTTATAGGATCTTCACGGATCACAAGAGTCTGAAATATCTGCTTACTTAGAAAGAACTGAATTTGATGCTGCGATGATGGTTAGAGTTATTCAAAGACTACAACTGTATCATCAATTACCATCCGGGCAAGGCAAATGTAGTGGCAGATGCTCTAAGTAGGAAATCAGTGTCGGCTTTGTCTCTGAGTAGAGGAAAGTGGAGGTTTGATTCAGAAGGAGCACTAATTGCTCGGTTGAAGGCTAGACCGAGCTTGAGGTAGATGATATTGGATATATAGTTGAGTGACACTGTGTTGCAACATGCTTTTCACATGGTTAGGGATGGTAAGCAGACTAACTTTTCTGTAGATAGTGAGGGAGTGCTCAGATTTGGGAATCGGTTATGTGTGCCTAATGTGGACAAGGTGAAGAGAAGACTTTTGCAAGAAGCTCATTCATTGGTTTTCACGATGCATCCGGGAGGAAATAATACAGAGATCTGAAGCAATTTTATTGGTGGCCAGGTATGAAGAAGGACATAGTAGAATTTGTTTCGAAGTGTCTGGTGTGTCAGCAAGTGAAAGCTGAGCATCAAGTCCCAACAGGATTGTTGCATCCCCTACCCATTGCTAAATGGAAGTGGGATGATATTACGATGGACTTTGTAATCGGTTTGCCCTTGACGCAACGCAAGCATGATTCTGTGTGGGTGATAGTCGACCGGTTGACAAAGTCAGTACACTTCTTGCCAGTTCGATTAGATTATTCCATGGACAAGTTAGCAGAAACCTATGTGAACGAGATAGTAAGGCTTAATGGAGTCCCAATTGTAGACACCAGGTCTTGAGGCAGTCCAAATCAGAGTTACCCGATGAAGAGATCAATGTCGGTTTTCAGATAAGGGGATAAAATTCGGAGGTTTTCTTCTTTCGATTTCACGGGGATTAAAATCTTTTTCTATGGCATGCAGTTTTGAAAGAATTGGATAAATTTTAGGTAAAATTGGGAGTTTTGCTCCATGGACGGGATGCCCGTCTGTGTAGGGACACCCGTCCCTACTTGGGGTGATCCCCATCTCTAGGCGTAGTGGGGACGGACACGTGGCGATGTAGGGACACCCGTCCCTAGTATCGCGCCCCGTCCCTAGTCAGTTTCCCGCATATGCCCTTAGTAGGGACGGCCGTCGGTAGATGCAGGGAAGCCCGTCAGTACGGTAACTGACCGGATCACACCGGATTGGATAAAATCATATGAAGGATAGGATTTATCTAAGATTTGAATTTTAAAAGTCCTTTTAAAATTCAAACTTTATATTGAGGCTTATCTTAATTATCTCCAAAAATCCTATAAATAGAGGATCAAATTTCAATTTTGGGGTTAGAAAATTTGGGAATTTTGTTGAGAAAAAGAGGGAAATTTTAGAGCAATTTATTTTGAAAAAAGGCTATCAAATATTTTTGGGAAATTTATTTTTAGAAAAGTTTCTGTGAGCAATTTACTCAGAAGTTTATGAAATCTCTGCTTTATTTACAGAATTTTATTTTGATGAATTTTTTTTAATTAATTTGATTTCTTCCAATTTTTCTTGCGAAATTAAGTTAATTTGAGGTGACGAAATTCATTCGTTTCCATCAATATAACTAATTCGAACACTCGATTACTATCAAATTTTCAAGGAAAGAATAACATAAATTTTCTTTCTTTGATCTGATTCTTACTCGATCCTTGCGAAGCATACTGGGACGAAATCATCCGACAATCACCCTTAAGGTAAAATCCGAGGGTAAACATTCTGGACTAACATTTGTGTAATTTAATTTAATTCACATTGATTTTTATGTATTTTATCATTCTTTTACAAAAGAGCTAAGAGGTTTTTTTTTACTTGTTTTCCCTTACTAGGGACGGCCTATGGCACCGTACAGGAGGCCGTCCCTAGGCAGGCTTTTACGTTTTTGACTTATAAAATTCTATCTTTTAACCTATTTCTGTTAGGGTTCTCTCATTATTTTTATTTTTATTTTTATTTTTATTTACTTTTTTTTTATGCTAACATGTTTATCCTTGTGAGTTATTCTCTGACCATTTGGAGTTGGAGTTATGAAAGATGGTGATTGCGCCAGTCCGAGGACTTTTATTTGGGTTTCTTCTTTGCTTTTACCTTTTATTTATGTTATTATGAAAATGGTTTTAATATCGTTGAAGTAAAAAAGACCAAAAGCTTTCTATTAATTAACCTGGCATTTTCTCTAAATAAAAAATGGGACCAATGTCCTAGTTTTTCATACTCAAATAAATCATTACATCAATAATTGTTTCATAATAAATATGCATACGAGGATCAATATGCTCATCATCAATGAATACCCTGATTTATGCTTGATTTGCATTTCAGTTATGAATGGGAGTTGTATTCCGCTCTTAGTGTTATTATAATATTGAATGTTTTATTTTTGGATTTATCTTCCATTTGCCGCTTTTGATATGAATGATTGCGCCTTTAATTTAAATTGCATCGTGTGGAAATTTGATGAAACAATAAACTCAAAACTCAATTATAATATTAATCAAGGTATAAATAAATGAGAAGTCCCGAACTCACTCTGGTCTTTGGGGATTAATGAGGAGAGAGGTCTACGACTTCCAAGACACCTCTTGAGTCCCACCAAAAGGCTTAAATACAAAATCCTAGGCTCTAAGGGGTAGAGGATGAGGCGTCCAAGATCCCTCTGGCTAGCACAAAATGGATATGTATGCACCGTCTTAGGCCAATGTTCTATTAGGTGGCGACTCCAAGAAACCTCTTTGTTGCCCAGAATAGACGCAGCTTGTAAATACCTTACAAGCTTTATGAACCTCTCTTGATCGCCCTAAAGCGGGCTTTCGGGAGGCCGCGAGGTTCGGCACGCGTCACAGTGGTGACTCCACTGGGGACAACTCGAGACTTCGATTCGAAAGTACCTTGATTAAAAATTATAGTTGAGTTTTAATTTCAAAATTTCATCTTCTTTCAAAACTACATAGCATTTCATTAGAGCCTTAGATCTACGCTAGTTTGGTCCCTCTTTTAGCCCCGGTGCGTTCCCGAAGCACGACCCTATTTTCACTCAATTTAGGGAAGTGTTAAGGATAATCACCAGCCCAAGCCTCGTACCATCGTGGTATATTAAATGGTGACCCAATCGGTCGTTACGCTCGTGATGTGCTAGACCCATTGGCAGGGACCATGTTTGGGCGCCCCTGAAGCGACACCACCTTTGACCAAAGCTCATGTAAAGGAAATAGTTACTTCCCCTAAGTGGTATGAACCTTAATATTATGCATGCTGTATGGATCATTATGTATTGGACAAGCCCAGATGGTTTGACTGGTCACCTAATCAAAGGCTTTCATGCCCTGATAGGCCCAAGATGACTTATTCGGGTTGCCTAGATACATAATGATCATAACCCATCCGCCTGTGCATTAGTTAGGAGAGGTTATGCTGCCGGATTTTCACCGTGCACCATACGTGTTCATCGAGTTCCTATATGACCCATGGGCCAATCCCACCTAGGAAAGAGACTATGACCTTGTGTGCAGGAGTAATAAGGTTGGAAGGACCTATGTGCTTGCATGTGGCTTTGTGAGTGTTGCATAGCACGATAATGCATTTTTAGCACAGTCATGCATCATCCTGACCCCTTGTGTTTTTCAGCCATCATAGATTCGCCTAGGTGGACAAGGGGGTCTCGGGGACGGCTACGCAGAAATCCATTCTTTGAATTGCCAGAAAGGGTAGAGTATTTGGGCACTTCTTCTGAGACTAGTTACGCCACTTTAGATTAGTTTTCTGCACCCGAAGAAATGGCAAACTCACCAAGAGGGGTAGAGGCCACCAGGCCAATGATAGCCGAGGAAGTGGGCCGAAGGTTGAAAGAGTTTGAAAACCGGATGATGGCAATAATAGCCGCAATGGGTCAGCAAGCGGCCCCGCAGAACCCACAGCCTCCTTCTATGAGAAATGATGAAAGGGAGGAAGTCAGAGAGGACCCACGAAAGGAAACTCGCCCACCACTTGTGAACCTAAGAGCCACTACTTCGGGGGCACAGAGGGGGAGACCTGTCCCAAGGCTAGATGATGACTAGGAAGACAAAGAATATGAGGAACGTATGTCTGAAAAGGGGAAAGCCCCTCAAATTGAAGAGGCCATTTGGAAGAAGATGGAAGAGAAATTTGAAGCTATGACGAGAATGTTGACGAAGGGCCGAGGAGTGAACCCTGAGGACAAGGAGTTAGAAGGAGAGGATCTAGTCCCAATGAACTTTAAAATGCCGGATGTGCCGAAGTTTGACGGTACTTTTGATCCCCTAGCACATATAAAGCAGTACTCGCTGGTGATAAAAGGCACCACTTTGACGAAAAAACAGAAGATTGAGTACTTTTGCTTGAGCTTGACGGGCCCGGCAGTGGATTGGTACCACGGACTCGATCGCCAAATGAAAGAAGACTGGGATTTTTTGACGGAGGAGTTTTTGAGGCAATACGACTGCAGTACAAGGATGGAGGTAACCTTGAAGGACCTGGAGCTGTTACAGCAGAAGGGGGGTGAGTCCTTCCACGAGTATCTAACCCGGTGGAGGAATAGGGTGATGGAAATGAAGAGGAAACCGGATACTCAAGATCAAATATGGCTATTCATTAAAAATGCGAGCCCGTATTTGAGAGAGGGATTAAGAATGAAAATACTGAAGGATTGGGAGTCGCTAAAGGACATCGCCATTGAGGCCAAGGGAGAGTACCTTGTTAGGAAAGCAGGTAATGAGAACTATCCCAGGAGGGGTAGCACTAGCCAGGGGGCCAGTACACCATCAGGTTCCGCCAGTGGTACAAGGAAGACTGCTGAGGTGTCAGCTGCGAACGCTACCCCGAGGCATTTTTCTAATCTTGGAACGTCTTTGTCATGGGTGTTGAGGAGATTGATGAAAGAGGGTAAGTTGCAACCTATGCCACCCAAACCTGCTACAACCCAAGGCACGCCAGGACATAAGGATGATGAGTATTGTGCATATCACCAGCACACTGGGCATATAACTGACAACTGCAAGACTTTGAGGCATGCGATTCAAGATCTGATTGACTCGAAGCAGATTACAGACCCAGAGAAGAGAGGGGGTCAAAAGAAAGCTGGGTACAATAACATGCCTCCGCCAGTGAATAATGATCGGGCCCAATTTCCCCGAGAACTTTGTGTTGAAGGAATTATACGGCAACGATATCCACACTGCTATCACAAACCTCTATGAGGGGAGTGAAGAAGGGCTTCCCACTACAGTAATCAATTGCTGGTCCACTGATGATAGTGGAAATGAAAATGATGATTCTGAAGTATTTTCCAACCTTTGGGGTTTGGAGGAGGAAGAAGAAGAGACAAAAAGGAAGGAAGTAGGAGCCGTGACTCGGAGTGGAAGGGTAGCCCCGGAAGTTGAGAAACCACAGGAGCCGATCGAGAACGGAAGGGGAAAGGGGCCGAAAGAAGATTCGATTGTTAAGCAGCTGAAAAAGATGCCAGCTCAGATTTCGATATGGGATCTCTTGAGACAGTCACCATCGCATAGGCAGAAGGTGGTGGAGGAATTGTGTGAAGCAACTGTTGCTACAACTATCTCACCTACAGAACTTCTGGATGTAGTGAAGGGAGCATCGGGAGAAAATGTCATTTTTACCAGTGCGGATCTACCGGCAGAAGGCCGCAACCGCAATTGCCCTCTGTACATAAGGGCGCAGATAAACCAAAAGCACACTGCCTGTGTAATGGTAGATGACGATTCTTCGATAAATGTGTGCCCACAGGTAGCAATGGTAGCTTTTGGGGTAACAGAGGATATGTTGGCAAAATCTGATCTTACCATCACGGCATATGACAACTCACGCAGGCAGGCCTCAGGGACATTCACAGCAGTGGTGAAGACGGGACCGGTAGAATCTTAAGTGGAGTTTGTGGTGCTGCCTATACCCGTCAATTTCTCAACTTTGCTAGGCAGGCCATGGTTTCATAAATTGGGAGGAGTCCCCTCAACATTGCACCAAATGGTAAAGATACCTCACGAAGGCCAGATTGTGACTATAAAGGCTGCACGGGAGAATCAGGTTTCAGCTCTGGAGATAGCCAGGCAGCCGTTTAGTGGGTTTCATGTTACCATAATAGCGAAGAAGAGCAGAGGGAAGAAAGCCTCCAGGTGTTGAATATGATGAAGAAAATGTCATTCCTCCCTGGCGCAGGACTGGGCAAGAATTCTCAGGGGATACCAACAGCTATTACCACTAAAGGTCAGAAGAACAGGAGGGGTCTAGGATATACAGGTGCGGTAGAGAAGGGTAAGAAATCGAAAATGGAAATTCCTCATATCCGGAAGACTTTTGTGCCAGCAACTGCAGCATGTGCCTATGCAGGGGAAGATGAACCACAGTAGCTACACGGGAGAATTGTCCCAGGGTTTGAGGTCTTTAATGATTTTTATGACTGGGACATTGGATCAATCAAGCCAGCAGAGGGCTTTTGGGATGAAGAAATCATGACCCGTAGGACAATTTGGGACCGCGAGATGCCGGAAGAGGTAATTACTGAGAAGATGGTAGCCATCCAGCTGAAAGGAAAAGCCAAGATAGAGGAAGCTGTGCAGGAGGTGAATGAGGGGCCTCCAAAGAGCCGAAGTAATGCGGGACCATCGACCGCGGCAGATATGCCAGCAGAGGAAGAAGAGGAAAATAGTTTAGATTTTCTTTTTGCTCCAGAACTTTTCAATGATGTTAATGACAATTTCAATCTTATTAATAAATTGAGTGATTTTGCTTACTTGTGTGATGTTTCTGATGATTTCACTATGCATAATCATGATCATCATCCATTTATATTTGATATTGATTCAACTGATGCAACTCCAATTAATCTTGGAACTGTAGAAAATCCAAAAGAAGTTTTGATAGCATCAAATATAACTCCTGAAGAGCGAGAAAAATTTGAGAGAATTTTTAAAAAATATGAAAAAAATCTTTGCCTGGACCTACGAGGATATGCTAGGAATCGATCGGAAGGTCGCAGAGCATGCTATCCCCACCTATCCAGACCATAAACCTATTAAGCAGAAGTTGAGAAGGCTTAGATCGGAATGGGCGGAGAAAGTGAAAGAAGAGATTCACCAGCAAATCAAAGCCAAGTTTCTAATCGAGGTACAATACCCAACTTGGTTAGCCAATGTTGTCCCTGTAGCCAAAAAGAACGGCAAAGTAAGGGTATCCGTAAATTATCGGGATTTGAATAAGGCCTATCCAAAAGATGATTTCCCATTGCCTCATATAGACGTGCTGACAGATAGCACTGCTGCTTGTGAGATGTATAGCTTCGGAGATGGTTATGCTGGCTACAATCAAATTCTCAATGAAATAATTGACCGGATCAAGACGGCCTTCATCACACAATGGGGAACCTACGCTTATCGGGTACTGCCTTTCGGCTTGAAAAATGCAGGAGCCACTTATCAGAGGATGGCAACAAAGATACTGGATGACTTGATCCATAAAGTGGTGGAAGTATATGTGGACGACATGGTGATCAAGTCAGCCACTAGAGAAGGCCATTTTGAAGCTTTGGAAAAATTCTTCTGGGGGATAGATAAGTACGTCCTGCGGTTGAATCCTAAAAAGTGTATCTTCGGTGTTACCTCAGGGAAGCTCCTGGGACACATAGTTAGTAAGAGGGGGATTGAGATTGACCCGGATAAGGTTAGGGCCATCAGAGAAATGCCGATACCACAGAAAGAGAAGGATGTAAGAAGCTTTCTGGGCAAGTTGCAATACATCAGTAGGTTTATCGCTAAGCTTACTTCAATCTGTGAACCTATCTTCAAACTACTCAGAAAAGACCAACCAGTAGTATGGAATGAGAGCTGTCAAAAGGCTTTTGATACTGTCAAGGAATACTTGTTGAAACCACCGGTATTGAGACCGCCGCGGCCGGCCAAGCCACTGATCCTATACCTGGCTGTAAAGGACAGTTTCGTTGGTGCAATGATGGCCCAAGAAGACGAATTTGGAGTGGAATTTGCTGTCTACTACCTCAGTAAGAAATTCTTGGCCTATGAGGTCAAATACACAGAAGTAGAAAAGATCTGCCTTGCGGTAATCTGGGCTTCTAAGAAATTACGACATTACTTTCATGCCTACAAGGTACAGGCAGTCATGAAGCAGAACCCCTTGAGATACTAGCAAGAGGCCCCGTCTTTACTTGGGAAAATGGGTAGGTGGTTGCTGTTACTTCAAGAATTTGATGTAGAGTACATTACTCGGAAGACCGTTAAAGGGCGTGCAGTGGAGGAATTTCTAGCATAACACTCGATCCAAGGAGACTCATGCGAGTTTAATTTTCCAGATGAGGATGTAACAGCAATCGGGATTCAAGGTTGGAAATTACACTTTGACGGAGCCGTGAATAACAAAGGGGCAGGAGTAGGAGTCATTATGATGACCTCAGACGAAGAAAAGCTTCCTTTGGCGAAGAAGTTGAGGTTCCGGGTCACCAATAACGAAGCTGAGTATAAAGCGTGTATTTTTGGATTGGAGGCATTAATAGCCTTAGGAGCAAAGAATGTAGAGGTGTTCGGTGATTCCTCCTTGGTGGTCAACCAAATACGAGGTGAATGGGCGGTGAAAAAAGAGAGGCTAATACCATATATCCAGCGCTTGAGGGGCCTGAGCAGTCAGTTTGAGGCATGTATATTCCATTTCGTTTCGAGGGATGAGAATCAGTTGGCCGATGCGCTCGCCACGTTACTATCAATGTGGCACAACCATAAGGAGTGGTCATGAAGCCGGTTTTGATCTATAGTTCTAAGAGACCTAGCTTTGAATCCAAATCATTTATAGAGGTGGAAGTGGCAGATGGGAAACCGTGGTATTATGATATTATGAACTATTTGGAGAATGCGACATTTGCAGAGGAGGCTATCGAAAAGGATCAAATAATGATTCGCAAGCTGTCTTCTCAGTTCATCTGCATAAATGGGATGTTATACAAACGACAAGCTAATGGTATCCAATTTAGGTGTTTGGATGAAAAAGAGGCTAAGAGGGTAATGGAAGAAACACACGCCGGAGTATGCGGAGCCCATATGAACGGACTGACATTGGCCAAGAAGATCATGAGACAAGGCTTCTACTGGCTTACGATGGATAACGATTGCTCAAAATATGTGAAGCAGTGCCAGTTATGCCAGCAGTGCGCGGACTTAAGGCACTTACCAGTGTCGGAGCTACACAGCTTAACATCACCTTGGCCATTCGCTGCCTGGGGAATAGACATTATTGGAGAAATCTGCCCTACGACATCCAACGGGCACAGATACATAATAGTCGCAATCGACTATTTTACAAAATAGGTAGAGGCAGAGTCCTTCAAGAAGATTGACGTAAGAGACATGGCCAGGTTCATTGAAAGGAACCTGATTTGTAGATATGGCCTCCCACATCACATAGTGTCTGATAACGGGGTGCAGTTCATGGGGAAAACCAAGAAGCTTCTTGAGAAGTACGGAATCGAGCACCATGTAGACACCGGGTCCCGAGTAGCCTTGATCAGGATTACCCGATGATGAAATTTAGCTATGCCGGCTTATAGGCAAAAAGATTGGAGCTCAGAAGTGATTTTCCTTGTCTTTTCGGTGAGTAAAAAGGGTATTTTAAAAATATTTTTTTAAATTATTTTGAAGAAGGAAAAGTGTGTTTTAGGTTGAGGGTATTTTATATAAAAAATAAAAAAAAAAAAAAAAAGGGTGAAAAATGATGGAAAAATGTTGAAAATAAAATAGGGGAAAATAATCGCGACGAAAAGGCGACGGCCAAGGGCCGTCGCGAATTTCCGCGCGCTCCGCGCGTCCGACGCCCTTGGCATCGGGCGCTCCGCGCGAGCGACGCGCAGGGCGTCGCTCGCCCCGCGCACGTCGTGCGCGGAAATGTGCGCGACGCGCACGACCTATCGCCCCACTTCGCCCATTTCGCCCACTTTTCGACCCCCACTCGATTTTCAACCGTTTTTGGACGGTTTTTGGTCGTTTTTGGGTAGTTTTTGATGGTTAAAAACACTAGAAAAATTCAGAAACAGGGGAGGACGAGTGAGGAACATTTTGGAGAAAAAAAACTGAATTTTGGAGCTTTGAGTTGAGAGAAAAAAATCCATCTTACACACTTGTTTCCAAGAGCTTTTCTTCAAGTTTTCAAGCTATTTTCTAAGGATTTTCACAAGAGAAGACAAGGAATTCAACACTTCTATCTTCAAATCTTCAAAACTGAATTTGAGGGTAATTATTCTTGGCTTTGCTCATTAATTCTCTTGTTAATTTCATTTATTTTGGCTTCCAATTAACATATCAAACATGTAAATTCTCTTAGTCTCCATATTCTTCTTCTTATTTTTTTTATCTTCAATTATTCATATAACAAATAAGTTTTTTTAAATTCTATTAATCTTTTATTTTCATGTCAAATTATTCTTTGTTCATGTAATTATCTATGTTTTAGGTTGTAAATACCTTTAATTTCTTAATGCTATATCATGTTTATTATTATGCTTTCTTTTGCATGTATGAGTGTTATAGTCATTATTTTATGCTAGTTATGCATGTCAAGTGGAATTATTCTCATGATTACACATTTATTCATGTCTTAACTATAATAAAATTGATTGTCACTAATCTTCCATGTATGTTAATAACTATTATTAATAAGTTGCATATGCCATGATACTTCATCACCTTATGCATGTTAAATTGCATCTTAATCACTTTATGCATGTTAAATTGCATCATAATTATTTTTTATGCATGTTATAGTATCTTATGCATGTTATATGGTCATTGTACATATTACCTTTTATGTTGTATTATTTCATTGGCCTAATCACTAACATGAATTTCTTTTTGATTTTTGGTTGCAAATCATTGTTTTATTCTCATTTGAGCATCCATGCACATGAAGGAGGAGTTGCGGGGTTTGGTATTTCCTTTATACATTTTTAATTCTCATTTCGTTTATATTTTTAATTTCCTTGTATATATTCATTGAATAAAATGTTTTCCTATGCGCACCTAAATAAAGATCATAAAAATATTTCTTACTAAATTAATTTAGATTTTTCATAATAAAATGGGACCAATGTCCTAATTTTCATCCCAAATAAAATCATCATATCCAGAACATTTTCTTTAATTGTGCATGCGGGGACCAAAGTCCTCATAATTAATAAATTTCCCGGTTTTATGTATGTTTGCACTTTTAAATGGGAGTTGTATTTCGCTCCTTGTATTATTGTAATTCATTGCTTTACTTGTTAATTTATGGTTTTCCTAACATGAGTAAATGCGCCTTAAATTAATTGCATTGTGTGGAGAGAGAGCTAATTAATGACAATTAAAATTCAATCATAAATTAATCGAGGTAGAAATAGATGAGAAATCCCGGACCCAGCTCTGGTCTTTGGGCTCGAGAGGTTAGAGGTTATCCTCCAAAATACTTCTTGGGTCACGAGACTTTAGCGCTAATCCTAGGCCTCATGGCCCAACATGGATACTAAGCGCAGTCTTAGGCTCTCCGAGGCGAGAGTAACTTTCCCAATGTCCTATTGGGTGGCGACTCCATGATACCTCTTTGTTGCCCAACATAGACGCACTTGCGATTTATTGCAAGATGCCAACAGACCCGCAAATGCCCGATCGCCCTCAAGCGGGTGGTCATAGGGGCGGCGCTCGGGATCCGGCGCGCATCACAGTGGCGACTCCGCTGGGGACGATATGGTTCGAGATTTCAATTTGAAAATACCTCGTTTAACATTTATGGTTAAAATTTAATTCATAAATTCACTTTATCTCAAAATTGCATATCATCTCATTAGAGCTTTAGATTAAGTTAGTTTGGTCCCTTTTCAAGCCCCGGTGCGTTCCCGAAGCACGACCTCATTTTCACTCAATTTGGGGAAGTGTTAAGGATAATCACCAGCCCAAGCCATGTACCTCAATGGTATATTAAAATGACGACCCGACTGGTCGCTATGCTTGTGATGAGCTAGACCCGTCGGCAGGGATCATGCTTGGGTAGCCTTAAAGTAACATCTCCTTTGTCCAAAGCTCATGTAATGGCAATAGATACTTCCACTAGGTGAAATGTACCGTAATACTATGCTTGCTATATGGGCCATCATATATTAAACGAAATCAATTTAATTAAATGGTCTTTATCAAAGGCTTTCATGCCCCGGTGGGCCCATCTTAGTTAAGTTGAATTGTTTAAATACATAATTGCCAAAACACCCATACGTATGTACATTAGATAGGAGCTGTTATGCTGCCGGTTTTTCACCGCGCACCATACGTGTCCATTGGGTTCCACGTTAATCCATGGATCAAGCCCACCTAGGAAAGAGACCGCAATACCACGTGTGTGGGAGATACAAGGTTGGAAAGATCTATCTGCTTGCATGTGTTTGTCTATGTTGCATCAGCACGAGCATGCATTGCATTTTAATCATGCATCATCTTAATGATTTTTGCATTTTAGCCATCATAGATTCTCCTGGGTGGTCTAGAGGTCCCGACGGACGGTTAAGAAGGATGCCGCTTTTGGGGTTAACTGAGTTAGTGTCAGATCAGAGTTCAGAGTCAATCTCAGAAAATAGTGTGGGGTTTTCTTCCGAATCATCAACAGAAGTAAGCATGGCTAATCCATCAAATGAGTCTGATGCAACCCGAGCAGTAATCACCGAGGAGGTAGGAAAGAGAATGGAGGAATTTGAAGCCCGAATGATTGTAATGATGGGCAATCTTGCCACCACCATAGCTGGTCAACAAGCTGCTGCTGCCCCTATCCGAGTACCAGCTGAACAAGAGGTTGTAAGAGAAGAACGTCCTATTGCAATTAACCAACCAGTGGTTGACCCACCTGTTGTCGAGCAAAGAGTGCCTGCACCTATTGAGCGCAGAGAGGGCCCCCGGTCTGAAGCTGAATTTGGGGAAGATGAACTAGAGGAGCATAAAGTAGCTAAAGAGAAGTCGCCAAAACTGGATGAGGCAATGTGGAGGAAAATGGAAGAGAGATTTGAGGTCATGGCAAGGATGATGACCGTGGGAAAAGGAATGAACCCGGAAGACCGAGAGCTGGATGGGGATGACCTAATTCCCCAAAATTTTAAGATGCCGGACATTCCCAAATTTGATGGAACCTCTGACCCTGCCGCACACATCAAGCAATACTCGCTGGTCATGAAGGGAACGACCTTAACAAGAAAGCAGAAGATAGAATATTTCTGCTTGAGTCTCACAGGAGCTGCTATTGATTGGTACCATGGGCTTGACAGGAGATCCAAGGAGGACTGGGACTTGTTGACCGAAGAGTTCCTTAAGCAGTACGATTGCAGTACCCGGATGGAGGTCACTTTGAAAGATCTCGAGTTGTTACAGCAGAAGGCTGGGGAGTCCTTCCACGAGTACCTTACTCGGTGGAGAAACCGGGTTATGGAGATGAAACGCAAACCGGACACTTCTGATCAGATCCGGCTATTCATTCGAAATGCCAGTCCTTACTTGAGAGAGGGACTGAAAATGAAGGGACTCAAGGATTGGGAATCTTTGAAGGACATTGCCATAGAAGCGGAAGGAGAATATTTATCCAAGAGGGCAAATAGTGAGTCCTATGCCCGGAGGGGATACAGCAATCAGGGGACGGCCAAACCAGTAGGTTCAAGCAGTGGTAACAGAGTTGGGAAGACTGCCGAGGTGTCTGCAACCGGCGTAAGTCAGAGGTATTTCTCCAACTTGGGTAAGCCTTTATCATGGGCGCTGAAGAGGCTAATAAAAGAAGGAAAACTGCGGCCCCTATCACCTAAACCGGCCAAGGCCCAAGGGCAGCCAGGGCACAAAGAGAATGAATACTGCGCATTCCACCAACATACCGGGCATTTGACGGATGAGTGTATAACGCTAAGACATCGGGTCCAAGATCTAATTGACAACAAGCAGATCATCGATCCTGAGCAGAGAGAAAGCAAGAAGAAGTCGGGTTATAACACAGTGCCACCTCCAGTCTTTATGATCGGATCGAGCCTACCAGAGTGGTACGTAATGCAAGATCTATATGGAAATGAGTATGTCGCTATTACTCGCCCTGCAGTGGATGAAAAAGGGGTTTCTGTGGCAGCGATAGACTGTTGGTCCACTAGTGAGAGTGGAGATGACGAAGATGAGAAAAATGGAGAGTTTACGGATCCGTGGGATTCAGAGGAAGAAGAAAGAGTAGAAGCAGTAACAAGAAGTGGGAGGGTCATTCCAGAAGCTGAGAAGCAGCAGGACCCAGCACAAGCAATCGCAGAGAAAGAGCCGGAAGAAAATTCAATAGTGAAGCAACTGAAAAAGACCACGGCTCAGATATCTATTTGGGACCTCTTGAGACAGTCCCCCTCGCACCGACAGAAGTTAGTCGAAGCATTGAGCGTATCCACCGTAGCAACTACAATCTCTCCATCTGAGCTTTTAGACCTTGTAAAGGGGGGATCCGGGGAGAAGTTGGTTTTTTCTGACGCAGACCTACCAACAGAGGGTCGCAACCACAACCGACCTTTGTACATCAAGGCACAGATCAATGGTAAACACACCGCTTGTGTCATGGTTGATGACGGGTCATCGATAAATGTCTGCCCTTTGGTGGCACTTCAGGCCTTTGGGATGGATGAGAGTATGTTAAGCAAATCTGACCTGACCATCACTGCCTACGACAACTCCAGGAGGCAAGCATCGGGAATTTTCAAAGCTTTGGTAAAGACAGGGCCCATTGAGACAGAAACAGATTTTGTGGTCTTGCCGATTCCAGCAAACTACTCAGCTCTGCTTGGTAGATCGTGGTTCCACAAGTTAGGGGGAGTACCATCCACATTACACCAGATAATTAAAATACCCCATGAAGGAGAAGTAGTGACCATTAAAGCAGCAAGAGAGAACCAAGTGTCTGCCTTGGAGATCTCTAATCAGCCATTCAGTGGCTTTCATGTATCGATGATCGGAGAAGAGCAAAACCTAGAAGGTAGCCCTCAAGTGGTGAATATGCTGAAGAAGATGCACTTCCTCCCAGGGGCTGGTTTGGGAAAAGAGTCACAAGGGCTGCAGAATGCTATCACTACACGTGATCAGAAAGATCGAAAGGGGTTGGGCTACAAAGGAGAATATGGTAAGAAGAAAGGGTCAGGGAAGATTCCCCATATTTCGGAGAGCTTTGTGCCATCATCATCGGTATGTGCTTACACCGGAGAAGAAGAGCCGCAGTGGGTAGATGGGAAGATTACCCCGGGATTTGAAATTTTTAACGATGTCTTTGATTGGGAGATCGGAGTTGTTAAAGCTGTAGAGAACTTTTGGGATGAGGAGATTATGACCCAATGCAGCATCTGGGATAGAGATGAGCCCGAAGAGATTGTAACTGATAAGCTGCTAGCCACCAAACTTAAGGGGAAGGAAAAGATAGTGGAACCAGAGCTGAAGATTGAAGATCTCAAGATTTCACCAAATCAAGAAGCCAAAGTACAGTCAGCTGCAGCATCGGCGTCGACTGAAGTTGATAGTCATTTAGATTCTCTTTTTATACCAGAGCTCTTTGAGGACAATGTTAATGTTTCTGATTATGTTAATGAGATGAACAACTTTGCTTACTTGTGTGATGTTTCTGATGATTTCATTTCGCATGATCATAAGCATGATGCATTCATTTTTTATATTAATTCAACTGGCACAACTGCATTTAATCTCGGAACTTTGGAAAATCCAAAGGAAATTTTGCTAGCATCAGACATAACTCCTGAAGAGAGAATAAGATTTGAGAGAATATTAAAAAAATATGAAAAAGTATTTGCCTGGACCTATAAGGATATGCCGGGAATAGATCGAGATGTTGCCAAACATGCCATCCCAACTTACCTAGAGTTTAAACCCGTCAAGCAAAAGCTTCGGAGGCTTAGGCCAGAATGGGCACAGAAAGTGAAAGAGGAGATCCATAAGCAGATTGAGGCCAAGTTCCTGATAGAGGTTCAATACCCAACATGGTTAGCTAATGTGGTTCCTGTAGCTAAGAAAGACGGTAAGGTTCGAGTATGTGTCGACTATCGAGACCTGAACAAAGCTTGCCCGAAAGATGATTTCCCACTGCCTCATATTGATGTGCTAGTAGATAGTGCTGCTGCTTGTATGATGTATAGCTTTGTGGATGGATACGCAGGGTACAATCAAATCCTTAACAAGATAGTGGACCGGATCAAGACAGCCTTCATCACCGAGTGGGGGACATATGCCTATCGGGTTATGCCTTTTGGGTTGAAGAATGCAGGAGCAACCTATCAGAGGATGGCGACCAAGGTTCTCAATGACTTAATCCACAAAGAAGTGGAGGTGTACGTCGATGATATGATGATTAAGTCGGCTACCAGGGAAGGTCACTTTGAGGCATTAGAAAAGTTCTTTCAAAGGATTAGCAAGTATGATCTGCGACTCAATCCCAAGAAGTGCATTTTTGGAGTTACATCAGGAAAGTTGTTAGGCCATGTGGTAAGCCAGAGGGGAATCGAGGTAGATCCCGATAAAGTCAAAGCCATAAGAGAGATGCCAGTGCCCCAGAAGGAGAAGGACGTCAGAAGTTTCCTAGGAAAGCTTCAGTACATCAGTCGATTTATTGCCAAGCTAGCTTCGGTATGTGAGCCTATTTTCAAGCTTCTTAGGAAGAATCAGCCGGTGCTATGGAACGATGACTGTCAACTGGCCTTTGACACCATTAAGGACTATCTGCTAAATCCTCCGGTGTTAAGACCACCACGCCGTGCCAAACCATTAATCCTGTACCTGGCTGTGGAAGATAACTCAGTGGGTGCTATGATGTCTCAGGAAGACGATTTTGGTGTAGAGTTTGCCGTTTACTATCTTAGCAAGAAGTTCTTGCCTTACGAAGCCAAATATGTGGAGGTTGAAAAGATTTGTTTAGCAGTTATCTGGGCTTCTAAGAAGTTGCGACACTACTTTCATTCCTTCAAGGTACAAACGGTTGCCAAACATAATCCGCTTAGATACCTCCAAGAAGCACCCTCTTTACTAGGGAAGATGGGAAGATGGTTACTGCTGTTGCAGGAATTTGACATTGAGTACATAACCAGGAAAACCATTAAGGGAAGAGCTGTAGCGGAGTTCTTAGCCGAGCATCCTATTGAGGGAGATCAGTTTGAATACAACTTCCCAGATGAAGATGTCACGGCCATAGCAGAGCAAGGGTGGCAGTTATTCTTTGATGGAGCAGTCAATAATAAGGGAGCAGGCGTAGGAGTTATTCTTATGACCCCAGATGGTGAAAGGCTACCATTGGCTAAGAAGTTGAGGTATAAGGCTACCAATAATGAAGCAGAATATGAAGCTTGCATCTTTGGATTGGAAGCATTACTCGCTCTAGGGGCAAAGACCGCAGAAGTATTTGGGGATTCCTCCTTGGTAATTCATCAAATTAAAGGAGAGTGGTCAGTCAAGGAAGAAAGGCTGCTGCCTTATGTAAAGCACTTGAGCGCGTTGAGCAGCCAATTTGAGAATTGCACTTTTCACTTCATCCCCAGAGACGAAAATCAGTTAGCTGATGCTCTAGCAACTTTAGTGTCTATGTGGGACAACCCAACAGGAGTTGCGATGAAACCCGTGCTGATATATAGTTCGGAAAGACCTGGTTTTGAAGCGGAACAGGTGATGGACATTGAGGCCACTGATGGAAATCCAAGGTATTATGACATTCAGAATTATTTAGAGAGATCAGTCTTTCCAGAGGAAGCCACTGAGAAGGACCAAAAAATGATCAGGAAGTTATCCACTCAATTCATCAGTGTTAATGGCACTTTATACAAAAGGCAAGCTGATGGTATCCAGTTAAGATGTCTGGCAGAGAAAGAAGCTAAAAGAGTTATGGAAGAAGTTCATGCCGGGGTTTGTGGAGCTCACATGAATGGCTTAGCCTTAGCAAAGAAGATCATGCGCCAAGGGTTTTATTGGCTCACAATGGATACAGATTGTTCAAAATTTGTGAAGCAATGCCAGTAATGCCAACAGTACGCGAATTTGAGGCATGTGCCAGTTTCAGAGTTACATAACTTAACATCTCCATGGCCATTTGCAGCATGGGGAATAGACATCATAGGCGAAATCCATCCTACTGCTTCTAATGGGCATAGATTCATCATAGTTGCCATTGACTACTTCACTAAGTGGGTTGAGGCTGAATCTTTCAAGAAGGTTGATGCAAGGGATATGGCTAAATTCATCGAGCGGAATTTGATATGCAGATATGGTCTCCCACATCACATTATGTCTGATAATGGGGTACAATTCCTAGCAGAGACTAAACAGATGCTCCAGAAATATGGGATCCAACATCATAAGTCTTCTCCTTACCGTCCTCAAGCGAATGGTGCAGTTGAAGCGGCGAATAAGAATGTGAAGAGAATTTTAGCCAAGATGGTTCAGAACTACAAGGATTGGGCAGAAAAGTTACCCTTCGCACTTTGGGGATATAGAACAACAATCAGAACCTCTACGGGGGCAACACCATTCTCTCTGGTGTATGGAACTGAAGCAGTCCTGCCGGTTGAAATCGAGCTGAAATCATTAAGGGTAGTCCTGGAAGCCGAGATTCCGGAGACAGAATGGGCACAACAGCGATTATTGCAGTTGAATCTATTGGATGAAGATAGGTTGAGAGCCTATTACCACAATCAGGTTTATCAGAAGAGACTAGCTCGGTCATTTGGCAAGAAAGTACGAAAGCACCCGTTGAAAGAAGGGGATTTGGTCTTTAAGATGATGAGGCCAGGAGTTCCAGACATACGAGGAAAATTCAGACCAACCTGGGAAGGACCTTTCATTTTGAAAAAGTTGCTAACAAAAGGAGCAGCGATTTTAGCAGACAGCGATGGGAATGAGTTCAAGGACCCGGTCAATGTCGATAGACTTAAAAGGTTCCATGACTAAAGACCAAAAATAAAAAGAAGAGAATAAAATGCCCTGCAAGTCGAAAACTGAAAAAAGGCGGCTGTGCTAAAATTGGGCGCCTCGACAGGGTGAAAACCGAAAAAAGGCATCTTGTGCAAAAATTAGGGGCATCAGAGAAAATATTTAATCGAGAAAACCCGAGAGGGCCGATTAATAACAGGAGTTTGAGGCTGACAAAATCTACTCCGAGATTAGATGTAGTCATATGCTTTTGAATTCTTGTCAAATGAAAATCATGTATGATGAAATCATATAGAAATGTACACAATTTTCGCAATGAATAAAAGAATACATTTTCATTGATCTTTCAGTTCTGTCTTAAAAAGAAATATACCATTTGTTCATCTAATGATTATTGCTCAGTCCCTTCATTGGATATGTGTTATTTGCTCTTAATAGAAGCTCTAGTGATAAAATAAAAAAAATAATAAAAAAAAAAAATAAAGAAGGCCGTTAGAGGTGAAAACCGTAACTGGCTCTCTAAGCAAAAGTTAGGTGAAAGGGCAGGGTGAAAACCTGGAAACAGGCAGTCTGCCCTACAAAAAAATAAAATAAACAAAAGCCGCTGGATTGGGTTGGGTCCATTCCAGGCAAAAGTTAGGCAAAGGGTTGTGTGAAAATCCCATAAGGGACGCATTTCCCGCAAAGAAAAGCTAGTGCGAAAATCCACAAGGGACGTACTACCTTTAAAACAATGACATTCAATGCCTGGAGCGATAAGGCGGCATTATTTCAAGATGATTTTCCGTCAGTCAGACAACACACAACACAGAACATGAAATAGAATCCCAAGTAAATGATCATTGACCAGGGGGCAAGGGATATACGCCGGACGTCTCTTTCAGAAAACTTGTCGACGATCCTCAGGATTTAGGGGGCATTATAGAGCCGGCAGGCTACAACCTCAGCGAACCATGGACCGCTTAGGGCACAGTCTATACATTGTTGCAAGCATTTGCATTCCATATCATGCACACATGATTTCTTGTATATCCCTATGCATACAATCTTGCAGGAGAAATCGGCGGGGGACACCAACAAAAGCCGAGTGATGACACTAGTCCAAACATCTAAAGGAGCAAAAAAAAAATAAAAAATAAAAAAATAAAAAATAAATCCACAGCGGTTAGCATGATGGCGGCATTACCCACAAGAGGTTAGCACGACCACAACATATATTCACAGCGGTTAGCACGATGGCGGCACTACCCACAAGAGGTTAGCACGACCACGGCACTACCAATTCACAGCGGTTAGCACGATGGCGGCACTACCCACAAGAGGTTAGCACGACCACGGCACTACCAATTCACAGCGGTTAGCACGATGGCGGCACTACCCACAAGAGGTTACAACGACCACGGCACTACCAATTCACAGCGGTTAGCACGATGGCGGCACTACCCACAAGAGGTTAGCACGACCACGACACTACCAATTCACAGCGGTTAGCACGATGGCGGCACTACCCACAAGAGGTTGGCACGACCACGGCACTACCAATGCACAGCGGTTAGCACGATGGCGGCACAACCCACAAGAGGTTGGCACGACCACGGCACTACCAATGCACAATGTTTAGCACGATAGCGGCGCCACCCACAAGAGGTTAGCGCACCTACGGTATTACCAGCTACAACCAAAAGACGGCAACAACAATCATCATAACTCCATCCAGCAGGAAGATCGCCGCTTCAGGTACGCGTTTCTTTCCTTTTCCTGAATTTTGGCTCACCTAGGCACCCATGCACTAGTCTCTTCAAAATTGGGGGCAACTGTAGACACCGGGTCCCGAGTAGCCTTGATCAGGATTACCCGATGATGAAATTTAGTTATGCAGGCTTATAGGCAAAAAGATTGGAGCTCAGAAGTGATTTTCCTTGTCTTTTCGGTGAGTAAAAAGGGTATTTTAAAAATATTTTTTTAAATTATTTTGAAGAAGGAAAAGTGTGTTTTAGGTTGAGGGTATTTTATATAAAAAATTAAAAAAAAAAAAGGGTGAAAAATGATGGAAAAATGTTGAAAATAAAATAGGGGAAAATAATCGCGACGAAAAGGCGACGGCCAAGGGCCGTCGCGAATTTTCGTGCGCTCCGCGCGAGCGACGCGCAGGGCGTCGCTCGCCCCGCGCACGTCGTGCGCGGAAACTCCGCGCAAATCGCGCGGAAACATGCGCGACGCGCACGACCTATCGCCCCACTTCGCCCATTTCGCCCACTTTTCGACCCCCACTCGATTTTCAACCGTTTTTGGACGGTTTTTGGTGGTTTTTGGGTAGTTTTTGATGGTTAAAAACACTAGAAAAATTCAGAAACAGGGGAGGACGAGTGAGGAACATTTTGGAGAAAAAAAACTGAATTTTGGAGCTTTGAGTTGAGAGAAAAAAATCCATCTTACACACTTGTTTCCAAGAGCTTTTCTTCAAGTTTTCAAGCTATTTTCTAAGGATTTTCACAAGAGAAGACAAGGAATTCAACACTTCTATCTTCAATTCTTCAAAACTGAATTTGAGGGTAATTATTCTTGGCTTTGCTCATTAATTCTCTTGTTAATTTCATTTATTTTGGCTTCCAATTAACATATCAAACATGTAAATTCTCTTAGTCTCCATATTCTTCTTCTTATTTTTTTTATCTTCAATTATTCATATAACAAATAAGTTTTTTTAAATTCTATTAATCTTTTATTTTCATGTCAAATTATTCTTTGTTCATGTAATTATCTATGTTTTAGGTTGTAAATACCTTTAATTTCTTAATGCTATATCATGTTTATTATTATGCTTTCTTTTGCATGTATGAGTGTTATAGTCATTATTTTATGCTAGTTATGCATGTCAAGTGGAATTATTCTCATGATTACATATTTATTCATGTCTTAACTATAATAAAATTGATTGTCACTAATCTTCCATGTATGTTAATAACTATTATTAATAAGTTGCATATGCCATGATACTTCATCACCTTATGCATGTTAAATTGCATCTTAATCACTTTATGCATGTTAAATTGCATCATAATTATTTTTTATGCATGTTATAGTATCTTATGCATGTTATATGGTCATTGTACATATTACCTTTTATGTTGTATTATTTCATTGGCCTAATCACTAACATGAATTTCTTTTTGATTTTTGGTTGCAAATCATTGTTTTATTCTCATTTGAGCATCCATGCACATGAAGGAGGAGTTGCGGGGTTTGGTATTTCCTTTATACATTTTTAATTCTCATTTCGTTTATATTTTTAATTTCCTTGTATATATTCATTGAATAAAATGTTTTCCTATGCGCACCTAAATAAAGATCATAAAAATATTTCTTACTAAATTAATTTAGATTTTTCATAATAAAATGGGACCAATGTCCTAATTTTCATCCCAAATAAAATCATCATATCCAGAACATTTTCTTTAATTGTGCATGCGGGGACCAAAGTCCTCATAATTAATAAATTCCCCGGTTTTATGTATGTTTGCACTTTTAAATGGGAGTTGTATTTCGCTCCTTGTATTATTGTAATTCATTGCTTTACTTGTTAATTTATGGTTTTCCTAACATGAGTAAATGCGCCTTAAATTAATTGCATTGTGTGGAGAGAGAGCGAATTAATGACAATTAAAATTCAATCATAAATTAATCGAGGTAGAAATAGATGAGAAATCCCGGACCCAGCTCTGGTCTTTGGGCTCGAGAGGTTAGAGGTTATCCTCCAAAATACTTCTTGGGTCACGAGACTTTAGCGCTAATCCTAGGCCTCATGGCCCAACATGGATACTAAGCGCAGTCTTAGGCTCTCCGAGGCGAGAGTAACTTTCCCAATGTCCTATTGGGTGGCGACTCCATGATACCTCTTTGTTGCCCAACATAGACGCACTTGCGATTTATTGCAAGATGCCAACGGACCCGTAAATGCCCGATCGCCCTCAAGCGGGCGGTCATAGGGGCGGCGCTCGGGATCCGGCGCGCATCACACACCATAAATCCTCTCCCTATCGACCACAAGCTAATGGGGCAGTAGAGGCTGCCAATAAAAATGTGAAGAAGATCCTAGCAAAGATGGTCCAAACCTATAAAGACTGGACAGAGAAGCTTCCCTTTGCACTGTGGGGTTACAAAATGACGGTGAGGACATCTACAGGCGCTATGCTGTATTCTCTGGTTTATGGGACGGAGGTAGTGTTGCCAGTTAAGGTAGAGCTCAAATCGCTGAGAGTAGTCATAGAAGCTCAAATTCCGGAGGCCAAATGGGCACAACAGAGGTTACAACATTTAAACTTATTAGATGAGAGTAGACTGAAAGCTTATTATCATAATCAGATCTATCAGAAGAGGCTGGCCAGATCATTTGGAAAAAAGGCAAAAAAGCATCCGCTGAAGGAGGGGGATTTATTGTTCAAACAGATGAGACCAGGTGTACCGGATATTAGAGGAAAATTTAGACCAACCTGGGAAGGACCGTTTATCCTCAAGAAGCTGTTGTCCAAAGGATCTACAATCTTATCGGATAGCGATGGTAATGAATTCAAGGAACCGATTAATGTTGACAGACTCAAAAGGTTCCATGGCTAAAGACCAAAATCAAAAGAAGAGAATGAAAGCCCTGCGGGTCGAAAATCGAAAAAAGGCGGCCTTGCTAAAATTGGGTGCCTTGTCAGGGTGAAAACCGAAAAAAGGCATCCTAGGCAAAAATTAGAGGCATGAGAGAAAATATCCAATCATGAAAACCCGAGATGGCTGATTGGAGATGGGAGTTTGATGCTATCAAAATTTAGTTCCAATGAATAAATATAGTCTTGAACATTTGAATTAGTATCAAAAATGATCATGTATGCTGAAATCGCACTGAAATGTACACAATTTTGTGAAATAAAATAAGACTTGATTTATTCAATTATATCATTATCTAACTCTGCTTTAAAAAGAAACATATTGCTCAAAATGCATGTAAAACTAAATTATGCCCTACTACTACCCTCGCTAGCCAAATGCCTCAGTCGTCGTGTTTGGTTATCAGACGTCGGGCTAAGTATCCATCTCTTGTACGCACTGGTAGAAATAGCCGAATGGTTCTCAAATGAAGGAATGATAGTCTTCAATTAAAGTAGGCTCCAAAGCTCATGATGGCGGGAGACGAAAGCCGCAGAAAGGACTCCACCTCGAAAAGATAAAGGGAGTCTCACCACATCCTGAGTCACTCCGAGTTGACGAGAGCAACGAGTCGTGATGTAGAAGGTTGCCTCACGGAGCCCGCATAAGGGAATGCATCCTGAAGACCCATCAATAACTACACTGGACAAGAGAAGCCAAGCATGCATGAAGCTAATATCCTCATCTAATATCTTACTGAATCTGGTAATGCCCTCATCAGGGGTCCTAGGTAATTACAGACACCGACGAGGAAGAAAACACTTCGCAGAATACTGATTAATGACTTTAGGAGGCGGCTCTGACAAAAGCTTCAGTTTCTCCTGTAACCAAATCTGGAAAAGCAAACAAAGAAAAAATAAAAGCCAAAAAGAATAAAATAAAAGGCAAAGAAAGGCCGCTGGAGTAAGTTGGATTTATTTAAGGCAAAAGTTAGGCATAGGGTTATGTGAAAATCCGAAAGGACGCACTTCCCGCTAAGAAAAGCTAGAGTGAAAATCCACAAGGGACGCACTACCTTTTAAAACAATGACGTACCTGGAGTAATAAGGGGCTCCCAGAGAATGAAGTGGTAGGCCCGGTACAAACAGAGTCCAAACCAAAGATAGTCTCAGCCAGAATGAGAGGAAAAGGGGTCAGCCTGTGGTGAAAGCCTTCCAGAATTCCAAACAGACGGGGATCTCCGAGCAGTTCCACTGAGGTCACGATTAGATACTTCATAAGGCAGAAAAGAAAGATGACACTCATGCTGTATGAGGGAATGTTGGAGAATTCATCCATTGCTTCAATCAGAGGTTCCAAAGAAAATACTGGGCCCTGAGGAACTAGACGAGCAGCGTCAGAAGGAGCTATGCTTAAGGACAAAGCAATATCCCGATTTTGGATCAAACCACAACGAGGTATGTAAGGCAAAGCACCAGGAGGATACCAACTCCCGACGATAGCAGCAAATTCTTCAGGTAGGGGGCATATTTCCTGATAGGTGAACCTGAAGACATGAAAACGAGGGTCCCAGAAGTGGGTCGCAGCCAAAAGAAGGTTGTTGTCTATCTTGACTCTTCATAGAAACCTCAGTCCAGAAAGGGGGGCAAGAGTGCTGTGTTCCCAAATTTTAGCATCGTCTAAGATACGGTACATTTTGGAAAGAAAAGGAGAATTCATGTCTCGATAGTCACAGTTGCTAAAGGAAATAAAAGAGGAAAAAGGGAAAAAGCTAGAGAAAAGAGCCTATTATGAAGCTAAAATAAGGAAGAGGCACGAAATCCAAGGAAAAGGGGTGAGTTTTATAGATTTCTCTTACAGACAGCTAACCCGTCCAGATAGGCAGACGGTGAAGCCATCTGTACTTGTCCACCTGGCAAATTTTGCATCATGCATACCACGTGCATTAATTAGGGTTAAAAGTGGAATCTGGAGCGACAGACGGAATGCCCGTTTGTCGCTGTATGAGCGGGAATCCCGTCGATACTTAAAATCTATATAAAGACATAGGCATCGACGGGAATCCACTTTCTTTTCCTTCTTCTTCACACCGACGCCATTTCCTTTGTTTCCAACAGTTTTTTTTTTTTTTTTTGTCTTTTCAAATTGCATTTTTTCGCACCAGTTCTCAGTTTTTTGACTTCTTCAGTGGGTCTCGACTTCCAGGTTAGTAAGATATTCCCATTTTTCTTTGTTTTATTATTATTATTATGAGCAAGGTAATTTCCTTTTCTTTTGAATTAATTAGTGGCCTTGTTAATGCCGGTTGACATTATATGGAATTAATAGGATGAAGTTTTTTTAGTGCATGAATGTATTGCTGTTTTGAGAACAATTAGTGTTAGGCGCATAAATATGGCCTTAGGAATTCATATGCTTTGAAGCCAATAACTTAAGAATTAGAAAGCAAATGTGAATATATTGCATTATTATTTGGGGCCTGAGGCCCATTCCCTTTCTATTTCCTCTTTATTATACAGGAGGTTGGGCACACCCTTACCGGGGTACTGCCCAAATTTTTTTTAAAAAAAAAAAATTTCTTTGGTTTAGACATATCCAGTCAGAATGCCGCCTAAATTTTTATCCATTTATACCTACAATGCCAAACAAACTGTTTATCTTATTCACAGGATGCCACCAAGACGATATGCTCCGCATGATCAGCCTGAGCCTGAGGCCCCAGGTTGGATGAGTGATGAGGCTAGACAGAGATATGCAGAACTGGCCCAGGTGCAGTTCCGAGCTAGCCGCTTCGTTTCTAGGCCGTTCCTTGAGGCTTTGGGGATGACAGATGAGGTTGATATACTGATGGCAGGCGCGAGTTGGATAGAGTTTTTGATACCTGCTTTCCAGACTCACCCGGAGATGGTGTGGTAATTCCTTACTACGCTACACTACGGCGGATATCAGAGATCTGACACGGAGGAGGGTGTCATCAAGTTTTGGATTGAGGGCCACCATTACAGTATCACCCGTCAGCGGTTTACAGAGGCCATGGGGCTTCCATTCGGGCAGGATGTCATAACGCCCCAGAGATCAGTGAGACGTCAGCATTGGGAGGTTATAGCCTTACCGGGAGTGCCGTATGATCATGACACGGTGAAGAGTACAGTACTTTCATTACAGGCCTTGCGATATCTTCATCAAGTTTTATCCAGCTCATATTTGGGACGAGCTAGTAACCCAGGTTCCCTCAATGCTGCAGAGATCTGGAGTTTATGGGCCATGGTGGCAGGACAGAGGCTCAACATCAGCCATGAGAATTTGGTTAACCTGATGAGGGTATCCAGGGGGGCAGCCCCTATGGTATATGTTGGGGGAGTCATTGCTAGATTGCTCCTGAATTTGGGTGTTCGTCCAGATATCTTGGGGCGCCCCTTGGATGAGAGCATTTATGTGGACGCTCCCACAGCTATGACGATGGCTATGATATTGCTGATATCGGGTCAGCCCGAGGCGTACAGGCTTCGCACTGTGCATGAGACTAGACGCGCATTTAGCTTGCCTTCGTTAGAGCCAGTAGAGGACCAGCCTCAGGACCAGCCTCTTGGGCACCCAGAGCATCAGGAGCAGCAGCTTCCCGAGCACCATCAGCACCAGGAGGATCAGCTTCCCCGACAGCCAGAACATCCAGAGGGTCAGCCTCCGCAGCCGCAGCACGAGGAGCAGCCAGGTACACCTTATGATATGGGGATCGAGTTTACTATGGATGAGCTGCTTGCTACTCCTCTAGGGCAGAGAGTACAGAGTCCTACACCTCCACCATCGCGAGTACATAGGACAGCTCCCCGGGTTCACGAGAGGTTTAGTCCGTATGCTAGGGTAGGGGATCCGGGAGCATCTACTTCTACAGCTCCGCCACCTGAGCCAGTACCAGATTCAGCTCCCCCTCTGCCCTCATCATCAGTGCAGCCAGATTTTACTGCACTATTGACTGCTATGTTCGCATCTTTCGAGCACAGGCAAGAGGAGAGAGACAGAGCCCTTCTCGGGCAGCTCGGAGAGCAAGATAGAGTCATATTAGATCGGCTGGAGCAGCAGCAGAGTTTTATCCTGGAGCAGGGGAGGCTCATTGTCTTTTTGAGGCAGGATCAGGAGAGGCTCGTGGCTCAGCTGAGGCAGGAGATGAGGACATCCCAGGATGGAGTGGCCCAGAGGGTGGATGTGTCCTTACAGGCAGTAGAGGAGTCAGTTGAGGCTCTCAGATTCAGGGCTCAGGTTCTGGATGGTGCCATACCTCTTATCGCCCAGTCCATTCGAGAGTTTAGGGAGCAAACAGAGGACAGACTGCGAAACATAGGGACCGCCTCCATGGTTCAGGCTCTCCGCCTAGGTGATGCTTTCAGGGAGTTAGGGGGAGTTGTCGTTGATACGCTGCAATTCATGACGGTATGTGCACAGCCTTTCCTAGATGGATTTGCTCAGGTCCAGTTCCAGCAGCAGGACCCGGCGAGAGCGCAGCCATTATCTATACCAGTGGCCGTCCCTCCTAGATACCAGCGATAGGCCAGAGCCTCGGCTACACAGCAAGCCGGACCATCAGCCCCTCCTAGTCAGCCGTCTACTCCAAAAGTGGGACCCTATGCCTCTTCATCATGGTCTCAGACAGTCCAGATATCAGATGATGATGATAATTCAAAGGAGGAGCTCACGGACTATCCACCCCCATAGCCCTTCAGGGAGTCATGATATTATTTTTGTATCTTATATTATCATATTTACATTACATTGTACAAAATTTAACCTTTTAGCGGAAAAACATTTATAGTTATCCTGTTAAATTTGCATGTTATTACTTCATGATTTAACTCTCTTAAGAAAAGAAAAAGAAAAGAAGAAGAAGAAAAAGGGATAATTAATTATGTGATAAAAAGGATGATAAATGATAAAAATATCCACAAATCTATCAATCAAATTAATTGGCGCGAGAATTAACGAGAATCTCTTATAATACAGGAATGTGGTTTTACACCGATTCAAAATTGACCCACAGTCAAAAGGAAGAATAAACAAATTAAGCATCATATCCTTCGAGATCACATGAAATCAAAAGGTCAGAATTGTACCTTGGGGCATGATAAAGCCGCCAAATTGGGACACCCAGTTTCGAAGAACGCCCCGCTCAGAAGAGCAGTCTAGGAGGACACCCAGGCCAGAAGGATGCCCATTTCAAGAGCCAATTATTGCACTTTGTACAGTCCGAAGAAGACTCGGTGCAGCTCAGGAGAGCCAATTATTGCACTTTGTACAGTCCGAAGAAGACTCGGTGCAGCTCAGGAGCGCCAATTATTGCACTTTGTGCAGTTCGAAGAAGACTCGGTGCAGCTCAGAAGAGTAAACCTCGCATTTTGTAAGTCCAGAACTGACTCGACGCATTACCACTTCCCCGGCGAAAAGGTAAGGACTGCCTCAGGTATGTGTCTCTTTCCTTTCTTCTCTGAATTTTTGCTCATCTAGGCACTAGTGCGCTAGTTTCCCCAAAATTGGGGGCAACTGTAGACACCGGGTCTTGAGGCAGTCCAGATCAGAGTTACCCGATGAAGAGATCAATGTTGGTTTTTGGATAAGGGGATGAAATTCGGAGGTTTTCGTCTTTCGGTTTCACGGGGATTAAAATCTTTTTCTATGGCATGGAGTTTTGAAAGAATTGGATAAATTTTAGGTAAAATTGGGAGTTTTGCTCCACGGACGGGATGCCCATCTGTGTAGGGATGCCCATCCCTACTTGGGGTGATCCCCATCTCTAGGCGTAGTGGGGACGGACACGTGGCGATGTAGGGACACCCGTCCCTAGTATCACGCCCTGTCCCTAGTCAGTTTCCCGCATATGCCCTTAGTAGGGATGGCCGTCGGTAGATGCAGGGAAGCCCGTCGATACGGTAACTGACCGGATCACACCGGATTGGATAAAATCTGATGAAGGATAGGATTTATCTAAGATTTGAATTTTAAAAGTCCTTTTAAAATTCAAACTTTAGATTGAGGCTTATCTTAAATATCTCCTAAAATCTTATAAATAGAGGATCAAATTTCAATTTTGGGGTTAGAAAATTTGGGAATTTTGGTGAGAAAAAGAGGGAAATTTTAGAGCAATTTATTTTGAAAAAAGGCTATCAAATATTTTTGGGAAATTGATTTTTAGAAAAGTTTCTATAAGCAATTTACTCAGAAGTTTATGAAATCTCTGCTTTATTTGCAGAATTTTATTTTGATGAATTTTTTTAATTAATTTAATTTCTTCCAATTTTTCTTGCAAATTAAGTTAATTTGACGTGACGAAATTCATTCGTTTCCATCAATATAACTAATTCGAACACTCGATTACTATCAAATTTTCAAGGAAAGAATAACAAAAATTTTCTTTCTTTGATCTGATTCTTACTCGATCCTTGCGAAGCATACTGGGACGAAATTGCATCGTGTGGTTGATACCATGTTCTCTAATTATTTTTATTTTTATTTTTATTCACATTTTTTTGATGCTAACATGTTTATCCTTGTGAGTTATTCTCTGACCATTTGGAGTTGGAGTTATGAAAGATGGTGATTGCGCCAGTCCGAGGACTTTTATTCGGGTTTCTTCTTTGGTTTTACCTTTTATTTATGTTATTATGAAAATGGTTTTAATATCGTTGAAGTAAAAAAGACCAAAAGCTTTCTATTAATTAATCTGGCATTTTCTCTAAATAAAAAATGGGACCAATGTCCTAGTTTTTCATACTGAAATAAATCATCACATCAATAATTGTTTCATAACAAATATGCATACGAGGATCAATATCCTCATCATCAATGAATAATCCGATTTATGCTTGATTTGTATTTCAGTTATGAATGGGAGTTGTATTCCGCTCCTAGTGTTATTGTAATATTGAATATTTTATTTTTGGATTTATCTTCCATTTACCGCTTTTGATATGAATGATTGCGCCTTTAATTTAAATTGCATCGTGTGGAAAGTTGATGAAACAATAAACTCAAAACTCAATTATAATATTAATCAAGGTATAAATAACAGTTATCAGGTTTTTAGAACATATGCTTCAGGGAAGTTTTTAGAACATATGCTTCAGGGATGTGCATTGGAGTTCTCAGGTAGCTGGGATAAGTGTGTGCCTTTAAAGGAGTTCGCTTACAATAACAGTTATCAAGCGAGTATTGGAATGGCCCCTTATGAAGCTCTCTATGGACGGAAATGCAGAACTCTAGTGTGTTGGACTGAGTTATCAAAAAGGTCAGTTGTCCGGAATTGATTAGAGACGCGGAAGAAAAGATTAGAGTGGTGTAATAGAATTTAAAAGCAGGTAAAGACAGACAATGGTCCTATACTGATTTGAAACGAAGGGGCATTCGATATGAGGTTGGCGACAAGGTATTCTTGAAAGTATCGCCATTACAGAAAGTTCTTCGGTTTGGTAAGAAAGGGAAGTTAAGTCCTCGGTTTATTAGACCTTATGAGATCTTGGATAGGATTGGCCCGGTAGCGTATCGGCTAGCATTGTCGGTGGAATTAGCTAATTACATGATGTTTTTCACGTGTCTATGCTCTGCCACTATCGATCTGATCCATCCCATGTGTTACAAGTGCAAGATATTCGGGTTCAACCAAATTTCTCATTCGGGTTCAACCAAATTTCTCATTTAATGAAGAACCGAAGGAAATTTTGGCTAGGGAGATCAGACAACTCTGCAACAAGCAAATCCCTTTGGTTAAGGTACTCTAGAAGCATCATGGAATTGAAGAGGCAACGTGGGAACCGGAAGAAGTTATGAAAGCTCAGCATCCTCAGTTATTTGGATCAGGTGAGAATTTCGAGGATGAAATTCGGTTAAGGAGGGGAGTATTATAACTCCCCATTCCCACCCTAGTAGTATGAGCCTTGTGTGCATGTGATTTTGTATGTGTTATCCTTATGTTTGTGTTTGGTTTAAATTACAGTATTGTGTATTTTTGGGGTATTGCTTGGGTGTGAGTGTCTATATGGGAGTAGGGTGTGTTGGGATGAGGCTAATTTTATGTGTAGGAGAGAGGATGGTTAATGGGTGTGTCTTGGGGTAGTCTTCCTATAGGAGGCTGCCATGTGGCAAGTGGGGGAGTATTTATAGTGATGAGAGAGAATTAACTTTTCCTTTTTCCCGTTTCTCCCTTTCTTCCCGTTCTTCATCTTTTTCTCCCTTGTTTCTTTACTTTCTTCTGATCCTTCCACTCTAGCTGCAATTTTGTTGAATTTTGGGTAGTCCTATGTTTATATAGGTAAGTGATAGCTTATTGTTCTTCCTCATCCTCTTATTTCTTTTAATTTGATTAATTTGGGTAATTGGGTATTTTTGGGGTTTGAGTTTAAAGCTTGTTGTGATGGATGTTTTGCTTAGAGATCCCTCCTAGAGAGCCAAAAGGTGAGGAAATAGCAAGTGAAAGCGGAGCCCGTGATTAGAGTTCAAGAACTTGAGGTTTGGGAATGTTTGTGCTTTTATATGTTTTGTGTGATTGATTTTTGTGTTTTGTGGTGATTGTTGAAATTGATGGAGTATATTGTGGGTATTTGTATCTAATTGATATGGGTATTGGTTATCTTGAGTTGAGATGCATAATTTGTGAAGAATTGAGCTATAGTATGAGTTTGTATGTAATTCTTAGAGAAAATTCTGGTTTAGTAAATTCTGGAGTTTGATCTTGTAAATTGTATGATTTAATGATGATGATTGGATTATAAGTTAGGTTTTAGGTTATTAAAGATTTTATGAATGATCTATTTGTGTGGAGTTATGTTTTGAAGTCAATTGGAGATTTGAATGATTTGGGAGTGAAATTCTGCAGGTTTTTCGCATAAAAGCTGGAAATCACGACCCTGTCGTGGGGTCGCGACAGAGCTCCGTTATTTCAACCTTCGTGGGCGCAGAGCGTGGGCTATTAAGCGGTCGCAGGAAGAGCTCTCTGTTATGAGCACGACAGAGCATTCGGCTATCGAGCGATTGTGGACAGTTGCGCTCGCGCGACAGTGAGATATGTTTCCGTTCCCGCGCGAGCGTGAGGACTGCCGCGATCGCGACCTGGGGCAAATTTTGCCTCTATCGCGAGCGCGACACCTCCTAGCTTCAAATCGAGTTTTCTTTTTATGCTTTTAATGTTTTATTTTCAACCTGGTGATGCTTTTATAGTTATATATAGACAATTTTATGAATTATATGAATGCAATTAGATGAATTTGTACTTGACCTGTGAAAGTCAATAAGTATATAAATAGGCCTGCCTATAGAGTTCAGTTAGCTGCAGCCATGCGTATGCGTTCTGGACCATGATCAGGTCCCTGTTCAAATCCTCGCGATCCCTTTTAAACTTGAATCTTGTTTAAGATTCCATGTGAAAATATTTGAACCAAAAAGAAAAGAATAATTTTGATACCCTCGGGTATCCATGCATTTTGAATGGCTATGCGTTACTCGCTATCTACTCTTTTGAATAAGCAAGTTTATTGTAATTATGTGCAATAATTTAATTCGTTATAATTGATTTTATGGTGAAAGATATTGTTATCTCGAGCATGATGAACTGTGTTAAGTATTGATTTTCAGTATGTGTCATGTGTATGTGATTTTGTTGACGTCCACTATGAGTGGTCGTTTTTCTTTGTGTTTTCCCCACTAAGCGTATTCTCTTAGCACGGGTCTTTCATCCGTTCAGGTGTGGAAAATGTTTGAGTTTTTGGGAAGGGTGATCCGTTTCAGCTGGGCCAACACAACTAGGAGAGAGAGTTTTAGTAGTACAGAATTGTACTTTTTGTATATGTATTAGTTTTCTAATCTTGTATTAATGAATCTTGATGTACGCTCTACTTTTGTAAGTTGGTTTGATATCAGATTTGTATATGATCTTTTGTGCTGTGGCACTTTTGTATTTAATTATTAAAGACTATTATGTAAATTAATAATATTGTACCTTTTGTTTTCAGCCTTTTCTATTGTTAAAGAAATTTTATTTTACCGTTTTGAATGAATGTTTTGCAACTTTATTTGCATTATTTGAGGTTTTTGCATGACAACCCTCATCTATCGAGCTCCTTCTTCCTCCTCGAGGGATGAAGCTCCCTACGTATAGATAAGGGGTATTACAACTATTGTGAGTGGCGGCACGTTATTTGTTTCGCCCGACTAAGCGTTATCGCTTAGCACAGTTGTTTTTTGATGCAGGTTAGGAGATAAGAGTAGCGCAGCGGTCCGCTATGTTTTGGCCAACGAGTCGCTAAATTTTTATAGGAAATATTTTTGATTTCGGCATGTAATTAAGTTTTATTTTTTTGCAATTGTAATAAGTAGTAATATTGTTAGTGCGAATATTAGTGTGTTGATGACATAGGTTTAGTATGTGCATGTATTGAGCTTCTGTTTTTTGAAATTTTATTATTCTGATTTGTGTATTGCCATGTGTGTCTTTGTCTGGTAGCACTCTCTGCTCATCGTAGCTCTTCGTCCTTCGATATGCTACATGTGGGAGTTCGGGGTGTTACAGCAAGGGCATGCTTTGCGGACCGGATGGGGGTCAACAAAACAATTGCAAAGGGGTCGTAGTAGAATACACTACAACTCAGCGGCAACGATCATATGTCATGCAAGCCGGATGGTGGTTAGCAAGGACATGCCGTGCAGGCCGGATGGTGGTTAGCAAAATGATTCCAATATATTAAATGGGTCATAGTAGAATACGCTACGACCCAGCGGCGACAAGCCAAGATCTTTAACACAACAAAAAGGTAATGACTTCCTCAGGTACGCACTTCTTTCCTTCTTTGAATTTTCGCTCACCTAGGCACCCATGCACTAACTTCCCCAAAATTGGAGGCAACTATAGACATTGGATCCTGAGACAGCCTATATCAGGGTTACCCAATGATAATTAGATGCGTGCTCACGGGCAAAAAGGTTGGAAGCGGTGATTGCCTTGTTAAATTTACTTTTTAGAGATAAAAAATAAAAAATTTTAAAAATAAAAATAAAAAAATGAGTTTGCTAATTATATTGTTTTAGTCAAAATTGCATTTAAAAAAAATTCAGCCGTCGGCAGCACGTATCGACAGCGCGGAGCGCTCTTACGTGCGTCATTTGCTTACGCGTAGCGCGCCCTACATAACACACGTGCGAGCATTGCCCGCTTGTGCGCAGCGCATGATCGGCAGGCGTCGCTCGCCATCTCACCCATCGATCGCCCCCTGTCCGCCGAAAATGCCATTTTTGACCCTTTTCGGGAAAATTTGTTTTTTTATCCCATTTTTTTGGGATTTTCAGGATTTTTTCCATTTTTAAAATATAGATAAGAAATAATCTAATTTAAATTTAATTTTTTCTTAATTAATTAGGTTTTCACAAAAAAAATCATATAAATAGAAAAATTTTAAAAGAAAAAAAGGGGGCAATTCTTTTGGGTTAAAATTTTTTATTTTATTTTCTCTTCTTCTTCAATAGAATTCTCTCTATATCATTTTTTAGTTTTCTTCTCCAAATAAAATCTCTTAAGGTTAAAAATTCAATTCTTAATCAATAATTTTTCTTCAGACAAAGAAAAATAATTCTTTGCTCTTGAGAAGTTTTTTTTTCTTTCATTATTTCTTTTTAAGCAAATTTTGTTTCTTGAAATAAAATTCCAATTTTTATTATTTTTAATTCTAATTTTGCGAATCAAAACCAAGAAAATCAATCAAATTTTTGCCTTCATCGAATCTGAATTCTGAGGGTAAACATTCTGAGCTCGATCTCTTATTTTTATTTTTCTTTTATTTATTTTTGTTCATATTTAATTAGTCATCATGTAGATCTTTACATCTATTGTGTATTTATTTATTTTATGTGATTTTAGATATAGAGTTAACATTTTTATATTTCTTTTTGTTTTTTATTTACTTAATTGTTCATTCTTTATTATTATTATTATTATTATTATTATTATTATTATTATTATTATCATCATCATCATCATCATCATCATCATCATCATCATTATCATCATTTTTTATGATTTAGGTATTAATTTATTAATATGTTGTTTTATTTGTTTCATCATGTCATTTAATTTAATTTTTTTATTTATGATGTATTTTATTCCTTTTTATTTTATTCATCTCTTTTATATGTTTTAATTGATAATTGATTTAATTATTAACATCAATTTTATTTGTTTTTGTTTTGATTCCAATACTTGTTTTCCTTGCTTGGGTATTCTCGCGAGCAAATGAGGAGATCCAAGAGACTCGTTTGGCCTAACTTATTATTTTTATTTTTTGTATTATTTTCTCTATTTTGCTTTTTTATTTATTTTTCTATGTAATTTCTAATAAAATTGTTTATTTTATACATGTTAAAAAAAGAATCACAAAAATATTTATATGAATCAAAATGGATTTTTTCTAATAAAATAGGACCAATGTCCTAGTTTTCACATCCAAACAAATGATCACCTTAATGTTATTTTTTGATAAGCGTACATGCGAGGACCAATGCCCTCATCGCTAACGAATATCCCGTTTTATGCATGATTTGCGCATCTTTTTATTTAGGGTTGTATTCCGCCCCTAGTTTTTTTGTAATTTACTGTATTTTTATTTACTTTATTTACCACTTTCACTACATGATTGATCTACGCTTTAATTATTGCATTAAACTGTATGAGAAAAGGAATAAAATTTTAACTCTAAAAGTCAATTATAATTTAATCAAGGTATGAAAAAATGGGAAGTCCCGAACTCTCTCTGATTTTAGGTTCAACGAGGTTAGACAAATCATCCCAATGTTCTATTATGGTGGGAACTCAAAAATATCTCTTGCTGGCCAAGATAGACTTATGTATGTCATCTTAGGCTCAATGGGGTTAGATGAACCATCTCAATGTACTATCAGGATGGGAATTCAAAAATACTCCTTGCTGCCCAAAATAGAAACTTGCGTTTGTCTTAGGCTCACTGAGGCTAGTTGAGCTTTTCAATATTTTATTAGGTCATAACTCCAAAACACCTCATTGTTGCACAAAATAAACGCCCTTGTAATCTTTTACAAGTACCATGAACCTCTCTCGAATACCTTAAAAGCGGGTTTTCGGGGCCCCCGAGATTCGGCGCGTGTCACAAGGGCGAGCTCCTTCCCTCCCCTCAAGGGCAAGAAAGACGAAGGAATGAAAAAATTATTTTTTCTTCAAATTCAATGCAAAACTTGCAATTTTATGTGATTTTACATGATTTCACACCATATTGATGCGAAAAACACTTAAAACAACTTGAATCATGAGCAAAAAATAACAAATAAATAGATTGGTCACATAAAATAATAACTTAAGATGTGCAACAATGGTGAAAGGTGAATAAAACAAAGAAAAAAATTAATGAAATAATGCAATTGGACCCAAAAATTTACCCTGAAAATGGTAAACAATCAGAAAGGTGAATTGCAATTCGTTCCCTTATCAAGATTTGCATAAATCAGATCAAAAAGAGAAAACTGAGTCTCTCTCTCTCTTTAAAAAACTAAAAAAAATGTTTGAAAACAAAGAACAATTTTTAGTTTTTTTTAAGAAAAGAGAATCGATTTCTCTATCTTAAACATTGTTCTTGGATCAAAGATTCAAATTCTGATTAATCAAGAAGAGAAGAAAATCGTTTTCCTTTTTTTCTTAAGAAAATAAAAAAACTCAAAATGTTGCTCCCCTTTTTTCTCTCTCTCTAAAAAACTATTTATATTATTCTTAAATTAAAACCTAGAGATT
The DNA here is from genome assembly GCA_947683425.1 of Excoecaria cochinchinensis. Taxonomy (NCBI): domain Eukaryota; kingdom Viridiplantae; phylum Streptophyta; class Magnoliopsida; order Malpighiales; family Euphorbiaceae; genus Excoecaria; species Excoecaria cochinchinensis. The sequence goes on from CANTUQ010000020.1 coordinate 2,198,976, forward strand.
TTAGGAAAAGATTAAGCTAATGTAATCCAAATTTCCTATTTTGAAAAAAAAATCTGAAATTATCCCTGAAAAATCCCGAAAATTAGTGTTAGAATAAAAAATCAAATCAAATTCCCTGATTTCAGGGGCCAAAGACGCAGCTGGAGAAAGGAGATGATGAAGGGCGGCTTTGAGCCCCTCACGAGAGGCGGTGTAGAAACCGGGTCTTGAGGCAGTCCAAATCAAAGTTATCTGATGAAGATATTGGTTTTCGTCTTCGGACAAAAAGACAAAGGATGTAGATTTTTACCCTTTGAATTCACAAGGATTAAGGATTTCTAGCAACGGGATGCTGATGTGCTTCGAAAAGAGCTGTTTTACTTGAAAAATCTGGTTTTAGGTTGACCGATGGGATACCCATCGGTGAAGCAACGCCCGTCGCTCGCCCATGGGATGCCTGTCCCTCGTACGAGTGACACCTGTCACTCACGCTTGAGGGACACCAGTCCCCGAGAGAGCGGCGCCCGTCGCTCAACCTTGGGACACCCATCCCTTGAGGTAGCGACGCTCATCGCTTGTAACTGTCCCTCAGGTAACCGCCCATCGCTCAGAATGACTGAGGCAGCCCCTGTGATCGACAGCTGTTGGTACGCCAAGCAACGCCCGTCGATGTATGATATGCAGCGATTTTGAGCGAATTTTCAAAGGAATTTACAAGATTTCAAAAGACTTTTTAAATATTAGATTTGATTTGGTGTATTTGATGTGATTTCCAGAATATTTCCCAAATATTTACCAAATATTTGATTTGATTTTCAAATATCCTCCAAGATCTAGAGGTTTTGATTCGATTTTGTAAATCTTTTTCAATTTCAAAATTTAAATTTTAAAACTTTTTGAATTTTTAATCTTAACCTATAAATAAAGGGCTAAGATTCATTTTGAAGGGGTTAGAGAATTCATCTAAAAATCCAGTAAAATTCTCAGAAAATGTTTAAAGAATTGTCCAAAGTTTTCTTATTATTTCTTATTAAAGCTTTATTAAATCCTTTCCAAAAAATAAGGTGAATTCGACAAAGCAAAATCAATTCATTTTTGCTCAATTTGTCCTTTCTAACATTCACAATTGTTACAAAAAATATAAAGAAAGAAAAATAAATTTTCTTTTCTTGATTTGATTTTGAGAATTACAATTTTGCGGTAAAAAATTCCCTAAAATTGCATGTTGCTGGTTGATCCTTGTAGAATTTAAGGGAAAAGATCATGCGACATTCGCCTTCAGAAGGTAATATTTCGAGGGTAAATATTTTGGACTGATCTCTAATTCATTTTATTGCTTTACATTGTTTTATTTGTGTCTAATTGCTTAAAAGAAAATTAATAAACCAAAACTTGGGTTTTAATTAGACTTTTCCTTGTTGTTTTGGGGATTAGGGACGAACGGCAGGTTGAAGCTCCACCAACGTTCGTCACTCAAGCGAGCGATGGGCCATCACAGAAGCCTTCTGCTGCAGGTCGGTTGGCCCAGGGACGGCCGTCGCTGACGCGATTTGGGCCATCCCTGGGCTCTCCTTTTCCTTTTCTTTAATGTTTCATGTTTTTTCCCTTTATTTTCATTTTCACTCTATTTTAAAGGTAATTTTCTTCCCTTTTTTTGTTTTTGTCAAATTTTATTGATCCTTCCCATGTTTGTTTGATTTATTATTTTATAAATATGCTCTTTGCTTCTATGAGTTTAATTATTTTTCTTAGATTCGGGATGCTAAGAAGGGAGATCCCACTAGAACGATCCGGGGATACAGATCGGGTTTATTTCCTTATCTTATTTCCTTTTATTTCAAGTTTCAATTTTTATTTGTTGTTTATTATTTTTTGAGCCCGCTGAGGTGAAAATGTCAAGGATTTATACAAATAAGTGGAATTTTATTAAATAAAATAGGACCAATGTCTTGATTTTCCTCTAAACAAAACAAACATGTTAACATTATTCCTTCTTTAAATGTGCATGCGGGGACCAATGTCCTCATCTTTAATAAATACCCCATTTTATGCATGATTTGCATTTATTTATCATTGGGGGTTGTATTCCACCCCTAGTTTTGTTATAACTTATTTTTTATTTACCCTATTTTAATCTTGCTTTATTTAATGCTTTCCGTTATATGATTAATATGAGCATTAAATTTCTACATTGAAATAAATGAGAAAATGGAATGAAAATTTTAACTCTAAAAACTCAATTATAATTTAATCAAGATATGAATAAATGGAAAGTCCTGAACCATCTTTGTTAGGCTCAATGAGGTTAGATGAACCTTTCCAATGTCCTATTGGGAAAGGAATTCCAAAATATCTCTTGCTGCTAAAATAGGCCCAAATTGCATTGTCTTAGGCCCCATGAGATTAGATGAACCATCCCAATGTTCTATTGGGGTGGAAACTCAAAAATATCTCTGGCCCACCCAAAATAGACGTATATGTATCGTCTTTGGCTTCACGAGATTAGATGAATCTTTCCAATGTCTTATTGGAAGGAGGATTCTAAAATATCTCTGATTACCCAAAATAGACACTCCTATGTTATCTTAGACTCAGTGAGGCTGAACGACCTTTCCCAATATTTTATTGGGTAGCGACTCCAAGAAACCACCTTGTTGCCAAAAATAGATGCCCTCGTAATTTCTTACAAGTTCTTTGAACCTCTCCCGAATACCCTGAAAGCGGGTCAATCGGGGCTCGCAGGGTTTGGCACTCTTCACATGGCAACTCCACTAGGGACACTTAAGTGAGACTTCACTTCGAAAGTACCTTGATTAAAACATATAATTTTGTTTTAATTTAAAAAAAAATTTCCGTTTTCAAAATTACATTGCATATCACTAGAGCCTTAGATCTATGCTAGTTTGCACCCTATTTCAGCCCTGGTGCATTCTTAAAGCATGACCTTATCTTCACTCAATATAGGGAAGTGTCAAAAATAATCACCAGCCCAAGCCTCGTACCGTTTGGTATATTAAATGGAGACCCGATTGGTCATTACGCTTGTGATGAGCTAGACCCATCGGCAGGGACCATGCTTGGGTAGATTTAAAGTATTATCACTCTAGCCAAAGCTCATATAATGGAAATAGATACTTCCCCTAGGTGGTATCAACCATAATATTATGCTTGCTGTATGGATCATTATGTATTGGACAAACCCAGATAATTTGATTGGTCACCTAATCAAAGGCTTCTATGCCTCGATAGGCCCATATTAATTTATTCGGACTGCCTAAATACACAATGGTCAGGACCTATACGTATGTACATAGATAAGCGAGGTTATGCTGCCGATTTTGCACTGTACGCCATACGTATCCATTGGGTTCACTGTTAACCCATGGATTAAGCCCACCTAGGACAGAGACTGTATGACCTCATGTGTGGGAGGAACTAGGTTAGAAGGGTATATCTCCTTGTATGTGGTTGTGGATGCTGCATAGCATGATCATGCATCATTTGTCATTCATGCATCATTTTGACTAGATATGTTTTGCATCCATCATAGATCTACCCAGGTGGTCAAGAGGTCCCCATGGGCGGTTATGCAAAATTCCATTCTTTGAGTTACCAGAAAGGGTAGAGTATTTAGACTCACTTTTCGAGAGCAGTTGAGCTACATCCTCTCAGTTCTCTATAGACAATGAAATGGCCAACCCACCAAGAGAAGCAGATGCCACTAGGCCTAATAGCTTAAGAAGTCAATAGTCAGTTTGAGGAGTTTGAGAACAAAATCATGGCCATAATGGCAATAATGGCCCAGCCTGCTGCACAAAATCCAAATGCCTCACCTATGAGACAAAATGAACAGGAGAAGGCTAGAGAGGATCCACTCGAGGAGATTTATTCACCACCAATGGATTTTAAGGCTACCACGACTGCAGGGCTGAGAAGAGGGGCAGCCTATAGGATAGAAAAAGACTTAAAAGAGGATGAGTACGGGGAGCCTATATCGGTGAGAGGAAAGGCACCTCAGACGGAGGAAGCCGTTTGGAAGAAAATTGAAGAAAAATTTAAAACAATGTCCAGGATATTGACAAGGAGGAGAGGGATGAACCCAAAAGATAAGGAATTAATGGGAGAAGATTTGATCCCCTATAACTTTAAAATGTAGGACGTTCCGAAGTTTGACGGCACTTCAAACCCCACCACACATATAAAGCAGTACTCATTGGAAATGAAGGGTACCACTTTGATATAAAGGAAGAAGATAGAGTACTTCTGTTTAAGCTTAACAGGCCCACCGGTGGACTGGTACCACGAGCTAGACCAGAGAACCAAGGAAGATTGGGACATATTGACGGAAGAGTTTCTTAAGCAGTATGACTGCAGCACAAGAATCAAAGTGACGCTGAAGGATTTGGAACTTTTACATCAGAAGTCTAGTGAGTCATTTCACGAGTATCTGACCTGGTGGAGAAATTGGATAATGGAAATGAAAAAGAAGCCAGATACCAAAGACCAGATAAGGCTCTTTATTAAGAACGCTAGCCCGTATCTGAAGGATTGGCTGAAAATGAAGGGTTTAAAAGACTGGGAGTCGATGAAAGACATAGCCATCAAGGCTGAAGGTGAATATCTGGCGATAAGGGCGAAATGTGAGGCATACACCAGAAAGAGAAGTGGTGGTCAGGGGGCAAGTAGACCCGCAATTTCCAGCAGTGGCAGCAAAACTGGCAAGACGGCCGAAGTTTCAGTTGTAAATGCTAGCCTGAGGCACTTCTCAAATTTAGGGAGGTCTCTTTCCTGGGTGCTGAGAAGATTGATGAAAGAAGGGAAGTTGCAACCCCTAGCACCTAGACCCGCTAGGACTCAAGGAAAACCGAGACACAAAGACAATGAATATTGTGCTTACCATTAGCACACCGGGCATATGACTGATGACTATAAGGCATTGAGACATGCCATCCAGGATCTAATTGAATCAAAACAAATCATAGACACAGAGAAGAGGGGGAACTAGAAGAAGCCCGGGTACATTAATATGCCCCAACCCTTGTTTATAATTGGGTCTAGCTTGCTCGAGTCGTACGTGTTGAGGGAGTTATATGGAGGTGAGAACATTGCTATCATTCACCCAAAGGGGGCAGATGAAGAAGAGATTCCCGTGGCAATGGTAGATTGTTGGTCCACTGATGACTGTGGAAATAAAGATAATAATCTTGGTGACGAAGAATATGTAGACCTGTGGGGTTTAGACGAGGAGGAAGAGAAGGATGATGAGAAGAAAGATGATAAGAAGAGGGATGATGACAAGAAGGTTAGAGCAGTGACTTGGAGCATAAGAGTAGTTCTGGAGGTTGAGAAACCACAAGATCCCGTGGCAATTTAGAAGGAAAAGGAGCTGGAGAAAGACCCAATAAAAAAAGTAGTTGAAAAGGACTCCGGCTCATATTTCAATATGGGATCTTTTGAGACAATCTTCTTCACATAGGCAGAAACTGGTGGAAGCTTTATGCGAATCTATGGTGGCAACTACCATCTCCCCCACGAAGTTATTAGACATAATAAAAGGAAGCACTGGTGAGAATTTTGTTTATTCAAGCATTGATCTGTCGGCTGAAGGCCGTAACCACAATCGCCTATTGTACATAAGGGTCCAAGTGAATGAGAAGCACACAGCCTGTGTTATGGTGGACGATGGCACCTCCATAAATGTTAGCCCCTTGGTGGCAATGGCAGCTTTCGGAGTCTCTGAGGAGATGCTGAGCTATTCTAACCTCATAATCACAGCCTACGATAACTCCAGCAGACAGGCATCAGGGACATTCAAGGCAATGGTCAAGACGGGGTCGATTGAGATAGAAGTGGAGTTCATATTCCTCCCCATTCTGACCAACTTTTTAGTGCTTTTGGGCGGGCCATGGTTCAATAAGCTTAGGGGAGTGCCATCCACATTACATCAGATGATTAAGATCCCACATGAGGGGCAAGTGGTAACAATTAGAGCTGCGAGGGAGAATCAGGTGTCCATTCTAGAAATTGTAAGGCAGCCTTTTAATGGGTTCTATATGGCCATGATTGGTTAGGAAGAGCACGTCATAAGAAGCCCTCAGGTGGTCAACATGATGAAGAGGATGTCCTTTCTACTCGGAGTTGGGCTGGCCGAGAATTCTCAGGGGCCGCAAGCAGCCATAGCTATGAGAGGTCAGAAATATAGGAAAGGTTTCGGATATGAGGGCACTATAATGAAGAGCAAGAGGGCGGTAGGTGGGATACCTCATATTAAGGACAGTTTCATGCCAGCCATTTTAGTATGCGCCTATACAGGAGAGGCCGAGCCTCAATGGGTGGATGGAAGAATCATACCGAGATTCAAGGTCTTTAACAATGTCTTCAATTGGGACATTTGAATTATCAAGCTAGCAAAGGGTTTTTGGGATGAGGAAATCTGACCAAGGGGACAATCTAGGACCGAGAATCACCCGAAGAAATTATCACCAAGAGGTTAATGGCCACCCGAGTAAAAGGGAAAGGGAAGATGGAAGATGAAGATGCAGGGGAATAGAGTGAAGCTATACAAGGGGGTTGCTGCAGTGCCTCCAAAATGCCAGTTCGATTCACAACTATCGGCTGCAACATCTGTGTTGATAGAGAAATAATTTGATGATAATTTAGATTTTCTTTTTATGCCAGAACTCTTTAATAATGTTGATGACTTTTCCAGTTCAATTAATAATATGAACAGTTTTGCTTACTTGTGCGATGTTTCTAATGATTTCACAATGCATAATCATGATCATGACTGATTCATATTTGACATTGATTCAACTGATGCCATTCCATTTATTCTCGAAACTTTGGAAAATCCAAAGGAAATCTTAATAGCATCTAATGTAACTCTTGAAGAGAGGTTAAAATTTGAGAGAATCTTAAGAAAATATGAAAAGGTCTTTGATTGGACCTACGAAGACATGCTAGGAGTCGATCGAGAAATCACTGAACACGCCATCCCAACGTATCCAGATCACAAACCAGTCAAATAGAAGCTTAGAAGACTTTGGCCAGAATGGGCAGAGAAAGTGAAAAAAGAAATCTACCAGCAGGTTGAGGCAAAATTTCTTATCGAGGTCCAATAACTGACTTGGTTGGCGAATGTCGTGCCGGTAGCCAAAAAGAATGGCAAAGTACGCTTATGTGTGGACTACCGAGATTTGGACAAAGCTTGTCCGAAGGATGACTTTCCACTACCTCACATCAACATGTTAGTAGATAGCGTAGCTGCTTGCATGATGTATAGTTTCATGGACAGGTATGCTGGATACAATCAGATCCTTAATAAGATAGCCGATTGGATCAAGACAGCCTTAATAACTAAATGGGGAACATTCGCTTACAGAGTTATGCCGTTTGGGTTAAAGAATGCAAGCGCAACTTATCAGTGGATGGCTACTCGAATCCTTGATGACTTGATCCATAAGGAAGTGGAGGTATATGTTGATGACATGATGATCAAGTCAGCTACTAGAGAAGCTCACTTTGAGGCTCTAGAGAAGTTCTTTCAGAGGATCAATAAATATAATTTGCAATTGTACCCCAACAAGTGCAATTTCAGTGTCACTTTAGGAAAGCTATTGGGACATGTAGTCAATCAAAAAGGGATTGAAATCGACCCGAACAAGGTCAAGGCCATCAGGGAGATGCCAGTGCCTCAGAAGGAAAAGGACATCAAAAGTTTCTTGGGCAAGTTACAGCATATCAGCAGGTTCATTTTCAAACTCACTACAATTTATGGGCCGATCTTCAAACTGCTCAAAAAAGATTAGCCCGTAGTATGGAATGAAGACTATCAGAAGGCCTTCGATACTATCAGGGAATATTTACTGAATCCTTTAGATCGAAGACCTCCTCAACCGGTCAAACCACTAATCCTGTACCTAGCAATAAAGAACAGCTCAGTAGGTGCCATGACGGCTTAATAGGACGAATACGAAGTTGAGTTTGCAGTCTATTACCTTAGTAAGAAGTTCCTTTCTTATGAGGTCAAATACACAGAAGTGGAAAAGATTTGCCTTGAAGTAATTTGGGCCTTTAAAAAGTTGAGACACTATTTCAATTCTTATAAGGTACAAGCAGTCGCAAAGCAAAACCCTCTCAGATACCTACAGGAGGCTCCCTCTTTGTTGGGAAAAATGGGAAGATGGCTGTTACTACTACAAGAATTTGATGTTGAATATGTCACCCGAAAGACCATTAAGGGATGTGCAGTAGCAAAGTTTTTGGTAGAAAACCCTATCTAAGGAGATTCGTTTGAGTTTAACTTCCCGGACGAGGACATTGTGGCCATCGCAGTATAAGGCTAGCTGTTATATTTTAATGGAGCAGTGGACAGTAAAGGGGTAGGAATAGGAGTCATTTTAATGACCCCATATGATGAAAAACTCCCACTAGCTAAGAAACTGAGGTACAAGGCCACTAACAATGAAGCCAAATATAAAGCTTGCGCTTTTAGGTTAGAAACCTTGATAGCCTTAGGGGCGAAGATTGTAGAAGTCTTTAGAGATTCATCACTAGTGATCAATCGGATTCAGGGTGAATGGGCTATGAAGGAAGAGCGACTGATACCGTATATGAAGCATCTGAAAGGTTTGAGTAGTCAGTTTGAGATGTGTACTTTCCACTTTGTCCCGAGGGATGAAAATTAGTTAGCCGATGCACTTGCAACTTTAGTATCAATATCGGATAATGCAGAGGGGTAGTCATGAAGCCTATTTTGATCTTCAGTTCTAAGAAGCCCAGTTTCAAGTCTAATCCTATCATGGAGGTTGAAGCTGTAGACAAAAAGCCCTGGTACACTGACATCCAGACCTACTTGGAAAAGACAGTATTCCCGAAAGAGGCTACCAAAAAAGACCAAAGATTGAGCCATAAGCTATCAACTCAGTTTATCTGCATAGATGGCGTGTTGTACAAACAACAAGTTGATGGTATCCAATTGAGATGTCTGGATGAGAAATAAGCCTATAAGGTTATGGAGGAAACTCATGTTTATGATTGTGGTGCTTACATGAACGGGTTAACATTGGCAAAGAAGATCACGAGACAAAGATTTTACTGGCTTACCATGGACACAGATTGCTTGAAATACGAGAAATAGTGTCAGTTGTGTCAGCAGTATGCAGATTTGAGGCACTTGCTAGTTTTAAAACTACACAGTTTGATGTCACCTTGGCCGTCTAGCATGGGGAATAGACATTATCGGAGAGATACACCCTGCAGCCTCTAACGGTCATAGATTCATCATAATTGCTATCGACTATTTCACTAAGTGGGTAGAGGCTGAGTCATTCAAGAAGGTTGATGCTCAGGACATGGGCAAGTTCATCGAAAAGAACCTGATATGCAAATATAGTCTCCCACTCCACGTAATATCTGATAATGGGGTATAGTTCATGGTTAAAACAAAGAGGTTGCTGCAGAAATATGGCATTGAGCATCATAAATCCTCTCCATATCGCCTGCAAGCCAATGGGGCAGTAGAAGCTACTAACAAGATTGTTAAGAGGATCTTGGCCAAAATGGTTCAAAACTATAAGGATTAGGCAGAAAAGTTGCCATTTGCGCTCTAGGGCTATTGAACCTCTATGGGGGCCATGTTGTATTCCTTGGTGTATGTGACCTGACTGGTGTTTAGCAAGTATTCTGAATCGACAAGTAATATAGCGAGTATAATTAAAAACCCGCGAATATCGAACCCAAGGAAAAAGGATTGTCACGTTAAACATCTATGGTTGAGTGAAATTGAGATATCCCCAAATTGTTTGGTTGAAAATTCTGAACTAAGCAAGAAAATAAATTAACGAATTAAATATAAAATTGTTCATCAAGAAATTACTCAAGGATGAAATTGGATGCTTAGGAAATTCTATCCTCATAAATGTAATTGAAAATGGGAAAAACAATACCAACATGAATTTCTGGATAACCCAACTAAACCCAAGCGTCCCATTCCGAAGCAAGCTATTCTAATTACATGACATCCCAATGTGGAGCCAGCCATATAACTAGCCTATGCATGAGTCTAAAATCCTAAGTTCGGTTTATTTTCCCAATACGGAGTCAAACAACCCAGAACTTAATTATCTCACTTGCCACTCTAGTCTTAAATCATAAAATTCTGCACTTCTGGATTCCCAATCGGAGTCATCCAAAAGATACAGTAAGAATGATAAAAACTGAATATAAATAATAAGCATTCCCATTCCAGAGCAAGCCTTATGATTAGCATGAGCATAGGTCTAACATCCTAGGTATGAATTAATTTCCCATTCCGGAGCCAATTAATCCAAGACCCATCTAATCCTCACATTTCTAAACTTTCTAAAACTAACATCTATAAATCCAGCGTCCCATTCAGGAGCAAGCAAAAACGATAGATGCAGAGATATAAGAACAAAGTATAAACAAATTACAACAATAATCAGATTTGAAATCAATCATCATTCCGGACTAAATCATAATTAAACCCAATAATCATTATAAATGCAGAAAATATAACAAGAGAAATAAAAGAAATCATGAAAATATTCATTAAATCCATAATTCCAATTACAAAGTATGATTCAAGAACCCCTAATCATGAATAACTACTCTAACATCAAGAATATAAACATAAAGTATGAAAAATTCAAGTTTAGAATACACCCTTGATGAGAGAGAAAATAGATCTTGAAGCTTTTGTTCTTTAACCTTGGAATTCCTTGAATCCTCAAAAATATAAATTTAAACTAAATTAATCTCCATAATTTAAGAACAAAATTGAAAATTTAAAATTAAATCTAAGTGACAACAGTATTTAAGATGAAAATTAAAACCTAAAACAAAAATAAAAAGCAGCCTAAAAAGAAAGCTAAAACTAGCTACAAAATAAAACTCCCTCCCTTTGATGAAGCGCATTTTTTTCTTTTTAAAGTCTGATGAAAAGCACAACTGTGCTTTGTGAAGCACAGCTGTGTTTTTGAACACATTGCTCGTAGGGCTGCGTGGCATGTGCGCACAATCTGGTGGAAAATGGCGCAACACAGCTCTATTTCTCGCCAAACACAGCTGTGCTTTTGGCGTGATTGTGCGCGTTGCCGTTTCTCCATGCGCGCCTCTTGCTGCGTTAACACAGTTGTGCGTTGCAAGGAAGCACGACTGTGTTTTGCGAGGATTCTCGCTGGTGGGACTGAATAGCGCAGCTGTGTTTTTGAAGAAACACAGCTGTGCTTTTAGGCAGTTTTCCTCTTCCTTCACCAATTACTCCTAAAATCAACTTGAACCTCCAATTTAGCTCCGGATTAAAATAAAATGCCTAAAAACATCCCAGAATTTAACAAAAATTATAAAAACATTATAAACTAATAAAATGACAAAAAATAACTAATTAAGATTAAAAATAAATAAATAAAACACATAATTATGCCAAAAAATAACCTAAAATATTAATATAATTGCAACTTATCAACTACCCCAAACTTAAACCTTTACTCGTCCTCGAGTAAATTGAATGAACCACATTCCCAATCATTTCAATCTCAATAAAAGAAAAATAAGGAATCATTCTCAATCAAGGAACAAGAAGATAGGCTTGTAAATACCAATGCTCACTAAATAACAAATAAACACAAGAACATACCAAACAATTTCTGTGTGTGTGTGCCAAAGGCCAAAATAGAATTTTTATCATTTAAAAAAAACAAAACTTCTAGATACAATGTTGGGAACAAAAATCAACTCGAATGCACGAATGCACGAATGGCTTTTCACTTAAAGCTCAATAAACACCATATGCCTCTTCTTACGTACCAAACCTTACTAGAAGGTCAACTCCGCTAAATCGGACATGACAAAACAAAGAATCAAGAGGTCTTCCATTTTGGTTGTAACGTTAGGCTTAAGTAGATTGGCTAACAAAGGAAGATCAACTCACTAGAGAAAAATGGTCACTACCCAAACAAAACCACAATCACCCAACTGTACTAATGAATATTCCCAACCCAATTACATACCATCAAAACAAAATTGGTCTTAAAGACACCTTAGCTCATCAAACTTAGCTCAAAATAATAAATGCCACATAATATTCAACAATGATCACCACAAGGCACCAGTTCAAGTTTTATTAACTTGTGTACCCCAAACTCACATTTTGCTCAGTTAGCTAGGAAAAACTTACAATGCTTCTTCTTCTTTTTCATTTTTTTTTAGAAGTATAAAAACCAACTAGCCATTAACAATTTATGAAGTACTAAATTAGTCCAAAAATCTCAACGAGAACTAAAATTGAGCTCTAATATTCAAAAGACCAATAAACAACTTAAATCACATTCCCCTTTTGTCAACCCCAAATTCATTTCTTTAAATTGGCTCAACTCTCCATTACACACACCAATCAATTTTCAAACAGAAATTTACACCAAAAATTGACAAAAACTAAACTCCCTTTTATCCAAAATACAAACCCATCTTACTAGAGTGGCCACTCTTTAAAGGGGAGGCAAAAATTATTTAAGGCTAAAGGTAGTTTTAATATGTGTAACAATAAAACAAGCACGCATTTAGCATACTAAAATAATAGGCTCAACAGGCTAACAAGAGACTATGAAATTTAGTTAGGAAAAGTCATTTAAAGTAGCTATTCAAAGAAGGATTGCCTAAATCATTTTCTAAGTTATGCCTCATAAAGGAGTCGCTTCGATGGGTAATCAGAAAGGTTCTAGTGCTCTTAGTGAGTTTTCATCTAATCCCCTAATTGTATCTAGATTTTTCTCAAATTTTAAAGACAGGCCCAAAGTGCTCAAAATTTAGAAATTGCAAAGTATAATTAAGGTTTACATATAGTCTAACAAATAAAGATACAAACAGGACTATTTCTCACTCAGCTTAAAATTAAATGAAACACAAATTTCTAAAACTGAGGTCAAAATTATTCACAATTGAGAACTACTAGGATGAAATAAAAATTTAAATCAAGGTTATATCAATAAGAACAACCATAACAATATCCAGATAAAAACTTAGCACAAACACACCACAAACAAAATAAAAAATAATTAAAAACTACTAAAAATTTAAAAAGTTACTCTAAAGATATAAAAAAACACACAACAAACTAAAAAGATACAATAAAACGAAACTAGTTTTGGTTTGAAAAATTAAAATGGTACTCCACCCCAAACTCAAAATGTTGTACTATCCTCAGTGCAATAAAGTGAAGCACACAAAGATATTTTTTAAAAATTTCCCCCCATGTTGTGCAAAAACTCATTGCAATTTAAAAGTAATTGCAATCATCTCAAAAATGGCAAACATAAAATAATTACTATGCAAAACTAAAAACAATGCAAAATTCCTGTATGCCACCTGTGCAAAATAAAGAAAACTATAAACCTGTGCAAAAATCCAATAATCACTGTGCAAAATGAAATACTCTAAAACCTGTGAGATTCATAGCAACACAAATAATATCTATCCTATCACATGGCATTGGCTCAGCCACACAATTTCAAAATATAATAAAGCAAATAAAAATAATATTATGCCTGACTACATCAATTTCATTAACTACAAAACAAATAGATTACAAAATCTGTTATGAAAGGATCACTTCTTGAAAGATATACAATATATCACTGTGGTGGTCGTCTCAAATGTGGGGGAAATACAGTGGAAACAGGTGTAAAAAATCCATGAATCTCACTGCTCAACCTGTCCAACTGTGTAATAATCCTCTGCTGAAAGGCTCCCAATAATGCGTCTCTCCACTCAACTCCCAGGACCATATCTCTGCGCACCTGCTCCATCTGAGTCTCAATGGAAGACAAATGCTCCCAAGCTCTCTGCACTAACAGGTCCATGCCAGAGATCAACTGGTCACTCTGAGTAATAGCTGCTCTGACCTCCGCCAATCCTCTGCTCAACTCATCCAATCTCTCCTAAACCTCTCCTAGAAAGCTGCCTACTCCCTCCTCAACTCACAAAAGGAATCATGAAGCCTGCTAACTGAAGTCTCAAACAGTGTCATCGTAGCAGTCATATAGCACAACTCTGATATCAAAGTCTGGACCACCGAACCATCTAAATATGGAGCTGAGGGTGGAGGGGCCGTGGAAGAAGATGGCTCATTATGCCCCTGAGCATAGCGGCTCATATCTGGAGGGGAGAATGGAATGTCACTCCTCTGTCTCACCCTCCGACTGGAAGTAGTAGTTGTCGCTCTCTATGGAGAAGATGCTGGTGGAGCATCAATATCGGGATCAACTGGCCGGTGGGCACCATTATCAGAGTCGCCCTCTCTATCATCACCAGAGTAATGGGCATCTATCTCCTCCATTCTCCTCAGTCTATATCCACTCTCGGAAGAAGGATCCTCTATAGCAATCCTACACCTGAGTACTACCTCCTCGTCAAGTAAGTATGATGACCTCAGAGGTCGTCCCATGTCAGGAGTAGGCAGGTATAGGGCTCTCATAATTAAGATGATCAATCCACCAATCCCAATCCTCTTCCCTGAAGTAGCTATGGCTCTCTTCAGTTGCTTACACAACCAAGGTACGGCATTAACTCGGATGCCGGTCTCCATAGCATAAAGAAAAAATAAGTCTGGTGTGATCACATTGCTGTGACACCCTGGTCCCATGAACACTGAAGAAGTCATCACTCTATGCAAGTACTAATAGACTGGAGAGTGGAGCTTTGTTGACTTGGTGTTTCTCGCATGAATGTCCATATTGGGCTTCCCGATAATAGCCTAATGTGCAGCTGAATCACCCATAATGTGCACCTCTGCATCCACTGGTAACCTGAAGTATCTATCCAAGTCAGAAATCAATAGAAAATAAGGAGTATTGTTGACTCTAAACTGAATGGTATTTACATCATCCTTAGATAACCTTGGAGAGTACTTAAAAGTACTAAGAAACTCCAATGTTTTCGTAGGATGAGTTGGACCATTCAGAGAAAAGAACTCCTCCCATCCAATGTTCCTTAGCAAAGATAATACCCTCTCTTGAATTCCCAGGTCAATGAGTGTCTTCATACTCATAAACCTACTAGATATAATAATCTTTGCAGCCAGCTTATTGAACAAAGTGTGCTGTGCTGGAGTCAACCAATCAGGAGACGGAATGGGCGTTGATGGTTGCTCCTCTCTATTACGAACCATGGTTCCTAAAAAGAAAGCATAAACTTTGTCCAAAACATTCTTAGTTTCATTAAGTGCAAATAACATATATGGCTAGATTGAAAGAATAATAGCAAAACTCACCAAAACTTCACAACAAAAATTTGCAAAATAAATAATATTTTCTAGCTAATGAAAATGCAAAATATGGAAAATTAAATATCAGGCATATGTATAAACAATTTGAAGTACAAAATCAATGCATAAACTTAGTCAAAATTGGAAAATTGCATAAATTAGAATTTAAAGAAATTAAAAATGAAAAGCACAAGGTGGAAAATAAAAATAAGCACAAGTAATTAATCCCTAAAGTGTATATGCCAAAAATTAATATAAATGCAATTTAATGGAAAATAAGAGAGAGAAATGAAAAGTTTGCTTAATCAATGCCTTATTCGTAGCAAAAATATGTAGGATAAATTCAAAGTTGCATGTAAATAAGAATTTGAAAAAATTGGCATCCAATACAACTCATCCTAATCACATCAATTCGGGAACTAGCAAACATGCATTTGTCTCAATACAATCAAGTATAACTATCAATTGCATCTAAATTAAAAACTAAAGCAGCAGCAAATACTTCTAAAATAAAATAATGCCAAGCACAATCTCAAGCAATTTGAATTTAACTTGCAAAATTTTCTTTCCATATTCATACTATGCATAATGCCCCAATTATCTCAAAACAATTCAGTTCAGAATTCTGAAGCTCAAAATCCCAATTCAGCAAGCTACTTTTCAAGACAAAATGCAAGAACACATCCCATCTAGTACAATTATCATTAAGTTCAAATTCAATTCTAATGGCACCCATCAACTCAACACTGCTAAAAGAGCAATTAAACACAAACACATTTATAAAATCAGGCTCAAAATATGATTACTCAGTGTACAATATGTTCAGATAAAGCTCAATCATTGCAAGTTCCAAATCAGCAATGAGCATGCCAACAGTGACCTATTTGCATGTTCAAGCAACCTGATCCATGCCAACTAAATATGAACATTACGTCAACATATCATATTAACAGAGTTGGGAAGAAAAAATAAACAATTATGTTGCATTTTCACGTAACAACTCCCAAATTTCGACATGAATTTCTCATATAGGCATTTCATCAAGCACCTGGTGAGCAGGATTATAAACCAAAATATTTAGCACAACTTCCTCATCCTAAGCACCCATTAGCAAGAGAAGAACACATCTCAATGCGACGCGCGCCGGACCTCGGGGGCGCCCCTTGACCGCCCGCCTTAGGGCAATTGGGCAAAATGAGGGTCCGTTGACAACTTGCAACGAATTTACAAGTGCGTCTATTTTGGGCAACAAGGAGGTTTCATAGAATCGCCACCCAATAGAACATTGGAAAAGTTCATCTCGCCTCAGTGAGCCTAAGACGATGCATATTTCCATTTTGGGTAAGCCAAAGGGGTCTTGGAGGCAATCACCCCAATAGAACATTGGGAATGACCCTCTAACCCTATGGAGCCTAGGATTTATTAAGTCGTTTGACACAAGAGGTGTCTTGGAGGTCTCGTTCCAATGAGTGATCGGATAGACCTCTCGCCTCATTGAGCCCAAAGACCAGAGATGGGTTCGGGACTTCTCATCTATTTTATACCTTGATTAATTTTACAATTAAATTTTGAGCTTATTAGTTCACTCTCTCTCCACACGATGCAATTTAATTAAAGGCGCAATTATTCAAGTCAAAAGCGTTAATAAATAAATAAAATAAAAACAAAAATAAAAATAAACATTCCAAGATAAATTATAATAATACTAGGAGCGGAATACAACTCCCATTTATAAAAAGTGCGATACATACATAAAACGGGGAATTTATTTATTTTGAGGACTTTGGTCCTCGCACGCATTTATTATGAAAATGATTTTTATGTGACATTTTCATTGGCTAAAATAGGACTTTGGTCCTTTATTTGCAAAAATCACCAAATTAATTAATATAACACATTTGTCCATTTTCATTTAACGCGAAATAAAACAATTTACATAAACATAAAGATAAATAAAAAATAAACGCGTAATTAAATAGATAAATGGCAAAGGGATAAAGAATTAAACCAATTGGAGTCTTCCATGTTGTGCATGACAACCTCCTCTCAAGCTCAAACCATCCCAAGGGCCAAATATTACAATCTCACAAAATAATCAATAATTTAATACTTATAAACAAAGCAAGAATAAATGTAAATGAAGATTAAAATCCAAAAATAAATAAAAACTACTAATATTTTAAAAAACAGAAAATAAAAGATTTTGAAAATAAAATAAAAAAACAAATAATAAAAAGCAAATAAATAATAAATGAAATAAAACAACTTTGAAAACTAGAGATAGAACCCAGGGACAGCCATAAATGATTGACCGACGGGCATCCTTGGGGTGACCGGCGGGTAATAAGTGGATCGTTTACGTGCCGTCACTAAGCTGAGAGATGGGCGTCGGTGATATTATTGCCCGTCGGTCACCTTTGTTCTTAAAAAAAAATTGTAAAAACAAAACTTTTCACAATTTCACAACAAAATGATTTTTCCCTACACAAAAACCGAAAATAAATGCAAATATTTAAAATAAATTAAACAGAATGTATGTCCAGAATATTTACCCTCGGATTTTACCTTTTAGGATGGATTTTTGGATGGTTCGAATCCCGCACGCTTCACGAGAAATGAGCAAAAATCAAGAAAAGAAATTTTGGTTTTTTATTCTTGATAATCACAAAAATGTTCGAATGTTGAAATCTATAAATATTGATGGGAAACTAATCGATTTTAGCTCCCTTGAATTAATTAGATTCACCAAATCAAAATAAAATAAAAATGAAGAAATTTTAATGAGATGAAAAGGCTAGAATCAATAATCAGAAATGGGTTTTTTGGGTAAAAAAGTAACTAAATTCTTCCAACCCCAAAATGGTTCAAAAAACCCTTTTTATATTATTTTTTCTCAAAACCATACGACCGACGGGCATCGAGAGTCCACCGACGAGCGTCTATTGAATCCTTTTTCCTGTAGGAAACAGGATTGATTTTGACGGGCACCAAAATTCCACCGATGGGCGTCAGTTAAATCCCTTTTCCTGTTGAAAATAGGATTCAACCGACGGGCACCGAAAACCCACAGACGGGCATCTGTACGAGGACATGTGTCCGTCGCTCATCTCACCGATAGCCCAGCGAGAGACGGAACTCCCCAGCGAGCGACGGGCGGTTCATGACCGACGGACTGGCCGCCGATGGAGGAAAAATCTTCTTTTCAAGCCCAAAAACACCCAATTTCCTTTTTCTCATTACTGCAAATAAAAATCCATATTTCTCGTGAATCTAGAGGACCAAAGTCTCCGAATCTCATCTGCTCATTCGGAATCAGATATCGATTTCTTCATCGGGTAATCTCTGATCTGGACTACCTCGGGACACGGTGCTTACACTTGCCCACAATTTTAGGGAAACTAGTGCACAAGTGCCTAGATGAGCCAAAATTCAGAGAAGGGAAGAAAACAAAAGGAAGAATAGCGTACCTAAAGCAATCCTTACCTTCTGTGTTCCTTGCCGGGTAGACCTCATCTCAGTCTGCTCAGCGGAGAGTGAATTTGATACAGGTGCCCCTACCGGTCTCGTCTTGACCTGTAAGGTGTTGGTGAGAAGTAGCGTTCTCTAGCTATGACCTCATTATGAGGAGCAGTGTTCTCTAATTGTAGCCTCACTTGCTTCTGCTGGCCTCATCTCGGCTCACACAGCTTTGGGGAGACGTAGTACCCTCTGACTACAAACTCGATTTGCGATTTGTTCTATCGCTGGCGCCCCGCTAACCTCATCTCGGTCTGCACAGTGGTTGGTCTGTACCACTAGCCTCATCTCGGCTTGCACGGTGTGAGATGTAGTGCTCTCTGACTACCACCTCGATGTTAAGAGCAGTGTTCTCTAACTGCAACTCCGATTGTGAAGTTCCCCTGCTAACCCCCATCCGATCTGCAAGGTGCGTAGCACTCTCTGACTACCGCGTGAACTGTGAGATGTAACACCCTCTGATTATAATCTCGGTGTGAAGAGCAGTGTTCTCTAACTGCAACTTCGACTTGTGAAGTTCCCCTGCTAACCCCCATCCAATCTACAAGGTGCGTAGCACTCTCTGACTACCGCGTGAACTGTGAGAGCACTCTCTGACTATAATCTCAGTGTGAAGAGTAGTTGTAACACCCCCATACCCCCGGTAAGGGATATCGGGGCGCCACGTGGCTACATACGTATACATGTACATATACCGTAGCGGAAACATTAATATTAAAAGATAAGAATAATTTGGGCCCAACAAAAAGAGCTCTTATAACATATATATAAACTGTACATAATACAAAAACTTTATACTTGTTACATATTCATTTTCGGTATACATATGTATAACAGTTAACTTTTACATGCCACTTATACTATACTTCCTATGTACATAATGATGTTACTCAAAACATCACCAACCCTAATTCTATAATATACAAAAAGGGTATAACAAAAAAGCTCCTAGTGGCCATCACTTGCAGATGAACGCTTTCACTGGTCCGCACCTGTCAACCTACACGGAAATAAACATCCGTGCTAAGCGATAATGCTTAGTGGGGATGAAAATAATAGAAAGGACTTATTTCCGAAGTCACACATAGATCACACATTTCATATACCACAATCAAATATCTCATGCATATGCATATAACTTTCACACACTTATACAGGGCATATAATCAAATATAGCAATCACCATGTATTCACATACATGTAATCATGTACTTCTATATAGAATATTCATGTATTTAAACATTACTCTCACATGCTGTGTCATTTATTCAGAGCAATATTTTTCATCATCTCAAGTTCACTACACAACATTAATAAGACAAGCCTGAATTCCTTTCATAGTGGATACGGGCAACTCTGGATACTGTTTACAGTATCTTACATATGGAGAATTAACTCAAACTCTATGGAATATACGAGATATTCCGAACTCTGGGCACAATTAAGGCCAACATGTAGCAGCTGCACTCTAGCCCTTTATAAGCATGCTTATCTATCCACTATAACGGTAATCAGGCTCCATAACAACTCATCAACTATAATTCAAGTGCACTCATCAACTTTAGAGGCATTTAGGTCATATACAGTCTTTATTAATCATGTTCAACAACTAAAAGCATGCAACCTTTAAGTTCCACTCACAAACTCTTATATCATACTATTATTTACATATAATGTCAATTGGAAACATTCATATGCTTATTTCATAGGGTTAAATATGAGTTGGACATGCTATGGGAACTTACCCTAAAGTTCGGGTACAATACGGGTTCAATTCGGGAAGAAAAACACATAAAATGGTCAAAATAGAGGGGTGGAGGTTGTCACGAGTCGTCACAGTTGTCACCACTCGTGACAGACTCTCTTGACAAGTCATGAGTCGTCACGGTCGTCACCACTCGTGACAAGCCTCCTCTGTCACGAGTCGTCACAGTCGTCACCACTCGTGACAGACCTCTCTTGACAAGTCACGAGTCATCACGGTCGTCACCACTCGTGACAAGCCTCCTCTGTCACGAGTCGTCACGGTCGTCACCACTCGTGACAGAGCCACAGAGATCCAGACAAAATCCCAACAACATCAATATTGTTTAGGCTAAATGGATATCGAAACGACATTTTTAGGCAAAACGTCCTCCTTAACAAATCTTCCCTAGGATGTTAACTTTCAAATGGGACAATTTTCAAGTCAATTGGACCTCTAAAACTTGATTTATAATCTAAACAACCTATAATGTTCAAGTCACCCGACCCAAACAGGAATGCTACGGTCTTTAACCGTTTCGAGAATCATATGGCCAGAATTAGCTCTAGCTCCCTCTTAGACATTTTTAGCTATGGATCTTAGCTTTCAGATGCAACTTGAGTCAACACAATTGAAGCTTTGTAACGCAACTTATGACAAAAACTATATTCAAAGGTCTAATGAAACCCAAACAGAATTTCTCTAAAATCACTTTTTACACACAAAACCATATGAAAACCATTTAACACAACCAAAACTCATACACCATGATTCAAAACATGATTGCAAACATGTATACATGTATCGTGAGCTCATTACAGGCAGTCAAAATAGATTCACACGCGATCCCTACCTCTAGGACGTTGAATCGCGCTCTCTACTCGGCTCCGACCTTCTCTTTACCTTTATTGGGCCTCTTGTCCACAGCTTCTATACACAGACCATTCAAAATAACAAAGTTACTCTTCTCTCTTACTTTAAATCAAAAACAGAAATATGATAGAAGAAGAAGACCAATACTAACTAAATAGCATTACTTACCTTCTTAGGAGACCTAATCAAGCTTTACTAACCCCTCTCCAAGCTAATCCAAATGAATCACTCAAAACATGTCAAGAAGGAAGAAGAAAGAAAGGGCAAAGCAAGTGAACGGCAGAAACTCAAGGAAAAAGGAAAAGAAAAGAAGAATAATGGCCAAGGAAAAGAAACCAACGGGAATAGAAAAGAGAGAGGCACTTGGTCAAAGCAAATCCAAGAATTAACTAGGTTATTAAATGCTATCTAACCCATTAAATGCATGATTATCTTCTTTTCCTTTTAATTAATCCTAATCTCCTCTCTTAACTCTTAATCTTTCTTAACATAAATTAAATCTATTGCCACTTGTCACTTCCCTACAAAGCCATGTGTCACTCTTCTACAAGCCATAAATTAAAATTTCCAATTTACATACCCTAACACCAGAGTGGTTCTGTCGCGCCCGCGACGCTTGTCGCGCTCGCGACAGGACTCACACACACAACACTAATCTTTCTTGAACAAAAATTCTGTCATTCTTCTAGGGCTATTTCGGGGTGTTACAAATCTCTCCCCCTTAAGAAATTTCGTCCTCGAAATTTCCCCCGCTACCGAACAACTAACTCAAACTATATACTGTATAAACTAATAGGAGGACTTACCAGAAGTTCCGATCAATGCCTCCACATCTTCAGCCGTCATGGCAAATACACATGGCTGATCCTCAGGGAACGGCCTCTCGACTGTCTCCGATGGCAATCTCTCAGCTCTATTTCTTCCTCTCCCACCTCTAACATTTCCAGAAGCATTGCCTTTGTCTTTACTTACTTGTGATGCCATACTCTCTCTTGTTTTAGGGCACTGAGCAAGGAGATGCTCCGTACTACCGCATCTGAAGCAAGCCCCGGTGAGCTTTCTACATTCGCCCCAGTGACGTCTATTACAGTGCTCACATTCTGGGGCCATACTCCCTCTACTAGTAGGCGGTCTCACACT
Source organism: Excoecaria cochinchinensis (assembly GCA_947683425.1). Lineage (NCBI taxonomy): Eukaryota > Viridiplantae > Streptophyta > Magnoliopsida > Malpighiales > Euphorbiaceae > Excoecaria > Excoecaria cochinchinensis. The sequence continues at coordinate 2,221,511 of CANTUQ010000020.1, forward strand.
TCCAACCGAAGTTGGTACTTGTACCGATGCTTGCCCATCTCTTCCTCTTTTTGCTGCTCTAACTCCTTCACCAACATTCTCATCTTCTCTTGGAAATCTTCTTTTCTGCTCTCTCTTTTGCTTTATCAACTCAGATTCCTCCATTTTCATCGCTGCCAACACCAATGGATAATAACCCACCGGTTGTAAAGCAACCATGGCAGCTAACGGTCCTCTTATGCTCTCTCTCAATCCATCTTCGAATTATCTGCACCTGAAGTCATCCGTTAACATCCCTTTCGGTACATATTTACTCAAACGAGTAAACTCTTTATCATATTCTGCAACAGTCATATTCCTCTGCTTAAAAGTTACAGATTCTTTCCACTTGGCATCTCTATATGCTTTGGTTACAAACTTGTCCTTAAACTCTTGAACAAAGAAATCCCAGGTTAACTCCGCGGGCCGTTGAGGATTCCTCAAAACCAACTTCCACCAGTCATATGCTGCTCCCTGCAGCAATGACACGGCGCAAGCTACTCGCTGATCCTGGGGACAACTAATCTCCTCCAAGATTCTTTCTGTCTTCTCAAGCCAGAATTCCGCTATTTCCGATTGATCCAAAGATGTCCCATGGAACTCTTTAGCTCCTCTCTTTCTTATCAAGTCCGAGGGAGTCCTTGGAGCTGTTAGTCTATCTAGGATCTGTACCAACCCTTGCATCAACTCCGGGTTGTCCTGAACAACTCTTGCTCTTTCCTCTCTATCTTGTGCTTGTACACGTGGATCCACTCGAATCGGGTTCACACTGCCTGTAGTCTCTCCTACATGCTCACTCGGGTCGGACTCCATCTAGACCCTACAAAATCAGCATCTGCATTAGGCCACATTCTAGACAACTCAAACATATACACTAGTACTATACTCTATCATCTTATAGTCCTGAACCAATTAACCTACAGCTCTGATACCACTAATTGTAACACCCCCATACCCCCGGTAAGGGATATCGGGGCACCACGCGGCTACATACGTATACATGTACATATACCGTAGCGGAAACATTAATATTAAAAGATAAGAATAATTTAGGCCCAACAAAAAGAGCTCTTATAACATATATATAAACTGTACATAATACAAAAACTTTATACTTGTTACATATTCATTTTCGGTATACATATGTATAACAGTTAACTTTTACATGCCACTTATACTATACTTCCTATGTACATAATGATGTTACTCAAAACATCACCAACCCTAATTCTATAATATACAAAAAGGGTATAACAAAAAAAGCTCCTAGTGGCCATCACTTGCAGATGAACGCTTTCACTGGTCCGTACCTGTCAACCTACACGGAAATAAACATCCGTGCTAAGCGATAACGCTTAGTGGGGATGAAAATAATAGAAAGGACTTCTTTCCGAAGTCACACATAGATCACACATTTCATATACCACAATCAAATATCTCATGCATATGCATATAACTTTCACACACTTATACAGGGCATATAATCAAATATAGCAATCACCATGTATTCACATACATGTAATCATGTACTTCTATATAGAATATTCATGTATTTAAACATTACTCTCACGTGCTGTGTCATTTATTCAGAGCAATATTTTTCATCATCTCAAGTTCACTACACAACATTAATAAGACAAGCCTGAATTCCTTTCATGGTGGATACGGGTAACTCTAGATACTGTTTACAGTATCTTACATATGGAGAATTAACTCAAACTCTATGGAATATACGAGATATTCCGAACTCTGGGCACAATTAAGGCCAACATGTAGCAGCTGCACTCTAGCCCTTTATAAGCATGCTTATCTATCCACTATAACGGTAATCAGGCTCCATAATAACTCATCAACTATAATTCAAGTGCACTCATCAACTTTAGAGGCATTTAAGTCATATACAGTCTTTATTAATCATGTTCAACAACTAAAAGCATGCAACCTTTAAGTTCCACTCACAAACTCTTATATCATACTATTATTTACATATAATGTCAATTGGAAACATTCATATGCTTATTTCATAGGGTTAAATATGAGTTGGACATGCTATGGGAACTAACCCTAAAGTTCGGGTACAATACGGGTTCAATTCGGGAAGAAAAACACATAAAATGGTCAAAATAGAGGGGTGGAGGTTGTCACGAGCCGTCACGGTTGTCACCACTCGTGACAGACTCTCTTGACAAGTCACGAGTTGTCACGGTCGTCACCACTCGTGACAAGCCTCCTCTGTCACGAGTCGTCATGGTCGTCACCACTCGTGACAGACCTCTCTTGACAAGTCACGAGTCGTCACGGTCGTCACCACTCGTGACAAGCCTCCTCTGTCACGAGTCGTCACCACTCGTGACAGAGCCACAGAGATCCAGACAAAATCCCAACAACATCAATTTTGTTTAGGCTAAATGGATATCGAAACGACATTTTTAGGCAAAACGTCCTTCTTAACAAATCTTCCCTAGGATGTTACATTTCAAATGGGACAATTTTCAAGTCAATTGGACCTCTAAAACTTGAGTTATGATCTAAACAACCTATAATGTTCAAGTCACCCGACCCAAACAGGAATGCTACGGTCTTTAACCGTTTCGAGAATCATAGGTCCAGAATTAGCTCTAGCTCCCTCTTAGACATTTTTAGCTATGGATCTTAGCTTTCAGATGCAACTTGAGTCAACACAATTGAAGCTTTGTAACTCAACTTATGACAAAAACTATATTCAAAGGTCTAATGAAACCCAAACAGAATTTCTCTAAAATCACTTTTTACACACAAAACCATATGAAAACCATTTAACACAACCAAAACTCATACACCATGATTCAAAACATGATTGCAAACATGTATACATGTATCGTGAGCTCATTACAGGCAGTCAAAATAGATTCACACGCGATCCCTACCTCTAGAACGTTGAATCGCGCTCTCTACTCGGCTCCGACCTTCTCTTTACCTTTATTGGGCCTCTTGTCCACAGCTTCTATACACAGACCATTCAAAATAACAAAGTTACTCTTCTCTCTTACTTTAAATCAAAAACAGAAATATGATAGAAGAAGAAGACCAATACTAACTAAATAGCATTACTTACCTTCTTAGGAGACCTAATCAAGCTTTACTAACCCCTCTCCAAGCTAATCCAAATGAATCACTCAAAACATGTCAAGAAGGAAGAAGAAAGAAAGGGCAAAGCAAGTGAACGGCAGAAACTCAAGGAAAAAGGAAAAGAAAAGAAGAATAATGGCCAAGGAAAAGAAACCAACGGGAATAGAAAAGAGAGAGGCACTTGGTCAAAGCAAATCCAAGAATTAACTAGGTTATTAAATGCTATCTAACCCATTAAATGCATGATTATCTTCTTTTCCTTTTAATTAATCCTAATCTCCTCTCTTAACTCTTAATCTTTCTTAACATAAATTAAATCTATTGCCACTTGTCACTTCCCTACAAAGCCATGTGTCACTCTTCTACAAGCCATAAATTAAAATTTCCAATTTACATACCCTAACACCAGAGTGGTTCTGTCGCGCCCGCGACGCTTGTCGCGCTCGCGACAGGACTCACACACACAACACTAATCTTTCTTGAACAAAAATTCTGTCATTCTTCTAGGGCTATTTCGGGGTGCTACAAATCTCTCCCCCTTAAGAAATTTCGTCCTCGAAATTTCCCCCGCTACCGAACAACTAACTCAAACTATATACTGTATAAACTAATAGGAGGACTTACCAGAAGTTCCGATCAATGCCTCCACATTTTCAGCCGTCATGGCAAATACACGTGGCTGATCCTCAGGGAACGGCCTCTCGACTGTCTCCGATGGCAGTCTCTCAGCTCTATTTCTTCCTCTCCCACCTCTAACATTTCCAGAAGCATTGCCTTTGTCTTTACTTACTTGTGATGCCATACTCTCTCTTGTTTTACGGCACTGAGCAAGGAGATGCTCCGTACTACCGCATCTGAAGCAAGCCCCGATGAGCTTTCTACATTCGCCCCAGTGACGTCTATTACAGTGCTCACATTCTGGGGCCATACTCCCTCTACTAGTAGGCGGTCTCACACTTCCAACCGAAGTTGGTACTTGTACCGATGCTTGCCCATCTCTTCCTCTTTTTGCTGCTCTAACTCCTTCACCAACATTCTCATCTTCTCTTGGAAATCTTCTTTTCTGCTCTCTCTTTTGCTTTATCAACTCAGATTCCTCCATTTTCATCGCTGCCAACACCAATGGATAATAACCCACCGGTTGTAAAGCAACCATGGCAGCTAACGGTCCTCTTATGCTCTCTTTCAATCCATCTTCGAATTGTCTGCACCTGAAGTCATCCGTTAACATCCCTTTCGGTACATATTTACTCAAACGAGTAAACTCTTTATCATATTCTGCAACAGTCATATTCCTCTGCTTAAAAGTTACAAATTCTTTCCACTTGGCATCTTTATATGCTTTGGTTACAAACTTGTCCTTAAACTCTTGAACAAAGAAATCCCAGGTTAACTCCGCGGGCCATTGAGGATTCCTCAAAACCAACTTCCACCAGTCATATGCTGCTCCCTGCAGCAATGACACGGCGCAAGCTACTCGCTGATCCTGGGGACAACTAATCTCCTCCAAGATTCTTCCTGTCTTCTCAAGCCAGAATTCCGCTATCTCCGATTGATCCAAAGATGTCCCATGGAACTCTTTAGCTCCTCTCTTTCTTATCAAGTCCGAGGGAGTCCTTGGAGCTGTTAGTCTATCTAGGATCTGTACCAACCCTTGCATCAACTCCGGGTTGTCCTGAACAACTCTTGCTCTTTCCTCTCTATCTTGTGCTTGTACACGTGGATCCACTCGAATCGGGTTCACACTGCCTGTAGTCTCTCCTACATGCTCACTCGGGTCGGACTCCATCTAGACCCTACAAAATCAGCATCTGCATTAGGCCACATTCTAGACAACTCAAACATATACACTAGTACTATACTCTATCATCTTATAGTCCTGAACCAATTAACCTACAGCTCTGATACCACTAATTGTAACACCCCCATACCCCCGGTAAGGGATATCGGGGCGCCACGCGGCTATATACGTATACATGTACATATACTGTAGCGGAAACATTAATATTAAAAGATAAGAATAATTTGGGCCCAACAAAAAGAGCTCTTATAACATATATATAAACTGTACATAATACAAAAACTTTATACTTGTTACATATTCATTTTCGGTATACATATGTATAACAGTTAACTTTTACATGCCACTTATACTATACTTCCTATGTACATAATGATGTTACTCAAAACATCACCAACCCTAATTCTATAATATACAAAAAGGGTATAACAAAAAAAGCTCCTAGTGGCCATCACTTGCAGATGAACGCTTTCACTGGTCCGCACCTGTCAACCTACACGGAAATAAACATCCGTGCTAAGCGATAACGCTTAGTGGGGATGAAAATAATAGAAAGGACTTCTTTCCGAAGTCACACATAGATCACACATTTCATATACCACAATCAAATATCTCATGCATATGCATATAACTTTCACACACTTATACAGGGCATATAATCAAATATAGCAATCACCATGTATTCACATACATGTAATCATGTACTTCTATATAGAATATTCATGTATTTAAACATTACTCTCACGTGCTGTGTCATTTATTCAGACCAATATTTTTCATCATCTCAAGTTCACTACACAACATTAATAAGACAATCCTGAATTCCTTTCATGGTGGATACGGGTAACTCTGGATACTGTTTACAGTATCTTACATATGGAGAATTAACTCAAACTCTATGGAATATACGAGATATTCCGAACTCTGGGCACAATTAAGGCCAACATGTAGCAGCTGCACTCTAGCCCTTTATAAGCATGCTTATCTATCCACTATAACGGTAATCAGGCTCCATAACAACTCATCAACTATAATTCAAGTGCACTCATCAACTTTAGAGGCATTTAAGTCATATACAGTCTTTATTAATCATGTTCAACAACTAAAAGCATGCAACCTTTAAGTTCCACTCACAAACTCTTATATCATACTATTATTTACATATAATGTCAATTGGAAACATTCATATGCTTATTTCATAGGGTTAAATATGAGTTGGACATGCTATGGGAACTTACCCTAAAGTTCGGGTACAATACGGGTTCAATTCGGGAAGAAAAACACATAAAATGGTCAAAATAGAGGGGTGGAGATTGTTACGAGTCGTCACGGTTGTCACCACTCGTGACAGACTCTCTTGACAAGTCACGAGTCGTCACGGTCGTCACCACTCGTGACAAGCCTCCTCTGTCACGAGTCGTCACCACTCGTGACAGACCTCTCTTGACAAGTCACGAGTCGTCACGGTGGTCACCACTCGTGACAAGCCTCCTCTATCACGAGTCGTCACGGTCGTCACCACTCGTGACAGAGCCACAGAGATCCAGACAAAATCCCAACAACATCAATTTTATTTAGGCTAAATGGATATCGAAACGACATTTTTAGGCAAAACATCCTTCTTAACAAATCTTCCCTAGGATGTTAACTTTCAAATGGGACAATTTTTAAGTCAATTGGACCTCTACAAATTGAGTTATGATCTAAACAACCTATAATGTTCAAGTCACCCGACCCAAACAGGAATGCTACGGTCTTTAACCGTTTCGAGAATCATAGGGCCAGAATTAGCTCTAGCTCCCTCTTAGACATTTTTAGCTATGGATCTTAGCTTTCAGATGCAACTTGAGTCAACACAATTGAAGCTCTGTAACTCAACTTATGACAAAAACATGTATACATGTATCGTGAGCTCATTACAGGCAGTCAAAATAGATTCACACGCGATCCCTACCTCTAGGACGTTGAATCGCGCTCTCTACTCGGCTCCAACCTTCTCTTTACCTTTATTGGGCCTCTTGTCCACAGCTTCTATACACAGACCATTCAAAATAACAAAGTTACTCTTCTCTCTTACTTTAAATCAAAAACAGAAATATGATAGAAGAAGAAGACCAATACTAACTAAATAGCATTACTTACCTTCTTAGGAGACCTAATCAAGCTTTACTAACCCCTCTCCAAGCTAATCCAAATGAATCACTCAAAACATGTCAAGAAGGAAGAAGAAAGAAAGGGCAAAGCAAGTGAACGGCAGAAACTCAAGGAAAAAGGAAAAGAAAAGAAGAATAATGGCCAAGGAAAAGAAACCAACGGGAATAGAAAAGAGAGAGGCACTTGGTCAAAGCAAATCCAAGAATTAACTAGGTTATTAAATGCTATCTAACCCATTAAATGCATGATTATCTTCTTTTCCTTTTAATTAATCCTAATCTCCTCTCTTAACTCTTAATCTTTCTTAACATAAATTAAAACTATTGCCACTTGTCACTTCCCTACAAAGCCATGTGTCACTCTTCTACAAGCCATAAATTAAAATTTCCAATTTACATACCCTAACAACAGAGTGGTTCTGTAGCGCCCGCGACGCTTGTCGCGCTCGCGACAGGACTCACACACACAACACTAATCTTTCTTGAACAAAAATTCTGTCATTCTTCTAGGGCTATTTCAGGGTGTTACAGTAGTGTTCTCTAATTACAACTTCAATTTGTGAAGTTCCCCTGCTAACCCCCATCCAATTGCAAGGTGCGTAACACTCTCTGACTACCGCGTGAACTGTGAGGTGCAGCACTCTCTGAATACAATCTCGATGTTGTTGGAAATTCCTTGCTAATCCCCATCTGATCTGCAAGGCATGTAGTACTCTCTAACTACACCATGTGTTTTGAGGTGCAGTACTCTCTGACCACAGTTTCTGCTTGTTGGCATTTCCTTGCTAATCCCCGTCCGATTTGCAAGGTGAGTGCCTGGTTGAGTATAATTTTGAAGGACATAATGCTTGGTCTTTCCATCCTTCAATGTGATTGATGTCCATCTTTGGACCGATGTTAAGCAATGTTCCTGTGTGGCAAAGAATTTTTGTTAATTCCTATGTGAGTTATCCATGTTTAATAGGCTCATAAATGATTTTGTATTACCATTTATTATTTATTATCATTTTCTGTGCATCATTATATTTTTTTTTATGATTATATGGTCATTTAGCTTTAATGTAAATAAAGAGAAAGTACTCGGTTATCTTTAATATAAGTAAAGCACAAATAAAGATAGAAAGAGATAAAAACATGTAAATCTGATAGTAAATGTTTTTCACTAAAGCTCAATTTTGCACAACGTATATACAACTGTGATAATAATAATAAACAAAATGCAAAAAAATTGTCATCCAAACTCCCTGAATGACTATAATGGCGGATAATCTGTGAGCTCCTCCTCGGGGTAATCATCATCATCAGACAGATGTATCGGCTGAGGCTGAGGCTGAGAGGTAGAAGGTCCGGCCCCTAGAAGTGGAAGGCTGGCTAGAAAGACCTGCTGGGTCTGCCTGCTGAGAGTCCCATACTCTAACCATGGGCTGGAACCTAGGAGGAACTACCACCGACACAGATCGTGGCTGTGGTCTCTCAGAACTCTGCTGCTGAAACTGTACCCGAGTGTATCCATCGAGGAAGGGTTGCACGCACACTGTCATGAAGCGCAAGGTGTCTGTGATCATCCCCCTTAGCTCCTTGAAGGCCCTGCTCAACTAGCGGGTCTACTCAAGAGAAGCAGTCCCCATACGATCTAGCCTCAGCTCTGTATGCTCCCGAAACTGTCGAATAGACTGGGCAAGGGGAGGAATGACCCCCTCCAACCCCTGGAATCAGAACCTGAGAGAGTCGAGTGACTCATCTATCATCTGAAGAGTCACATCGATCCTCTGAGCCGCCTTGTCCTGAGATGTCCTCAACTCCTGTCTCAGCTGCTCTATGGGCCTCTCCTGCTCCTATGCTATATGCTCTATAAGCCGGGCCTATTCCTGCCCCACATGCTCTATGAGCCTGGCCTGCTCCTGGACCATATGATCGATGAGCTTAGCCTGCTCCTTGACCATGCGCTCAATGAGCCTCGCCTGCTCCTGGATGGTGGCCTGCTGCTGGTCTAGCCTCTTCTGTGTGAGCCTATCCCTCTCCCTAAACTGCTCATAGAGGACCCTGTCCCTCTGCTCCTGCCTGCGCTCAAAAGATGTAAACATGGAGACTATGAGCTCGGAGATGTCAGGCTGTGATGGCTGAGGTGGAACAAGGTCGGGAGTCTGCTCTGGTGGTGGAGCTGTGGAGGTAGAGGCCCCCGGGTCCCCTCTGGTGTAAGGGTGGAACCTCCCTGATGGTCGGAGAGTGGTCCGCTATACCCTCGAAGTTGGAGGAGGAGTGGGGTTCCGCGCCCTCAGTGCTAAAGGACTGCCAAACAGGTCATCCATGGCGAACTCCACCTCGAAGTCTGAGGGAGTCCTAGGCTGCTCCTCCTCTGGCTATGGCTGTGGTGGTGGTCCCTCCTGGTAGTCCTGATGCTGGGGAGGCTGACCCTCTAGATACTGTGGATGTGGGGGCTGCTGCTCCTGTGGCTGCTCTTGTGCCGGTGCTAGGAAAGGGAGAGCAAAAGCATGCCGGGTCTCATGAATGGTAAGGAGCCTAAATGCCTCGGCCTGTCCCGGTACCTGTAGCACCATCCCCATCTGCACGGCGGTCGGTGCGTCTACATATATGCCCTCATCTAAGGCATCCCTAAGCCTGTCCGGGCCAACTCCCAATCCCAATAATAGTCTACTGATGACTCCTCCAATAATCACCACCGGGGTTGTCCCCCTGGAAACCCTCACCATGTTAGCCAAAATCTCATGGCTAACATTAAGACGCTGGCCTGCTACCATGGCCCATAGGCTCCAGATCTCTGCAGCATTGAGCAACCCTGGGTTACCAGCCCGTCCTGCCCCCGCCAAAAGTGCATCGACCTCACCTGCCATCCCTAAGGCCTCCAGGAATGGCCTAGAAATGAAGCAACTGGCTCGGAACTCCACCTAAGCCAGTGCCTTATACCTCTATCTATCATTAGGGCTCATCCAATTCGGGGCCTGTGGCTCGGGCTATCCCTGCGGAACACGTCGTCGAGGCGGCATCTTGTAAGAGAAAAATTATGCAATTAATTCAATATAATGGCCGCAAATGGGCCTGATTTCAAAGATGAGACAATTCGGGAATCACCCAGGCAAGGATGGTCTGGCCCAAAAAGAAATAAAATAAAATAAAAACAAAATAAAAATAAAATTTTGGGCAGCATCCCGGTAAAGATATGCCCAACTTCATGTATAAGAAAGGCAAGAAAAGAGAACCACAGGCCTCGGGCGGCAACAGCGGCACAACATTTATTGAATTCATAGTTAACACATGAATAAGAATATCTTATTTCTAGATATGCCACAATATTGTAATTAAATGTCATTTTATATGGAAGCTTGCTTTATTAAAGAGCATGAAGGCATTAAAATTCAAGGCAATAAGAATACTCATGCAAGGCTAATCAACAATCCAAGTAAAAGAAAAACATATACCAAAGCGATATTAAAATTAATCATGTAAACAACATCTAATGCTAATTATTAAGGTAAATTATTTACACTAACAACACTCAATAATAAATAAAATAAGAAAATTAAACTTTATTTAAGATAAAAAAAGAAAGCATAATTAATTACTAACCTGTAGTTCGCAGAAAAGTGAAACTCGATGAAAAAGCAGTAAATATACTCCGACAGGTGCCCGGTAATGCGAGGAACGTAAAAATATAAATAAAAATGTGAAAAGATGTGAAAAAATGGAGAAAATAAGCAAAAAACCGCAACGAGGGACGGTTGAAAGAAGAAAACGAAAAGACAAGAGGCAAAAAACTGTCTGCCCGTCGGTCTGTCAACGTATATATAGTTTTCATAACCGACGGGCTAGGCATCTCCAGGAGTGACCGACGGGTTCACCGTCTGTCGTTCCACATGCCCCCATTAAATGCGTAATAAATGCGCGTGATGAATGCAATGTTAACGCATGCATCTGCCAGGTGGACGACGACCGACGGGCAGGCCACCTGTACTGAGTCACGGGCAGGCCGTCTGTTGAGCTTCACTATAAATTTTACCATTTTTCTTGGACTTCGTGCCCCCTCGCTTATTTTAACCATTTGCTACCTTCAATCTTTGACTCTCAAAGGATGACTTCTTCCCTTTTACAAAGGATGTATCGTATCTTGGACGATTCTTGCACTTGGGACAACAACATCCTCACTACCTGTCTGGGCTAAAATATTTATGCAGAGACAAAATAGACCACAACCTTCTCTTAGCTGCAACCCATTTCTGGAAACGCTTTCACGTTTTCAAGTTCACTTATCAGGAACTGTGCCCTCTGCCTGAGGAGTTCGCTGCCATCACCAGAGCATGGTATCCTCCTAATGCTCTGCCTTGCATCCCCCATTGTGGTTTGATTCAGACTCGAGATATCGGCCTATCTCTGGGTATAGCTCCTACTGAAGCTGCTCGATTGGTCCCATAGGGTCCCACATTTTCCTTAGAGCCAATGATCGAGGCGCTGGAGAGATTTTTTGATGTCCCTACATATCGAGTAAGCATTGTCTTCTTATTCTGCATGATGAGCCTCTTGACCGTAACTTCAAGAGACTTAGTTGGTGATCCTCGCCTGTTCGGGGTTCTAGATGACTTTCATCGCGGGTTGTCTCCCTTTCCCCTTATTCTGGCTAAAACCATTCTGGGCTTGGATTCTATTCACTGCGGCTCTACCACTTCGTTCACTGGGAGCCCCTTATTACTCCAGGTACGTCATTATTTTAAAAGGTAGTGCGTCCCTTCACTAGCTTTTCTTAGCGGGAAGTACGTCCTTTCGGATTTTCACACAACCCTATGCCTTATTTTTGCCTGAAGTAAACCCAACTTACTCTAGCGGCCTATTTTTTTTTAGATATGGTTGCAGGAGAAGCCGAAGATTCTGTCAGAACCACCTCCCCAAGTCATTGGACAATATTCACTGAGACACTTCCTCCAGCGTCAACGACTGTATTCACTTGTAACTCTTGACAAAGGCATTGCTAGATTTGGTGAAATATCAGATGATGACATCAACTTCATGCCTGCTTGGCTTCCTCTGTCTCATGCAGCCATTAATGGATCATCGAGGTGCGTTCCCCTATGCGGGCTTCGTCAAGCCACCTTCTGCATTACAGCCCGATGTGCTCGTCAACTCGGGATGACCCAGGACGTGGTAAGAGTCCCAATATTCTTTCGGGGAGGAGCTTTTTCTACTGCTTTCGCTTCTCGCTATCATGAACTGTGGAGCCAACTTCCAGTGAAGACCATCATACCTCGATTCGGAACTCATTCCGTGGCCTCCACTAGTGAGTATAAGAGATGGGTCCTCAGTCCAGTGTCTGACAATAGGACACGAGGACTTAAGCGTCTAGCCGGCGAAAGTAGCGGTAGAGCCTAGTTTAGTTTAAATTGTACACCCTTTTGGGTATTATGTTTCTTTTCAAAGCAGAACTATAAAATGATGAAAATGAAAAGAGTAATTCTTATTTTATTTCGCCAAATTGTGTACATTTCCATAGAATTTCAACATACATGATCAGTATTTGACATTAACTCGGCTGTGTAAACCATATTAATTCATGAAACCAAATTTCGATAGCATCAACTCCTGTTACCAATTGGCCCTCTCGGGTTTTCTCGATTGGACATTTTCTCTCATGGCTCTAACTTTTGCACAGGATGCCTTTTTTTGGTTATCACCCTGCCGAGGCGCCAAATTTTAGCAAGGCCGCCTTTTTTCAATTTTTGACCCGCGGGGCATTTTATTCTCTTCTTTTTATTTTATAGTCTTTAGTCGTGGAACCTTTTGAGTCTATCTATGTTGACCGGTTCCTTAAATTCGTTGCCATCACTATCCGACAGGATTGTAGCTCCTTTTGACAGCAGTTTCTTGAGGATGAACGGCCCTTCCCAGGTAGGTCTGAACTTCCCTCGTATATCCGCTACCCCAGGTCTCATTTGCTTAAACACCAAGTCTCCCTCCTTCAATGGATGCTTCTTAACCTTCTTTCCAAAGGATAGGGCGACCCTTTTCTGATAGACCTGGTTGTGGTAGTAGGCTCTTAATCTACTCTTGTCCAGCAGGTTCAGATGTTGTAGCCTTAACTGTGCCCATTCAGCTTCAGGAATCTAGGCCTCCCATGACTACCCTTAATGATTTGAGCTCTACCTCAACTGGTAGCACTGCTTCTATTCTATATACCAGAGAGTACGGCATAACACCCGTAGACGTCCTCACCGATGTCCTGTAGCCCCAAAGCACGAAGGGTAACTTCTCCGCCAAATCTTTGTAAGTTTAGACAATTTTGGCTAGGATCTTTTTGATGTTCTTATTAGCGGCCTCTACTACTCCATTAGCCTACAGTCGGTATGGAGAAGACTAGTGATGCTCAATCCCATACTTCTCGTGTCACACCCCAAAATAGCCCTGGTCGGATTGTGCATGCTAAGTCGGGATCGGAAAGGTATTTCAGTAATTTGTGCATGATAATTTGGATAATAAGGACTTTTTGGTAAATAATTAATTAAGTAGGTTAAGAAGAGAAGTGTTAGTGTATGCTTGTGGTGTATGGAAGTAGGATATGAGTGGGTTATTGGAAATGTTTGGGTATGACTCAAGTATGGTACCATGGTTGGAAAGTTTAAGTGGAGTTTGGGGTCCATTTGGATGTTGCCAAGTGGCTTGTTAGGTGAGCATTGAAAGAAGAAAAAAGAAGAAAGGAAAAAGGAAGAGAGAGGGAACACAGATTGCATTCCCGTTCTACCTCTCACACCTTCCCATCTTCTTCTTCTCCTCTTCCTTCTCTGCTTTTCCTTTCTTTCTCATTTGGCTTGGAGTTGTGTTTGGCTTGGATTGTGCTTTGTTTGAAGAGGTGAGTTGGTTTAAGATTTGTTACGTGCTGTGTTTCTTCTTCCTGGTTTTACTTCAGTTAAGGTTTGGCTAAGGTCTTTGTGGGTTCCTTGTTTGTGCAAGCCTTGGATTGTAAGAAGAAGCAAAGTAAAGGCAAGGAAAGGATTGAGGACTGATCTTGAAGCTTAAAGTGTGATTTTGGATCTTCAATTCCAGGTTTGGGAGTATTTTGAATGCATGCAATGTTTGGAAGCTTCTGTATTCTTCAATCTCAGCATGTCTCTGCCCTATTTCTCACTTAGATGTATATGTGTTTGCATTGTTTGATTTCTAGAATATGGTGTGCTTTAGCATGTGAATGCGTATGATTAATGTTAGTAAATGTGTTAGTAATGCATAATAGGAATTGAATTGAAGTTACTGAGCTTTGGGTTTTGAACTTACTGTATTTTTAGGGTTTATGCTCTATAATGGATTAAATGTGTTTAAGCATGGTTTTGATTGTTTGATTGTTGAATTAATTGCAATCATCTTGTTTATGCTGTTTGGAAGATCGATTGAAAGGTAAGATGAATTTGGTGGTGTTTTGAATTAGATTGAAAATAATTTTATTGAGTTCTTTGGATTTCTGGGTAACGATGGAAAAATCTGCATGTTTTCGATAGCGGGGAAGAAGAAGGAGGCGGCTCACGCGACGTGAGCTATGCTCACGTGACGTGAGCCATGCTCACGTGACGTGAGCCATGCTCACGTTAGGTGAGCCATGCTCACGTGACGTGAGCCATGCTCACGTTAGGTGAGCCATGCTCACGCTACGTGAGCTATGTTCACGCGACATGAGCAATGCTCACGAGGCGTGAGCTATGCTCACGCCACGTGAGCAATGCTCACGAGGCGTGAGCTATGCTCACGCCACGTGAGCCATGCTCACGCGACGTGAGCAACCTTCACGTGACGTGAAGGTTGCTCAGGTCTCCCGACTCTTCTGTTTTGCTTCTATTTTTCTTTCCCCTAGCGACCAGTTTTTATAAAATGATTTCCAAACGCTTTTTAATGGTATTTTCCTTTACTGTGTGCTATATTACCTTACTGATATGATTGATTATCCCAATTTGTTTTGTATTAATAATATGTTATCTATGATAAGTTATATGTGGTATTTTGGAATAAGTTTTGGATTACACTGATCCTGTTAAATGACTGTGGGATTTTAACTGTATGGTTTGGATTGAGATATGCCTATTGTTGTGATCTTTATTGCATGTCATATTTTGAATGCGAAGAATTTATGAGGGTTAACTTTCTGACTGTTTAGTTCCAAACATGTTCTGTCTTAATGAAAATTATGTTGCACATATCTTTAGTCTATTTCTTCTTTAAGAATAATTTGCCATACTTAAGATTATGTTGTAACTTTCCCCGATTAAGATGATGCGTTTTTGACCATTGGCATAATATGATTCCACATGTGTTCCTGACATGCTTGAGTACGATGAGTATTGTTAAAATATGATTGATGGAATTTTCGCATGCTCCAGACTATAACTTGAATGAGGTATGATTGATATTATGTTATGCTATATTTATTTGAATAATATGGTTAATGTCTGAATGCATTGTTATGCTTTAGCCTTGGAACTCATTGTGTTATGTTAAATGTAATTTGGATTATGCATGATTTATACTTAGTTATCTTCACCTAACGCATGTTTAGGATTTTGGTATTGATAATCATTGGCAAAGTAGTATTTCTATACCTGATTCTTAACATGCTTTAGAACATTGTTTAGTGTTAAAGGTGTTGACTGTATTATGTTTTGCAATGAGAATTGTATGATATATGACCAACTTTATGAGCATATTTATATGTCTATCATTCTCTAGTTTATGCATGATGTATATATATTTATGCATTATGCGATTCGAAGCGTGAATTGTTTTATGCATGACCTGTGAGAGTCAGTCTAGTGGATAGTTAGGCATGCCTAATAGAGTCTGTTAGCTGCAGCCCATAGTTCTGTTTGGACCCCGATCAGGTCCCCGTTTGGTTCCTCGCGAACCCTTTTCTGTATTGGATCTTGTTTAAGGTCCCTTTTGAAAATATCTGTGAAAGTTAAAGTATAATGGTTTAATTGATTCGTACCCGTAATGTACTGTCTGTAATCGGCTCGTACCCGGAAAGTACTGTCTGTACACTCGTTATCCACTACCTAGAGTCAGCAGGTGTTCTTTGAATGTTTATTTGAACTGCTCTGATCTGATTTGGCTATAAATGGATTATCTGAATGAGTATATCGATGTAATGTATATCGGATTTTTTCTGAATGAATATGATTATGAAATACTGATTTTATGGCTTTATTATATGAGCATGTTTATATGGATATGTTTTAGCCTCTAAATGTGATATCCGTTTGAGCATGATAAGGATTTCAGGAATCAGTTTATATGTATATGAATGTGACTATGGGCTTCAGAATGTATGTCTGTATTAAGTAAGCATGATTTTATATCTAACATGATTATCCGTACTTGTCATGTGATTTGTTATAAGTTTCTGAATGCTTTGAAATGATTCGATTGATGTATTTAAGTATATGACTTAAGCATAGTTTTGTTATATATATTAGCATGTGAACCGAAGCAGTTGTGATGGTAAGTATGTGATGATTACTGTACTTTCTGCGTGTTAATGATATGAATGTAATGTTATGTGATTATGCTTTCAGTCTCTGCTATTAGAGTGTTTTCGCTTGATACTTTATATATGAGAGTTGCGCAGCGGTAATATGATGCTTTGGATTTTGTACCTTGGATTTTGACTAGTGTGTGTGTTTAGCATGTCTAAGTATGTTGGTTAGCTAGCATTCTTAACATGATGGTTTGGTTGTCAGTTCAGGCATGGGTACTTAGTTATGTCAATTGCATGTGTAAAGCTTATGTGACTCCGCAGGGTTGTTACCACTGTAGGTTTATGAATGTATTATAGTATGTAGTTCTGCATGATGATCCTTGTATCGTGTATTGTTTTATGTCTGTTTTGGCCTATTCTTGACATGAGTATATGTTATGGTTATGAGTTATCGAATGAATGCCTTTACTATGCCAGCATGATCATATTTGTTATGAATATCCGCATTTGTCATTTGAATGTGTTATGCCTCGGCGACTATTGTGAATGGCCGTCCATTTTCTTGTGTGTTCTCCCCACTAAGCGTTTATCGCTTAGCACGGATTTCCTTTCCGTGCAGGTGGCAGGTTGGGTTCTGTTCGAGTCACGCTTCTGCAGGGTCGGCCACATAGGAGTTAGAAGTTCTGTATTTTGTTCAGCTTTCGTATTTCAGCTTTTGTAATTCTGTAGTATTGTATATGTAATTAATTATGTTTTGATCTTGAGTTTTCTTTTGGGAATGTAATAGGTAGTATGTTTTTATGTTTAGTTATTCCTTTGTTTTATTATTTCGCTTATGCTTCCGTTGAATGGTCATATGTATGCCTCTGTGTATGCTTCAGCTTAGTGTCTGCGTGTGCGTAAGTTATTGCATGATCAATCCGTGCCTGCAGGTAAGGTAAGTTTTTAATTAATCCGTATTTTTGTATGCATGTTATGTAAGATAGTATGCTTCCGTATTGTGCACGTGCATATCTGTATGAGTGAGCGTCAGGTAGCGCGTCCGTCCGCGTCCTTCCAACCGGGACGGCGATGGGGGTGTTACATCTTGAGTAGTTTCCTTGTTTCTCCCATAAATTGGACCCCGTTATCAGACACTACATGATGGGAAAGGCCGTATCTGCAAATCAAATTATTGTCAATGAACTTTGCCATATCCCGTGCATCAATCTTCTTAAAAGACTCCGCCTCTTCACATTTGGTGAAATAGTCGATGGCGACTATAATGTATCTGTGCCCATTGGATGCTATAGGACGGATCTCCCCAATAATATCTATTCCCCAGGCTGCGAACGGCCAAGGTGACATTAAGCTATGTAGTTCTGATACAGGCAGGTGTCTCAAATCCGCATATTGTTGGCACAGCTGACACTGCTTCATGTACTTTGAACAATCATTATCCATAGTGAGCCAGTAAAACCCTTGCCTCATGATTTTCTTTGCCAGCGTCAACCCATTCAAATGTGCTCCACACACACCTGCATGAGTTTCTTCTATCACCTTCCGGGCCTCCTTTTCATCCAGGCATCTCAACTGAATGCCGTCGGCCTGTCTCTTGTACAATGCCCCGTTTATGCATATGAACTGAGTAGACAGCTTGCGAATCATTCTTTGGTCTTTTTCAGTAGCTTTTCTAGAAATGTCGTGCTTTCCAAGTAGTTCATGATATCGAAATACCACGGCTTTCCATCCGCTACCTCTATTTCCATTGTTGGCTTGATCTCAAAGCTAGGCCTCCAAGAACTAGAGATTAGAACTGGCTTCATGGCTACTCCTTCCGAATTGTCCCACATTGACACTAAAGTTGCAAGCGCGTCAGCCAATCAATTTTCGTCCCTCGACACGAAATGGAACGTATAAGTCTCAAACTGACTGCTTAGCTCCTTCACTTATTCAATATACGGTACTAATCGTTCTTCTTTGATAGCCCATTCTCCCCGAATCTGGTTGATTACTAAGGATGAATCTCCAAACTGTAACATCCCTTACCCATACATAGGCGATCCCATCCAAAATGGAGTGAGATGCCGTAGGAGTAAAGGCGCCACCACACAGATATAGAAATATACATGCATTCATACGTAAATATACATACCACAATACAGGGTAAATTAAAACTTTACAAGATCATTCATGAAAGCTGATCATGCATTAATATAATAGAAGCATTACATTACTGTTCTGATCAACTGAGAGATATAAAAGATAATTACAACTCCCAAAATTACATATACAAAAGCGGAAGCTATTACAAAATCATATGAGAGTTCTATACAAAAAGAATCCTCAAAAGGTACAAAAATAAGCCCTACACTAAGACCCTGCTGTGTTGGCTTTGATGGCGACGACTCTCCCAAAAGCGATTCCTTCCGCACCTGCACAGGTAAACACACCATGCTAAGCAATAAGCGCTTAGTGGGGAAACACACAAATAGCATAAGGACAACCATTCACAACGGTCATCAAGGCAGTTCACATGTGTACATACATATAGCCATTCATCAGAAGGTTCATAACAATAATCATATTCTCATAGCAGATTATACTTTTCATCATTGAATCCATAAGAATAAACATATGTTTTCTCATATATCGATTCATACAAACACTTTAACCATTGAAACACCTGCTGACTCAAGGTAGTGGATAACGAGTGAACAGAAAGTACTTTACAGGTACCAACCGATTACGAATCGAAAACCATTTAAATATTCATTCACAAACACTTTCAGAAGGACCTTAAACAAGATCCAAACATATTACAGAAGTCCGCGAGGAACCGGACAGGGACCTGATCGGGGTCCAAACGGAAAAATAGAAGCTGCAGCAAAGACTCTATTAGGCATGTGTAGACACCGGGTCCTGAGTAAGCCTAGATCGAAGTTACCCAATGATGATAAGTGCCTTCACAGGCTTAAAAGGTTAAAAGTGATGATTTTCTCATCAAATTTGCATTTTAGAGTGAAAAATTAGAAAATGATAAAAAAATATTTAAAAAATTAATTTTGAAAAATGGGGGCTTAAAATTATGGTTTTTTTAGTCAATTTAAAATTTAAAAAAAATAGAAAAAAAAAATAAAAAAATAAAATAAAATTTTTTCGGACCGCGAGTGTCGGGCGCGGCAGCGCGCAGGCGCGCTGGCGCCCAGCACGCCGACGCCCAGGCGCCCAGCGCGCTGGGCGCGATTTGGCGATGCGCGGCGTCGCCAATGCCGCGCGTCGCTAAAGAGCGACGCGCAGCGTTGCGCGCTGCGCACCGCACCGCGCGCCTCTGTGCGCGATTCCCGCCCGAGCTTCGCGCGGATTTCGCGCGGAAGCCCGCCTGCTCGCCGCGTGAGTGCCCGTCGCTCTATAGCGACGGGCGGTGTCCCTTGTGGCGACGGCCTCCTGGCCGTCGGTACAGGGTCTGATACCCTTTTCCTCTTTTTCAGCCTTTTTTCCGATTTTTTCACCCAAAAATCCGTTTTTTATCCCATTTTTTTGGGGTTTTTGACTTCAAATTAAATTCTAAAATATTTTTTTAGGTAATTAAATAATAAAACTTGATTTTATCATTAAAAATAAAATAATTTTGGGTTAAAATAGGTTTTTTCCTTAATTAAATTAGGGCAACCTATTTTATCCTATAAATAGTTTATGATGAAATCAAAGTAGCCTCTCTTCTCTCCTCCTCTCCACATTTTTTAGACCTAAAAATTCCAGATTTCATCTTCTTCTTCCACCAAAAATTCCAGATTTATTCCCCAACCAAAAATCAAAAAGAAAATCAATTGTTTCAATTCTTTTTTCAACATAATTTCTTCAAAACATATTTTTTAGAGGAAGTTTTGTTGTTTGATTTAATTTTTGAGACAAATAGAATAATTATTTGTTCTCAAAATTGTTTTTTAATCTTTTATTTTGGGTTCAATCAAACTTTTTCATTGATTTTGTTTTGAATCTCTTTTTGATAAAAAATTGATTTTGAGACAAATAAAATAATTGTTTGTCATCAAAATCTAGTTTTTATTTGATTTTCTAAAATAAAACTTCAATCATTTTTTTGATATGAACAAAGTGATTGATTGTTCTTGAAATCATTTTTCTTTATTTTAATCAATAAAAGCTTTTTTTTGATCAAAATCATTTCTTTAGGCAAAGGTATCAATTCTTTGTTCTTAAAGAATTTTTGATCATTTTTATTTCATGTTCCTTGGAATAAAATTCCAACATTTTCATAATATTTCACTCTAACATTGTGAATCATCAAACAAAGAAATCAACCATCACTTTTCCTTCATCAAATCCAATATTCTGAGGGTAAATATTCTAGGCTCAATTCCATCTCAATTTCTATTTTATTCTATTTAATTCATTCATGTATATTTTATTGTTTTTATTGATCTATTTATTGTTTTAATCTATTCAATTTGTTGTATTGATTTTATATTTGTTCCATTTAATTGTTTATACATGATATGATTTTTATTCACATAAATATTGATTGTTTATTAATTTTTAACATGTAATTAATTTATTTCACTTTAATTCATCATTATTTTTAACATGTAATTAATAAATTCATTTTAATTGATCTTTTTGCCATGTAAATGGTTTATATCATTTGTGAACATATTTAATTAATCATATTGTTTAGTTAATTGTTTTCATCATTCTTTAATTGTTTTAATCTATTATTCTTTTCTTTATCATTTTATATATTCTTTGATTCGTTTATCTTCATCATTTTTCATCATGTTCATATTTTTACATATATTAATTAAGTAACATGTTTTATTTTATTTTCATCACATTATTTAATCATTTATCACATATAATCCATGTTTCTCATTTTATTTTGGTTTGTTAACATTTTTTATTCCATTATCATCCTCTTCATATCATCTTATTTTATTTTAATTTGTCATTCATTATTTTGTATGTTTAATAATTGATTTAATCACTAACATTGTTTTAATTGTATTTTGTTTTTATGTCTAAACTCATTTTTTCGCTTGGGCGTTTTTGCGAGCACATCGGGAGGTCCAAAAAGGCTCGTTTGGTTCATATACATATTTTCATTCGGTTTGTAATATTTTATTTAATTTTGCCATTTAATTTTCTTGTAAAATTCTTTATTTAGGCACGCTAAAAAGAAAATCACAAAAACGTTTCTATTAATTAACTTGGTTTTTTTTTCTAAATAAAAGGGGAACAATGTCCTAGTTTTTCATACCCAAATAAATCATCACATCAAAACTGTTTCATAATAAATATGCATGCGAGGACCAATGTTCTCACTATTAATGAATAACCCGTTTTATGCATGTATTTCACTTTTATAAATGGGAGTTGTATTCCGCTCCTAGTGTTATTGTAATTCATTTTTGGAATGCTTTATTTTGGATTTTGCTTACATTTACCGCTTTTGATATGAATGATTGCGCCTTTAAATTAAAATTGCATTGTGTGGAAAGTTGATGAAACAATGAATTCAAAACTTAATTATAATATTAATCAAGGTACGAATAAATGAGAAGTACCGAACCCTGCTATGGTCTTTGGGCTCAAGAGGCTAGAGGTTATCCTCCAAGACACCTTCTTGTGTCACGAGACTTAGACGTTAATCCTAGGCCTCATGGCCCAATATGGATAAAATGCGCAAGTCTTAGGCTCTCCGAGGCGAGAGAAACTTTCCCAATGTTCTATTGGGTGGCGACTCCATGAAACCTCCTTGTTGCCCAACATAGACGCACTTGCGATTTATCGCAAGCTGTTGACGGACCCACAAATGCCCCGATCGCCCATGAGCGGGCGGCCGCGGGGATCCGGCGCGCGTCACAGTGGCGACTCCACTGGGGACATACTCGAGACTTCGATTCGAAAGTACCTTGATTAAAAATCATAATTGAGTTTTAATTTAAAAATTTCATCTTCTTTCAAAACTGCATTGCATCTCATTAGAGCCTTAGATCTATGCTAGTTTGGTCCCTCTTTTAGCCCCGGTGCGTTCCCGAAGCACGACCCTATTTTCACTCAATTTAGGGAAGTGTTAAGGATAATCACCAGCCCAAGCCTCGTACCATCATGGTATATTAAATGGTGACCCGATCGGTCGTTACGCTCGTGATGAGCTAGACCCGTCGGCAGGGATCATGCTTGGGTAGCCCTAAAGTAACACCACCCTTTGACCAAAGCTCATGTAATGGCAATAGATACTTCCCTTAGGTGATATGAACCGTAATACTTTGCTTGCTATATGGATCATTTTGTATTGGACAAACCCAAATAATATGATTGGTCACCTAATCAAAGGCTTTCATGCCCTGATAGGCCCATGTCAACTTGTTCGGGCTGCCTAAATACATAACGATCATAACCCATGTGCTTGCACATTAGATAAGAGATGTTATGATGCCGGTTCTTCACCGAGCACCATACGCATCCATTGGGTTCCCCGCTAACCCATGGATCAAGCCCACCTAGGAAAGAGACCGTATTATCTCGTGTGTGGGAGTAATAAGGTTGGAAGGATCTACTTGCTTGCATGTGATTGTAAATGTTGCATAGCTCACTATCATGCATTGTATATGTCATTCATGCATCATCCTAACAATCTAATTTTTTTCAGCCATCATAGATTCATCTAAGTGGACTAGAGGTTCCGACGGTCGGCTTATAAGAACAAATCTGCTCTTTGAGTTACCGGAACAAGTGTCTGACTGGGATTCTGAGTCATTCTCATCAATCAGTGAATCCTCTCTTGAATCATCAATGGCAGAAGAACCTGGAGTTTTGACCACTCAAGACCTAGCTAGGAGGCTAGAGGACTTCGAACGGAGAGTGCTAGACATGATGGGTGCCATGGCTGAAAGGATTGCCCATCCACCTGCTGCCCCACAGCCGCCTGCTGCTCTACAGCCACAGGCAGCCCCTCCTCGGGGGCAAGCCGAACCACCTGCTGGTGGGGAGGCTCCCTTCGTTGGAGCTGCTGTTCGTCAACCCAATAATGAGCACAGAGCTGCTGCACCCATCGAGCCAAGAGGGGAAAGGATTCACAATCCCAATGATGATTTCCTAATGGAGGAGGAAGAAGAAGTGGTGCCGATAGTCCACCAAGCTGCAAGGCCCAGAGCACCCATAGTAGAGGATGAAGCTCTAAGAGGTATGAGACAACAGATCGAAGCTATCACCCGCATGCTGTCAGCAGGCAAGGGGATCAACCCAGAAGACAGAGATCTGGGGGATGAAGAGCTGCTGCCCCAAAGATTCAAGATGCCCGAGCTTCCGAAATTTGATGGCACCTCGGACCCATCCGCCCACATCAAGCAGTACACCCTGGTCATGAAAGGCACAGGGCTGAGCAAGAAGCAGAAGGTGGAATATTTCTGCCTTAGTCTGGTGGGCCCGACGGTTGACTGGTACCACGGGTTGGATAGGAGGTCCAAAGAGGACTGGGACCTTTTGACCGAAGAATTCATGAAGCAGTACGACTGCAGCACTAGGATGGAGGTCACCCTAAAAGACCTCGAGCTTCTACAGCAGAAGAATGATGAGTCATTCCATGAGTACCTTATAAGATGGAGAAACAGGGTCATGGAGATGAAGAGGAAGCCTGACACCGCAGACCAGATCAGGCTATTTATCAGAAACTCATGCCCTTACTTAAGGGACTTGCTCAGTTTTAAGGGGCTCAAGGACTGGGAGTCGCTTAAGGATATCGCTATAGAAGCTGAGGCAGCTTACCTGGTAAAGAAAGCAAGCCAAAATAACTTTGCTGGGAAAGGCTATGGGAACCAGTCGGGATTCAAATCAGGCGGAGCTGGAGGCAGCAACAGCAGAAACGGTAGGACGGCAGAGGTCTCAGCTACTGGAGTTGGGCAGGGTCAGAGATACTACTCCAACTTAGGCCGCTCTCTATCTTGGGTACTGGAAAAACTGATGAAAGAAGGCAAGTTGCAACCTTTGCCACCCAGACCAGCCTTGAGTCAAGGACAGCCAGGACATAGAGGTGATCAGTACTGCGCTTACCACCAGCACACCGGCCATTTGACTGACTATTGCCGTATTCTGAGAAATAAGATCCAGGATCTCATTGACACCAATCAGATCACAGATCCTGAGAAGAGAGAAAAGAAGAAGAAGGCAGGCTACAACGCAGTCCCTCCACCGCAAACATGATCGTGTCTTGCAGTCCACTAGTGATATTGTTTTTGGATGCTGGAATTTTTTTATTTTTGGAACTTTTTATTTTCTGTTTGTAATAAAGAGAACAATTTTGCTTATTTGTATGACGTTTCTATTGATTTCATTTCGCATGATCATAACACATTTACTTTGGCATTAATTCAAATAATATGGCTGCAGTTAATCTCGAAAACTTTGGGGAACCCAAAGAAAATTTTGATAGCATAGCTCCTGTAGAGAAGGAAAAAAGAAAAACTAGTTGCAATTAGGGGACTGGATGGAAACTCACTAAGAGCACTAGAACCTTTCTGATTACCCATCAAAGCGATCCCTGGATAAGACGGAACCTAGAAAATGATTTAGGCAACATTTTCTTTGTATAGCTCTCTAAATGACCATTTCCTACCCTTACTTCACAATCGCTTGCTAGCCCATTGAGCCTTTATGAAGGTATGATGAATGCGTACCAATTTTGTTGTTACACACATTAAAACTATCCCCTCGCCTAAAATGATTTTGGTTTCCCCTTAGAAGAGTGGCCGCTCTAAAAAAAAAAGGATGAACGTTTTGACAATTAACAATTTCTTTGTGGGTTATCGAAATTGCCTTGGTAAGGACGAGTTTACACTTTGAAAAAGAAAAAAAAAAAAAAAAAACAAAAAGACCTCAAAACAGTAACCAATTGACTAGTTTCAATAATTACCCTTTTATTGTTATTCTGATCTCAAGGAGCTGAAATGTTATCAAACCCAAATTCAAGAATACCTTTGTATATACAACTGAACTGAGAATGGTTCATCCACCAGTCGAGAAAATATTGCGGCCATTTTTCTCTAGCGACCTGATCCTCCTTTGACAGCCATCTACCTAAGCCTGACATTACAACCCAAGTAAGACCTCTTGATTCTTGGTTCAGTCTTATCCAATTAGCGGAGATGACCTTCTAAAGAGGTTTGGTACGTAAGAAGAGGCTTATGCTGTTTCTTGAGCTTCAAGCGAGGAGCCACGAGTGCATTCATGCATTCGAGTTAAGTCTCATCCCCAAAGTTGCATCTAGAATTCGCATTCAAAGAAAAAGAAAAATTGAGAGAAAATCTTCAATCACAAAACCCGAGAGGGCTGATTGATAACAGGAGTTTGATGCTTTTAAGATCTATCTCGAGATTAGCTAAAGTCTTGTATTTTTTAAAATCAATGCCAAAATAATGATCATGCTTAATGAAATCAAATTGAAACACATGCATTCATGCAATGATGTGATCAGAGTATTGTACCCTGTGTGATCAAACTCATGTATCTGCCTACCCTCTGCTACTCTCAGCACGCAAGCGCTTCAGCCGATTCATCCTGCTATCAAATGTGAAGAATCAAGCTCATGCAACCATGTCCTAAGACTCCCGAAAGATTCTTGCCAACAACTTCAGCAATCCTCAAAAAAAAAAAAAAAAAAAAAAAAAAAAAGCCGTTAGAGTGAAAACCGTAACTGGCGCTCTAAGCAAAAACTAGGCAAAAGGATAGGGTGAAAACCTGAAAATAGGCAGTCTGTCCTTCAAAAAAAAAAAGAAGAAAGAGAAAAGCCGCTGGATTGGGTTGGGTCCATTCCAGGCAAAAAAAAAAAAAAGGCGCAGGGTTATGTGAAAATCCACAAAGGACGCATCTCCCACTAAGAAAAGCTAGTGTGAAAATCCACAAGGGACACACTACCTTCAAATAATGACTACAGGTACCGGATGAGAATCTCACAATCCCAAAAGGGCATGAAATTCAAAAGCAGCTCAAAAGGCATCAATTATATCGCAAATCGCAGCTAGCCCGGCTATCATCTTCAAGTTCACATAGATCAATTTTTATCATGCATTCCTGCATTACTCATGCATTTCACTTGCATGCTCACCATTTTTGCATAGTTTAGTTTCCTTATTTTGCAGAAGAAAGGCTTGAGGCGGATGCCGACAAAAGCCGAGTGATGACATCGGTCAAATCATCAATCAAAACCTCAACTCATTCATCAATCAAGATATTGATCAAAACATATATCCAAGCCTCAACTCAATCATCAATCCACATACCAGCTTAATCATCAATCCAAGCATCAACCAAAGACTTCTCAGGGAGCAGAAAATCGAAGACTTCTCAGGGAGCAGTAAACCGAAGACTTCTCAGGGAGCATAAAACCGAAGACTTCTCAGGGAGCAGAAAATCGAAGACTTCTCAGGGAGCAGAAAACCGAAGACTTCTCAGGGAGCAGAAAACCGAAGACTTCTCAGGGAGCAGAAAATCGAAGACTTCTCAGGGAGCAGCAAACTGAAGACCTCTCAGGGGGCAAACGATCAATGAACCGAAGACCTCTCAGGGGGCAATCAACCAAAGACTTCTCAGGGAGCAACAAATCTAAGACCTCTCAGGGGGCAAACAATCAATGAACGGAAGACTTTTCAGGGAGTAGCAAATCTAAGACCTCTCAGGGGGCAAACGATAAATGAACTGAAGACCTCTCAGGGGGCAAACAAACGATCGATGAACCGAAGACCTCTCAGGGGGCAATCAACCGAAGGGCTCACAGATAGCACCGCTTCAACAAACAAAAACACACCATGGTAATAACTACCATCTCAGAATTCTCCAGTTCGGAAAGACGGCCGACTCAGGTACGCGTCTCTTTCCTTTTCTTCTTTGAGTTTAGGCTCACCTAGACACTAGTGTACTAGATTCCCCTAAACTGGGGGCAACTGTAGACACCGGGTCCTGAGTAAGCCTAGATCGAAGTTACCCAATGATGATAATTGCCTTCACAGGCTTAAAAGGTTAAAAGTGATGATTTTCTCGTCAAATTTGCATTTTAGAGTGAAAAATTAGAAAATGATAAAAAAATATTTAAAAAATTAATTTTGAAAAATGGGGGCTTAAAATTATGGTTTTTTTAGTCAATTTAAAATTTAAAAAAAATAGAAAAAAAAAATAAAAAATAAAATAAAATTTTTTCGGACCGCGAGTGTCGGGCGCGGCAGCGCGCAGGCGCGCTAGCGCCCAGCTCGCAGGCGCCAGGCGCCCAGCACGCCGACGCCCAGGCACCCAGCGCGCTGGGCGCGATTTGGCGATGCGCGGCGTCGCCAATGCCGCGCGTCGCTAAAGAGCGACGCGCAGCGCGCCGCACCGCGCGCCTCTGCGCGCGATTCCCGCCCGAGCTTCGCGCGGATTTCGCGCGGAAGCCCGCCTGCTCGCCGCGTGAGTGCCCGTCGCTCTATAGCGACGGGCGGTGTCCCTTGTGGCGACGGCCTCCTGGCCGTCGGTACAGGGTCTGATACCCTTTTCCTCTTTTTCAGCCTTTTTTCCGATTTTTTCACCCAAAAATCCGTTTTTTATCCCATTTTTTTGGGGTTTTTGACTTCAAATTAAATTCTAAAATATTTTTTTAGGTAATTAAATAATAAAACTTGATTTTATCATTAAAAATAAAATAATTTTGGGTTAAAATAGGTTTTTTCCTTAATTAAATTAGGGCAACCTATTTTATCCTATAAATAGTTTATGATGAAATCAAAGTAGCCTCTCTTCTCTCCTCCTCTCCACATTTTTTAGACCTAAAAATTCCAGATTTCATCTTCTTCTTCCACCAAAAATTCCAGATTTATTCCCCAACCAAAAATCAAAAAGAAAATCAATTGTTTCAATTCTTTTTTCAACATAATTTCTTCAAAACATATTTTTTAGAGGAAGTTTTGTTGTTTGATTTAATTTTTGAGACAAATAGAATAATTATTTGTTCTCAAAATTGTTTTTTAATCTTTTATTTTGGGTTCAATCAAACTTTTTCATTGATTTTGTTTTGAATCTCTTTTTGATAAAAAATTGATTTTGAGACAAATAAAATAATTGTTTGTCATCAAAATCTAGTTTTTATTTGATTTTCTAAAATAAAACTTCAATCATTTTTTTGATATGAACAAAGTGATTGATTGTTCTTGAAATCATTTTTCTTTATTTTAATCAATAAAAGCTTTTTTTTTATCAAAATCATTTCTTTAGGCAAAGGTATCAATTCTTTGTTCTTAAAGAATTTTTGATCATTTTTATTTCATGTTCCTTGGAATAAAATTCCAACATTTTCATAATATTTCACTCTAACATTGTGAATCATCAAACAAAGAAATCAACCATCACTTTTCCTTCATCAAATCCAATATTCTGAGGGTAAATATTCTAGGCTCAATTCCATCTCAATTTCTATTTTATTCTATTTAATTCATTCATGTATATTTTATTGTTTTTATTGATCTATTTATTGTTTTAATCTATTCAATTTGTTGTATTGATTTTATATTTGTTCCATTTAATTGTTTATACATGATATGATTTTTATTCACATAAATATTGATTGTTTATTAATTTTTAACATGTAATTAATTTATTTCACTTTAATTCATCATTATTTTTAACATGTAATTAATAAATTCATTTTAATTGATCTTTTTGCCATGTAAATGGTTTATATCATTTGTGAACATATTTAATTAATCATATTGTTTAGTTAATTGTTTTCATCATTCTTTAATTGTTTTAATCTATTATTCTTTTCTTTATCATTTTATATATTCTTTGATTCGTTTATCTTCATCATTTTTCATCATGTTCATATTTTTACATATATTAATTAAGTAACATGTTTTATTTTATTTTCATCACATTATTTAATCATTTATCACATATAATCCATGTTTCTCATTTTATTTTGGTTTGTTAACATTTTTGATTCCATTATCATGCTCTTCATATCATCTTATTTTATTTTAATTTGTCATTCATTATTTTGTATGTTTAATAATTGATTTAATCACTAACATTGTTTTAATTGTATTTTGTTTTTATGTCTAAACTCATTTTTTCGCTTGAGCGTTTTTGCGAGCACATCGGGAGGTCCAAAAAGGCTCGTTTGGTTCATATACATATTTTCATTCGGTTTGTAATATTTTATTTAATTTTGCCATTTAATTTTCTTGTAAAATTCTTTATTTAGGCACGCTAAAAAGAAAATCACAAAAACGTTTCTATTAATTAACTTGGTTTTTTTTTCTAAATAAAAGGGGACCAATGTCCTAGTTTTTCATACCCAAATAAATCATCACATCAAAACTGTTTCATAATAAATATGCATGCGAGGACCAATGTTCTCACTATTAATGAATAACCCGTTTTATGCATGTATTTCACTTTTATAAATGGGAGTTGTATTCCGCTCCTAGTGTTATTGTAATTCATTTTTGGAATGCTTTATTTTGGATTTTGCTTACATTTACCGCTTTTGATATGAATGATTGCGCCTTTAAATTAAAATTGCATTGTGTGGAAAGTTGATGAAACAATGAATTCAAAACTTAATTATAATATTAATCAAGGTACGAATAAATGAGAAGTCCCGAACCCTGCTCTGGTCTTTGGGCTCAAGAGGCTAGAGGTTATCCTCCAAGACACCTTCTTGTGTCACGAGACTTAGACGTTAATCCTAGGCCTCATGGCCCAATATGGATAAAATGCGCAAGTCTTAGGCTCTCCGAGGCGAGAGAAACTTTCCCAATGTTCTATTGGGTGGCGACTCCATGAAACCTCCTTGTTGCCCAACATAGACGCACTTGCGATTTATCGCAAGCTGTTAACGGACCCACAAATGCCCCGATCGCCCACGTGCGGGCGGTCGAGCGGGCGGCCGCGGGGATCCGGCGCGCGTCACAGCATGCCTAACTATCCACTTACTAGACTCTAGCAGGTCATACATAACCCATTCAATCCATTTCTTAACTTCCAAAATTATCATCGTATATGGGCACAATCATATCATGTTCCATGTTCATAAAATACTAAGCATAATTCTCATAACTATCAAAAGAAACGGAAATTTATAACCTCATGCAAAGAAGAGAACTCAATTAGCATACCAGGGACTGTCGCGCTCGCGACATCTGTCTCGCTCGCGACAGAGACCAAAGTCTCTTCGCTGCGTACGCACGACGGACTTCGCGACCATGAGGAGGAAGGAAGGGCCGGGCTCTATCGCGCTCGCGACGTATGTCGCGATCGCGACAGAGGGCAATTAGTGCTGTTGCGGGCTCGCGACAGATCGCGTGCTCGCGATAGCACTCGGCCAATAATACGCTCTATAGCGATCGCGACTATTGTCGCGGTCGCGACAGAGGGCACACAACACTTCGGCTGTCGCGAGCTCGTGACGGCGTTGCTTGCTCGTGACAACGAAGCTCCCAACATCGCTTTCTGTCGCAATCGCGACAGCGTCGGGACTTTAAAAATCTGCAGAAATTTTGCAGATTTTCCTCCTCCAAATCCTCATCCAACCACACAAAACTCATTCCAAGGTTACTTACCTCAAATCCAGCCATCCATTAACATCAACAACCATAATACAACATTTATTCACAATAAACTTCATTCAATCCATTAATTTACACATTCAATTTCAAGAATCAATCAAAAACCCAATTTATGCATCAAACCACATCAATTCCAAAATTACCATAATTAACTCATGCTTTTGCAAGATTCACACTTCAAAGCAAATACCCATATAATATACATCAAGATAGAGAACATTTAACAATCAAATTCCAAGAACTAATCAAAACACATACATGAACATTTCTCATGCAAAAGTAAAAAAGTTCCCAAACCTTCAAAATCCTTAGCTCCTAGTGCTTAGTTCCACTAGATCCAGCAACTTCCTTGCCTTTAGGATCCCGGGGAGGCTCAACTACGAAACCCTTGAATCTCAACTAAGGTCCAAAAGAGAAGAAGAAGGAGAAGAAGAGAAGAGAGGGGCGGTGATGAACGGGAAACACAAAAATGAAAATCTGAAATCCCCTTTTCCTTTCTTTTCCTTTTTCTTTTCTTAACCTAAGACAAGTGTCAATCTCCAATTAGTGGGATTTGGCCACTCACACCCTAGATGCTTAGGTTACACACACAAAAGATTCTCTCAACTAAAGCATACCCTACTTATGTGTGAGCAACACACACAAGTGCAACTCCCTAAACACACCCTATAACCATATGCATGTCCACACACTAAATCAATCCCACTATTGCATATCCTACTATGGTGCACTCAACCACACATGATAAAACTCTCCTGAACACACACTACAATGGTGCGCTTGAGCACACACAAAACTAACCCAACTAACTCACACCATGGTACCATGCATGCACCCACATGCAAGCAAAACTCTTAAAACATGCAAAATTACCAAAATGCCCTTATGTTATGCCCAACAAATGCAAATGCACATAGATATACTCGGCTCATTCAACTAGGGGGCAAACGGGGTGTGATAACTCTCCCCTACTAATAAGAATTTTGTCCTCGAAATTCTCACCTGAACTGAATAACTGCGGGTACTTCAATCTCATCGACTCCTCCAGCTCCCAAGTTCCTTCCTCAACCCCATGGTGATTCCACAAAATCTTGACCAAAGGAATCTGCTTATTCCTTAACTGTCTCACTTCCCGCGTTAAGATAGCTCTAGGCTCCTCATCGTAGGAAAAATCTGACTGCACTTGAACTTCTTGAATCGACAAAACATGGGAAGGATCCGATCTATACCGACGGAGCATCGAAACGTGAAACACATCATGAAGCTTCCACAATTCCATCGGCAAAGCTAATCTGTAAGCCACTAGACCAACTCTTGCCAAAATCTCATACGGACCAATGAAGCGAGGACTAAGCTTTCCCTTCTTTCCAAAGCGAAGTACTTTTCTCCAAGGAGACACTTTAAGAAAAACCTTATCCCCAACTTCAAACTGCACATCTTTTCTCTTCAGATTGGCATAAGACTTCTGTCGATCCTTGGCCACCTTCAGATTCCGCTGCACAACTCTAATCTTTTCTTCTATATCTCTAACCAAATCTAGCCCAATCACTGACCTCTCAGATAACTCTTTCCAACAAACAGGGGTCTTACACTGACGTCCATACAGAGCCTCATACGGTGACATACCAATGCTCGACTGGAAACTGTTGTTGTAGGCAAATTCCATCAATGACACATACTTGTCCCAACTACCCGGAAAGTCTAAAACACACGCCCTCATCATATCCTCTAAGATCTGAATCACACGCTCGGACTGACCATCTGTCTTAGGATGAAACGCTGTGCTGAACTTCAGCTTGGTACCCAAAGCTCGCAGTAATTCTTTCCAGAACTTGGATGTGAACCTTGGGTCCCTATCTGAAACTATGGACAAAGGCACTCCATGTAACCGAACTATCTCATCCACATAAGTACTGGCCAATCTAAGCATCGGATAATCCATCCTAACCGGCAAAAAGTGAGCAGACTTCGTAAGTCTATCCACAACAACCCACACAGAATCATGCTTCCTCTGAGTCAATGGCAATCCGGAGACAAAATCCATGGCGATGTCATCCCATTTCCACTCAGGAATGGACAAAGGCGTAAGCAATCCAGAGGGAACCTGGTGCTCAGCCTTGACCTACTGACAAGTCAAGCACTTAGATTCGAAGTCCACTATGTCCCTCTTCATACCAGACCACCAAAAGAACTGCTTCAAATCCCGATACATCTTTACACTGCCAGGATGCATGGTGAACACTGAACTATGTGCCTCCTCCAAAATCTGTCTTCTTAACTCTTCGCTATCCGGTACAACCAAACGGTTTCTAAACAGAAGAACCCCATCCTGAACCGAAAACTCTGACTGCTTGCCCAAACTGACGTCTTGCACAATCCGCTGAAGCTTCTTATCAACCTTCTGAGCATCAACTATCTGCTGTCTTAAAGTAGGCTTAACCTTCAACTGAGCTATCAAAGCTCCATTCGAACCAAACCTCCATCTGAACCGCCTAAAAAATAAGGCAGAAACTGACTTCCTACTCAACGCATCTGCGACTACATTGGCCTTACCCGATGGTAATCCACAATGCAATCGTAGTCCTTAAACAGCTCAAGCCACCGACGTTGCCTCATATTCAGTTCCTTCTACATCAGGAAATACTTTAAACTCTTGTGGTCCGTAAAGATCCTGCACTTCTCTCCGTAGAGATAATGACGCCAAATCTTCAAAGCGAAGACAACCGCTGCTAACTCAAGATCATGCGTCGGATAGTTCCATTCATGCGGCTTCAACTGACGAGAAGCATAAGCCACAACCTTACCTTCCTGCATCAGAACACATCCCAAACCAACACCTGAAGCATCACTATACATAACAAACTCCTTACCCGAGGTGGGTTGAGTTAGTATAGGAGCTTCAACTAACAGCTGCTTCAACCTCTCAAAGCAGGCTTGACACTTATTCGACCATTCGAGCTTAACTCCTTTCCTCAATAACCTGGTCATCGGAGCAGCAATCACAGAAAAACTCTTAACGAACCGACGGTAATAACCCGCCAGACCAAGGAAACTCCTCAGTTCCTGGACATTCCTAGGCGCTTTCCAATCCACTATCGCCTCAATCTTGGCTGGATCCACTTGGATACCCTTAGCTGAAACTATATGGCCCAAAAATGACACTTCCCGAAGCCAAAAATCACTCTTGCTCAACTTAGCAAACAACCGACGCTCTCTCAAAATTTGCAAAACTAACAGAAGATGCTCTTCATGCTCGGCTTCATTCTTGGAAAATACCAAAATATCGTCTATAAACACCACTACAAACCGGTCTAAGTATGGCCTAAACACTCTATTCATCAAATCCATGAATGCCGCTGGAGCATTAGTCAACCCAAATGGCATAACAAGGAATTCATAGTGGCCATACCGAGTACGGAATGCAGTCTTAACCACATCTTCATCCTTAACACGAAGCTGATAATACCCAGACCGAAGATCAATCTTGGAAAACACACCTGCACCTCGCAGCTGATCAAACAAATCTTCAACCCTAGGCAACGGATACTTATTCTTCACTGTGACCTTATTGATCTGCCTGTAGTCGATACACATCCTCAAGGACCCATCCTTTTTCTTAACAAACAGAACTGGAGCTCCCCAAGGAGATATGCTGGGTCGAATAAACCCTTATCCAATAGCTCTTGTAGTTGAGTTTTAAGTTCTCTCAACTCCACAGGAGCCATCCGATAAGGTGCTTTCGATACCGGTGTGGTACCCGGCATAATCTCTATGGCTAGCTCAACTTCCCTCTCCGGAGGCAAACCAGGCAAATCGCTCGGGAAGACATCACTGAACTCTCGGACAACAGGAATGTCCTGAATCCTAACTTGATCCCTCCTGGAATCCAAAACCACAGCCAGAAAAGCCTCACAGCCTTTTCTCAAAAACCTCTTGGCTTGAATAGCAGAAATCATATTGTGCACGGAACTCGCACCCAAACCTCTGACAAACACTGGAACTCGGTTCCTATCCCGAAGCACAAAAGTCTTCCTATGACAATCGACCACAGCTCTATGCTTGCTCAACCAATCCATACCCAAAATCAAATCATACTCTCTGAAGGGCAACTCTATCAAATCCACAGGGAACTCAACACCTTCAACCATCAACGGACAATTCCTATAAACTCTACTCACACTGACACTATGCCCTAATGGATTGGTCACACAAATCTCATAGTCTAACTGTTCTACCACATGCAACTTATCAATAATCTTATGCGTGCACAAATATAAGTGTGTGGAACCAGGATCTATTAGAGTATATAATTCAGTGTCATGGAGTAGGAACTTACCGGCAATCACATCAGGGGCATCCTTCTCCTCTCTGGCTCTAACTGCATACGCTCTAGCAGCCATTGGGGAAGGATGCTCAACTGTCTCAGAACCAGCTCCATCTCTAGGTCGACCGCCTCGGCCTCGACCTCTACCTCTACCTCTACCTCTCACAGCCTGAGAAGCATTCGATCCAACCCTACTAGCTCCTCCCTGAGGGCCCGAATCTTCACCCATCTGAGGACAATTAGCCACTCGGTGCTCCCACACCTGAAACACCCACCAGTAAGCCACCTACACTCACCCCAGTGAGCTTTACTGCAGTTCGAACAAACGGGTGCAGCACCAGACCGGCCACCTCTACCAGAACCAGATACTGCAGTTGACCCCTTGCCTTCTCCCTCTGGAAGCCGAACCAGTTGCAGGATCATCTTGTGGGTTCCTAGACCTCTTACCCGAAGATGAGGAAACACCACCCCTAGCAGAATTCCTGCACTGAGCTCTCTCTCTAATCAAAGATTCCGCCTTCTCTGCCCTCACAGCAGCCTCAACAATCTGATAATAATGTACTCCTGGCATACACATCAAAGAAACTAAAGCAATCTTCAAAGAATCATTCAACCCGGCTTCAAAGTGCTTCCATCTGAAATCATTTGTCATAACCCCACGCGGAGCATAAAGAGATAACCGGTTAAACTCCTTCTCATAATCCTCAACCGACAAGGCCCTTTGCCTCAAACTCAGAAACTGCGCCCACCTTGCGTCCTTATAAGCTTGAGTCACATACTTCCTAGTAAACTGCTCATCAAAGAAATCCCATGTCAAAGGATCAGGCATCTGAGGTTGCCTACTCACCAACTCCCACCATTCGTATGCTGGACCTTGAAGCAAAGCCACAACACACTCAGCTTGCTGATCGGGAGGACACCTGACTTCCCTCAGAGCTCTCTTAACCTTATCTAGCCACTTCTCGACTAACTCAGATTCATCAAGTCTGGTCCCATAAAAATCTTCCACACCAGCTCTTCTCAGACTCACTATTGGAGCTTTTGGGGCAGTCACCCTTTCTAAAACCTGAGCCATGTCCTGATGCAATCTGAGCATCGCCTCAAAAGGCATGGCAGCGGCCTCGGGCTGGACCCTAGCACGTTGAGCCGACACCGAAATAGAGATAGACGGATCTATCGCTGGAGGGTTCACACTTTCAGCGGACTCCTCGAGCGCACCATGAGCAGAATCAGAATCCATCTAACAAATAAGAGGACAACCACATCAGCCAACACAGCCCTAGACTTAGACATATGCACACATAACATCATGTAAACAATCACCCAGAAACGCCTAAAGTTGGCTCTGATACTGTCACATCCCGTTTGCCCCCTAGTCGAATGAGCCAATTGTGTGTGTATATTTGCATGAGTTGGCATCATGTAAGGGTATTCTGGTAAATAAGCATGTTTTGTGGGTTTGTTCATGCGTGGGAATGCATATAGAAATATTGTGTGCATATTTGAAATTATAATCATTTGCATGTGAGTACACCATAGTAGGATATATTATTTAGGTGTCTCATTGTGTGTGTGTTGTGCATACAATTGTAGGGTATGTTGTAGTTGAGAGAGTCTAGTGTGTGTGTGTGACATAAGCATCTGTGGTGTGAGTGACCAAATCCCTTCACTAGTAGATTGACACATGTCTTAGGTTAAGAAAAGAAAAAGGAAAAGAAAAGGAAAGGGAAATCAGATTTTCTTCACTTGTTTCCCGTTCATCACCGTCCCCTCCCTCTTCTCTTCTTCTTCTTCTTCTCTTTTGAGCCTTAGTGAGATTCAAGGGTTGCTAGTGGGGTTTTGATCATCTCTTAGTGTTTATTGGTAAGTCTTATGCATTCATTTTGCTTTTGTACAATTCTTCATCTCCTTCCCTTGCATTTTCTGTTTTGGGTTTTTAAGTTAGGGTTTTGAGTTGGTGTATTTTGTGCTTTGTTGCTTAGTTGATCCTCCAAGAGATCCTAAAGCAAGGAAGTCGCTGGATCTAGTAGAACTAAACATTAGGAGCTAAGGATTTGAGGTTTGGGAATTTCTAATTTGAATGTGTGTGTATGATTATCTATTCTTGAGAAATTCGGGAAATTTGTGATGGATATTATTGTTATTGTGGTTTATATGCTATGGGATTAGTATTGGTTGAATGATTGAGCTTAGATTGTGGAGTTTTGAACTCATATTGTGATTTTGGGTAAAATGATGATGAAAAGTGAGGTATGTTAACTTGAGGAATTTGATTGTATAGATGATGATATTCTTTGAATTCTTATGTATGATTTGTTAATGGCATGACTCAATGATGTTGTATTTGAGCTTTTACCATTATTGGTGTGTGAATTTGATGATTGAAGTGAAAGTTTTGGGATTGTTGGCTGGAAAAGACCTGGAAATCGCACTGAGAGATCGCATCTGGGCATGGGTCACGGTGGCAACCAATTTGGTCACCACCGTGAGCCATGAACCAGATGCATTCTGCCGTGAAGCTTGGTATATCACGGTGGCAACCAATCTGGTTACCACCGTGAGGTATCCAAACCTTGGTTTCTGCCTGAGCAGTGGGTATGTCACGATGGCAACCCATTTCGTTACCACCGTGAGATACCCAAGCTTTCGATTCTGTTTGGTTTCTTTGGTATGTCACGGTGGTAATCCATTTCGTTACCACCGTGAGATACCCAAGCCTTCGATTCTGTTTGGTTGCTTTGGTATGTCACGGTGACAACCATTCTGGTTACCACCGTGAGGTACCCCAGACTTACTTTCTGCCAAGGATCCCTGGTATGTCACGGTGGCAACCAATCTGATTACCACCGTGACCTACCCTGTTTTTGCAATAAAACCCTTTTATTTCCGCATGTTTTAGGAATGTTAACTTGTGAATTCTTCGCTTGTCATAATTTTAACTATGGCCATTTCTGTGTAATTCTCCGCCTGCCAGAGTCAGTCTAGTGGATAGTTAGGCATGCCTAATAGAGTCTTTGCTGCAGCTTCTGTTTCGTTTCCGTTTGGACCCCGATCAGGTCCCTGTTTGGTTCCTCGTGAACTTCTGTATTGTGTTTGGATCTTGTTTAAGGTCCTTCTGAAAACGTTTATGAATGAATATTTAAATGGTTTTCGAATCGTAATCGGTTGGTACCCGTAAAGTACTTTCTGTTCACTCGTTATCCACTACTTTGAGTCAGCAGGTGTTTCAATGTTAAAGTGCTCTAAGTGAACTGTTATATGAGAATATGATTGTTGTTAAGAATCTCCTGATGAATAGCAATGTGTATGTGAGCATGAGTTTATGCTATTGTTATACCATGATTATCGTATGTGCTTGAAGTATGCATGTGAATTGCCTTGACGACCGTTGTGAATGGTTGTCCTTATGCTATATCTGTGTTTCCCCACTAAGCGTTTTCGCTTAGCACGGTGTGTTCACCCGTGCAGGTGCGGAAGGAGTTACTTTTGGGAGAGTCGCCGCCGTCGAAGCCAACATAGCAGGGTCTTAGTGTAGGGCTTATTTTGTGTAGCTTTATGATTCTTTTTGTATAGAACTCTCATATTTTGATTATGTATCAGCTTCCGCTTTTGTATATGAATTCTGGATATTGTAATTATCTGTGGCATCTTTCAGTTGATCAGAACAGTAATGTAATGCTTCAGTTATATTAATGTATGATCAACTTTCATGAATGGTGTTGTAAAGTTTTAAATTACCCTGTATATTGGTATGTATGTTTATGTGTGAATGTATGTTAGCCTGTATCTGTGTGGTGGCACCTTTATTCATACGGCATCTCACTCCTTATCAGATGGGATCGCCTACATATGGGTAAGGGGTGTTACAGATACCACAACTTGTAACATCCCTTACCCATCCATAGGCGATCCCATCCAAAATGGAGTGAGATGTCGTAGGAGTAAAGGTGCCACCACACAGATACAAAAATATACATGCATTCATACGTAAATATACATACCGCAATACAAGGTAAATTAAAACTTTACAAGATCATTCATGCAAGCTGATCATGCATTAATATAATAGAAGCATTACATTACTGTTCTGATCAACTGAGAGATATAAAAGATAATTACAACTCCCAAAATTACATATACAAAAGCGGAAGCTATTATAAAATCATATGAGAGTTCTATACAAAAAGAATCCTCAAAAGGAACAAAAATAAGCCCTACACTAAGACCCTGCTGTGTTGGCTTTGATGGCGACGACTCTCCCAAAAGCGATTCCTTCCGCACCTGCACGAGTAAACACACCATGCTAAGCGATAAACGCTTAGTGGGGAAACACACAAATAGCATAAGGACAACCATTCACAACGGTGGTCAAGGCAGTTCACATGCGTACATACATATAGTCATTCATCAGAAGGTTCATAACAATAATCATATTCTCATAGCAGATTATACTTTTCATCATTGAATCCATAAGAATAAACATATGTTTTCTCATATATCGATTCATACAAACACTTTAACCATTGAAACACCTGCTGACTCAAGGTAGTGGATAACGAGTGAACAGAAAGTACTTTACGGGTACCAACCGATTACGAATTTAAAACCATTTAAATATTCATTCACAAACACTTTCAGAAGGACCTTAAACAAGATCCAACCATATTACAGAAGTCCGCGAGGAACCGGACAGGGACCTGATCGGGGTCCAAACGGAAAAATAGAAGCTGCAGCAAAGACTCTATTAGGCATGCCTAACTATCCACTTACTAGACTCTAGCAGGTCATACATAACCCATTCAATCCATTTCTTAACTTCCAAAATTATCATCGTATATGGGCACAATCATATCATGTTCCATGTTCATAAAATACTAAGCATAATTCTCGTAACTGCCAAAAGAAACGGAAATTCAAAACCTCATGCAAAGAAGAGAACTCAATTAGCATACCAGGGACTATCGCGCTCGCGACAGAGACCAAAGTCTCTTCGCTGCGTACGCACGACAGACTTCGCGACCGCGAGGAGGACGGAAGAGCCGGGCTCTATCGCGCTCGCGACGTATGTCGCGATCGCGACAGAGGGCAATTAGTGTTGTCGCGGGCTCGCGACAGATCGCGTGCTCGCGATAGCACTCAGCCAACAATACGCTCTGTCGCGATCGCGACTATTGTCGCAGTCGCGACAGAGGGCACACAACACTTTGGCTGTCGCGGGCTCGTGACAACGAAGCTCCCAACATCTCTCTTTATCGCGATCGCGACAGCGTCGGGACTTTGAAAATCTGCAGAAATTTTGCAGATTTTCCTCCTCCAAATCCTCATCCAACCACACAAAACTCATTCCAAGGTTACTTACCTCAAATCCAGCCATCCATTAACATCAACAACCATAATACAACATTTATTCACAATAAACATCATCCAATCCATTAATTTACACATTCAATTTTAAGAATCAATCAAAAACCCAATTTATGCATCAAACCACATCAATTCCAAAATTACCATAATTAACTCATGCTTTTGCAAGATTCACACTTCAAAGCACATACCCATATCATATACATCAAGATAGAGAACATTTAACAATAAAATTCCAAGAACTAATCAAAACACATACATGAACATTTCTCATGCAAAAGTAAGAAAGTTCCCAAACCTTCAAAATCCTTAGCTCCTAGTGCTTAGTTCCACTAGATCCAGCAACTTCCTTGCCTTTAGGATCCCGGAGAGGCTCAACTAGGAAACCCAACCAAAACATACAAATAAAACAAAATCCAGATCAACCCTAACTCCAAATCCAAACTAGAGAATAGAAGATGGGAAAAACTGAAACAAAAGCAAAATGGATGTATAAAACTTACCAATGAACACTAAGAGATGATCAAACCCCACTAGTAACCCTTGAATCTCAACTAAGGTCCAAAAGAGAAGAAGAAGGAGAAGAAGAGAAGAGAGGGGCGGTGATGAACGGGAAACACAAAAATGAAAATCTGAAATGCCCTTTTCCTTTCTTTTCCTTTTTCTTTTCTTAACCTAAGACAAGTGTCAATCTCCAATTAGTGGGATTTGGCCACTCACACCCTAGATGCTTAGGTTACACACACACAAGATTCTCTCAACTAAAGCATACCCTACTTATGTGTGAGCAACACACACAAGTGCAACTCCCTAAACACACCCTACAACCATATGCATGTCCACACACTAAATCAATCCCACTAGTGCATATCCTACTATGGTGCACTCAACCACACATGATGAAACTCTCATGAACACACACTACAATGGTGCGCTTGAGCACACACAAAACTAACCCAACTAACTCACACCATGGCACCATGCATGCACCCACATGCAAGCAAAACTCTTAAAACATGCAAAATTACCAAAATGCCCTTATGTTATGCCCAACAAATGCAAATGCACATAGATATACTCGGCTCATTCAACTAGGGGGCAAACGGGGTGTGACACAAACACTTCAACATCCTTTTCCCCTAAGGCAATTAAAGCTTGTAATCTGAAAGTGCATGCCTCATACTCAGCTTCGTTGTTAGTGGCTCTGTACCTCAACTTTTTGGCTAACGGGAGTTTCTCGTCATCCGAGGTTGTCAAAATAACTCTTACTCCTGCCCCCTTATTGTTAACAGCCCCATCGAAGTGTAGTTGCCAACCTTGAACAAAGATTGCCGCTATATTTTCATCGGGAAAATTGAATTCAAGTGAATCGCCCTAGATGGGATGATCGGCCAGAAACTTAGCTACCGCTCGCCCTTTGATAGTCTTCCGAGTAATATACTCAATACCAAAATAGTTCTAGCAGCAATAACCATGTGCCCATTTTTCCTAACAGAGACGGTGCTTCCTGTAAGTACCTTAAAGGATTCTGCTTTGCCACCGCCTGCACCTTATAAGAGTGGAAATAGTGTCTCAATTTCTTAGAAGCCCAGATAACAGCAAGACAGATCTTCTCCACCTCAGCATACTTGATCTCATACTCCAAGAACTTCTTACTAAGGTTGTAAATGGCAAATTCTACCTCCTTGAGCCATCATAGCACCTACGGAGCTATTTTCTATGGCTAAATACAGGATCAAAGGTTTATTTGGTCGCAGTGGCCTTAGCACAAGTGGGTTTAACAGGTATTCTCTGATAGTATCGAAGGCCTTCTGACAATCCTCATTCCATACTACAGGTTGGTTCTTCCTGAGGAGCTTGAAGATTGGCTCGCATATTGAGGTGAGCTTTGCGATGAATCGACTAACATACTGTAACTTACCCAGGAAACTTCTCACATCCTTTTCTTTTTGTGGCACTGTCATTTCTTTGATAGCTTTAACTTTGTCTGAGTCAATCTCAATTCCCCTCTGTCTAACCATGTGTCCCAATAACTTTCCTGATGTAACCCCAAAAATGCACTTCTTAGGATTCAATCGAAGGTTATACTTGCTTGTCCTTTGGAAGAACTTCTCCAATGCTTCAAAATGGCCTTCTCTAGTGTCTGATTTGATCATCATATTATCGACATATACTTCCACTTCCTTATGAATCAGATCACTTAGGATCTTGGTTGCCATCCTCTAAGAGGTAGCTCCTGCATTCTTTAGACCAAAAGGCATTACTCTGTAGGCATATGTCCCCCATTCTGTGATGAAAGCCGTCTTGATCCTGTCAATTATCCTATTGAGAATTTGATTATAGCCCGCATGCCCGTCGACGAAGCTATACATTGCACAAATAGTGGCACTATCTATCAACACATCTATATGGGGTAGCAGGAAATCATCCTTCGGACAGGCCTTGTTCAGAT
The DNA here is from genome assembly GCA_947683425.1 of Excoecaria cochinchinensis. Lineage (NCBI taxonomy): Eukaryota > Viridiplantae > Streptophyta > Magnoliopsida > Malpighiales > Euphorbiaceae > Excoecaria > Excoecaria cochinchinensis. Next base: position 2,264,776 of record CANTUQ010000020.1, read on the forward strand.
CCCGATAGTCCACACATACCCTCACTTTTCCGTTCTTTTTAGCCACAGGGACTACATTGGCTAGCCACGTGGGATACTGCACCTCAACCAGAAACTTAGCTTTAATCTGTTGTTGAATCTCTTCTTTTACCTTATCTGCCCATTCCGGCCTAAACCTTCTCAGCTTCTGTTTCATAGGTTTATGATCTGGATATGTCGGAATAGTGTGTTCTGTGATGTCCCGATCGATTCCTGGCATGTCCTCGTAGGTTCAGGCAAAGGATTTTTCATATTTTATTAGTATTCTCTCAAATTTTTCTCTTTCCTCAGGAGTTACATTTGATGCTATCAAGATTTCTTTCTGGTTTTTCGAGGTTCCAAGATTAAATGGAGTAGCATCAGAAGAATCAATATCAAATATGGATGGAATATGATCATGAACATGCATCTTGAAATTATCATAAACATCGCACAAGTAAGCAAAATCATTCATTTCATTAATAAAATTAAAATTGTCATTTACATCATCAAAAAGTTTGGGAATGAAAAGACAATCTAAACCGGTTTCTTCCTCTTCTCCCATCGGGTCTGTCACTGCTGATGGTCCCGCATCATCCTGGTTGATCAGAGGCTCTTCATCCACCTCTTGAACAACTTCTTCTATCTTCGCCTTCCCCTTGACGTGAGCGACCACCATAGCCTTGGTCACAACTTCCTCAGGCTCTTCTCCGTCCCAGACAGCTCTATTGGTCAAGACCTCCTCATCCCAAAAGTCTTCAACTGGCTTGATCACCCCGACGTCCCAATCATAAACATCGCTAAATACCTCAAATCCCGGCACAATTCTTTCGTCTACCCACTGAGGCTCGGCTTCCCCGGTATAAGTGCAAACTGTTGATGCTGGCACAAAACTTTCCCAAATGTGGGGAATCTCCTTTGATGGCTTCACTTCTCTCTGCACCTCTCCTTCGTAGCCCAGGCCCTTTCTATCTTTTTGACCCCTAGTGGTGATGACATCTGGCATCCCTTGGGAATTCTTACCCAATCCAGCACCCGGAAGAAATGACATCCTTTTCATCATAGCTAGCAGTTGAGGGCTTCCTTCTATTGTCTCTTCTTCATTAATCATGGCCACATGGAATCCACTGAATGGCTGCCTTGCTATCTCTAGTATTGACACCTGATTCTCTCTCGTAGCCTTGATGGTCACCACTTGCCCTTAATGTGTTATCTTGACCATCTGGTGAAGTGTAGAGGGAACACCTCCCAACTTGTGGAACCACGGTTTCCCCAACAATGCCGAAAAATTGGCCGGAATATGCAAGATTACAAATTCCACCTTAGTCTCCACTGGCCCCGTCTTGACCACCGTCTTGAAAGTCCCTGAGGCTTGTCGGCGAGAGTTATCATAAGCTGTGATCGTCAAATCCGACTTGGCTAGCATGTCTTCCATTACTCCAAAGGCCGCCATGGTTACTTGTGGGCACACGTTGATTGATGACCCATCGTCCACCATCACACAAGAAGTGTGCTTTTAAATGATCTGAGCCCGAATGAACAAAGGGCGATTGTGGTTACGGCCTTCTTCCGGTAGATCGGCATTTGTGAACACCACATTTCTCCCCAGCTCCTCCTTCCACCACTTCCAACAGCTCAGTGGGTGAAATTGTTGTAGCCACAGTCGTCTCGCATAAGGCTTCTACCAATCTCTGCCTATGGGAGGGAGATTGCCTCAGTAGATCCCAAATGGAAATTTGAGCCGGTGTCTTCTGCAGCTGTTTCACTATCTGATCTCCTTCCGGCTCCTTTTCGTTCTCTTTCTGACCTCCCACTGGCTCCTGAGGCCCTGCTACTTCCGGCGCTACTCTCCCGCTGTGGGTCGCTGCTTCTACCTTCATTTTTCCTTTTTGCTCTTCTGCTTCCTCCTCCTCTGAATACCACGGGTCAGGAAACTCAACACCTTCATCATCATTATCATTTCCACTTTCACTAGTGCACCAGCAATCGATCACAGCAGCGGGCATCCCTTTTTCACTCACCTCATAGAGGCTCGTGACAGCAGTGTTTACATTATCGCCGTATAACTCCTTCAAGAGAAACCTTTTAGGTAAACTAGACCCAATCATGAACACAGGCGGGGGCACTTTGTTATACCCAGCTTTCTTCCGGCCTTCCCTCTTCTCGGGATCCATAATCTGCTTTGAATCTATTAAGTCTTGAATTGCGTGCCTCAAAGCTTTGCACTCATCTGTCAAATGACCCGTGTGTTGATGGTAAGCACAATACTCATTATCATTGTGGCCCGGCATCCCCTGATTCCTGGCAGGTCTAGGTGGTAATCGTTGTAACTTCCCCTCCTTTATTAGCCTTTTTAGAACCCACGATAAGGACCTCCCTAAGTTCGAAAAACATCTCGTGGTTGCGTCAACAGCGGATACCTCAACTGTCCTTCTTGCACTACCGCTGGGACCTGCTGGCCTACTTGCCCCCTGACTAACGCTCCCCTTCTTGGCATAGTTATCATTATTTGCTTTCTGGGCCCAGGTACTCTCCCTCTGCTTTGATAGCTATATCTTTCAAGGACTCCCAGTCTCGTAATCCTTTCATCTTCAACCCTTCTCTCAGATACGAGCTTGCATTCTTGATGAATAATCTAATCTGGTCCTGAGTCTCCGGTTTCTTTCTCATTTCCATCACTCTGTTCCTTCAACGGGTTAAGTACTCATGAAAAATTTTCCAGCCTTCTGTTGCAACAATTCTAGATCTTTAAGGGTCACTTCCATCCTCGTGTTACAATCATACTGCCTCTAAAACTCCTCCGTCAGTAAATCCCAGTCTTCTTTAGTTCTGCAGTCAAGGCCGTGATACCAATCTATAGCCGAGCCAGTCAGACTTAAACAAAAGTTTTCCACCTTCTGTCTCTTCGTCAAGGTGGTCCCCTTCATAATCAATGAATATTGCTTCACATGGGCAGTTGGGTCGGAGGTGCCATCGAACTTGGGAACGTCTGGCATTTTGAAATTACATGGGATTGGATCCGCCCCTTCCAGCTCCTTATCTTCAGGATTCATTCCTTGACCCCTACTTAACATTCAGGCCATCCCTCAAATTTCTCCTCCATTTTCTTCCAAATGGTTTCCTCTGACTGGGGCGCTTTTTCCCTTTCTAACATAATGCTATCCTCATAATCTTCATCTCCACAGTTATCCTCTAACCTTTGAACCGGTCTTCTCCTCTGAACCCCTGATGCTATTGACCTTAAATCTACTGGCGGTGGTCGGATCTCTTCTTTCCTCTCTTCTCTATCCTCCCCTCATTCATTCTGTTTCATGGGAGGTGGAAGAGGGTTCTGTGGAGTAGTGCGCTGGGCCATTGCGGCCATCATGTTTATCATTCGGCCCTCAAACTCCTCAAACCTTCGGCCAACCTCTTCTGCACTCAAAGCCCTGGTGGCATCATTCCCTCTCGGTGAGTTAGCCATCTCTAAAATAGCGCAGCTGGTCTCTGAAATAGCGCAGCTGGTCTCTGAATGAGTCTCCAAGAAATTCTCCCTTTCTGGCAACTCAGATACAAGATTTCAGATCAATCGTCCTACAGGTTCTCTCGTCCACCTGGGCAGATCTTTGATGGCTGCAGAGACAAGGACTCAGAATGATGCATAAATGCAATGAAATGCATGATCGTGATATGCAACACCCACAAATCACATGCAAGCAGATAGGTCCTTCCACCCTTATTACTCCCACACACGAGGTCATAGTCTCTTTCCTTGGCAGGATTAGCCCATGGGTGAATAGGGAACCCGATGGACTCGCATGGTGCGCGGCGAAAAACCGGCAACATAACACTCCTATACTAATGCACAAGCGAATGGATAATGATCATTACATATTTAAGTAATCCAAATACATCGACATGGCCCTACCGGGGCATGAAAGACATTGGTTAGGTAACCAAACAAGACATTTGGACTCACCCAATACATAAGGATCCATACAGCAGGCACGGTATTACGGTTCATATCACCTAAGGGAAGTATCTATGGCCATTACACGAGCTTTGGTCAAGGGTAGTGTTACTTTAGGTCTACCCAAGCATGATCCCTACCAATGGGTCTAGCTCATCATGAGCATAACGACCGATTGAGTCTCCATTTTATATACCAAATAGTATGAGGCTTGGGCTGGTGATTATCCTTAACACTTCCCTATATTGAGTGAACGTAGGGCTGTGCTTCGGGAATGCACCGAGGTTTAGAAGGGACCAATCTAGCATAATCTAAGGCTCTAATGGGATGTAATGCAAATTTGAGAGAAAGCAAATTTATAAACTAAAACTTAATTGTAAATTTTAACCAAGGTATTTTCAAATTAAAGTCTCAAACCAGTCCCCTGTGGAGTCACCACTGTGATGCGCGCGGACACCGGGGGCACCGCTCGACCGTCCGCCTTAGGGTGATCGGGCAAAATGAGGGTCCGTTGACAACTTGTAACGAATTTACAAGTACGTCTATTTTGGGCAACAAGGAGGTGTAATGGAGTCGCCACCTAATAAAATATTGGAAAAGTTCGTCTCACCTTAGTGAAACTAAAACTGCGCATATTTCCATTTTGGGCAAGCCAAAGGGGTCTTGGAGGCAATCACCCCAATAGAACATTGGGAATGACCCTCTAACCCTATGGAGCCTAGGATTTATTAAGTCGTTTAACACAAGAGGTATCTTGGAGGTCTCGTTCCAATGAGTGATCGGATAGACCTCTCGCCTCGTTGAGCCTAAAGACCATAGATGGGTTCGGGGCTTCTCATCTATTTCTACCTTGATTAATTTTACAATTAAATTTTGAGCTTATTAGTTCACTCTCTCTCCACACGATGCAATTTAATTAAAGGCGCAATTATTCACATCAAAAGCATTAATAAATAATAAAACAAAAACAAAAATAAAAATAAACATTCCAAGATAAATTACAATAATACTAGGAGCGGAATACAACTCCCATTTATAAAAAGTGCGATACATACATAAAACGGGGAATTCATTTATTTTGAGGACTTTGGTCCTCACATGCATTTATTATGAAAATTATTTTTATGTGACATTTTCATTGGCTAAAATAGGACTTTGGTCCTTTATTTGCAAAAATCACCAAATTAATTAATATAAAACATTTGTCCATTTTTATTTAACGCAAAATAAAACAATTTACATAAACATAAAGATAAATAAAAAATAAACGCATAATTAAATAGATAAATCGCAAAGGGATAAAGGATTAAACCAATTGGAGTCTTCCATGTTTTGCATGACAACCTCCTCTCAAGCTTAAACCATCCCAAGGACCAAATATTACAATCTCACAAAATAATCAATAATATTAATACTTATAAACAAACCAAGAATAAATGTAAATGACGATTAAAATCCAAAAATAAATAAAAACTATTGATATTTTAAAAAACAGAAAAGAAAAGATTTTGAAAATAAAATAAAAAAACAAATAATAAAAGAAAATAAATAATAAAAGAAATAAAACAGCTTTGAACACTAGAGACAGAACCCAGGGTGAGCCATAAATGATTAACTGACGGGCGTCCCTGGGGTGACCGGCAGGTAATAAGTGCACCGTTTACGTGCCGTCGCTCAACCGAGAGACGGGCGTCGGTGACCTTATTGCCCGTCGATCACCTTTGTTCTTAAAAAAAATAGTAAAAACAAAACTTTTCACAATTTCACAACAAAATGATTTTTTCCAACACAAAAACCAAAAATAAATGCAAATATTTAAAATAAATTAAATAGAATGTATGTCCAGAATATTTACCCTCGGATTTTACCTTTTAGGATGGAATCACGCATGCTTCACGAGAAATGAGCAAAAATCAAGAAAATAAATTTTTATTTTTCTTTCTTGATAATCACAAAAATGTTCAAATGTTGAAATCTATAAATATTGATGGGAAACTAATCGATTTTAGCTCCCTTGAATTAATTAGATTCACCAAACCAAAATAAAATAAAAATGAAGAAATTTTAATGAGATAAAAAGGCTAGAATCAATAATCAGAAATGAATTTTTAGGGTAAAAAAGTAACTAAATTCGTCCAACCCCAAAATAGTTTAAAAAACCCTTTTTATATTATTTTTTCTCAAAACCCTACGACCGACGGGCGTTGGGAGTCCACCGACGGGCGTCTGTTGAATCCTTTTTCCTTTAGGAAATAGGATTCATTTCGACGGGCACCAAAAGTCCACTGACGGGAGTCGGCTAAATCCCTTTTCCTGTTGGAAATAGGATTCAACCGACGGGCGCCGGAAACCCACAGATGGGCGTCTGTGTGAGGACACATGTCTGTCGCTCATCTCACCGATGGCCCATCCCTCATGGCGAGAGACAGAACTACCCAGCGAGCGACGGGTGGTCCATGACCGACAGGCTGGCCGCCAATGGAGGAAAAATCTTCTTTTTAAGCCCAAAAACTCCCAATTTTTTTTTTCTCATTACTGCAAATAAAAATCCATATTTCTCATGAATCTAGAGGACCAAAGTCTCGAAATCTCATATGCTCATTCGGAATCGGACATTGATTTCTTCATCGGGTAATCTCTAATCTGGACTGCCTCGGGATATGGTACTTACAATTACCCCCAATTTTGGGGAAACTAGTGCACAAGTGCCTGGATGAGCCAAAATTCAGAGAAGGGAAGAAAACAAAAGGAAGAATAGCGTACCTGAAGCAATCCTTACCTTTCGCGTTCCTTGCCAGTTAGATCTCGTCTCAGTCTGCTCAGCGGAGAGTGAATTTGATATAGGTGCCCCCACCGGTCTCGTCTCGACCTGTGAGGTGTTGGTGAGATGTAGCGTTCTCTAGCTGCGACCTCATAGTGAAGAGCAGTTTTCTCTAACTGCAGCCTCACTTACTTCTGCTGGCCTCATCTCGGCTCGCACAGCTTTGGGGAGACGTAATACTCTCTGACTACAAACTCGATTTGTGATCTGTTCTATCACTGGCGCCCCGCTAACCTCGTCTCGGTCTGCACGGTGGCTGGTCTGTACCGCTAGCCTCGTCTCGGCCTACACGATGTGAGGTGTAGTGCTCTCTGACTACCACCTCGATGTGAAGAGCAGTGTTCTATAACTGCAACTCAGATTGTGAAGTTCCCCTACTAACCCCCATCCAATCTGCAAGGTGCGTAGCACTCTCTGACTACCGCGTGAACTGTGAAATGTAGCACCCTCTGACTACAATCTCGATGTGAAGAGCAGTGTTCTCTAACTGCAACTTCGATTTGTGAAGTTCCCCTGCTAACCCCCATCCGATCTGCAAGGTGCGTAGCACTCTCTGACTACCGCGTGAACTGTGAGATGTAGCACCCTCTGACTACAATCTTAGTGTGAAGAGCAGTGTTCTCTAACTGCAACTTTGACTTGTGAAGTTCCCCTGCTAACCCCCATCCGATCTGCAAGGTGCGTAGCACTCTCTGACTACCGCGTGAACTATGAGATGCAGCACTCTCTGAATACAATCTTGGTGTGAAGAGCAGTGTTCTCTAACTGCAACTTCGATTTGTGAAGTTCCCCTGCTAACCTCCATCCGATCTGCAAGGTGCGTAGCACTCTTTGACTACCGCGTGAACTGTGAGATGCAGCACTCTCTGACTACAATCTCGGTGTTATTGGAAATTCCTTGCTAATCCTGCTCCGATCTGCAAGGCATGTAGTACTCTCTGACTACACCATGGGTTTTGAGGTGCGGTACTCTCTGACCACAGTTTCTGCTTGTTGGCATTTCTTTGCTAATCCCCGTCCGATCTGCAAGGTGAGTGCCTGGTTAAGTATGATTTTGAAGGACATAACGCTTAGTCTGTCCATCCTTCAATGTGATTGATGTCCGTCCTTGGACCGATGTTAAGCAATGTTCCTGTGTGGCAAAGAATTTTTGTTAATTCCTATGTGAGTTATCCCTGTTTAATAGGCTCATAAATGATTTTGTATTACCATTTATTGTTTATTGTCATTTTCTGTGCATCATTATATTTTTTTTATGATTATATGGTCATTTAGCTTTAATGTAAATAAAGAGAAAGTACTCAGTTATCTTTAATATAAGTAAAGCACAAATAAAGATAGAAAGAGATAAAAACATGTAAATTTGATAGTAAATGTTTTTCACTAAAGCTCAATTTTGCACAACGTATATACAACTGTGATAATAATAATAAACAAAATACAAAAAAATTGTCATCCAAACTCCCTGAATGACTATAATGGCGGATAATCTGTGAGCTCCTCTTCGGGGTCATCATCATCATTAGACAGATGTATCGGCTACGGCTGAGGCTGAGGCTGAGGCTGAGAGGTATAAGGTCCGGCTCTAGAAGTGGTAGGCTAGCTAGAAGGACCTGCTGTGTCTGGCTACTGAGAGTCCCATACTCTAACCATGGGCTAGAACCTAGGAGGAACTGCAACCGGCACAGATCGAGGCTGTGGTCTCTCAGAACTCTGCTGCTAAAATTGTACCCGAGCGTATCCGTCCAGGAAGGGCTGTGCGCAGACTGTCATGAAGCGCAAGGTGTCTGTGATCATCCCCCCTAGCTCCTTGAAGGCCCTACTCAACTGGCGGGTCTGCTCAAGAGAAGGGTTCCCCATACGATCTAGCCTCTACTCTTTATGCTCCCAAAACTGTCGAATAGACTGGGCAAGGGGAGGAATGACCCCCTACACCCCTGGACTCTGAACCTGAGAGAGTTGAGTGAATCATCTATCATCTGAAGAGTCACATCGATCCTCTAAGCTGCCTCATCCTGACACGTCCTCAACTCCTGTCTCAGCTGCTCTTTAGGCCTCTCTTGCTCCTGTGCTATATGCTCTATAAGCCGGGCCTATTCCTGCCCCACACGCTCTATGAGCCTGGCCTGCTCCTGGATCATATGATCGATGAGCTTAGCTTGCTCCTGGCCCATGCGCTCAATGAGCCTCGCCTGCTCCTGGATGGTGCCCTGCTGCTAGTCTAGCCTCTCCTGTGTGAGCCTATCCCTCTCCCTGAACTGCTCGTGGAGGACCCTGTCCCTCTCCTCCTGCCTGCACTCAAAAGATGCAAACATGGAGACTATGAACTCGGAGATGTCAGGCTGCGATGGCTAAGGTGGAACAAGCTCGGGAGTCTACTCTGGTGGTGGAGCTATGGAGGTTGATGCCCCCAGGTCCCCTCTGGTGTAAGGGTGGAACCTCCCTGATAGTCGGAGAGTGGTCTGCTATACCCTCGAAGCTGGAGGAGGAGTGGCGCTCCGTGCCCTCGGTGCTAAAGGAGTGCCAAACAGGTCATCCATGGTGAATTCCACGTCGAAGTCTGAGGGGGTCCTAGGCTGCTCCTCCTCTAGCTGTGGCTGTGGTGGTGGCCCCTCCTGGTAGTCCTGATGCTGGGGAGGATGATCCTCTAGATACTGTGGATGTGGGGGCTGCTGCTCTTGTGCCGGTGCTAGCGAAGGGAGAGCAAAAGCATGCCGGGTCTCATGAATGGTAAGGAGCCTAAAGGCCTCGACCTGTCCTGATACCTGTTACACCATCCCCATCTGTACGGCAGCCGGTGCGTCTACATATATGCCCTCATCTAAGGCATCCCTAAGCCTGTCTGGGCCAACTTCCAATCCCAATAATAGTCTGGTGATGACTCCTCCAATAATCACCACCGGGGCTGTCCCCCTTGAAACCCTCACTATGTTAGCCAAAATCTCATGGCTAACATTAAGACGTTGGCCTGCTACCATGGCCCATAGGCTCCAGATCTCTGCAGTATTAAGCGACCCTGGGTTACCAGCCTGTCCAAGGTATGAGCTGTAGAGCACTCTATGTAGGTACCGGAGCACCTGTTAAATAAGTACGGTACTCTTCCCTGTATCGTGATCATACAGCACTCCAGGTAGGGCCATGGTCGCCCAATGGTCGCGCCTCACCGCCCGCTGAGGCACCATCACACCATTACCCCGTGGGAGTCCTAGGTCTCTGCAAATCGCTAGCGTGTGATACTGAAATGATGACTATCAAACCAAAACTGCACCACCCCGGGCTACGTATCTGACCTCTGGAACCCTCCGTAGCGTAGTGTGGCTAGGACCAGCTGCACTGCCTCTGGATGTATCGGGAAGGCCAATGTCAAAAAATCGGTCCATCCTGTGCCCGCCAAAAGTGCATCGACCTCACCTGCCATCCCTAAGGCCTCCAGGAATGGCCTAGAAATGAAGCGACTGGTTCAGAACTCCACCTGAGCTAGTGCCCTATACCTCGGTCTGTCATAAGGGCTCATCCAATCTAGGGCCTGTGGCTCGGGCTGTCCCTGCAGAACATGTCGTCGAGGCGACATCTGGCAAGAGAAGAATTATGCAATTAATTCAATATAATGGCCGCTAATGGGCCTGATTTCAAAGATGAGACAATTCGGGCATCACCTAGGCAAGGATGGTCTGGCCCAAAAAGAAATAAAACAAAATAAATAAAATAAAAACAAAATAAAAATAAAAAATTGGGCAGCATCCTGACAAGGATATGCCTAACTTCCTGCATAAGAAAGGCAAGAAAAGAGAACCACAGGCCTCGAGCCCCAACAGCGGCACAACATTTATTGACTTCATAGTTAACACATGCATAAGAATATCTTATTTCTAGATATGCCACAATATTGTAATTAAATGTCATTTTATATGGAAGCATGCTTTATTAAAGAGCATGAAGGCATTAAAATTCAAGGCAATAAGAATACTCATGCAAGGCTAATCAACAATCCAAGTAAAAGAAAACATATACCAAAGCAATATTAAAATTAATCATGTAAACAACATCTAATGCTAATTATTAAGGTAAATTATTTACACTAATAGCAACACTCAATAATAAATAAAATAAGAAAATTAAACTTTACTCAAGATAAAAAAAGAAAGAAGAATTAATTACTAACCTGTAGTTCACAAAAAAGTGAAACTCGATGAAAAAACAGAAAATATACTCCGACAGGTGCCCGGTAATGCGAGGAACGTAAAAATATAAATAAAAATGTGAAAAGATGTGAAAAATGGAGAAAATAAGCAAAAAACCGCAATGAGGGATGGTTGAAAGAAGTAAACGAAAAGACAAGAGGCGAAAAACTGTCTCCCCATCAGTCTGTCAACGTATATATAGTTTTCATGACCGACGGGCTAGGCGTCTCCAGGAGAGACCGACGGGTTGATCGTCTGTCATTCCACATGCCCCCAAGAAATGCGTAATAAATGCATGTGATGATTGCAATAATGACGCATGCATCTGCCAGGTGGACGACGATCGACGGGCAGGCCACCTGTACTGAGTCACGGGCAGGCCGTCTGTGGAGCTTCACTATAAATTTTACCATTTTTCTTGGACTTCGTGCCCCCTCGCTTATTTTAACCCTTTGCTACCTTCAATCTTTGACTCTCAAAGGATAACGTCTCCCCTTTTCCAAAGGATGTACCGCTTCTTGGACGACACTTGCACTTGGGACAACAACATCCTCACTGTCACACCCCGTTTGCCCCCTAGTTGAATGAGCTATTTTGTATGTGTGTGCATTTGCATAATTTTGTATAATAAGGGCATTTTGGTAATTTCTGCATGTTTTAAGAGCTTTGTTAGCATGTGAGTGCATGCATGGTGCCATGGTGTGAGTTAGTTGGGTTAGTTTTGTGTGTGCTCAAGTGCACCATGGTGGTGTGTGTGTTCATGAGAGTTTCATTGTGTGAGATGTACATACAAGTGTAGGGTATGTTTTAGTTGAGAGGATTTTGTGTGTGTGTGTGATGCACTTAGCTAGGGTGTGAGTGACCAAATCCCTCCACTAGGATCTTGACATGTGTCTAGGGTTAAGAAAAGAAAAGGAAAAGAAAAGAAGGGAAAAATCAGATTTCTTCATTTGTGTTTCCCGTTCCTCACGCCGCCCTTCTTCTTTTCTTCTTCTTTTCTTCTTCTCTTGGACTTTGGTTGAGATTCAAGGTCTGTTAGTGGGATTTGATCATCTCTTAGTGTTCATTGGTAAGTTGTATGCATCCATTTTGCCTTTGTTTAAGTTTTTCCATCTTCTTCTCTTTCTTATTTTCGGATTGGGTTTGAAGATTGGATTTTGGTTTTGTTTGCTTGTTCTTGGTTGGGTTTCCTAGTTGAGCCTCCCCGGGATCCTAAAGGCAAGGAAGTCGCGGGATCAAGCGGAACTAAACACTAGGAGCTAAGGATTTTTGAGGTTTGGGAATTTCTTCCTTTTTATGTGAAAATGTTCATGAGTGTGTTCTTGATGGGTTCATGGAATTAGGTTGTTAGATGTTCTTTATTTTGATGTTTATGATATGGGTATTTGCTTTGAAGTGTGATTCTTGCAAATGTATGAGTTAAATTATGGAATTTTAGAATTGATGTGGTTTAATGCATAAATGGGGTTTTTGATTGATTCATGAAATGGAATGTGTAAATTTATGGATAGAATGAAGTTTATTGTGAATAAATGTTATGACATGGTTGATGATGTTAATGGATGGCTGGAATTGAGGTAAGAGACATTTGATTGAGATTTGTATGCTTGGAGGAGGAAATGGAAGAGGAAAATCTGCAGAATTTCTGCAGATTTTCGAAATCCCGACGCTGTCGCGATCGCGACAACTTTCGCGATCGCGACAGAGAGCTGTAGTGGGAACTTCGCTGTCGCGAGCACGCGACATCCGCCGCGAGCCGCGACAGCCGAAGTGTTGTATACCTTCTGTCGCGAGCGCGACAACTGTCGCGATCGCGACAGAGAGTATTATTGCCAAGTGTCATCGCGACCACGCGATCCGTCGCGAGATCGCGACAGCACCCTTTGCCTTCTGTCGCGATCGCGACATCCGTCGCGAGCGCGACAGAGCCTGGCTCTTCCGTCCTCCCCGCGGTCGCGAAATCTGTCGCGCGCACGCAGCGAAGAGACTTTGGTCTCTGTCGCGAGCGCGACAGGCATCGCGAGCGCGACAGTCCCTGTATGCTGAATGAACTTTCTTTCTTGCTTGTGTTTTGAACTGCAGTATACTTTTGCAGTTATGAGATTTATGCTTGGTATTTTATAAATAATATGCAAGTGTAACTATGGTATGATGATGCTCATTTGACGATGATGATTTTTGGAAATTATGAAATGGATTGAATGGTTGATGTATGACCTGCTAGAGTCTAGTCAGTGGATAGTTAGGCATGCCTAATAGAGTCTTTGCTGCAGCTTCTGTATTTCTGTTTGGACCCCGATCAGGTCCCCGCTTTGTTCCTCGCGAACTTCTGTATTGTGTTTGGATCTTGTTTAAGGTCCTTCTGGAAATGTTTGTGAATGAAAAGTTAAAATGGTTTTCGTATTCGATTGGTACTCGTAAAGTACTTTCTGTTCGCTCGTTATCCACTACTTTGAGTCAGCAGGGTTTTCAATGCTTAAAGTACTTGTATGAATTGTTATAGGAGCAATGACATGTTTTATCCTTATGGATTCAATGATGAAAAGTACCATCTATAATGAGAATACGATTATTGATATGAATCTTTTTAGTGAATGGCTATATGTACTTATGCATGTGAATTGCCTTGACGACCGTTGTGAATGGTTGTCTTTATGCTATGTGTGTTTTCCCCACTAAGCGTTTATCGCTTAGCACGGTGCGTTACCCGTGCAGGTGTGGAAGGAGTCGCTTTTGGGAGAGTCGTCGCCATCAAAGCCAACACAGCAGGGTCTTAGTGTAGGGCTTATTTTTGTAGCTTTATGATTCTTTTTGTATAGAACTCTCATATGATTTTGTATTAGCTTCCGCTTTTGTAATTGTAATTTTGGGATATGTAATTATCTGTTGTTTCTCTCAGTTGATCAGAACAGTAATGTAATGCTTCTATTATATTAATGCATGATCAGCTTCTTTAAATGGTATTGTAAAGTTTTAAATTACCCTGTATTGTTGTATGTGTATTTCTGTATCTGTATGGTGGCACCTTTACTCCTACGGCATCTTACTCCATATCGGATAGGATCGCCTACGTATGGGTAAGGGGTGTTACACTCACTACCCTGTCTGGGCTAAAATATTTACACAGAGCCAAAATATACCACAACCTTCTCTTAGCTGCAACCCATTTCTGGAATGCACGCTTTCACGTTTTCAAGTTCACTTATCGGGAACTGTGCCCTCTGCCCGAGGAGTTCGCTGCCATCATCGGAGCATGGTATCCTCTTAATGCTCTGCCTTGCATCTCCTGCTGTGGTCTGATTCAGACTCGGGATATCACCCTATCTCTGGGTATAGCTCCTACCGAGGCTGCTCGATTGGTCCAATAGGGTCCCACATTTTCCTTGGAGCCACTAATCGAGGCACTGGACAGATTTTATGATGTCCCTACATATCGAGTAAGCATTGTCTTCTTATTCTTCATGATGAGCCTCTTGACAGTAACTTCAGGAGACTTGGTTGGTGATCCTCGCCTGTTCGGGGTTCTAGATGACTTTCATCGCGAGTTGTCTCCCTTTCCCCTTATGCTAGTTGAAACCATTATGGGCTTGGATTCTGTTTGCTCCGGCTCTACCACTTCGTTCACTGGGAGCCCCTTATTACTCCAGGTACGTCATTATTTTAAAAGGTAGTGCATCCCTTGTGGATTTTTGTACTAGCTTTTCTTAGCGGGAAGTGTGTCCTTTCGGATTTTCACACAACCCTATGCCTTATTTTTTCCTAAAGTAAACCCAACTTACTCCAGCGGCTTTTTTTTTTTTAAGATATGGTTGCAGGAGAAGCTGAAGATGCTGTCAGAACCACCTCCCCGAGTCATTGGACAATATTCACTGAGACACTTCCTCCCGCGTCAACGACTGTATTCACTTGTAACTCCTAACAAAGGCATTGTTAGATTTGGTTAAATATCAGATGATGACATCAACTTCATGCCTGCTTGGCTTCCTCTGTCTCATGCAGCCATTGATGGATCGTCGGGGTGTGTTCCCCTATACGGGCTTCGTCAAGCCACCTTCTGCATTACAGCCCGACGTGCTCGTCAACTCGGGATGACCCAGGACGTGGTAAGAGTCCCACTATCCTTTCGGGGAGGAGCTTTTTCTGCTGCTTTCGCTTCTCACTATCATGAACTGTGGAGCCAACTTCCAGTAAAGACCATCATACCTCGATTCGAAACTCATTCCGTGGCCTCCACCAGCGAGTACAAGAGATGGGTTCTCAGTCCAACGTCTGACAACAGGACACGAGGACTTAAGCTTCTAGCCGGTGAGAGTAGCGGCAGAGCCTAGTTTAGTTTAAATTGTACACCCTTTTGAGTATTATGTTTCTTTTCAAAGCAGAACTATAAAATGATGAAAATGAAAAGAATAATTCTTATTTTATTTCGCTAAATTGTGTACATTTCCATAGAATTTCAACATACATGATCAGTATTTGACATTAACTCGGCTGTGTAAACCATATTAATTCATGAAACCAAATTTTGATAGCATCAACTCCTATTACCAATCGGCCCTCTCGGGTTTTATCGATTGGACATTTTCTTTCATGCCTTTAACTTTTGCACAGGATGCATTTTTTCAGTTTTCACCCTGTCGAGGCGCCAAATTTTAGCGAGGCCGTCTTTTTTCGGTTTTCAACCCGCGGGGCATTTTATTCTCTTCTTTTTATTTTATATTCTTTAGTCGTGGAACCTTTTGAGTCTGTCTATGTTGACCGGTTCCTTAAATTCGTTGCCATCGCTATCCGACAGGATTGCAGCTCCTTTTGACAGCAGTTTCTTGAGGATGAACGGCCCTTCCCAGGTAGGTCGGAACTTGCCTCGTATATCCGGTGCCCCAGGTCTCATTTGCTTAAACACCAAGTCTCCCTCCTTCAATGGATGCTTCTTAATCTTCTTTCCAAAGGACCGGGTGAGTCTTTTCTGATCAACCTGGTTGTGGTAGTAGGCTCTCAATCTGCTCTCGTCCAGCAGGTTCAGATGTTTTAGCCTTTACTGTGCCCATTCAGCTTCAGGAATCTGGGCCTTCATGACTACCCTTAATGATTTGAGCTCTACCTCAACTGGCAGCACTGCTTTTTTCCCATATACTAGAGAGTATGGTGTAGCACCCATAGACGTCCTAACTGTTGTCCTGTAGCCCCAAAGCGCGAAGGGTAACTTCTCCGCCCAATCTTTGTAAGTTTGGACCATTTTGGCTAGGATCTTTTTGATGTTCTATCAGCGGCCTCTACTGCTCCGTTAGCCTGCGGTCGGTATGGAGAAGACTTGTGATGCTCAATCCCATACTTCTCGAGTAGTTTCCTTGTTTCTCCCATAAATTGGACCCCATTATTAGACACTACATGATGCGAAAGGCCGTATCTGCAAATCAAATTCTTCCAAATGAACTTTGCCATATCCCATGCATCAATCTTCTTTAAAGACTCCGCCTCTACCCATTTGGTGAAGTAGTCGATGGCGACTATAATGTATCTATGCCCATTGGATGCTGTAGGACGGATCTCCCCAATAATATCTATTTCCCAGGCTGCGAACGGCCAAGGTGACGTTAAGCTATGTAGTTCTAACACAGGTAGGTGTCTCAAATCCTCATATTGTTAGCACAGCTAACACTGCTTCACATACATTGAACAATCATTATCCATGGTGAACCAGTAAAACCCTTGCCTCATTATTTTCTTGGCCAGCATCAACCCATTCATATGAGCTCCTCACACACCTGCATGAGTTTCTTCTATCACCTTCCAGACCTCCTTTTCATCCAGGCACCTCAACTGAATGCCGTCGGCCTGTCTCTTGTACAACACCCCGTTTATGCATATGAACTAAGTAGACAGCTTGCAAATCATTCGTTGGTCTTTTTCAGTAGCTTCTTACAGAAACGTCGCGCTTTCCAAGTAGTTCATGATATCGAAATACCACGGATTTCCATCCGCTACCTATATTTCCATTATTGGCTTGTTCTCAAAGCTAGGCCTCCCAGAACTAGAGATTAGAACTGGCTTCATGGCTACTCCTTCTAGATTGTCCCACATTGACACTAAAGTTGCAAGCGCGTCAGCCAATCGATTTTCATCCCTCGGCACGAAATGGAACGTACAAGTCTCAAACTGACTGCTTAGCTCCCTCATATATTCAATATACGGTACTAATCGTTCTTCTTTGATAGCCCATTCTCCCTGAATCTGGTTGATTACTAAGGATGAATCTCCAAACACTTCCTCATCCTTTGCCACGAAGGCAATTAAAGCTTCTAATCCGAAAGTGCATCCCTCATACTTAGCTTCGTTATTAGTGGCTCTGTACCTCAACTTTTTGGGTAACGGGAGTTTCTCGTCATCCGGGGTTATCAAAATAACTCCTACTCCTGCCCCCTTATTGTTAACAGCCCTATCGAAGTGTAGTTGCCAACCTTGAACAGAGATTGCCGCTATATTTTCATTGGGAAAATTGAATTCAAGTGAATCGCCCTAGATGGGATGATCGGCCAGAAATTCAGCTACCGCCCGCCCCTTGATAGACTTCTGAGTAATATACTCAATATCGAATTCTTGTAGCAGCAACAACCATCTGCCCATTTTTCCTAACAGAGACGGTGCTTCCTATAAGTACCTTAAAGTATTCTGCTTTGCCACTGCCTGCACCTTGTAAGAGTGGAAGTAGTGTTTCAATTTCTTAGAAGCCCAGATAACAGCAAGACAGATCTTCTACACCTCAGCATACTTGATCTCATACTCCAAGAACATCTTACTAAGGTAATAAATGGCAAATTCTACCCCAAACTCGTCCTCTTGAGCCATCATGGCACCTATGGAGCTATTTTCTATGGCTAAATACAGGATCAAAGGTTTATTTAGTCGCGGTGGCCTTAGTACAGGTGGGTTTAACAGGTATTCTTTGATAGTATCGAAGGCCTTCTGACAATCCTCATTCCATACTACAGGTTGGTTCTTCCTGAGGAGCTTGAAGATTGGCTCGCATATTGAGGTGAGCTTTGCGATGAACCTGCAAACATACTGTAGCTTACCCAGGAAACTTCTCACATCCTTTTCTTTTTGCAGCACTGGCATTTCTTTGATAGCTTTAACTTTATCTAGGTCAATCTCAATTCCCCTCTAGCTAACCATGTGTCCCAACAACTTTCCTGATGTGACCCCAAAAATGCACTTCTTCGGATTCAATCGAAGGTTATACTTGCTTATCCTTTGGAAGAACTTCTCTAATGCTTCAAAATGGCCTTCTCTAGTGTCTGATTTGATCATCATATCATCGACATATACTTCCACTTCCTTATGAATCAGATCACTTAGGATCTTGGTTGCCATCCTCTGATAGGTAGCTCTTGCATTCTTTAAACCAAAAGGCATTACTCTGTAGGCATATGTCCCCCATTCTGTGATGAAAGCCGTCTTGATCCTGTCAATTATCCTGTTAAAAATTTGATTATAGCCCGCATACCCGTCGACGAAGCTATACATTGCACAAATAGCGGCACTATCTATCAACACATCTATATGGGGTAGCAGGAAATCATCCTTCGGACAGGCCTTGTTCAGATTCCGATAGTCCACACATTCCATTCTTTTTAGCCACAGGGACTACATTGGCTAGCCACGTGGGATATTGCACCTCCACCAGAAACTTATCTTCAATCTGTTGTCGAATCTCTTCTTTTACCTTATCTGCCCATTCCAGCCTAAGCCTTCTCAGCTTCTTTTTCATAGGTTTGTGATCTGGATATGTCAGAATAGTGTGTTCTATGATGTCCCGATCGATTCCTGGCATGTCCTCGTAGGTCCAGGCAAAGACTTTTTTCATATTTTTTTAGTATTCTCTCAAATTTTTCTCTTTCCTCAGGAGTTACATTTGATACTATCAAGATTTCTTTCGGGTTTTTCGAGGTTCCAAGATTACATGGAGTAGCATCAGAAGAATTAGTATCAAATATGGATGGAATATGATCATGATCATGCATATTGAAATTATCAGAAACGTCGCACAAGTAAGCAAAATCATTCATTTCATTAATAAAATTAAAATTGTCATTTACATCATAAAAAAGTTCGGGAATGAAAAGACAATCTAAACCGGTTTCTTCCTCTTCTCCCGTCGGGTCTGTCACTGCTATGGTCCTGCATCATCCTGATTGATCAGAGGCTCTTCATCCACCTCTTGAACAGCTTCTTCTATCTTCGCCTTCCCCTTGACATGAGCGACCACTATAGCCTCAGTCACAACTTTCTCGGGCTCTTCTTTATCCCAGACAGCTCTATTGGTCAAGACCTCCTCATCCCAAAAGTCTACAACTGGCTTGATCACCCCGACGTCCCAATCATAAACATCGCTGAATACCTCAAATCCCGGCACAATTCTTCCGTCGACCCACTAAGGCTCGGCTTCCCCAGTATAAGCGCAAACTGTTGATGCTGGCACAAAACTTTCCCAAATGTGGGGAATCTTGTTCCTTAATTGGACCCTAAGTGTCTTCCCGGGCCTTGTGGGTGATAATTAGACAATCATTGCCATACAAATCCTACAAGATATACCATTCAGTAAACCTAAACCAACCATGAAGATCGATGGGACACAATGTTGTAAGCTCCTAATTTCTTCCATCTTTTCCCTAGGTCATTCACCTGCTTAGTGTCAATCAAATCTTGAATATGATCAAGGTCCGATAGTAATTTATCTCATGACACGTGTGCTATTGGTAAGCATAATACCAAATTCACCTGTGCCCAAGCTACCTCTAATTCTTGGCTAGTTTCATCGGTAGGCTAGTTTTTCAAAGTGGGACAGACAGTAGGACAAAGGCTTGCCCAAATTGGAGTAGTGTCTCATTGTTGTCCTTGTGGCTGACACCTTAGCTATTCTACCACCATCTTGAAGGACTCACAGTCTGTCAACCCTTTCATCTTGAACCCTGCTTTTAAGTACGGACTGGTGTTATGGATGAACAATAGGATCTAATCCTGAGTCTTAGATTTCCTCTTCCTCTCTATCACTTGAGTCCTATAATGAGTGAGGTACTCATGGAAAGAATCATCATATTTCTGCTGTAAGAGCTTAAGATCCTTTAGTGTTACTTCTATTCTAATGCTGCAGTCATACTGGCTCAAAAATTACTCGACCAGCCTACCTAATCCTCTTTCGTTCTTCTATCCAATCCGTAATACTAGTCAATGGGAGGTCTAAGAAGACTAAGGCTAAAGTATTCAACCTTTTTCCTTTTTATAAAAGTGGTCCTCTTCATAACCAAGGTATACTACTTAATGTGTACAAATAGGTCGGAGGTGCTGTAACAACCCATTTTGGCCCTAGTGGAATTTCAAAATTTTGGTTCGGGAATTCCAGAGTTTGTGTGTATAAGAGAGTGTATTTGAGTGAGTGGCTTGGTGTGGGTTCTGTCGCGAGCATGACAGAATGCTCCACGGGAAGCCTAGAGTAAGTTGGATTAGTTGATGTGTATTGGACATGTGGCGGCATAAGAGGTTGACAAATGGTATTGTAGGGGAGTGACAAGTGACATGGTAGGAGAGTGACATGTCGCATGTGACTTTTTGGATTGAGATGGATTAAATGAGATTGGTTGGCTTTTAATGTGGTTAGTGGGTAATTGATTGTTGCTTTTCTTTGGGTTGACCGGCCACTATCTTCACTTATTCCTTTCATTTTTCTGCTTTTGGGCCATTAGGGTTCTTCTTTCTTTCTTTGTTCTTGGATTTTGCCGTGCTCCTCTTACCTTGCCATTTTCTTTGCTTTTGTTTTTCATTTGTTTTATTCTTTGAGAGAACCATTTGAATTAGTTTGAAGAGAGTGAGTTAAGGGCTTGATTAGGTCTCCTCAAGAAGGTAAGCAACGTGATTTTATGTGTATTGGCCTTCTTCTACTACTTGGTTCTTGTTTCTAATTTTAAATGAAGAGAAGAGTAATTCTAGTGTTTTGAATGGTTTGTGCATGAGAGCTATGGACAAGAGATTGGACAAGGAAAGGAAAAGAGGGAGCTAAATAGAGTATAGAGTTCAAGCTTCCTAGAGGTAGGGATCGAGTGTGATTTTTAATATTCTTGCATGTGTTTACATGAAAAATGCTTGAATAGAGACATGTTTGAAGAGAGAGATGCTTGATGAGCTTTAATTAGCTCAATTGTTCTTTTAAGAGTATATGTGTTAGATGTTCATTTTGATTGCTTGCGGTGCCTATGATATGTGTATATATGCTTAGAAGTATGTGAATTGATCAATTGAGTGTGTGTGTTGATGATAAAGTTGGATATAGTAAATTCTGTTTAATTGTCATCTGACCTCTGTGTAATGTTTTTGTCATAAGTATAGTTATAGACCTCGAAATTGAGTGATTATTGAGCCATTAGAACCCTGATTTCTATGGATATAAATATCTCTGAAATGATCTTGAGCAGATTCTTTCTCTAAGACCCTAAAAATGGGCCAAAATAGAGGTGTCTCTACCTTGGCCGGTTCATTTGACCAGTCCAGCTTATTTAGAGTATATCTGATGTTATAAATGTTGAATTCACCTAGAAATTGTCCCATTTGAAATTTAACATCTAGGGAACAAATGTTAAGAATAATGTTTTGCCTAAAAATGAGGTCTAGACGTTGGCTTAGGCTGTACAAAATGGAGTAGTGAAGCAGTCTTGAGTTTTTGCTTCTGTTTTGCTATTTTGGGTACGTCACGGTGGCAACCAATTGGTCACCACCGTGACCAATGTCCAGACAAGGTAGAATCAAATGTTTTTGGACCTCATGGTGACAACCAATTGGTTACCACCGTGACCATCCCCTGATATGCATATTTTGAGTGTTTTTCTTCCCGAAATGCACCCGAACTTCATGGTAAGTTCCTATAGCATGTCCAACCCATTTCAAACCTTATGAAATGAGTATGTGAGTGGTTGTCAATTGAAATTATAGGTGATTAAAGCTATGGCATAAGAGTTTAATAATGAAATAAAATGTATATATATGCTTTTTAATTATTGAACATGACATGCATGTGATATTGATCATGTATGATTGAATCATAATGTGTGAAGTCTATGAACATGTAAATTGCATTGTGCATTTGATTAATTAGTAATGTAGAGTGCAAAGATGCATTGTGCATTGAGCTTGATTACCGTTATAGTGGATAGATAAGCATGCTTATAAAGGGTTAGCGTGCAGGTACTAGAGTTGGCCTTAATTGTGCCCAGAGTTCGGAATACCTCGTGTATTCCATAGAGTTTGAGTTAATTCTCCATATGTAAGATACTGTAAACAGTAGCAAGAGTTACCCGTATCCACCATGAAAGGAATTCAGGCTTATTGTTCTTATTGTTGTTATTGTATAATGAACATGCGCTAATTTAAAAGTATTCTTCTGAATAAATGTTATAATACATGAGAGTAATGTTTAAGTACATTACAGTTCCGTATATGTTTACAGTTTTATATATAAGTATATGTTTACATGGATGTGGACACATGGTTATTATTGTATTTGAGCACATGATCTATGCAAGTGTGAAAGATTATATGCATAAGATATTTGATTGTACTTACTATGAAATGAGTGATTTATTTGTGACTTCGTAAAAGAAGTCCTTTGTTTTATTTTCATCCCCACTAAACGTTATCGCTTAGCACGGATGTTTGCTTCCATGTAGGTTTACAGGTTCGACCCAGTGAGAAGGCATCTGCAGGTCAAGGCCACTAGGAGTTCTGTTGTGATCTCTTTTTGTACAAGATAGAAATAGAGTTCGTGATGTTTTGATTATGTAATAAAAGAGTATAGTTGTTACATGTAAATGTTAAAAGTATTTGTATATGAATTGAAATGGAACATGTAATAATTATAAAGCTTTTGTAATATGTACCGTTTATATATGTTAAAGAGAAGTGTGTTTTGTTTGGCCCTAAAGATATTCTAATTATTTATTGTTATCGCTTCGGCTATTGTCTGTATAAGTATATGTATATGTATGTGCCCGCGTGATGCCCCGATATTCCTTACCGGGGGTATGGGGGTGTTACAGGTGCCATCAAACTTGGGTAGATCAGGCATTTTAAATTGATGGGGCAAAACCTCCTCACTATCTAACTCCATGTCTTTAGGAATAATTCCCTTTCCAATAGAAAACCCTAGCCATAACCTCAAGTTTCTCCTCCATCCTTTTCATTGCGGGATCTTCAAACTTTAGAACTCTATTCCTCACCATCTGAAAGCCTAGAGGCTCATCATCCTCATTCTCAATAACGTCAAGTCTTGAGTCATCACATATCATCTCTCTATCCTTCTCACAAGGAGCCATGAGTGCCATATTCATTATGCTAGTGATCAGTGGAGGCATTGCTAGGACTGCCATAGGAGTCTCCCTAATAGGTGTTAGTTCAACTTGGGCATGATCCGTACCAATGAGTCTAGCTCATCATGAGCAAAACGACAAATTGGGTCACCATTGTTATACCATAAGGTACAAGACTTGGACTGGCAATTATTCCTAATACTTTCCCATATTGAGTGAACATAAGGTCATGATTTGGGAATGCATTGAGGTTAAAAAGAGGGATGCCTAACATAATCTAAGGCTATAACATGATTTTAATGTAAATTTGAAAAGGGATAAAATTTCCTTAAGGCCCATCCATGTCGTATTAACCAAGAGTACTTTTAGAACAAAGTCTCATGGTCCCTAGTGGAGTCACCACTCTGATGCATGTCATCACCAGGTAGACTATTTTATCTATATCGATCCTACTTTTAGGGATGTCTAGATGAAGGTCTCCAATCCATGATGGTCAGTCGCTTTGCAATGGCCAAGGAATTTGACCCAATTCGCCAAGTTTTGAACCTCAAAAAGGCATAAGATAGCATTTTAGGGTACTCTTCTTCCATTATTGGCAATCGACCTCGAGATTCGTCTTTGGGCACCATAAGGTAGGTATGAAGGAGTCACCACCTAATAGAACATTAGGAAATGGTTGTCCAACTTTATAGGGACAAAACCAAAAGAAGGATTCAAAACCTCACTCCTACTCATACCCTTGGTTAATGTGACATAGTTAGGCCTTTTAGATTAATAGTTTTATCTCTCTCCTAACGCGCAAGTTCACTCAATCAAACCAAAAAGTTGTAAATCGTGGCATACACGTTAATAGAGTGAGTTCATTTATTAAGTTCTTTTGGGTGGTGACATTGGTCCCTGCATGCAATTGCAAAGAATTTTTCATTTTGAGTTTTATTGGTTGAAAGTCGGGACATTGGTCCTAATTTATTAAGATAATTTTAGAATCATTTAATTATATACAAATTCTTTTACATTGTTAAAATTTTATTATTTACATGAGATTTTTAGGCACAAAATAGGATATTAGTTCGGTTTTATTAACAAAAACCTCAATTATTTAGTATAAATATTTTATGCAATATTGTTCATCAAGAGGAAGAAAAGCCTTTATTATTCTACACAAACTTAAGAAAATAAATAATAATAAATAATTAAAACTACACCACTGCAATTGCCACACAGCACACAAAGGCATAGATTAGGTATAAAAAGGAATAAGGAAGACCAAAAAGGACAAAAGCAAAACAAAGCATAATTTAAAAAATGGGAGAAAAATGAAATATGGGTTTTGACTAGTGAGTCATGCTGTAGAATCGACTCACACTCATAACTAGTAAGTCACACCCATGACTAACGAGTCACGAGTGTAAATCAACAAGGCTCACAATTTAGGGGAGGGTGGGAGGGGGGAGGGGAAGGAGGGAAGAACGAGCTATAAGTAACTTTAAAATAATGACTCTTCTTTTTTTCTCTCTGTTTTGCTCATTGCCTTATTTATGGGTTTAAAACCCAGAAAACCCAAGAAGAAGAAAGGTAGGAAAAACCCTTAAAACCTTTAAAAAACACCTTTTTAAACAAGTTTTATGTTAAAAACAACTTAAAACTAGTGAAAAATGAAACTTTTAAAACAATTAACCTGCAATACTTCTACCATACAACAACTACCCACAAGTGGGTTTCATAACTTAAAGTTATCTAAAATAATAGAAAATGCTAGAAAGCACCTATATGTTGTGTTTATAGCATTCAAGAGTGAATGTACAAACTCAATTAGGAGATACTAGCCAAGAAGAAGAAAAGCTTTTTTATATTACCTCCAGTGTGATTTTCTCTTGCGAACGATGGAAGTTCAAGCTCCAAGATCTCTCCTCGACTGGATGTTCAAAACCAAAACTTAAGAATGGGTGTTTAGGGCGTAAAAAGCTTGAAACAAATAGAGAGAAAAGGAGCCCAAGTGTCACGGTAATGAAGAATGAACCCTTTTTCCAATTTTCTCTCAGCTTTTTATAGATTTTTCTAGAAAAGGCCATGTCACGGCTATGAGTCATGAGTCAAGGCCCTAACTTGGCTTTTTCCTGCCATGGGGCGTGAAATGCTAGTTATTGGTGTGATTTCAATTGATGATCTTGACTGTAGTTTAGTCACCTAAAATTGACCTCTTGCCTCAACCAAAAGATTTGAGGGGCCCCGAAAAATCATTTTAAAATACATAACAACACGGAGAGATCCTGGACCTCTCTATTCCTTGTCCTAGAGAAATGCTTTTCTTATTAGGTAACTTCGATAAAAGCCACCTCAGCAGTGTCTATATCCATAAGAGTATCTTGCAGAAATTGCCAACTGATCCTATTGTAGGCCTTTCCATAGTCAACCTTTAAAGCCATAAAGCTTAGTTTCCCCTTCTTAGCTCCCATGGTAAGAGTCACTTCTTGAAGTATAACAATATTCTTGGTGATTTGCCTCCCTAGAACAAAACTAGTCTAAGCAAGCCTAATAACCATGGGTTTAATCAATTTTATTCAAATTGTGATGGTTTTAGTGATGACCTTATAGACAACTTTACACAAAGAGATCGGCCTAAACTGGGAGATATTCTTAAGGTTATCTACTTTAAGAATTAGGCAGATAAATGTTTTGTTCATATTATGATCCAAGTTGCCTCTATGAAGAACATGTTTCACTTCAAAACAAAGATCCTTGCTAATGATATCCCATTGCGTTGGATAAAAACTTGCATGGTAGCCATCCACCCCCGAGCCTTCCAAGGCTTCTTATCAAATAGGGCTTTTTTAACCTCCAAATTAGAATAGAGCACAGATAAGGAGTCTAAAATCATGGGATCACAAGCAGGGAAAAGACCTTTCCAAATATAAGGGGTATAATTTCCCACCTAATCTTGATAGATGTGCTTTAAAAGAAAAAATTAAAAGCCATTAATTTTATAACATATGGGTTGTGTTGCAAAATCCCACCATCATCCATCAATATTTCAATACGGTGTCATTTTCTCCTTTTAATGGTGTGTAGATACAAAAATGAGGTGTTTTTATCCCCCAGTTAATCTAGTTGCTGTAAGACTTTTGATACTACAAAAGCTATTCTCACAAAAGGATAGAATCAAGCTCCTTTTTTAGAACATTTTCCTAAGCTTGGAGATGGGGAACACTATAAAAATCAAAAACTTTCTAAATGACTACAATTTTCGAGCTAGTAAAGTGAATTTGTATTTGAAAATATTACCAAAAGTACAAATTTTCCAAGCTTGTAGCTTCTCAAAAAAAGCATGGACTAAAGTTATGAAATTTTTATCAAAATACCAATCATAGGAGAGAAAGGCATAAAACTCCTAATGGGTAAGCCAAGCTTAAAGAAATTAAAAAGGTTTATTGTAATGACTTAGTACAAAACTACACATCTCTAGCAAAAGAGGGTGATGGTCAAGGTGGATCTGAGGAAGATGACTAATTATACCCTAAAGGAAAGAAACTCACCAATTTGCATTACAAATACCTTTAACAAGACGTTCACAAAAGGAACCTCTTTTCCAAGTGAAATTAGGTCTTTTATAGCCAAGATCAATAAGCCCAGACAAACCAAACAATAAATAAAAGTTCTATTACTACAATTCTATTAAGAAAGCCTTCCCTCCTTTCCAAGGTACTCAGATTAGAGTTAAAGTCCCCTATCAACACCCAAGGATCAAAAGGGGCCAAATCCAAGTGAGTGAGATGACTCTAAAGATGCATTCTCTTAGAAGGAACAAGATAATTATACACTGCAGTGAGATTAGTAATGAACTTAGAGTTGTTTTTAATGCACAAATGGACAAACTGAAGGTTGCTTTCCAAAATGTCAATATGCTAGAAATCATCCCACAAAATCCAAATTCCCCATAGAGAAGCCAATGGCTTCCACTCTACGAGAAAAATGATACCCAATCTTTCAAATATAAGCATCTGCTCTAAGACCACTAATTCATAGCTCCAAAAGAATCACCACATGGGGCTTATGCTTATGCAATAACAATTTTAAAGTACAAACAAAAAGGGAGCTTCCATCTCCTTGACAAGTCCAAGAGAAAATAGACATTAAAAAAATAAAAATGAAAAAAGAGAAAATCTAATTAATCTCATAGATATAGGTCGAAAAGACCATCATCCATCCCATCATAAGTTTATACATCATCTAAAGTGATATCCTCATCAATTTTAAGCAAAGGCTCATTGGGATTTATATTCTCAATGTTGCAATTCGCTAAAATTTGCACATCCAAAGAGGAGGTGGGATCAGGGCGTTTACGTAAAAGATGAGGATAAACTTTAGTAGGGGACATAGCTGGAGCAACATTACTAAAAGGGCTCATAATGATGTCCAAGGGAGCTTTATTGTGAGATTTTATATTCCAACTACAAAGTGGTTAGCTGGGTATAAAAAAGAAGGAACATCATTGATAGTTTCCTTAACTAAAAAATAATTCTTGAAATTAAAAAACTCCCCTAACATAGAGCTGCTTTTCTTGGTGGTCCTAAGAATATCAACATTTTTATTTGCTTCATATGGCCCATGAGAACTAGATTGCTTACTGCGCCATCCTCTGCCATGTGATCCGGTTTGACTTCAAGAGTTATATTTACCATGGTAATCCTTAGGTAAGTTAAAAAGGGAAACATCATTAGTAGGATTCTCTTCATAAACTGCTTGTTCCTTATCAACAAAGATTCTCCCTTCATCATCACCCAAAATGGAGAACCCTGATCCTTGATGATTGCTTCTATTTGATCGTTCTTGATTATTGTTGATTTTTCATTGGTCCTGGCACTTTCGTTCCACCACCATCCGTGGCCCATAATCCGTCGAAATCCCACCTAATTTCTCCCTTGAAGAACCAATCTCAGAACCAATGTTAAACTCCCTATTGCCATCTCCCCAGTCATGAATTGGTTTCTTAGAAAGACAAACTATATCAAAATGCCCATTTTTACCACAATGGCAACAAATTTTTGGGAAACTTTCGTACTCAACCCTTTGAATTTCCCCATCAATCAAGAACTTAGAAATAAGAGATTTGTCTAAATCAATGGTAATTGCCAACCTCACAAGCTTGCCCTCTGAAATTCACTTATGTTATAGTCAGTTTACAGAATAGGTCCTTTTACTTCAGAAATAGCTCTAACAACCTCTTATAGATAAAATTAAAGAGAGAGTTAAGGTAAATGAATCAAACAACCATCTGCCTTGATGAAGCTTTATTAACCCTAAAATTTGAATTCCTTTGTTGAATAATAAGCTAAGAGAAATTAACTTTCCAATGACCCCCTAATAGAGCATGATGGTAGTCCAACTCATTGGAAAAATGAATCAAGAAAAAGCCTCTTCCAATATCAAGGATTTTTGCACCAATAAGTCCCCATAAACTTTTAACATAAACTTTTGAGTCTACCACTTAAAACCTTATAGCCTATGGTTGTCCCAAAAAGGTTTACATGAATAACTTTGTTTAAGGTTTTTACTAACCAAGTCTTGAGATTTGTCGATAGGTTTAGTATGGGAGTAGGACTAGATTTGTTAATGGTAACATCCCCTTTCTCAATCTTAATCTTCATAGAGTTTGCCACTTCATCCATAAAGATTTCCACCATGGCACTAGATAAAAAGCTGTCTTTGTAACCATATTGCAGTTCAGATTTCGATCTACATTTAACTTTTATGGTGGCATGATCATCCTTAGAAAGAGGAATCTTTTCGTTGGGAGCAAAAATAGGATCCACCGAACTATTATTGTAAACTCTCCATACTTTTAATTAATGGCTAACCACTACTATAGGTTATTTTACAAATATATTTGATTCGCTACTTCATTCTGTACTATATATTTATATTATTATAACATATATAATGGTTTCTCACAATATTTTTAAGAACTGAGATAAATTTACCATATCAAAAACATTGAATCTAATTTAATGCATTCATCCAATTTTGTTATTACATTTTTTTCTGTCAAAAATCTCAATTGTAAAAAGATTAGCATTTGACAATTCCACCTTTTAAAGAAAATTACCTTTTTTGGCATAGTAAGCCAAGGACTATCTAAAATAGCCTTCTTTAATTCAGAGCTAAAATTCAGTGGATCTACGTGTTGGGAATTGCCCCTCTTATCTTTTCAAAAAAATAATTACATATTTCTTTTAATTTTTTTTAATAAATTTCAATTTTACTCTTTTAATTTTAATTATTTGCTCTAAACTTGGTAAATAGGTCGGGTCATAAACGTATTAAGCAAAATGGATTGACCCCATTTATTATTTTAAAGAAGAAAAGGGCAAGAAAATTAAAGGTTATGTATTTTTTTCATGTTTTGTTGCAAAGGATATGATCAAAAGCTAGAGAGAATGAATGAAAACATGTCTTCATTCAAATAATACAGTTATCACCTTCTTCCATCCAGATATCACACACCTCATCAGCAAGGGCATGCATATCTCTTTTTTCGGGCTGGGGGTTAGAAGTCCCCGCCCTTGCTTGGTCCTCGGGAGATAGAGGCCCGAAAATTGTTGGAGGTTCAGCTAAAGGAGCATCCGATTGGGGGATGGAGCATCACCCGGCACATCAATAGGTATCGAGCTAGCAGCCGGCCCCGGTGTGACGGGGCTACGGGAGGATGCCGCCGCGAGGGTGTCTTGTTAAGTCTCAGCAGGCATTGGACGAGCGTGTGTTTTCTGCCTTTTGGCCTTCATCATCTCAACCATGCTGGGCTTAGTCCTCTTCATTGCTGCAAAAAACCAAACAATGAGACAGTATTAGAACAGAAGAGTTGCTAAAAGAATATACCTTTTCTGGCGCACCAAGATGATTCTTTTCGTGTTAAGCCGAAGATGAGCTGATCCCTTATATCAGTCTTGTTCCTGGCCAGATCCCTCCACCGGGCTAGAGTCCGCTCCTCCTCATTGGTAAGAAAAAGGGGGTTGTCGTTCTTATTGACATAGCGACCCCACGATGTTTGGAAATTGAAGCTATTATTGCTCTCAATAATGAAGAATCGATTCTTCCAATTCTTTAGGGATTCCGAGTTCCCCTTAAAGATCCCATAACCAGATTGGGCCTGGATATAATTGTGATCTTTAGTAGTTACCCTGAGCCCGACCACGTGAGTAGCCTAGAAGAGCCGAAGTGTCAAGTCGATGTCATGATCAACTGCCAACATCTGCAAGGCCGATATAATTCGTCAAGCATTTGGATGAATTTGGCCAATGGTTAAACCATAGTAATTCATCACCTCGACCTCAAAAGGCATTAGGGGAAGGCTTATCCCAGCCTGAAAATTGGCATCATAAACAGTTATAGTCTTCCTGCCCGAAAACTTAGTGTTAGCTCGGACGCTAGCACTGGGAGCTCAAATCCTATAATTTTATGGAATCCCCAAGCTCTCATGCAGCTCTAGCATCTCACTACTCTTTATAACCGAGCTGATGCTTCCCAACCGAGGATTTCTCCTGGGCTCTTTCTTCTTCAGGGGATCTGGCTGGCTGGTACTGGGGGGCTCAGAGATATCATCGTGCAAAAGGCCCTCCTCCACTCTCACCCTCTCAGAATCACTCATTGCAAAACTCAAAAAGAGAAAAGGCAAGATACTAACATGAAATTAGATATTGGGAGCTTCAGAAAATGCAAGATCAGAGACGAGAATTGAGGACAGATGAAGCCAAAATTGCACAAGAGAGAAGGAAGGAAAGCAAAGCAGCAAGAAAGAAATCCCTAAGCAAAGCGAAAAATGGGAGAGAGGAAAAGAGACCTATATTTATAGGTACACTGACAGATGGCAAGCATTGATTGGGAAACCTTGCAG
This sequence comes from Excoecaria cochinchinensis, assembly GCA_947683425.1. Lineage (NCBI taxonomy): Eukaryota > Viridiplantae > Streptophyta > Magnoliopsida > Malpighiales > Euphorbiaceae > Excoecaria > Excoecaria cochinchinensis. The sequence goes on from CANTUQ010000020.1 coordinate 2,295,962, forward strand.
TAATTACTCCCTACGCGACTGCCGAAGAGACGCCATCATTTCAATAACAGACACAGTCGTCGGATTATGATGAACGAAGCACCTGTTCACGCCTTTTAAGGGACCATGCGCACGTTTGTTTTCAAAGCGTAGTAGGCTGACACTCACGTGCTTAATAGGTGTCCTCTTCGAGTATTAATTTTCCATCCTAATGACATAAATGTCATCACCTAGGGGGGACTTATGATAACCGAACTCTCTGATCTAGAAGTTGGTAGCACCCCTCTGAACGTACATGGCAAATTGGAATCATAGTCAAGGAGTTCGGTAACCGGGCACGATTAACCAAGATATCTCGGTTCCCGCCATAAAGGTAATCATTACTTAATAAAGTCTCATTATGAAGACAACCGTTACTCACTAAAGCCTCATTATGAAGACAATCATTACTCAATAAAGTCCCATCAATAGGGCAACTGTTATGAATCAAGGAAATGACTATAAAAGGAAGAAAGTAAGGTACGTGGAAGCTCTCTCGAAATATTTTCTAACAACTTATTCACCTTATCAAAATCACTAACTTGATCGTCGAAGTCTCCTTTATCGGAAATTCGCTGGTTTGTTTGTGTTCTTAGGTGACTTGATCAAGATGACGTCTTACGAGATACTCTTTGTCATCAGTTAGTACTAGTAGTTTAGCAGCATTTTGCACGGAAAATTATTAATAATTATATTAATTATGAGTTATTTAAATTTAGTTACTTATTATACAAATTTTTATTCAAACTTTAATCATTTGAATACTAATTTGCACTTTTTCATATTTTACAAATTTTAGTTAGTTTTATGTAATTAATAATTAGTAGATACTCGCATTTATAATTACATAATATTGTTAAATGCATATTATGTAAAATTCAAAAACATAGATAAATTAATAATTAGACTACTATTTTTTTTAAGCAAATACATCCTTAGAATTTGGACCTATAAGAAAAAAGTTATATTAACATTTTATAGTCAATGAACTATTATTGAAAAACAAATGAACCCAATTTTTATTTGGATGAAATATATCTTTGAGATGATTAATCATAGACTCATCAAAAGCATATCCAAGGGGGGAATGCATCACTTGTATATATCAATATTCAATAATAATATTTTTAAAAAATCCAAATTCGAATAAATTACCAAAATTCATGACAATGAAATTAATAATAAAAAAATACAACAGTCAAATGACTCAAAACTTTTAGCAACACCTCGCGGATATGAAAACAAAAGCTATGTTCTCTTGAGAAATTAAAATACAAACTATATACATATTATTTTAAAAAAAAAAAATCATAGACATACATATACAACCTTAATATATGCAAACTTTCTATAATTTTTTTTAAACAAATAAAACCATGACCAGTTAAAAAAAATAATAATAAAAGTACTTAAAATAGGAAGAAAATGGAACATGGATAGTAGAAAAACATGACTCAATAACAAAATAATAGTGAAAAAGAAATAAAAAAGAAAAAGTAACTGAAGAGGAGGGAATTAGAAGTGAATAAATTAACACATACTGAACTTCCATAGGGCAAAATAATAAAAATTACGGGTCAATTTCACTCATGGTCACTCAACTTATCACTTATCGCACAAAAGTAACTGACTTTTTTTTCTGACTTAAATGTCATTGAACTTCTAATATTTTTGCAAAAAAGTCATGTTGACCGGCGAGAACCCTTGCCGCATTGATGACATGGCATATGACACGTGGCAACAAATAGTAAATATATGACTTTTTTACAAAAATGTTAGAAATTCAGTAACATTTAAGTTGGATAAAAAGAAAATTGATTACTTTTTCACGATAAATGATAAGTTTAGTGACCGTGAGTGAAATTGATTTAGATGTAGCATTTGTTAGAGATATTGTTAAACGACATGTAGTTTCTAACATGGCATGCCATGTCATCAATCCGGCGAGGGTCCTCGCCAGATTCTGGTCAACATGACTTTTTTGCAAAAATATTAAAAGTTCAGTGACATTTAAGTCAGAAAAAAAAAGTCGGTTACTTTTGCACGATAAGTGATAAGTTGAGTGACTGTGAGTGAAACCAACCCTAAAAATTACCTAGATAGCAAAAGAATATGAATCAATAACAAAACAAATAAGTAAAAACTAAAAATAAATAAAAATAGAAAAAATAACTCAAGAATAAGATGAGATGAGAGAAAAGAGAAGTAAACAAATACATAACGAGTTTCCATAAAAGTGAAATAGTAAAAATTACAGTGCAAATTTGGATGCACTAGGAAAAAAGAGCAAATAAAAATTAATTGGTTCTATAAAAAAAATTAAATAAACAATATAGTGAATTTGAAAAAATATATATATCAACAAAAAAATAAAATAATATAGGACACTTTTAACTCTTCAAATGAATTTATAGGAATAGGGCCATGAGATATTGAGATGAGATCAAATTATGGTTTCCTTAGAAGTTTGTTGGCATTAAAAGTATATCACTATGGTAATACTCATCATTATTATCTCTAAAACTCTTATCATCTCTAAAATTTTGATTATTATGTAATTTATTTTAATAAAAGATGAATATATTAAAATAATTATACCCATCATTATTATCTCTACAACTCTTAAACTCCACTTGAAACAAATGAATTTTATAAAATTTTATAAAATTCATTTGTAATTCTTATTTTTTATCTTGGTATACAAAAATATAGGAATTGAAAGAATTCCATTGAATTTACATTCCTTCACCAAATTTCACCAAAATAGGTGAAATTTGTAAAAAAAATTCCATATTTTTAAGGGTTAAATTTAAAAATAATATAATACCATTTTGATCATTTGTTAAAAATAAGTTATTTTTATGCAGCTAATATAGTCTGTTCTTTTTTCTCCCCCACGACTATTCTTCTTACTCTCCTACCACTATTCTGCACTGAATGTTACTATATATATATATATATATATATTTTTAAATTATATTATCATTGATTCAATATTTATCGAAAATTTTAAAATGATGATTAATGGTTGTGAATTTTTTTTTTATTGTAGACAATTGGAAGAAAACATCAAAATTGGCATTGAGGATATATTAGGAAATAAAATAGAAATGAATTTTTCTATTCATTTATTCTAAGTATAAAAATAAGGAATTCATTTTTAATTTTATATTTTAGTAATTTTATTCTAAGTGTAAGAACTTATTTGTAAATAAATTCTATAATTTAAATTCATTTATTCCAATTGGAGTCTTAATGAAAAAATAAATAATTTCTCAAATTAATGAAAAAATAAATAATTTTCTCAAAATATAGAGACTCCTCAAATATCTTTAAAATTTTTATTTTACTATATATATATATATATATATATATACACACACACACACACACACATATATATATAAACACATAATAACTGTATTGCTTGAATGAAGACATGTTTTCATTCATTCTCTCTAGCTTTTGATCATATCCTTTGCAACAAAACATGAAAAAAATACATAACCTTTAATTTTCTTGCCCTTTTCTTCTTTAAAATAATAAACGGGGTCAATCCATGTTTGCTTAATACGTTTATGACCCGACCTATTTACCAAGTTTAGAGCAAATAATTAAAATTAAAAGACTAAAATTGAAATTTATAAAAAAATAATTAAAAGAAATATGTAATTTTTTTTTTGGAAAGATAAGAGGGGCAATTGCCAACACGTAGATCCACTGAATTTTAGCTCTGAATGAAAGAAGGCTATTTTAGCTAGTCCTTGGCTTACTATGCTAAAAAAGATAATTTTCTTTAAAAAGTGGAATTGTCAAATGCTAATCTTTTTACAATTGAGATTTTTGACCGAAAAAATGTAATAACAGAATTGGATGAATGCATTAAATTAGATTCAATGTTTCTGAAATGGTAAATTTATCCCAGTTCTTAAAAATATTGTGAGAAACCATTATATATGTTATAATAATAAAAATATATAGTACAGAATGAAGTAGCGAATCAAATATATTTCTAAAATAACCTATAGTAGCGGTTAGCCATTAATTAAAAGTATTGAGAGTTTACAATAATAGTTCGGTGGATCTTGTTTTTACTCCCAACGAAAAGATTCCTCTTTCTAAGGATGATCATGCCACCATAAAAGTTAAACGTACATCGGAATCTGAACTGCAATATGGTTACAAAGATAGCTTTTTATCTAGTGGTGGAAATCTTTATGGATGAAGTGGCAAACTCTATGAAGATTAAGATTGAGAAAGGGGATGTTACCATTAACAAATCTAGTCCTACTCCCATACTAAACCTATCGACAAATCTCAAGACTTGTTTAGTAAAAACCTTAAACAAAGTTGTTGCTGTAAACCTTTTTGGGAAAACCATAGGCTATAAGGCTTTAAGTGGTAGACTCAAAAGTTTATGTTAAAAGTTTATGGGGACTTACTGGTGCAAAAACCCTTGATATTGGAAGAGGCTTTTTCTTGATTCATTTTTCCAATGAGTTGGACTACCATCATGCTCTATTAGGGGGTCCTTGGAAAGTTAATTTATCTTATCTTATTATTCAACAATGGACTTTGAATTTTAGGGTTAATAAAGCTTCATCAAGGCAGATGGTTGTTTGATTCATTTACCTTAACTCTCTCTTTAATTTTATCTATAAGAGGTTGTTAGAGCTATTTCTGAAGTAGAAGGACCTGTTCTGTAAATTGACTATAACATAAGTGAATTTCAGAGGGCAAGCTTGTGAGGTTGGCAATTACCATTGATTTAGACAAATCTCTTATTTCTAAGTTCTTGATTGATGGGGAAATTCAAAGGGTTGAGTACAAAAGTTTCCCGAAAATTTGTTGCCATTGTGGTAAAAATGGGCATTTTGATATAGTTTGTCTTTCTAAGAAACCAATTCATGACAGGGGAGATGGCAATAGGGAGTTTAACATTGGTACTGAGATTGGTTCTTCAAGGGAGAAATTAGGTGGGATTTCGATGGATTATGGGCCACGGATGGTGGTGGAGCGAAAGTCCCAGGACCAATGAAAAATCAACAATAATCAAGAACGATCAAATAGAAGCAATCATCAAGGATCAGGGTTCTCCATTTTGGGTGATGATGAAGGGAGAATCTTAGTTGATAAGGAACAAGCAGTTTATGAAGAGAATCCTACTAATGATGTTTCCCTTTTTAACTTACCTAAGGATTACCATGGTAAAGATAACTCTTAAAGTCAAACCGGATCACATGGCAGAGGATGGGGCAGTAAGCAATCTAGTTCTCATGGGCCATATGAAGCAAATAAAAATGTTGATATTCTTAGGACCACCAAGAAAACCAGCTCTATGTTAGGGGAGTTTTTTAATTTCAAGAATTATTTTTTAGTTAAGGAAACTATCAATGATGTTCCTTCTTTTTTATACCCAGCTAACCACTCTGTAGTTGGAATATAAAATCTCACAATAAAGCTCCCTTGGACATCATTATGAGCCCTCTTAGTAATGTTGCTCCAGCTATGTCCCCTACTAAAGTTTATCTTCATCTTTTACGTAAACGCCCTGATCACACCTCCTCTGTGGATGTGCAAATTTTAGCGAATGACAACATTGAGAATATAAATCCTAATGAGACTTTGCTTAAAATTGATGAGGATATCACTTTAGATGTTGTATAAACTTATGATGGGATGGATGATGGTCTTTTCGACCTATATCTATGAGATTAATTGGATTTTCTCTTTTTTCATTTTATTTTTTTAATGTCTATTTTCTCTTGGACTTATCAAGGAGATGGAAGCTCCCTTTTTGTTTGCACTTTAAAATTGTTGTTGCATAAGCATAAGCCCCATGTGGTGATTCTTTTGGAGCTGTGAATTAGTGGTCTTAGAGCAGATGCTTATATTTGAAAGATTGGGTATCATTTTTCTCATAGAGTGGAAGCCATTGGCTTCTCTATGGGGAATTTGGATTTTGTGGGATGATTTCTAGCATATTGTCATTTTGGAAAGCAACCTTCAGTTTGTCCATTTGTGCATTAAAAACAACTCTAAGTTCATTACTAATCTCACTGCAGTGTATAATTATCTTGTTCCTTCTAAGAGAATGCATCTTTAGAGTCATCTCTCTCACTTGGATTTGGCCCCTTTTGATCCTTGGGTGTTGATAGGGGACTTTAACTCTAATCTGAGTACCTTGGAAAGGAGGGAAGGCTTTCTTAATAGAATTGTAGTAATAGAACTTTTATTTATTGTTTGGTTTGTCTGGGCTTATTGATCTTGGCTATAAAAGACCTAATTTCACTTGGAAAAGAGGTTCCTTTTGTGAACGTCTTGTTAAAGGTATTTGTAATGCAAATTGGCGAGTTTCTTTCCTTGAGGGTATAATTAGTCATCTTCCTCAGATCCACCTTGACCATCACCCTCTTTTGCTAGAGATGTGTAGTTTTGTACTAAGTCATTACAATAAACCTTTTTAATTTCTTTAAGCTTGGCTTACCCATTAGGAGTTTTATGCCTTTCTCTCCTATGATTGGTATTTTGATAAAATTCATAACTTTAGTCCATACTTTTTTTGAGAAGCTAAAAGCTTGGAATATTTGTACTTTTGGTAATATTTTCAAATAAAAATTCACTTTACTAGCTCGAAAATTGTAGGCATCTAGAAAGTTTTTGATTTTTATAGTGTTCCCCATCTCCAAGCTTAGGAAAATGTTTTAAAAAAGGAGCTTGATTCTATCCTTTTGTGAGAATAGCTTTTGTAGTATCAAAAGTCTTACAGCAACTAGATTAATTGGGGGATAAAAACACCTCATTTTTGCATCTACACACCATTCAAAGGAGAAAATGACACCGTATTGAAATATTAATAGATGATGGTGGGATTTTGCAACACAACCCATATGTTATAAAATTAATGGCATTTAATTTTTTCTTTTAAAGCACATCTATCAAGATGAGGTGGGAAATTATACCCCTTATATTTGGAAAGGTCTTTTGCCTGCTTGTGATCCCATGATTTTAGACTCCTTATCTGTGCTCTATTCTAATTTGGAGGTTAAAAAAGCCCTATTTGATAAGAAGCCTTGGAAGGCTCAGGGGTGGATGGCTACCATGCAGGTTTTTATCCAACGCAATGGGATATCATTAGCAAGGATCTTTGTTTTGAAGTGAAACATGTTCTTCATAGAGGCAACTTTGATCATAATACGAACAAAACATTTATCTACCTAATTCTTAAAGTAGATAACCTTAAGAACATCTCCAAGTTTAGGCCGATCTCTTTGTGTAATGTTGTCTATAAGGTCATCACTAAAACCATCAGTATTTGATTAAAATTGATTAAACCCATGGTTATTAGGCTTGCTTAGGCTAGTTTTGTTCTAGGGAGGCAAATCACTAAGAATATTGTTATACTTCAAGAAGTGACTCTTACCATGAGAGCTAAGAAGGGGAAACTAAGCTTTATGGCTTTAAAGGTTGACTATGAAAAGGCCTACAATAGGATCAGTTGGCAATTTCAGCAAGATACTCTTATGGATATAGACACTGCTGAGGTGGCTTTTGTCGAAGTTACCTAATAAGAAAAGCATTTCACTAGGACAGGGAATAGAGAGGTCCAGGATCTCTCCGTGTTGTTATGTATTTTAAAATGATTTTTCGGGGCCCCTCAAATCTTTTGGTAGAGGAAAGAGGTCAATTTTAGGTAACTAAACAACAGTCAAGATCATCAATTGAAATCACACCAATAACTAGCATTTCACGCCCCATGGCAGGAAAAAGCCAAGTTAGGGCCTTGACTCATGACTCATAACCATGACATGGCCTTTTCTAGAAAACTCTATAAAAAGCGGAGAGAAAATTGGAAAAAGGGTTCATTCTTCATTACTGTGACACTTGGGCTCCTTTTCTCTCGATTTGTTTCAAGCTTTTTACGCCCTAAACACCCATTCTCAAGTTTTGGTTTTGAACATCCAGTCGAGGAGAGATCTTGGAGCTTGAACTTCCATCGTTCGCAAGAGAAAATCACACTGGAGGTAATATAATAAAGCTTTTATTCTTCTTGGCTGGTATCTCCTAATTGAGTTTGTACATTCACTCTTGAATGCTATAAACACAACATATAGGTGCTTTCTAGCATTTTCTATTATTTTAGATAACTTTAAGATATGAAACCCACTTGTGGGTAGTTGTTGTATGGTAGAAGTATTGCAGGTTAATTATTTTAAAAGTTTCATTTTTCACTAGTTTTAAGTTGTTTTTAACTTAAAACTTGTTTAAAAAGGTGTTTTTTAAAGGTTTTAAGGGTTTTTCCTACCTTTCTTCTTCTTGGGTTTTCTAGGTTTTAAACCCATAAATAAGGCAATGAGCAAAACAGAGAGGCAAAAAGAAGAGTCATTATTTTAAAGTTACTCATAGCTCGTTCTTCCCCCCCCCCCCCCCCCCCCCCCCCCCCCACACACACACACACACACACCCTCCCCTAAATTGTGAGCCTTGTTGATTTACACTCGTGACTCGTTAGTCATGGGTGTGACTTACTAGTTATGAGTGTGAGTCGATTCTGCAGCGTGACTCACTAGTCAAAACCCATATTTCATTTTTCTCCCATTTTTTAAATTATGCTTTGTTTTGCTTTTGTCCTTTTTGATTTTCCTTATTCCTTTTTGTACCTAATCTATGCCTTTGTGTGCTGTGTGGCAATTGCAGTGGTGTAGTTTTAATTATTTATTATTATTTATTTTCTTAAGTTTGTGTAGAATAATAAAGGCTTTTCTTCCTCTGGATGAACAATATTGCATAAAATATTTATACTAAATAATTGAGGTTTTTGTTAATAAAACCGAACTAATATCCTATTTTGTGCCTAAAAATCTCATGTAAATAATAAAATTTTAACAATGTAAAAGAATTTGTATATAACTAAATAATTCTAAAATTATCTTAATAAATTAGGACCAATGTCCCGACTTTCAACCAATAAAACTCAAAATGAAAAATTCTTTGCAATTGCATGCAGGGACCAATGTCACCACCCAAAAGAACTTAATAAATGAACTCACTCTTTTGACGTGTATGCCACGATTTACAACTTTTTGGTTTAATTGAGTGAACTTGCGCGTTAGGAGAGAGATAAAACTATTAATATAAAAGGCCTAACTATGTCACATTAACCAAGGGTGTGAATAGGAGGGAGGTTTTCAATCCTTCTTTTAGTTTTGTCCCTACAAAGTGGGACAACCATTTCCTAATGTTCTATTAGGTGGCAACTCCTTCATACCTACCTTATGGTGCGCAAAGATGAATCTCGAGGTCGATTGCCAACAATGGAAGAAGAGTACCCTAAAATGCTATCTTATGCCTTTTTGAGGTTCAAAACTCGGCGAATTGGGTCAAATTCCTTGTCCATTGCAAAGCGACTGACCATCATGGATTGGAGACCTTCATCTAGACATCCCTAAAAGTAGGATCGATCTAGATAAAATAGTCTACCCGGTGATGACATGCATCATAGTGGTGACTCCACTAGGGACCATGAGACTTTGTTCTAAAAGTACTCTTGGTTAATACGACATGGATGGGCCTTAAGGAAATTTTATCCCTTTTCAAATTTACATTAAAATCATATTATAGCCTTAGATTATGTTAGGCATCCCTCTTTTTTACCTCAATTCATTCCCAAATCATGACCTTATGTTCACTCAATATGGAAAAGTGTTAGGGATAATTGCTAGTCCAAGCCTTGTACCTTATGGTATAACAATGGTGACCCAATTTGTCGTTCTGCTCATGATGAGCTAGACTCATTGGTAAGGATCATGCCCAAGTTAAACTAACACCTATTAGGGTGACTCCTATGGTAGTCCTAGCAATGCCTCCACTGATCACTAGCATAATGAATATGGCACTCATGGCTCCTTGTGAGAAGGATAGAGAGATGATACGTGATGACTCAAGACTTGACGTTATTGACAATGAGGATGATGAGCCTCTAGGCTTTCAGATGGCGAGGAATAGAGTTCTAAAGTTTAAAGATCCCACCATGAAAAGGATGGAGGAGAAACTTGAGGTTATGGCTAGGGTTTTCTATTGGAAAGGGAATTATTCCTAAAGACATGGAGTAGGATAGTGAGGAGGTTTTGCCCCATCAATTTAAAATGCCTGATCTACCCAAGTTTGATGGCACATATAACACCCCCATACCCCCGGTAAGGAATATCGGGGCGTCACGCGGGCACATACATATACATATACATATACATACACTAGCCAAAGCGATAACAATAAATAATTAGAATATCTTTAGGGCAAAACAAAACACACTTCTCTTTAACATATATAAACGGTACATATTACAAAAGCTTTATACTTATTACATGTTCCTTTTCGATTCATATACAAATACTTTTAACATTTACATGTAACAACTATACTCTTTTATTACATAATGATGTTACTCAAAACATCACGAACTCTATTTCTATCTTGTACAAAAAGAGATCACAACAGAACTCCTAGTGGCCTTGACCTGCAGATGCCTTCTCACTGGGTCGAACCTGTAAACCTACATGGAAGCAAACATTCGTGCTAAGCGATAACGCTTAGTGGGGATGAAAATATTACAAAGGACTTCTTTTACGAAGTCACAAATAAATCACTCATTTCATAGTAAGTACAATCAAATATCTCATGCATATAATCTTTCACGCTTGCATAGATCATGTGCTCAAATACAACAATAACCATGTGTCCATATCCATGTAAACATATACTTGTATATAAAACTGTAAACATGTACGGAACTGTAATGTACTTAAACATTAATCTCATGTACTATAACATTTATTCAGAAGAATACTTTTAAATCAGCTCATGTTCACTATACAATAACAACAATAAGAACAATAAGCCTGAATTCCTTTCATGGTGGATACGGGTAACTCTGGATACTGTTTACAGTATCTTACATATGGAGAATTAACTCAAACTCTATGGAATACATGAGGTATTCCGAACTCTGGGCACAATTAAGGCCAACTCTAGCAGCTGCACTCTAGCCCTTTATAAGCATGCTTATCTATCCACTATAACGGTAATCAGGCTCAAAAGAGAACAACTCATTTATACGCTACTCTGATGCCAAAGTATAGGTTATAACTCAAGTGCACTCATCAACTTCAGAGGCATTTTAATTCATGTACCATCTTTATTAATCATGTTCAACAACTAAAAGCATGTAACATTTAAATTCCATGCATACACTCTTATATCACATCATCATATACATTACATGTACTCTACTGTTTATACAAGAACACTATACACTATTTACATATTAATGGAGCAAACCATTTGCATACATATACCCTATTCATATACTCGCATGTAGCCATATAATATCAATGCATCTTTGCACTCTACATTACTAATTAATCAAATGCACAATGCAATTTACATGTTCATAGACTTCACACATTATGATTCAATCATACATGATCAATATCACATGCATATTATGTTCAATAATTAAAAGCATATATATATATTTTATTTCATTATTAAACTCTTATGCCATAGCTTTAATCACCTATAATTTCAATTGACAACCACTCACATACTCATTTCATAAGGTTAGAAATGGGTTGGACATGCTATAGGAACTTACCATGAAGTTCGGGAGCATTTCGAGAAGAAAAACACTCAAAATATTCATATCAGGGGATGGTCACGGTGGTAACCAATTGGTTGTAACTATGAGGTCCAAAAACATTCGATTCTTCCTTGTCTGGGCATTGGTCACGGTGGTGACCAATTGGTTGCCACCGTGACATACCCAAAATAGCAAAACAGAAGCGAAAAGTCAGGACTGCTTCATTACTCCATTTTGTACAGCCTAAACCAATGTCTATACCTCATTTTTAGGCAAAATATTATTCTTAACATTTGTTCCCTAGGATGTTAAAGTTCAAATGGGACAATTTCTAGGTCAATTTGACATTTATAACATTAGATATACTCTAAATAAGCTGGACTGGTCAAATGAACCGGCCAAGGTAGAGACACCTCTATTTTGGCCCAGTTTTAGGGTCTTAAAGAAAAAATCTGCTCAAGATCATTTCTGAGACATTTATATCCATAGTAATCAGGGTTCTAATGGCTCAATAATCATTCAATTTTGAGGTCTATAACTATACTTATGACAAAAACATTACACAGAGGTCAGATGACAATTAAACAAAATTTACCATATCCAACTTTATCATCAACACACACACTCAATTGATCAATTCACATACTTCTAAGCATATATACACATATCATAGGCACCGCAAGCAATCAAAATGAACATCTAACACATATACTCTTAAAAGAACAATTGAGCTAATTAAAGCTCATCAAGCATCTCTCTCTTCAAACATGTCTCTATTCAAGCATTTTTCATGTAAACACATGCAAGAATATTAAAAATCACACTCAATCCCTACCTCTAGGAAGCTTGAACTCTATACTCTATTCAGCTCCCTCTTTTCCTTTCCTTGTCCAATTTCTTGTCCATAGCTCTCATGCACAAACCATTCAAAACACTAGAGTTACTCTTCTCTTCATTTAAAATTAGAAACAAGAAACAAGTAGTATAAGAAGGCCAATACACATAAAATCACGTTACTTACCTTCTTGAGGAGACCTAATCAAGCCCTTAACTCACTCTCTTCAAACTAATTCAAATGGTTCTCTCAAAGAACAAAAAAATGAAGAAGAAAAGCAAAGAAAATGGCAAGGTAAGAGGAGCACCGCAAAATCCAAGAACAAAGAATGAAAGAAGAACCCTAATGGCCCAAAAGCAGAAAAATGAAAGGAATAAGTGAAGATAGTGGCCAGTCAACCCAAGGAAAAGCAACAATCAATTACCCACTAACCACATTAAAAGCCAACCAATCTCATTTAATCCATCTCAATCCAAAAAGTCACATGCCACATGTCACTCTCCTACCATGCCACTTGTCACTCCCCTACAATACCACCACATGTCCAATACACATCAACTAATCCAACTTACTCTAGGCTTCCCGTGGAGCATTCTGTCGAGCCTGCGACACTGTCGTGCTCGCGACAGAACCCATACCAAGCCACTCACTCAAATACACTCTCTTATACACACAAACTCTGGAATTCCCAAACCAAAATTCCGAAATTCCACTAGGGCCAAATCGGGTTGTTACAGGACCTCCGACCTATTTGTACACATTAAGTAGTATACCTTGGTTATGAAGTGGACCACTTTTACAAAAAGGCAAAAGGTTGAATACTTTAGCCTTAGTCTTCTTAGACCTCCCATTGACTAGTATTATGGATTGGATAGGAGAACGAAAGAGGATTAGGTAGGCTGGTCGAGTAATTTTTGAGCCAGTATGACTGCAGCATTAGAATGGAAGTAACACTAAATGATCTTAAGCTCTTACAGCAGAAATATGATGATTCTTTCCATGAGTACCTCACTCATTATAGGACTCAAGTAATAGAGAGGAAGAGGAAATCTAAGATTCAGGATTAGATCCTATTGTTCATCCATAACACCAATCCGTACTTAAAAAAGGGGTTCAGGATGAAAGGGTTGACGAACTGTGAGTCCTTCAAGATGGTGGTAGAATAGCTAAGGTGTCAGCCACAAGGACAACAATGAGACACTACTCCAATTTTGGCAAGCCTTTGTCCTACTATCTGTCCCACTTTGAAAAACTAGCCTACCGATGAAACTAGCCAAGAATTAGAGGTAGCTTCGGCACAGGTGAATTTGGTATTATGCTTACCAATAGCACACGTGTCATGAGATAAATTACTATCGGACCTTGATCATATTCAAGATTTTATTGACACTAAGCAGGTGAATGCCCTAGGGAAAAGATGGAAGAAATTAGGAGCTTACAACATTATGTCCCATCGATCTTCATGGTTGGTTTGGGTTTACTGAATGGTATATCTTGTAGGATTTGTATGGCAATGATTGTCTAATTATCACCCACAAGGCCCGAGAAGACACTTAGGGTCCAATTGAGGAGATCTAAGAGGATGGGGCTGGTTTTAGTGTAGGCATAAGCATGCTGGTTAATGAGGACAAAATAGGGACACCAGTCAACCTGGTGGATATTTGGGTCACTTACAATGAAGGGAATTGGTCAACAATGAGGATAATGATAAAGAGCAATTGAAATACTTGTGGGAAAAGTCTAAGGAAGAAAAAGTTAAGAAGGAGGGAACATTTGAGGCTATCACATGAAGTGGATGAGTGGTCCTAGAGGTCAAAAGATAGTTTGCGCTGGTTGTACCTATAGAAGAAGGGGCAGTAGAGAATGATCAGATTCTCAAATAGTTAAAAAAGACCTCGATGCAAATATTGATATAGGAACTTTTGAGACAATCGCCTCCTACCATCAGAAATTGATGTAGGCTTTATGTCAATCAATAGTTGCCATGACCATCTCCCCTTCTGAGTTGTTAGAAATGGTAAAAACTCTGAGGAGAAAATTGCATTCACCAATATAGATCTGCCCGTTGAGGGGTGAGACCCCAATAGGCCTCTCTACATATGGGCAAAAGTTAATGGTAAACACATGCCTTGTATGATGATGGATGACAGCTCGTCCATCAATGTGTGCCCCTTTACGGCTATGGCGGCCTATGGCATCGATGAATCATTGCTCAGTAACTCTAGGCTTACTATCATAGCCTATGATAATTTAAAAAGATAGGCCACTAGCACTTTTAAGCCATTGGTCAAGATGGGGCATGTTGTGATAGAGGCAAAATTTATGGTGCTCCTAATACCAACTAACTTTCGCTCTTATTAGATAGGTCGTGGTTCCATAAATTGTCCATTCTTCATTAAATGGTTTGGATGCCCTATGATTGTGGAATAGTGACCATTAAGGTTACATGAGAGAATCAGGTGTCCATGCTAGAGATTGCCAACTAACCTTTCAATGGGTTCTATATAGCCAACATCAATGCTAAGGAGGATAAGGGAGAGTGTGGAAACCACAAGTGGTCAACATGCTAAGGAAAATTAATTATTTGCCAAGTGCTGGTTTAGGTAAGAACTCATAGGGAGTTCAGATAGCTATCGCGCCAGTAAGTCAGAAAGACAGAAGAGGATTGGGGGTACAGTGCAGATAGGGCTAAGGCAAAGGGGAAGCAAAATTCGATCGGCTTCCCACGCATCATTAAGAGTTTTGTGCCAGCTTCCCAATAATACAAGTACTATGGGGAAGCTGAACCTATAATAATCTACAGCCCAGTAGTACCTGGCTTTGAGATATTTGATGATTTATTTGATTGGGTCACAAGGACCATTAGGCTAGTACCTAGATTTTAGGAGGAGTAGATTATGATCAAGCTATCTGACTTGGACTTATGTCGACCCAAGTGTGACGCACGCATAACCCGCTATGCTTCTCGGAGGGCTCACTTTTAGGATCCAAGAGCATTAGCGTCTAGATCTTGGGTGACATGAGATATTTTATAATCCCTATCCAATACAACATTGGAAAAGTTCATCTAATCCCATGAAACCTTTAGGCACCTTTGAGGTATTTTGGAGTCACCACCCAATTTACAAAAATTGAGAAAGTTTATCTAATCTAGAAAGTCTAAACCTGAGAGTGATTCGGAACTTCACTCTTATTAATGCCTTGGCTAAATTATAAGTGAGCTTTTAACAATTAATTTTTCATCCCATTTCTCACACGTCATGCAATTTAATTTAAGAGCACATCAAGCATCGAAAAAAGCAATAAAAATAATAAATAAACAAAATAAAAACTAAATTACAAGATGAAAATTGGGATAAAAATATAATCTGCCAAAATAGAAAATTAAATAAATAACATACTGTGATGCACACCGAACCTCGGGGTGCCACGAAGACCTGCTTTTAGGGCGTTCGGGAGAGGTTCGTGAGAACTTGTAAGAGATTTACAAAGGCCTCTATTTTGGGCAACAAGGAGGTTTCTTAAAGTCGCCACCCAATAGAACATTGGGAAAGATCGTCTAGCCTCAGTGAGCCTAAGATAGCGCATATGCATCCATTTTGGGCAAGCCGGAGACATTTTGGAGGCCCCATCCCAATAGAACATTGAGATGGTCCTCTAACCTCGTGGAGCATAGGACTATGCAAACCGTGCCTTTTTTGGGCAACAAGAGATATTTTGGAGACCCCATCCCAATGAAACATTGAAATGGTCCTCTAACCTCGTTAAGCCTAAGACCGGAGAAGGTTCGGGACTTCCCATTTATTAATACCTTGATCAAAGTTACAATCGAATTTTGAATTTAGCATTTCATTCAATTTCTCATTCTATTTAATGCAGTTAATTAAAGCGCAAATTGGCCATACAAGGAAAGCGGTAAACAAGAGTGTAATTAAAATAATGTATATGAAAATAAATTACAACAAAACTAGGGGCGGAATATAACCCCCATCGTAAATTGCATGCGATTCATACATAAATCAGGATATACATTAAGGATGAGGACATTGGTCCTCGCATAAATATTTATTTCAAAACAATTTTAATGTGTCAATTTTATTTACTGAAAAAAATAGGACATTGGTCCATAATTTATTAATGAAAACTCCAACTTAATTACTATAAACTTTTAACCATTTTTACATTAGCCGGATAAAAACAATATTTACAATAATAATATATAAAGTAAAAGAAATGGAGTAAAGTTAAAAGAATGGACCCGGATGAAGATTCTCGGATCACCGTGGCAACCGCCATTCAACCACACCAAATTCATCAAATAAGTCAAATAAAACTCACAAAATAAAAATCATGTTAGTGCCAAAATTAAGGGTAAAATAAGGTGCAAGAAATTAGATAACAAGGAAAATCCATGAGAAATTGCCATAAAAAATGATGGGAAAACAAGTAAAATAGAAAGAAAGAAAAAATGGTGAGAAAGGGCCCAGGGATGACCTAAAATACTCGAGCGACGGGTGTCCCTGGGTTGACCGGCGGGCTGAAGCAGCATCCATCGACGGCCCATCGCTCGTGTGAGCAACGGTCATCGCTGGACTCTCTGCCCGTCAGTCACATCAGACTTTGAAAAAAATGCAAAAAATAAAATAAAAATTAATTTTGTTTTAAATAAATGAGATTTTTGTGTGTAAAATTATTACGAGATGATTAAATATGAAAATGACAAATCCATAATATTTACTGTAACACCTTGATATCCCCTTTGGAAGGATACTAGAGCGCTACGCAACAAATACACATACAAACTCAAATGCATATGCAATAACTTAAATGTTGCTATAAAAGCAAATAATCATATCCTTTTACAAAAGGGATTTGTAAACATTTAACACATACATAAACAAAATCGTTCTTTTACAAATTACATTTGCCCAAAACCAAAATCCATATACAAAACTTATATCAATACAAAAATATAGTGAAAGACAAAAAGAACTCCAATTATAGACTTCTAGTGGCTGACCTGCAGATGTCCGACTCCAAACTGAACCTGCCACCTACACGGGAAAATAACCCGTGCTAAGCGATAACGCTTAGTGGGGAGGAACAAAACATGCATATACATATAATTGCAATACAATATATGAACTTATCAAAGCAACAAAGCATATAAACATATTCCACTCATGCCTATATCAAGTACTCATCCATACATGCATATGGGTATGTAGCCATCACTAATTCATCATTTATGAATTCACAAGATAAAGTAATCAATCATTTATATCCAAGTAATCATTCTTCATATGCATCCTCACAATATAAACAATTAGCCATTCATATCCAACTATAAGTATCGCATCATATCTTGTCATATTGCATGTACATCAACATGTAACATATAACCATTTCCATATCATTAGGAGCATATATCATAGTCATATATAATAGCCGCATATACAAGTCTCATGTAATAACCAGATTACTCACTAACTAGTAGATACGGGTACTAATAATACTGATAGGACATAGTATCCAAGCATATAGAGACATAAGTCTCGAATCATGTGTAAACATGTATACCCGAAGGTATACCGGAGACTGAAGTCTCAAATCATGTATACTGGAGACCGAAGTCTCATATCATATAAACCCAAATGGGGTCAACATGTAACGTGTAACATATAGCCGCTGCACTCACACTCTAACCCTTAATAAGAGCTTATCTATCCACTACTATGATTATCAGGCTCAAATAACAACTCAACTATGCTATTGTATTACTATCATATAATAGAGAATAATTAAAGTATGTTCACATCATTTCATGTATACATGTTTATTGACCAATTTCGGAGATAAACAAATCATATACTAGCTTTATTATGGACATATAACTCACAATTAAATTATCCATATACATATAAATCATGAAAATTTAAATCGCATACAATATTATTAATCATGAACATATAACTTATAATTCGAGGCATCATAATATATGTCAAGCCTAAAACAAATCACGTACCATGGAACAATAAAAACCCATGTAAAAGAGATGTGAAATTCATTTTCAAAATAGAGCAGGAAGGGACTCACTGTCGCGCTCGCGATAGTAGACAAGGAAAAACTGTGGAAGAGAGGGCCAGCACGAGTCATGCATTGCATCACGACTCATGCTCAGGCTAAGACTCATAATTAAATTATCCATATACATATAAATCATGAAAATTTAAATCGCATACAATATTATTAATCATGAACATATAACTTGTAATTAGAGGCATCATAATATATGTCAAGCCTAAAACAAATCACATACCATGTAACAATAAAAACCCATGTAAAAGAGATGTGAAATTCATTTTCAAAACAGAGCAGGAAGGGACTCACTTTCGCGCTCGCGATAGTAGACAAGGAAAAACTGTGGAAGAGAGGGCCAGCACGAGTCATGCATTGCATCACGACTCATGCTCAGGCCAAGACTCAAAGTCACGAGTTGGGTGCATCACACCGAGTCGTGCACATCCTGTCGAGTCGTGCACAACCTGCCGGGTCGCGCACTTTTCGCCGAGTTGTGCACTTCCCGAGCGGCACTCTCCTGCCAAGCGGGCTTGCAAGCTGAGTGAGCTCTCATACCGATCAGACACGCAAGCCGAGTGAGCTCTCATACCGATCGGGCATGCAAGAACTAAAATCACGCGGCTCTATCGCGCTCGTGACAAGCATTTCGGCTGAAATGTGCCTATCCAAAAAAAATTCGGCAGCATCACAGCAAGGATGTGCCCGACCCAAAAAATTTTAAAAATTTTTAGGCAGCATCCCGGCAGGGATGTGCCCAAATTCCTGCATAGAAAAACACAATAAAGGGATAGGCCTCAGGCCCCAAGTAACAGTTTCATCATTTGCGAGTTATTTTCGCATCTTATTTAGTTCAGACTACTCCTAAAACTAAGTTAGTTCAGGGCAAGTCCACAAATCTCAAATTCTTTTCTTTTCGATTTATTATTTTTTCATGTATATTTATATTTTTACGACTATGTTTCACATGCAGTCCAAAGAAACTAAGTAGACGGGAGTAGAAATCAGTACTACATCTTGCTAAATTACACTAAACATGCATTTCTAATGCAAATTATCCAAAAAGAAATAAGAAGGGATAGAGAAATATGATGAACTAACCTGGTAGTTGAAAAAAAAACTTAACGGAAACATGAAAAAGGTACTCTTAAGTGTGCACGACAGGATGAGGGTCGATTTGGCGCAAATGGTGCACAAAACGGGCAAGAAATGAAGAGGAAGTGAAAAAAACGAAGGGGTGGCGCTGGTCTCACGAGGGAAAGAGGAAAAATAAGGAAAAAAACTAAAGGGGCATCGCTGGGTGCCCTTTACATAATTTTTCATGACCAAAGGGCTTCCGTCAAAACACCTAGCGACGGGAAGCCCGTCTGTTGCTAAAAATTACATTTTTCATTTCATCTTCATCCCCTTCTTTAATGGCTTATTTAATAAGTCATTAATGAACTAAAAACTCATTAATGGACTTTTTTATGTAAAATTCCCTGAATATTCTTCAATTTTTGCATTCGCTATGCAAAAATTATTTTATGCGCGTGCCATGCATGAAACATGCAGGAAATAAACCTGCCCAATGGTCAATAAGGCTAACCGACGAGCTACCTGTTGGGTACATGACAGATGGGCATCCCATCGGTCACTTCTTCCTTATAAATACTCCCTTTCCCTTGGATTTTGTATGCTTTCGACACTCCGAGTCTTAGCCCAAGCTTCTATCTCAGGTTCCTCTCTCTTTTTGCCTTTACTTTCCTTTGCTAGCTTTTATTTCTTAGTCGCAACCTTTAGGAAATGTCCACGTCTGCCATTACTAAGATGCATCGGATCTTGGA
Organism: Excoecaria cochinchinensis; assembly: GCA_947683425.1. Taxonomy (NCBI): domain Eukaryota; kingdom Viridiplantae; phylum Streptophyta; class Magnoliopsida; order Malpighiales; family Euphorbiaceae; genus Excoecaria; species Excoecaria cochinchinensis. The sequence continues at coordinate 2,316,357 of CANTUQ010000020.1, forward strand.
TAACCCTCGAACCTGGGAGAGCACCACCCTTGCTCCGCTTTTTGGTCTAAAATTCTTGAGAAGGGTTAGCATAGATTACAACCTCCTTCTGGCTGCAGTCCACTTTTGGGATCCGCGCTTTCATGTCTTCAGGTTCACCTATCAGGAACTATGCCCTCTGCCTAAAGAATTTGCTGCCATTATTGGGGCCTAGTATCCTCGCAGTGCCTTACCCTATATCCCTCACTGCGGTTTGACTCACACCCGAGACATTGCATTGACCTTAAGCATTGCTCCTTCTGACACTGCTCTCTTAGTTCCTCAGGATTCCACATTTGTGTTAGAGCCACTGATTGAGGCATTGGATGAGTTCTCTGATGTTCCCCCATACTGTACAAGTATCATCTTCCTGTTTTGCCTCATGAGGTATCTGATCATGACTTTAAAGGAGTTGACTGGAAACTCTCATCTATTTGGGATTCTGGATGACTTTCATCGCGGGCTAACCCCCTTCCCACTGATTCTTACCAAGACTATCCTTGGTCTCAATTTTTCCCGTGCTGAGTCTTCTGCCACCTTTTCTAGGAGCACCTTATTGCTCCAGGTAAGTCATTATTTTGACAGATAGTGCATCCTTTGTAGACTTCCATACTAACTATATGTCTTACTTTTGCCTGGGGTGAACCCCACTCACTCTAGCGGCTTTTATTTTTCTTTCCTTTATATTTTTCTTTCTTTCTTTTTAGATATGGCTGCAAGAGAAGTTGAAGTTGCTGTCAGAACCACCTCCCAGGGCAATCAGTCAATACTGTCTGAGGCATTTTCTTCCCCGTCAACAACTTTACTCATTCGCAACTCCTGACTATGGCATCGCCAGATTTGGCGAGGTAATAGACGAAGATATTACTTTCATGAGCGCTTGGCTTCCCTTATCTACTGCGGTAATCGATGGCTTCTCGGGGTGTGTCCCCCTATGTGGGCTTCGCAAAGCCACCTTTTTCATCACAGGCCACTGTGCTCGATAACTCGGGATAACTCAAGATGTGGTAAGGCTCCCCTTATATTTTCGAGCTGGAGTCCTATCTTTGGCCTTTGTTTCCAGATATCATGATCTCTGGGCTGAAATGCCAGTGAAGACTGTTATACCCTCCTTCAAAAATCATTCTGTTACTTCTACTAGTGCATATAAGAGATGGGTGCTCAGCCCTGCAGTTGATAATAGGACTCAACGACTTAGACACTTGGCCGACAAGAGTAGTGATAGAGCCTAGTTCAGATTTGCATGCATTTTGAGCAATGTATTTCTTTTTAAAACAGAACTAAAAAATAATGTAAATGAATAAATTCAGTTTTATTTCATTTTACAAAGTTGTGTACATTTCAGCATGATTTCAGTGTACATGATCATCATTTAACACTAATTCAAAATGCAAAGCTACATTCATTCATGGAATAAATCTTGATAGCATCAAACTCCTATTATCAATCAGCCCTCTCGGGTTTTTTTGATTGGATATTTTCTCTCAAGCCTCTAATTTTTGCTCAAGATGCCTTTTTTCATTTTTCACCTTGACGAGGCGCCCAATTTTAGCAAGGCCGCCTTTTTTCGGTTTTCGACTCACGAGGCTTTTATTCTCTTCTTTTGATTTTTATTATCTTTAACCGTGGAACCTCTTGAATCTGTCAACGTTTATTGGCTCCTTGAACTCATTGCCATCGCTGTCTGCCAGAATTGCCGCCCCTTTTGACAATAGCTTATGGAGGATGAAAAGGCCTTCCCACATTGGTCTGAATTTCCCCCTGATGTCGGGTGCACCCAGTCTCATCTGCTTAAACACCAGATCCCCTTCCTTCAGCGGGTGTTTCTTGACTTTCTTCCCAAATGACCTGGCTAGCCTTTCCTGATAAATCTGATTATGATAATAGGCCCTTAATCTGCTCTCATCTAGCAGGTTTAGATGTTACAACTGCTGTTGTACCCATTCAATCTCTAAAATTTGAGCTTCTATAACTACCCTCAATGACCTGAGCTCGATTTCGACTGGTAATACCGCTTTTGTCCCATACACTAAAGAATATAGTGTGGAACTTATAGAAGTTTTGACAGTCATTCTATAACCCCAATGTGCAAAAGGTAATTTTTTCGCCCATTCTTTATAGTTTTGAACCATCTTGGCCAGGATCTTCTTGACATTTTTGTTAGCGGCCTCCACTGCCCCATTGGCTTGAGGACGATACGGAGAGGACTTGTGATGCTCGATACCATATTTCTGAAGCAACCTCTTCATTTCAGCCATGAACTGGACTCCATTGTCGGATACAACGTGATATGGGAGACCGCATCTACATATCAGGTTCTTTTCAATGAATTTGGCCATATCCCGAGCGTCAACCTTTTTGAAAGATTCAGCCTCTACCCACTTGGTAAAATAGTCAATTATGACTATGATGAATCTATGTCCATTGGAGGCCGTGGAGCGTATTTCTCCAATAATGTCTATTCCCCAAGTTGCGAATGGCCATAGTGATGTCAAACTGTGTAATTTCGAAATCGACAAGTGCCTCAAATCTGCATACTGTTGACATAGCTGACATTGCTTTACATACATTGAGTAGTTTGTGTCCATGTTGAGCCAGTAGAACCCTTGTCTCATAATCTTCTTAGCAAACATTAAACCATTCATGTGGGCCCCGCACACGCCACCGTGAGTTTTCTCCATCACCTTTTTGGCCTCTTTTCCATCTAGACACCTCAACTGGATACCGTCGACTTGTTGCTTGTACACCACCCCATCTATGCAGATAAACTGGGCTGATAACTTGCGAATCAACCTCTGGTCTTTTTCGGTAGCTTCTTTCGGGAGCGTCGCCTTTTCTAAATAATTTCTAATATCATGATACCATGGCGTCCCATCTGCTATTTCATTTTCATGACTGGTTTAGACTCAAAGCTAGGCCTTTCAGAACTAGAAATCAACACTGGCTTCATAATCACCCCTCCGAATTATCCCACATCGACACTAAAGTTGCCAGCGCATTGGCTAACTAGTTTTTGTCTCTTGGAATAAAGTGAAAGGTGCACTGTTTGAACTGGTTGCTCAAATCTTTCAAGTAATTCACATATGGCATCAGCCGCTCTTCTTTAATGGCCCACTCACCCCTAATCTGATTGATTACTGATGATGAATTGCCAAATACTTCCACATTCCTTGCCCCCAAGGCTATCAATGCTTCTAATCCAAAACTGCAGGCTTCGTATTCAACCTCATTGTTGGTGGCTTTATATCTAAACTTCTTAGCTAACGGAAAGCTTCTCATCATCTAGGGTTGTCAGAATAACTCCTCCTCCTGCCCCCTTACTGTTTACAGCCCCGTCAAAGTGTAACTGCCAACCTCTTATTGCAATAGCTGCCATGTCCTCGTCTGGGAAATTAAACTCGTACGAATCCCCTTGGATCGGGTGCTCGGCTAGAAACTCTGCTACTGCTCGCCCCTTAATGGTTTTTTCGGTGATGTATTCCACATCGAATTCTTGCAATAGTAACAACCATCTCCTCATTTTTCCAAGCAAAGATGGGGCTTCCTGTAGGTATCTAAGAGGATTCTGTTTCGTGACCGCCTTTACCTTGTAAGAGTTAAAGTAGTGTCTCAACTTCTTAGAGGCCCAGATCATCGCCAGGCAAATTTTTTCTACTTCCACATACTTGGCCTCATAAGCAAGGAACTTCTTGCTAAGGTAATAAACTACAAACTCCACTCCGAACTCGTCCCTTGAGCCATCATGGCACCCACGAAATTGTCTTCTATGGCTAAATATAGAATAAGCAGTTTGACTAGCTGTGGTGGTCTTAAGACTAGCAGATTCAGCAAATACTCCCTGATAGTGTCGAAAGCTCTCTGACAGTTTTCATTTCATACTACAGGTTGGTCTTTTCTGAGTAGCTTAAAAATTGGCTCGCAAATTGAGGTAAGCTTAGTGATAAACCTACTAACATTCTGCAATTTACCCAAAAAGCTTTTGACATCCTTTTCCTTTTGAGGCACTGGCATCTCTCGGATGGCCTGGACCTTGTCTGGGTCAATCTCAATCCCCCTCTGGCTAACCACATGTCCTAAAAGTTTCCCTGAGGTGACGCCGAAGATACATTTCTTGGGGTTCAACCGCAAGTTGTATTTACCGAACCTTTAGAAGAATTTTTCTAGAGCCTCAAAGTGGCCTTCCCTGGTGGCCGACTTGGTCATCATATCATCCACGTATACCTCCACTTCTTTGTGGATCAAGTCACCTAGGATCCTCATTGCCATTCTCTAATAGGTTGTGCCCGTATTCTTCAAACCGAAAGGCATTACTCTATAAGCAAAAGTCCCCCACTCGGTGATGAAAGCTGTCTTAATCCAGTCAACTATCTTGTTGAGTATCTGATTATAGCCTGCATAACTGTCCACTAAGCTGTACATCATACAAGCGGCTACACTGTCTACCAACACATCTATGTGAGGCAATGAAAAGTCATCTTTTGGACAAGCCTTATTCGAGTCTCGATAGTCCACACATACGCATACTTTACCGTTCTTCTTGGCTACTGGGACCACATTGGCCAACCAGGTTGGGTACTGTACTTCAATTAAGAACTTGGCCTCAATCTATTTATGAATCTCCTCCTTGACCTTATCCGCCCATTTTGGCCTAAGACTCCTAAGTTTTTGCTTGACAGGTTTACGATCTGGGTACGTTGGGATAGCATATTCTGCGACTTCTCGGTCTACTCCTGGCATGTCTTCATAGGTCCAGGCAAAGACTTTTTCGTGTTTTCTTAAAATTCTCTCAAATTTTAATCGCTCTTCAAGAGTTATGTTAGATGCTATCAAGATTTCTCTCAAGTTTTTCGAAGTTCCAAGATTAAATGGAGTAGCATCAGTTGAATCAATGTCAAATATGAATGGATTATGATCATGATCATGCATATTGAAATCATCAAAAACATCGCATAAGTAAGAAAAATCATTCACTTTATTAATAAAACTGTAAACGTTATTAATATTATCAATTTAGGAGTAAAAAGAAAATCTAAACTATTCTCTTCCTCCTCTTTCTCCTGCGTAGGTGTTGAAGCTGACGGCTCTGAATCCAACTAGCACTTTGGAGGCTTTGCCGCAACCCCCTGCATGGCTTCTTCCACTTTTGCCTTCCCTTTCATGTAGGCAGTCACCAGCCTCTCAGTGATAACCTCTTTGGGTTCTTTACGGTCCCAAACTGTCTCCTGGTTCATGACTTCTTCATCCCAAAAGCCTTATACTGGCTTGATCAATCCAATGTCCCAATCGAAGATGTCATTAAAGACCTCAAATCCCGACACAATTTTCCCATCAACCCACAAAGGCTCTGCTTCCCTTGTGTAGGCACACACTGAAGTTGCTGGCACAAAACTCTCTCTAATGTGGGGATCTTGTTCACTGACTTCTTACCCCTCTTCACTGCACCTTTGTACCCAAGGCCCTTCCTATCCTTCTGACCACTGTTAGCAATGGCTGTTGGCGACCCCTGCGAATTCTTGCCTAGTCCCGCACCAGGGACGAATGACATCCTCTTCATTATATTTAGTACTTGGGGACTTCCCTCCATATGCTCCTCCCTATTTATAACAGCAACGTGAAATCCACTGAAAGGCTGCCTTATGATTTCTAGCATTGAGACCTGATTCTCCCTTGTAGCCCTTATAGTCATGACTTGCACCTCATGAGGAATCTTAACCATCTGATGCAGCATAGAGGGGACCCTCCCAGCTTATGAAACCAAGGCCTTCCCAAGAGGGCTGAGAAGTTGGCGGGAATGGGCAGGACCACAAATTCCACTTCTGTTTCCACTGGCCCAATCTTGACTACCGTCTTGAACATCCCAGAAGCCTGCCTCCGTGAATTATCATAAGCTGTGATTGTTAGATCCGACTTAGCCAGCATGTCCTCGGTTACCCCAAAAGCTGCCATCACCACTGACGGGCATACATTAATTGATGAACCATCGTTTACCATGACACATGCCGTGTGCTTTTGATTGACCTGTGCCTGTATGTACAAAGGGCGGTTATGATTATGGCCTTCTGCCGACAACTCAGCACTTGTGAACACCACATTTTCCCCGGCTCCCCCTTTTACTACATCCAGCAACTCTGTGGGCGAGATAGTCGTGCCCACCGTTGTTTTGCACAAAGCTTCCACTAGCGTCTATTTATGAGATGGAGACTACCTCAATAGATCTCATATTGAAATTTGAGCCGGCTTCTTTTTCAGCTGCCTTATTATTGGATCATCTTTCGGCTCTTTCTCTTTTCGTCCTACCACTGGATCTTGTGGCCTCTTAGCTTTTAGAGCTACCCTTTCACTCCGGGTCACTGCTCCTACCTTCTTTTTCTCCTTCTTCTCTTCTTCCTCCTCCGAACCCCACGGGTCGGCAAATCCTTCAACTTTAGAACTATCTTCATCTCCACTTTTATCAGTGGACCAGTAATCGATCACTACCACGGGAATCCCTTCTTCACTTACCTCATAGAGGCTCGGAATAGCAGTGTTGGCATCGACGCTATACAAATCTCTCAATACAAACCATTCGGGTAATCTAGACCCTATCATGAACGCAGGCGAGGGCACATTATTATACCCGGACATCTTCTGATTCCCTCTCTTCTCTAGGTCGGTGGTCTGCTTTAAATCGATCAAGTCCTGGGTTGCATGCCTTAGCGCTTTACAATCATCAGTTACGTGCCCGGTATGCTGATGATATGCACAATATTCATTATCTTTATGCCCTGGCAAACCCTGAGTCCTGGCCGGTCGAGGTGGCAAAGGCTGCAACTTCCCTTCCTTTATCAGCCTTTTGAATACCCATGATAGAGATCTCCTTAAATTGGAAAAATGCCTCGGAGAGGTGTTAGTAGCTGAAACTTCAGTTGTCTTCCTCGTGCTATTACTGGAGCCTACTGACCTACTTGCCCCTTGGCCACTACTACCCTTCTTGGCATAATTCTCATTACTTGCTCTTATAGAGAGGTACTCCCCTTCTACCTCAATAGTAATGTCTTTCAAAGACTCCCAGTCTCTCAGACCCTTCATTTTCAATCCGTCCCTCAGATATGGGCTGGCATTCTTGATAAACAGCCGTATCTGATCTTGAGTATCTGGCTTTCTTTTCATCTCCATTACTCGGTTCCTCCATCCGGTCAGATACTAGTGGAAAATTTGCCTGACTTCTGCTGCAATAATTCCAGGTCTTTTAGGGTCAATTCTATTCTCGTGCATCAATCGTATTGTCTGAGAAATTCCTCTGTCAACAAGTCCCAATCCTCCTTGGTCCTTCGGTCTAGACCATGATACCAATCAACCATCGGGCCGGTTAAGGTCAGATAGAAATATTCAATTTTTTGCCTCTTCGTTAAAGTAGTACCCTTCATTACCAGCGAGTACTGCTTTATATGGGCGGTAGGATCAAAAGTGCCATCGAATTTTGGGACATCCGGCATTTTAAAGTTCATTGGGATCAAATCCTCTCCCTCCAGCTCCTTGTCTACAGGATTCATCCCTCGCCCCCTCGTCAGCATCTTCGTCATTGCCTCAAATTTTTCTTCCATCTTCTTCCAGATGGCCTCCTCTATTTGGGGTGCTTTTCCCCTTAGTGACATGCGCTCTTCATAATCATCCTCATCCTCCGACTCCTCCATTCTATGGGCAGGTCCCCTTCTCTGCCCTGCCAATACATTGGCCCTCAGGTCTATCGGTGGTGGGTGAACCTCTTCTTGTGGGTCGTCTCTGACCTCCTCCTGCTCATTTTCTCTCATAGGAGGAGGGACTGGGTTCTGTGGTGCAGCTGGTTGGGCCATATTAGCCATCATGGCCAACATCCGATTTTCAAACTCTTCAAACCTCCTACCCACTTCGTCTGCTATCATGGTCCTAGTGGCATCCGCCCCTCTTGGTGAATTAGCCATATCACTGTGTAGGGAGAACTGGGATGATGTAGCATGACTGGTTTCAGAAATCGTATCTGAAAACTCTACCCGTTTCGGCAATTCAAAGAACGGGTTTCTGTGCAGGCTCTCTTGAGGCCCTCTTGACCACTTGGGTAGATCTATGATGGCTGCAAAATACATCATGTTAGGATGATGCATGAATGCTATAAGATGCATGGTCATGCTATGTGGCATCCACAAATCACATGCAAGCACATAGGTCCTTCCAACCTTGTTACTCCTGCACATGAGGTCATAGTCGCTTTTCTAGGTGAGCTTGGTTCATGGGTTAACAGGGAACCCGATGAATGCGCATATTGCACGGTAAAAAACTGACAGCATAACCTCTCCTAACTAATGCACAAACGTATGAGTTGTGATCGTTGTGTATTTGGGCAGTCCGAATAAATTGACATGAGCCTATCAAGGTGTAGACACCAGGTCCTGAGGCAGCCTAAATCAGAGTTACCCAATGATGATAAGATGCCTTGTCACAGGCAAAAAAGGTTGAAAGTGGTGATTTCCTGTTTAAATTTGCATTTTAGAGTGAAAAAGTAAAAAAAAAAATAATAAAAAATATTTTGAAAATTAGATTTGAAAAATGGGGTTTAGAAATTGTAGTATTTTTAGTTAAATAAAACAAATATATTTTCGAGCGTCAGCCGCGGCGGCGCGCGCACGCTGGGCGAGCGCTCTCGCCCAGCGTGCGCTATGGACACCTATCGGGCGCGCCGACGGGCGTCCGTAGCCCCTGTTCGCCGCAAAATGGCCATTTTGCCCCAAAAATCAATTTTTCCAATTTTTTTCCACAAAATTCGATTTTTTATGACTTTTTTAAAGGATTTTTAGGGTTTTTTTCAATTTTTAAAATTGTTAATATCTGATTTAATTAGGTCTTACCCCTTTAATTATTTTTATTTTCCTATTTTTTTCATATAAAAAGAAAGAGATGGAAAGAGAAAAGGGCAAATTTTTTAGGGATTATTTTTTAGCTTTTCTCTTCTTCTTCCTCTCAATTTCTCTCTAAAGATTTCCAGAATTTTTCCCCAACCAAAAATCAAAAAGAAAAATTAATCTTTCATTCTTTTTCCAACACAATTTCTTCTAAATATATTTTTGGATGGAATTTTGTTGATGGATTTAATTTTGAGACAAATAAATTGATGATTTGCTCTCAAAATTTAGTTTTTGTTTTCTCATTTGTTTTCCATTAAACCATTTCAAGGTTTTTGGTTTAATTAATAAAAATAATTCCATTGAGCAAAGAAATTAATTCTTTGTTCTCAAAGAGTTTTTTTTATTAGTTTTTTTTTTCAAGCCTATTTTTCTTGGAATAAAATTCCAACATTTATCGTATTGAAGTATAAATTTTTGCAAGTCACAAACAAGTAAATCAATCATCGTTTTTACCTTCATCGAATCCGAAGCTCTGGAGGTAAACATTCCGGGCTTGTTCTTCTTATTCTTTTTGTTCATATTTAACTTATTCATGCATATTTTATTATTTTCATTAATTTATCTATTGTTCTCATTTATTTATTTATTCTATTGTTATTATATTTGCTTTGTTGTGTATATATATTATTACATTTTTATTCCTGTGAATATTGATCTCTTTTAATTCCTAACATGTAAATAATTTATTTTGCTTTGATTTCTCATTATTTTTAACATGTAATTAATAAATTCATTTTAATTGATATTTTTTAACATGTAAAGGTTTTATATTAATTGTGATACATCAATTAACCATGTCATTTATTTAATATTTTTTTATTCTTTTCCATTGTCATTATCATATATTTAGTATTTTGTTCACTTATTTATTTTCATTATTATCATGTTCATATTTTTACATATTAATTAATTAACATGTTGTATTTAATTTCAATTACATCTTTTAATCCATTTGTTATTCATAACACATTTTTCTCATTTATTTTAAATTGTAAACATGTTAATTCATTTGTTATTTTGATATCATTTCATTTTATCTCATTTTATTTTATTTTATCATTTATTTTATATTTAATTGATTTTAATTGATTCAATTACTAACATAATTTTATTTGTGTTTTATTTTTATTTCACATCTCATTTTCCCTCTTGGGCATTTTTGCGAGCACATGGGGAGATTCAGAAGGCTCGTTTGGGATTAAGTATTTATTTATTTTATTTATAATATTTTATTTATTTGGCTTTTCCATTTATTTTGCCATGTAATTTTCTTGTAAAATTGTTTATTTAGGCCCGTTAGAAAGAAAGTCACTAAACCATTTTTATTAATTAATTTGGTATTGTTCCTAATAAAAATGGGACCAACGTCTCAATTTTCTCCATCCAAAATCATCACATCAAAACTATTTCATAATAAATATGCATGCAAGGACCAATGTCCTCATCATTAATGAATATCCCGATTTATGCATGATTTGTATTTTATTTATAATGGGGGTTGTATTCCGCCCCTAGTATTGTTGTAATATATTTGCATATACTTTACTTTATGCTTTTATTTATCGCTTTCCCTTGAATGGATGACATGCGCCTTAATTAAGCTGCATTAAAATGAGAAATAGGATGAAACTCTAAATTCAAAACTCAATCATAAACTTATCCAAGGTATGAATAAATGGAAAGTCCCGAAACCGCTCTGGTCTTGGGCTCAATGAGGTTAGAGGTCCATCTCAATGTTTCATTAGGATGGAATCTCCAAAATATCTCTTGTTTCCCACCAAAAGGCCTAATCAACATAATCCTAGGCTCTAGGAGGCTAGATGACCCTTTCCAATGTTCTATTGGGTGGTGACTCCAAGATCCCTCTGGTTTGCCCAAAATGGATACTTACGCGCTGTGTAATCCTAGGTTCTACGAGGTTAGAGGGCCATCCTAATGTTCTATTGGGCTGGTACCTCCAAAATCCTCTTGGCTTACCCAAAATGGATATTTATGTGCTGTCTTAGGCTCGTTGAGGCTAGACGACCCTTCCCAATGTTTTATTGGGTGGCGACTCCAAGAAACCTCCTTGTTGCCCAATATAGATGCACTTGTAATTCATTACAAGTTTTAATGAACCCCATCCCGATCACCCTGAAGGCGGGCGATTCGAGGCACCCCAGGGTTCGGCGCGCGTCACACGGGGCATGACAGCCTTTGATTAGGTGGCCAATCAAATTATCTGGGTTTGTCCAATACATAATGATCCATACAGTAAGCATAGCATTAGGGTTCATACCACCTAAGAGTAGTATCTATTGCTATTACATGAGCTATAGCCAAGGTGATGTTACTTTAGGGCTACCCAAGCATGGTCCCTGCCGATGGGTCTAGCTCATCACGAGCATAATGACCGGTCGGGTCTCCATTTAATATACCAAACGGTATGAGGCTTGGGCTGGTGATTATCCTTAACACTTCCCTATATTTAGTGAACATAGGGTCATGCTTGGAAATGTACCGGGGTTAAAAGAGGGACCAAACTAGCATAGATCTAAGGCTCTAATGAGATGCAATGCAAATTTCAAAAAAGGATGAAAATTTTAAATTAAAACTCAATTATATGTTTTAATGAAGTTCCTTTTGAAGCAAAGTCCCTTTAGAGTGTCCCCATTGGAGTCGCCTGTAACACCCCCTTCCCATACGTAGGCGATCCCATCCGTGGAGGAGTGAGATGCCGTATGAGTCAAGGCGTCACCAAGCAAGTATAAAGAAAAACATGCATTCATTCATAACATACATACAGAAATACAGGATAATTAAAACTTTACAGAAAGGAAAGCAAAAGTTGATCATGCATTAATATAACAAACCATTACAGTAATGTTCTGATCAACTAGCGGAAACCAAATATATTACATATCCAAAAATCTAAGTACAAAAGCGGAAGATGATACAAAACTGATACACGAGAGTTCTATACAAAAAGAATCATCAACTATTACAAAATTAAGCCCTACACTAAACCCTTCTGTGTTGGCTTGACGGCGGCGACTCTCAGATCAAAACTCCTTCCGCACCTGCACGGGTAAAAACACCGTGCTAACCGATAAACGCTTAGTGGGGAAACACACATAAATTATGGACGGCCATTCACAATGGTCATCAAGGTATATCACAATCACAATGGCAATATGCAAAGGTTATAACCGAATCCATATAAACATGCTAACATTTAAAAACCATACAATCAGTATCTCATATTCATATCCATTCCAGAATAATCCGACATGCTACTCATCATTATACTCATTCAGATATCACATTTTATTTCCAAATCAGAACAGAGCAATTCAATCGAACAATACATGAACACCTGAAGAACACCTGCTGACTCTAGGTAGTGGATAACGAGTGTACTGAAGGTACCTTACGGGTACGAATCGAATACTGAGGGTACCTCACAGGTACAAATCAAAAGTCATTTCATTTTTATCAAAACACATTATTTGTATACTGAGGGGATCTTAAACAAGATCCTAATACTGATGGGTTCGCGAGGAACCAAACGGGGACCTGATCGGGGTCCAAACTGAACTGAGGGCTGCAGCTAAAAGACTCTATTAGGCATGCCTAACTATCCACTTACTTGACTCTAGCAGGCTATACGTCACTCAAATCATATTTCAGAGTACAGAATACATTTCATTTAAAGAATCATGAAATCACTCATATCAAAGTATATAAAAGTATGTCATGCATCAAACCGCAATGTAAGTTCATTCGGAAGAAATACCAAATTCATTATTGAGTTAAAAATCGAAAAATTTCAGAAAATGGGCTGAACGAGGTGATGGACGAGGTTGGCTGGTCACGAGGCGTGACTGGCATCACAACTCGTGACTGGCCTCCTCACAAGGCAGGTCACGAGACGTGACTGGGGGTCACGCCTCGTGACTGGCTCCCTGGTCACGCGTGACTTGCTTAATTCTTGCTGGTGACGAGTCGTGACTGCGAGTCACGTCTCGTGACTGGGTTCTTTGGGCTGGTCACGCGTGACTGGCTTCCTTCTTCAGCTGGTCACGCGACATGACATCGGTGACTGCCCTCTCTCTCAGGCCAGTCACGAGTCGCGATTGGGAGTCATGTCTCGTGACTGGCGTCATCTTAGCTGGTCACGAGTTGTGACAGGCAGCCACAACTCGTGACTGGCCTCAATCTGGCAGGTCACGAGTCGTGACCGGAGGTCACGTCTCGTGACTTGCCTCTCTTTCTTGGCTAGTCGCGCGACACAACCTGGAGAACGGGATTTCTACAGTAACTCGATTCCCAGTTTTCCAGAATTTCCCAGAATACAAAGATTAACCACACAAATCAGTTCTTACCTTCCAGAAGATCATTCAAGCATCAAAATGACATAACAACAACTCAATTCAACAATTAAAACAACCAAATCAAAATCAACAGTAAATGCATTCAAGCTTCTAAGGAACACAAACCTTAGAATTTTACAGTAAACTCAAAATCAACGATCTTCTCAGACAAATTCCCAAACCTGAATTCTAAGCCTCTATCACTTAGCTCCACTAGGTCCAGCAACCTCCTTGCCTTTGGGATCGCGAGGAGCTTCAGCTAAACACATCACAACAAAGAACATCCAACAATGCAAACCCTAAGTTAAATCTAAACTCAAGGAAGAAGAAGAAGAAAATAAATGGAAAAATAAGATGAGGAATGCAGTGACTTACCAACAGAATACTAAGGGGTTGATTGATTTCCACTAATAGTAGCTTAATCCAAGCTTAGGGTTTCAAAATTAAGAGCAAAGAAGAAGATGAGTCAAAGAGGAAGAAGAATCGGGAAGAATAAATGAATTCCAGCATTTCCCATTTTCCTTTCTCTATTAACTCTTCTTTTTCCTATCCCTACATTTGTCACTTTCCTGTTGGTGGAAACCAACCACTCACACCAAACTAATATGCACAACACACACTCTATACACTCCTAACTTATGCACACCCTACAATGGTATGAACACATGTACATAATCATTTCCTAAATAATTCACACACTAATGCCATGCATATAACCACATGCTAATAAACCCCAAAAACATGTATTTTACTAAAATACCCTTAAGATATGCTGAACACATACAAATGCATGCTCACACAGACAGGCTCATTCTACTAGGGGGCAAACGGGGTGTGACATCGCCACTGTGACGCGCGCCGAACCCCGGGGTGCCCCGAAGACCCACTTTTAGGGCGTTCGGGAGAGGTTCGTGAAAACTTGTAAGAGATTTACAAGGGCATCTATTTTGGGCAACAAGGAGGTTTCTTAGAGTCGCCACCCAATAGAATATTGGAAAAGGTCGTCTAGATTCAGTGAGCCTAAGACAGTGCATATACATCCATTTTGGGCAAGCCAGAAATATTTTGGAGACCCCATCCCAATAGAATATTGGGATGGTCCTCTAACCTCGTGGAGCCTAGCACTATGCAAATTGGGCCTTTTTTGGGCAATAAGAGATAATTTGGAGACCCCATCCCAATAATACATTAAGATGGTCCTCTAACCCCATTGAGCCTAAGACCAAAAAAGGTTCAGGATTTCCCATTTATTAATACCTTGATTAAAGTTACGATTGAGTTTTGAATTTAGCATTTTATTCCATTTCTCATTCGATTTAATGCAGTTAATTAAAGCGCAAATTGGCCATACAAGGAAAGAGGTAAACAAGAGCGTAATTAAAATAAAGTATATAAAAATAAATTACAATAAAACTAGGAACGAAATACAACCCACATCGTAAATAGCATGCGATTCATACATAAATCAGGATATACATTAAGGATGAGGACATTGGTCCTCGCATACATATTTATTTCAAAAAAAAATTAAAGTGTCAATTTTATTTGCTGAAAAAAATAAGACATTGGTCTTGATTTATTAATGAAAACTCCAACTTAATTACTATAAACTTTTAACCATTTTTACATTAGCGGGATAAAAATAATATTTACAATAAAAATATATAAAGTAAAAGAAATTGAGTAAAGTTCAAAGAATGGACCCGGATAAAGATTCTCGGATCACCGTGGCGACCGCCATTTCAACAACCCCAAATTCATCAAATAAGTCAAATAAAGCTCACAAAATAAAAATCATGTTAGTGCCAAAATTAAGGGTAAAATAAGGTGCGATAAATTAGATAACAAGGAAAATCCATGAGAAATTGCCATAAAAAATGATGGGAAAACAAGTAAAATAAAAAGAAAGAAAAAATGGTGAGAAAAGGCCCAGGGACGGCCCAAGATACTCGAGCGGCGGGCGTCCCTGGGTTGACCGGCGGGCAGAGGCAGCGTCCCTCAATGGCCTGTCGCTAGACTCTCTGCCCATCGGTCACATCATACTTTGAAAAAAACGCAAAAAATCAAATAAAAATTAATTTTGTTTTAAATAAATGAGATTTTTGTGTGTAAAATTATTACAAGATGATTAAATACGAAAATGACAAATCCAAAATATTTACCCTTGGATTTTTACCTTTGAAGGTGAATGTTGTGCGATTTCTGTTCCTCGAATTCTACAAGGATTGGTCCACGATGTGCGATTTTTAGAAGATTTTTGGACTACAAAAATCGTTTTTCAAAAACAAATCAAGAGAAGAAAATTATATTTTTCTTTCTCGATATTTTGATAGCAGTTGTGAATGATAAAATAGCTGGATTCGATAGAAACAAATTAGTGTTGTTCCCTCGGATTTCCCTAAATTGAAAGAATTTTTTATGATGATTTTTCGAAAAAATAAAAGTAAGAGAACTTTTGTAAGAAAAATAGCTAAAATCCTCTTTTTTCCTTTCCAAAAAATCCTCCCAAACAATGAGCTCCCAACCCCTATTTATAGGTTTAGGAAGAAAATTCAAATAAATTCAAATTTAGAATTTAAATTTGAAAAGATTTCTGAAATCAAAATCGAAATCGAATGATTTTCAGAATATTCTCAAAATCAAATCCACGATTTACAAATATTTGAAAAGATTTAAAAGTTTTGGAAAGATATAGGAAATATTTGGAGATCTCCTTAAAAATCTGGAAAATTCTGCTCAAATAACGTCAGACCATCAACTGACGGGCATCGCTCCACACGAGAGATGGGCTCTCGCGGCTGAGCAACAGCCGACGCTCGTCGTGAGAGACGGGTCTCTCGCACGAGCGACAGGCGTTGCTCCCGCGAGGGACAAGCTCTCGCGGGTGAGCGACAGCCGGCGCTCATTACGAGAGATGGGTCTCTATGCGAGCGACGGCCATCGATGGGGCTCCGCAAATGAGCGACAACCAGTGCTCATCGCGAGAGATAGGTCTCTCACGCGAGCGACGGGCGTCACTTCTACCTACGTTAGTCCCGTCGGTGGAATAAAATCCAATTTCCATGATATTAACTCCCCGCGATTCCCCGAAATCTTCTATTACCGAGAAAAAATCCTCAATCCTCGTAAAATCGGACAATAAAAAACTCACAACCTTCATCCATTTGTCTGGAAATAGACCTTGATGTCTTCATCAGGTAACTCTGATCCGGACTGCGTCGGGATCCGGTGTCTATACATACATAAATCGGGACATTTATTTTGAATAGGAATATTGGTTCGTTCATGCTCACTTAAAAATTGAAGAGTTATTTTTAGGTATTATTAAGAAAACGGGGATGAGTTATCCTATATTATAAAAACTCTCCTTTTAAAAGTTATATTTTACTAGCTAAAATTAGGACATTGGTCTCATTTTATTAAAAAAAAAATCTCAAATTTATTAATAAAAATATTTTTGCGATTTTCAATTAAATGTACATAAAATAAATAATTTTATTACAAATTACATGACAAATAAATAAAATGAAAAATGAAAAAAATAATGAAAAATAATGAAAATAATAAATCAAGTCAAATAAATCTCATGGATCTCCTCATTCGATCGCAAGAGTGCTCAAATAAGGAAAAACAAATATTGGAACCAAGACAAACACAAATAAAACTAATGTTAGTAATTAAATCAAAAAACAATTAGAAACACATAAAATAAATAAAAAAAATGAATTAAAATAAATAGAATGATAAAAAGTGCATTTTGAATGACATAATGAAACAAATAAATTAACACACATAGGAACATAAATAATAATAATAATAATAATAATAATAATAATAATAATAATAATAATAAAATAACAAAAACAAAACATGAACAACCAAGTAAATAAATAAAATAAAAAAATAAAGTAAAAAAATGCTACATAATATTAAATTTATTACTAAAATCACATAAAACAATAAATAATCAATGGATCCAAAGATCTAGATCGTGATTAATTAACTATAAATAAATAAAATAATATAAAATATAAAATCAAGCCCATAATATTTACCCTCAGAATTTGGATTCAATGGAAGGAAAAAGACGGTTGATTTCTTTTTCTAGATCTGCAAAAATAGAATTAAAAATAATAAAAATTTAAATTTTATCTCTATAAAAAGAAAAACTAAAGAGAAAGCTTGCTCAAAAAATAATGGAAGAAAATTAAGATTCCCAAGAACAAATAATTGTTTTATTTGTCTTAAGAATAATTTTTTGATTAAGAAGAATTAATTTTAAAACCTTAAAAATTCTCTTTAAAGAAGAAGAAAAACTAAAAAAAAAATGCAGAAAAAATATTCTCTTGAAAAAGAAAAGAAAAATTGCCACCCAAATATGTCTCTCCCCTTTTGTATTTCTTTATTTTTATATTTATATGACTTTAGAAAAAAACTAAGTTAATTTAGGAAAAGAAATTGAATTTTAATCAAATTCTACCTTATTTGGATGTAAAATACGGATTTATTGTGAAAAATCATAAAAAAATAAAAGATTTAGAATCAAATTTGGAGTTAAAATCCCGAAATTTGGGAGAAAAACCAAATTTTCGGTAGCCTGGCGACGAGGGACGCCCAGGCCACATGAGAGGGATGCCCAGGGCACCCCTCACGCACGTGCAAGCGAGGCATGCCCGCCCTTGGCGAAGGGTAGGCAGGTCGCTCTCACGCTCTACGTGAGGGACGCCCCAGCGTCCGCGCACCTGGCGCACGATGGGCATCTGCCCAAGCTCACTAGTGGCCGCAATCCTCTGAAAACTTTTTGTTTTTAAATAATTTTTTTCTTCTTTTCTTTTTTTCTTCTTTTCTTTTGATTATTTTATTTTTTTTTACAAAATAAATAAATAATAAATAAATAGAATAAATAGAATAAAATAAAATAAAAAAGAAAAGCAATTTTGACAATAAAACCATCACTTTCAACCTTTTGCCTGTGAACAAGCATTTATTTCACCACTGGGTAACCCTAATCTGGGCTGTCTCGAGATCCGGTGTCTACACCGAGGAGCTAATGATACCAAAGCTGCATGCCACCAAGGTTAAAGGGAAAGAGAAGATGGTTCTAGAATCTGATAGTCCCGAAGAGAAGCCTCATCAGCTTGCTCTACTAGTTAAGAAAGGAGAACAATTTGACTACATCGACCATTGTTGATTCAGATGGTGATTCATTTGCTGATGTAATTTTTGTTCCAAACATGTTTGAAACTAATGTATCTTTTTCCTAATATGTTAATAATATGAATGACTTTGCTTATTTGTGCGACATCTCATCTAACTACATCATGGATGGTAATAATCATGACTCATATGACATATTGACATTAATTCAACAAACATTACTCCATTTAATCTTGGAACACAAGATAATTCCAAAGAGATTTGAATTGCATTTGATGCAACTCTTAAAGAGAGTTTAAAATTTGAGAGAATGCTGAAAAACATGAAAGAGTCATTGCTTGGACCTATAAGGACATGTCAAAAATGATTGAGATGTCACCGAGCATGCCTTTCCAACTTACATCGACAGTAAGCCAGTCAAGCAGAAGCTCCGAAGACTCGGACCAAAATGGGTGAAAAAGGAAAAAGAAGAGGTGTGCAAACAGATTGAGGCTAAGTTCCTCATTAAGGTTTAGTATACTATGTGGTTGGCAAATATAGTCCCTGTGGCTAAGAAAGATGAGAAAGCTTGAATATGTGATGGCTATTGTGACCTAAACTAAGCCTGTCCCAAGAATGACTTCCCATTCCCTCAAATAGACCTATAGGTTGATAGTGCCACTATGTTCATGTAACGCTCCAAAATTTTGATTTTGATGAATAGTACTTTTTGGGTCGCAAATAGTGATTTCCGAGGTGAATAGAATCACCCGAGATCAAAAAATATTTTATTTGACCATTGGAAAGTACCAGTTATAATAAGTTCAAGGATGTAATTTGGGGTGAAAATGATTTCAAATAGGTCCTTAAAAGTCTTAAATAAAAATAAGTCACGGTTCTATCTAAATAGTGAACCTAATTTGACCTAACTTTGACCAAGCCTAAAAATAATTCTAGATGCCTCCAAAATATTATCCAAACTCATGGACTCACTTTAAATATCATGGGGACATTTTGGTAATGAAAAATTATTTTTACGGTGACACAGAAAAATGAGTTTTTAGACTGGTAAAAATTTACGAAACCGAAAAATGATGTTAGATTGAGTGAGTTTAATTTAGGGTTTATAGTTTTCGGACTAAATTGTAATTGAGAATTTAGAACTTAATTGCATGAAATAAAATAGTTTAGTGACCAAAGTGTAATTTTGCATAATTAGTGTTAAGTGAGGATTAATTAAGTTAAGCTAGATTAATTAACTTTAATTAAGAGGTACTGGAGTCCAAGTGTCACATTAGGAGCTTGCCACCTAGCATTGCATGGCTTATAGCTTGACACCTAGGATTCTACATGCAATATAAAGAGTGAGTGGAGAGGCAGATTTGTCTTCTCCTTGCATGTATTGGACCGCATTTCTCTCTCTTTGTTCTCCATTTTCGTCATCTCTCCTTTGTTCTTCATTTCCTCTTCGTCTCTTTCTTGTTTCTTCATCTACTTTGTTGGTATTCTAAAGATTTGAATTGGTTGGTTGAAGAGATCAAGTGATAAATTAGAAAGGTAAGGTTGAGTTTGATTTCTTCTTCATTTGGTAGGATTTAAGTTCATGGTTCTAATTATATTGCATGTGTGTGACATTGGTTTGTAAGTTGGAGAATCAAGTAAAGAGCAAAGGGAAAAGAGAAAGCTACTTGATTTGTGAAGATTGAATGAGCTAGCATTCAAAGGTTTGGGATTTTATTGAATTTCTAAAAGATGCATGCATGTTTAGATTGGGGGGAAATTATGGGCCTTAAAAGAGTTCAACAGCTCTTTTAATTGTTTAATTGAATATGGGTTGTTATTGATGAGTTGCATGAAACTTATTGAATAGACGTTTTATGGTCAATTTGAAGTTGTATGGAATTTTGACTAATTGCATGTTGGTTATAAGTTTGTTACAAGTTATGTATGAGAAAGTTAATTGTACATAATTGCTTGTTTTGAAGGCCATTTTGGCTGAAATTGGTGCGTAATTGATGATAAAAGTCATGCATGTGATTATATGAGGGTATGTGAGAAGTATGTGCTTAAGACTTTTGAATATTGGAGTTTGAACTCAGAGTTTAGGCTCTGTCACGAGCACGACAGAGTGCTCCATAGGCAAGGGATTGTCAGGCCATATTCTATCGCGAGCGCGACATAAGTGCTTTTGATGTTCTGTTGTATGTGCGAGCTCTGCTGCAAATGCGATAGAAGGTGTACATGTGGTCTGTTGCGAGCGCGACATAATTGAAAGTCATAAAAGCAATTTGTTTGTCCTTATTTGTGTGTAATATTGCTTTGGATTATGATTGACCATGTATAATAAGGTATAATGTGATAATATAAGTGAGTATGTGAATCATATACTTAATGAGATTTGGTATGCTTAATGTGCTATATGGATGTTAAGTGAATTAATTGTCTAGCCTATAATCGAGTCGTGGATAGGTAGGCATGTCTATAAGGGTTAGTGTTTGCAGCTACCAGTGGTAGTACCCTTGTGGTATCTAGTGTTAATACCGTATGGTATTTAGTGATTTGAGATTTGCATATCTCTAGTGATAATACTATTTTTCCCTAGAATTCAGTGATTCGTACCTGATTGGTATCCAGTGTTTCCGTTATCCACCACTGTATTGATTCTGCAATGGCCCAAATACCGGGTTAGATGTAAATAGTATTTTTCGGTGTTGGTCAGCGTACCTGGTTTAACATCCCAAAAATGGCTTAATTGAAATTGCATGTTTAGTGGGACATTTAAAGGGTAAGTTGGTAAATGTGTAAATGAGTTTGGATTTAATTAAGGAATTTGTAAAGTTTTATTAAGGATGAAAAGAGAGGGAAGAAAGTCAAAGAAGTGGAAAATAGGGTCCAATGGGAGGATGACATGTGGATTGGCTAGGTGAGTGCATTAATGGAGATTTGAAAGGAAGAAAAGAGAGGGAGAGTAGGAATTGGTTGCTTCCCGTAGAAGCCATCAGCTACCCCTCTTCCTTGCACTCTCATGTTCTCTCTCTCACTTCCTCACTTCTCCATTTCTGCTCTCAATCTTTGCATGTACTGTTCTTCAAGTTGAGCTAGGGTTTTGAGATAGAATTGTTCCAAGAGGTAAGTGGCTGGGTTTATGTGGCTTGAATCTTCTTCTTCTCCTTCTATTTTTCGTTCGGTTTTAAGATGGGTTATATGGTTTTGTTCATGGGTTAATTGTATGTGTTGTTTTGGTTGGATTATATGCAAGAATCTGAAGAGAGAAGAAGGAACAAGGGAAAAGAAAAAGCGGTATCTTGAAGCTAGTGGTTTGAACTCCATTTCAGGTTTGGGAGCTTTGTGTTTGGCTGTGTATGTTTGAGAATGGTTGTCCATTTCTCTTCGAATCATGGTTTGATATGTGAATATCTGTCATTTGTGTATTGTGGTGCATGATAATGCATGAGAATATTAGATTTGTGTATAGGATGTGAGATGATAGAATTATAAGTTCTTGCATATCAATTTTGAGTGAATGTACATGAACATGAGATGGATTTTCTGGGTTTTGGAAACCTCTATATATGTTGACTTGATATGTGTTATTGTTGTGTAAATTGAGTTGTTATGGTTATAAGCACGTTTTGGAGGCCCAAGAGGTAAGATTTTACATGATTTTGCAAGATACATGGTTTTGGGGAAAGAAGGGATTTTGTGTTACAAGCTCTATTTTCCAGCATTTTGCTAAGGAAAGGAAAACGTGCTTCTGTTATGAGCGCGATGCTCGTTGCGAGCGTGATAGAATGGAGTCTTCCTTTCCCTCGCGATATCCGATCGGCTGGCACCCTTCACGACACGTGAAGTATTTTCATGAGTCGCGAAGAATTGGCCAGGTTCTTCACGACACGTGAAGTATCTTCACGAGTCGTGAAGAAGAACAAGAGAGACCTCTCGGGTTGGCCGCTCGCCATTTCCTATTTGGCATGGCAGTCTTCACGACGCGTGAGGTATCTTCATGAGTCGTGAAGATAGCTCGGGAAAGGAGGCCGCTCGATGTGGAAGTTCGCTCGGCAGGAAGTGTCCCGCTCGGCTGATCCTGCACGACACGGAGGGAGGCACACGACTCGGTAGAGTGTGCACGTCTCGGCTGTTGGTGCTCAGCTCGGCAAATGGGAGCACGACTCGTACTTCCCTCGCCACTGTCGCAAGCACGACAGTGACCCATATGCCCGTCCATTAGTTTTCCGAAATTTATTTTACAAGCTTCTTCTACATGGGTTTTACTACATGGTACATGATTTGGCTTATGTATGTGTATTATTATAAGCTATATGTTCATGATTAATAATTTTATATGTGATTTAAATGCATATGATTTTATATGTGTACTGATTACTTGATTTTGAGTTACATGTTCATATTGAGATCTGTATATGATTTATATGTTTCTAAAATTGAGCAATATACGTGTATACATGAAATTATATGATGATACTTGATTTATTCTCTGTTATATGATAATAATACTAGAACATGATTAAGTTGTCATTTGGGCCTGATAGTCATAGTAGTGGATAGATAAGCACTTATCCAGGGTTAGAGTGTGAGTGCAGCTGCTATATGTTACAAGTTTTATATTGACCCCGTTTGGGTTTATATGATTTGAGATCTCGGTCTCCGGTATACCTTTGAGTATACATGTTTATATATGATTCGAGACTCATGTCTCTATATGCTTGGATACTGTGTCCTATCAGTATCATTAGTACCCGTATCCACTAGTTAGTGAGTAATCAGGCTAATACATGAGGCTGTTACTTGAGATTTATATGAAGCTATTATATAATAATTGGATATATGTTACATGTATATGTATATGCAAGGTGACAAGATATGATGCGATACTTGTATTCAGATATGAATGGTTATATGTTAATATTGTGAAGATGCATTCGAATATTGACTACTTGGATTTAAATGATTAATTCCTTTATTTTGTGAATATGCATATGATGAATATGCAATGGTTACATTCCTATATACATGAGTGTGATGAATACTTGTTATAAGCATGAGTAGTATATGTTTATATGCTTTGGTTCTTGTTAAGCTTATATATTGTTATTGTGATTATATGTATATGCATGTTTTGTTCCTCCCCACTAAGTATTATCGTTTAGCACGGGTTGTTTTTCATTGTAGGTGGCAGGTTCATTTTGGAGTCAAACATTTGCAGGTCGGCCACTAGCAGTCTTTAGTTGGAGTTCTTTTTGTCTTCTGCTTATTTTGTATATGGAGTTTGATTTTGGTAATGTAATTTTGTAAATGATCAATTTTGTATATGTATATGTTAAATACTTACAAATCTCTTTTGTAAAATGATATGGTTATTTATATATGGATTTGCTTTTAGCATGCTTGAGTATATGTATATGTGTTTGTGCGCGTAGCGCTCCGGTATCCTTCTAAGGGGGATAACGGGGTGTTACACCCGAGGTATTCAATACACCCATGGACGAAATATATCTTATTTGACCATTGGAAAATATTAGTTACAAGTAATCCGAGGGTGAAATTTGAAGTGAATTTGAGGTCAAATAGGTCTCCAAATGCTAAAAATGAGAAATACTCCTTTTCAGTTTAAATAGTAACTGGGTTTCACCAAACTTTGACCGGACTATTAAAAAAAGCTATTAACCTCTAAAATTTTATGTAAAAACATGGATAGACTCTAAATAATCTCTATAATTTATTGACAGTAAAAAGAAATTTTTACGGTAACACCAAAAATTGAGCTATCGGACTAATTTAAGTGAACCAGACTAGAAACGGACTCCGATTGGGCTGAAATTTTAAATGTAGTCTAACTTATATTTATTATGAATTATGAAATTGATTCTGGGAGAATTTGTGTAACACCCCTTACCTATACGTAGGGAGCCTCATCCCTCGAAAACGATGAAGGACCCCGATAGATGAGGGTTGTCACACAATGCAAAATCTCATACAAAGCAAACGAAGTTATGAATCATTCATTCAGTAGGGTAAAATAAAATGTCTTAAAAAAAAGACGGAGGCTGAAAACAAAAGTACAATATTTTATTAATTTACATGATAGTTTTACATATCAAAATACAAAAGTGCCTTAGCACAGACGATCATATACATATCTGATATCAAAACCAAACTACAAAAGTGGAGTTTACATCAAGAGTCATCATTACAAAATGTGTAAACTAAAACAAAAAGGTACAATCCTGTACTAAAAAATCTCTCTCTCCTAGTTGTGTTGGCCCTGCTGAAACGGATCACCATACCCAAAAAACTCCAACAACTTCCACACCTGTACGGATGAAACACCTGTGCTAAGCGAATACGCTTAGTGGGGAAAACACAACGAAAAATGACCATTCATAGTGGACATCAGAAACAAAGCACATACACATAGCACATACTGAAAATCAATTCTTAATGAAAAATTCATCATACTCAAGATGTCAACATCATTAATCACACAATCATTCATGCTGAACTGAATTATAACACATGAATACAGTAAACTTGCTTATTCAAAATGGTGGATAGCGAGTAACGCATATTCATTCAAAACGCATGGATACCCGAGGGTATTAAAATTATTCCTTTGTTTTTGTTTCAAATATTTTCGCATGGAATCTTAAACAAAATTCAAGTTTAAAAGGGATCGTGAGGATCCGAACAAGGACCTGATCAGGATCCAAAATGCATATGCATGGCTGCAGCTAACTGAACTCTATAGGCATGCCTATTTATCCACTTATTGACTCTCCCAGGTCATGCATAATTCATCAATTCACATTCATATAATTCATAAAATTGTCCATGCATAATTCTAAAAGCATCATAATTTCGAAAATTAAACATCAAATGCATAAAACAGAACTCAAATTGAAGCCAGGAGATGTCGCGCTCGCGACAGAGGCGAAACTTACCCCAGGTCACGATCGCGACAGTCTTCGCGCTCGCGTGGAGACAGAAGCACATCTCACTGTCGCACGCACGACAATGAGCGGCTAGCAAAAGATGTCACGCTAGCGCATAGGCACACGCTCATGTACAAGCGCGTGCTCGCGACAGAGAACTGCACAATCCGCTCGATAGCCGAGCGCTCTGTCACGCTCGCGATAGAGAGCTCTCGCTGTGGCGGTTCGGCAGCTCAATGCTCGGTCACACGTTAAGGCTGAATTCACCGAGCTCTATCGCACTCACGACAGTGTCGTACTCGCAATAGAGTCATGATTTCCAGCTCTTACGCGAAAAATCTGCAGAAATCACACTCCCAAAATCACCCAAACCTCCAATTGACTTCAAAACTAAACTCCACACAAATTAATCATTCACAGCATCTTAATCAACCTAAAATCCAACTTACTATCCAATTATTAGCATCAAAACACACTATTAACAAGATTAAATTCCAGAATTCAATAAACCAGCACTTTCTCTTAGAAATTCATACAAAATCATGCTTAGGTTTAATTCTTCACAAATTATACATCTCAACTCAAAATAATCAACTCCTATGTCATTTAGATACAAATACACACAATATATCTCATCAATTCCAATAATTTCCACAAAAAGCATAAAAATCACATAAAATGCACAAAAGTGACAACGTTCCCAAACCTCGAACTCTTGAGCTCTAATCACAGGGCTTCACTTCCACTTGCTATCTCCTT
The DNA here is from genome assembly GCA_947683425.1 of Excoecaria cochinchinensis. Classification (NCBI taxonomy): domain Eukaryota; kingdom Viridiplantae; phylum Streptophyta; class Magnoliopsida; order Malpighiales; family Euphorbiaceae; genus Excoecaria; species Excoecaria cochinchinensis. The sequence continues at coordinate 2,342,490 of CANTUQ010000020.1, forward strand.
GCCCTTAGGCTCTCTAGGAGGGATCTTTAAGAAAAACACCCATCAAAATAGAATTTAAACTCTTAACCTAAAAATACATACTAACCAATCTAAAGAAAGGAAGAAGATGATAAAGAAGAAGAACTAGTTACAAACTTACCAAACCTGCTTAGAGCTACCCAAAACTCACCAAAAATTCCAGCAAAAGGGAAGGATCACAAGAAAGCAAAGAAGAAAGGAAGAAGATGATGAAGAACAGGTTGACGAAAAAGGAAGAAACGGGGAAAAAGGAACAGTTGTCTTCTCTCTCCTCTCTCCACTATATAAACCACTCCCACATGCCATATGGCACACTCTCAATAGTGCACATTACTAACACACAACCAACTACCATCCTCCTTCATACACTCAAAATCAACCTCGCCTACTAAAACACACCCTACTCCCATATACACACTCACACCCAACAAAACTCCAAAATATATAATACTATAATTTAAACCATAACACATACTCAAAATAATGCATGCCAAAATTATACATATAAAATCACACACACACAAGACTCAAACTACTAGGGTGGGAACGGGGCGTTACAATACTCCACTCTTTAATAGAATTTCATCCTCGAAATTCTCACCTGATCCAAATAACTGAGGATGCTAAGCTGTCATAACCTCTTTCGGTTCCCAAGTCGCTTCTTCGATTCCATGATGCTTCCAAAGTAACTTAACCAAAGGGATCTACTTATTACGGAGCTGCCTGATCTCCCTAGCCAAAATTTCCTTCATTTCTTCATCAAATGAGAAATCTGGCTGAACCCGAATATCTTGCACTTGCAAGACATGGGATGGATCGGATCAGTAGTGGTGGAGCATAGACACGTGAAAAATATCGTGTGATTTAGCTAACTCCACTAGCAACGCTAACCGATAAGCTACCGGGCCAATCTTTTCCAGAATCTCATAAGGTCCAATAAACCAATGACTCAATTTCCCTTTCTTAGCAAACCAAAGAACTTTTCGCCAAGGCAATACTTTTAAGAATACCTTGTCGCCAATCTCATATCGAATGTCCCTTCATTTCAAATCAGCATAAGACCGTTGTTTGTCTTTAGCTGCCTTCAAATTCCATTGCATCACACTAATCTTCTCTTCCGTGTCTCTAACCAATTTCGAACCACTACAGACCTTTTCGATAACTCAATCCAACACACTGGAGTTCTGCATTTCCGTCCATAAAGAGCTTCATAGGGAGCCATTCCAATACTCACCTGATAACTGTTATTGTATGCAAACTCTATTAAAGGCACATACTTATCCCAGCTACCTAAAAACTCCAAAGCACATCCCCAAAGCATATCTTTAAGAATCTGAATAACTCTTTTTGACTGACCATCGGTCTGAGGGTGAAATGTAGTGCTGAAATTTAACTGAGTACCCAAAGTTGACTGTAATTCCTTCTAAAACTTTGACGTAAACCTCAGATCCCGATCAGACACAATAGAGATTGGGACTCCATGAAGCCTTATTATCTCATTCACATAGATCTCTACCAACTTATCCATGGAATAGTCTAATCTAACTGGCAAGAAGTGTGCTGACTTCGACAACCGGTCGACTATCACCCACACTGAATCATACTTGCACTGTGTCAATGGTAAACCAACTACAATGTCCATCATAATATCATCCCACTTCCATTGAGGAATGGTTAAGGGATGTAACAATTCTATTGGAACTTTATGCTCAGCTTTCACTTGCTGACACACTAGACATTTCGAAATAAACTCCGCTATGTCCTTTTTCATACTCGGCCACCAATAAAATTGCTTAAGGTCTTTGTACATCTTATTTCCTCCTGGATGCATCGTGAAAATCGATGAATGAGCTTCTTGCAAAAGCCTTCTCTTCACATCACTCACATTAGGCACACACAACCGGTTCCTAAATCCAAGTACTCCATCACAATCTATAGAAAATTCAGTCGGCTTACCGTCTCTTACCATATAAAAAGCACGCTGCAGTACAAGGTCACTCAACTGTGCATCCACTATCAGTTGTCTCAAACTTGGTCTAACTTTCAATCGAGCAATTAGTGCTCCTTCTGAATCAAATCTCCACCTTCCTCTACCCAGAGACAGAGCCGAAACTGATTTCCTACTTAAAGCATCTGCTAGTACATTTGCCTTGCCCGAATGGTAATCAATAATAAAGTCATAATCTTTAAATAACTCCAACCATCTTCGCTGCCTCAAGTTCAATTCTTTCTGAGTGAGCAGATATTTCAGACTCTTGTGATCTGTGAAGATCCTACAAGTTTCCCCATACAAATAATGCTGCCAAACCTTAAGAGCAAACACTACCGCTGCTAACTCCAAGTCGTGCGTCGGATAGTGCTATTCATGGGGTTTTAACTGCCTAGAATCATAGGCAATCACCTTGCCATCCTGCATCAGAACACAACCTAATCCTATACCTGAGGCATCACTGTACATAGTATACTCTTTACCTAAAATGGGTTGAGTAAGTATAGGAGCCTTAATCAACATATCCTTCAACTGTCAAAACTTGCTTGGCACCTATCAGACCAATTGAACTTAACCTCCTTTCGGAGTCAAATGCGAAGCTATCACTAAAAATCCCTTAACAAACCGCCTATAATAACCAACTAGTCCTAGAAAACTCCTCACTTCTGGCACAGACTTAGGTGGCAACCAGTTCACAATGGCTTCAACTTTGGATGGATCTACCCGAATACCTTCAACCGAAACCACGTGCCCAAGGAATGCTACCTCTTTTAACCAAAATTCGCACTTACTAAGCTTAGCATCGAGCTGATGGTCCTTCAACACTTGTAATACTAACCTCAGATGTTTCTCATGTTCCCTTTCATTATTGGAATAGACCATGATGTCGTCAATGAACACTACAACAAAATGATCCAAATACTGTCTGAATACCCTGTTTATTAAATCCATGAAAGTTGCGGGCGCGTTAGTCAATCCAAATGGCATCACTAAAAATTCGTAGTGACTATAACGCATCCGAAAAGCTATCTTCGCAACATCGATAGTAACCAGATCTCAAGTCTATCTTAGAAAACACTCTAGCTCCTCTTAACTGATCAAAAAGATCCTCGATCTGTGGCAACGGATACTTATTCTTTATCGTGACCTTGTTGATCTGTTGGTAGTCAATACACATTCTCAAGGTACCATCCTTTTCTTGACAAACAGAACCAGAGCACCCCAAGGTTACATGCTCGATCAAATGAAACCCTTATCCAAAAGTTCTTGCAATTGATTTTTCAACTCTTTCAATTCCATCGGAGCCATATGATACGGAGCCTTAAAAATCAAAGCTGCCCCCGGCATAATATCTACAGACAGTTCTACTTCTCTCTCTGGTGGCAAACCCGGTAATTCCTCTGGAAACACATCCATAAATTCTCTTACTACTGGAATATCTTGTATCTTTACTTGCCCTCATCGAGAATCCAAAATTAAGGCCAAATATGCTTCACATCCCTTCCTCATAAACCGTTTGGCCTTCATAGCCAAAATTACTTTGTGCAGTGAGTTACTTCCCATATCTTTTACAACCACAGGTATCCGATCCCTGTCTTTGAGCACCACCATTTTCCTCTAACAATCAACTATAGACCAATCCATACTAAGAATTAGGTCAAACTCATTAAATAGTAGACTAATCAGATTGATTGGAAATTCCTTACCTTGCACCATCAAAGGATAATCAATTCTTAATAAACAATTCATAATATTCAAGATGTTATCATCATTAATCACACAATCATTCATGATGAACTGAATTATAACACATGAATACAGTAAACCTGCTTATTCAAAATAGTGGATAGCGAGTAACGCATATTCATTCAAAATGCATGGATACCCGAGGGTATCAAAATTATTCCTTTGTTTTTGTTTCAAACATTTTCGCATGGAATCTTAAATAAGATCCAAGTTTAAAAGGGATCGCAAGGATCCGAACAGGAACTTGATCAGGGTCCAGAACGCATACGTAGGGCTGCAGCTAACTGAACTCTATAGGCATGCCTATTTATCCACTTATTGACCCTCGCAGGTCATGCATAACTCATCAATTCACATTCATATAATTCATAAAATTGTCCATGCATAATTCTAAAAGCATCACAAGTTTGAAAATGAAACATTGAAAGTATAAAAGAAAACTCAAATTGAAGCAAGGAGGTGTCGCGCGCGAGACAGAGGTGAAACTTGCCCCGGTTTGCGATCGCGGCAGTCATTGCGCTCGCATGGGGATAGAAGCACATCTCACTATTGTGCTCGCGACAGTGAGTGGCCAGCAAAAGCTATCGCGCTCGCGCATAGGAGCGTGCTCGTGACAGAGAACTACCCAATCCGCTCGATAGCCGAGCGCTCTGTCGCGCTCGCGACAGAGAGCTCTCACTGCAGCGGCTCGACAGTTCAACGCTCAGCCACGCATGAAGGCTAAATTCACCGAGCTCTATCGCACTCGTGATAAAGTCGTAATTTCCAGCTCTTACGCGAAAAATCTGCAGAAATCACACTCCCAAAATCACCCAAACCTCCAATTGACTTCAAAACTAAACTCCACACAAATTAATCATTCACAACATCTTAATCAACCTAAAATCCATCTTACAATCCAATTATTAGCATCAAAACACACTATTAACAAGATTAAATTCCAAAATTCAATAAACTAGCACTTTCACTTAGAAATTCATACGAAATCATGCTTAGGTTCAATTCTTCACAAATTATACATCTCAACTCAAAATAATCAACTCCCATGTCATTTAGATACAAATACACACAATATATCTCATCAATTCCAATAATTTCCATAAAAAGCACATAAAATGCACAAAAGTGACAACATTCCCAAACCTCGAACTCTTGAGCTCTAATCACGGGGCTCCCCTTCCACTTGCTATCTCCTTACCCTTAGGCTCTCTAGGAGGGATCCCTGAGCAAAACACCCATCAAAACAGAATTTAAACTCTTAACCCAAAAATACATACTAACCAATCTAAAGAAAGGATGAAGATGATAAAGAAGAAGAACTAGTTACAAACTTACCAAACTAGCTTAGAGCTACCCAAAACTCACCAAAAATTCCAGCAAAAGGGAAGGATTATAAGAAAGCAAAGAAGAAAGGAAGAAGAAGATGAAGAACGGGTTAAGGAAAAAGGAAGAAACGGGGAAAAAGGAAAAACGAACAGCTGTCTTCTCTCTCCTCTCTCACCTATATAAACCACTCCCACATGCCACATGGCACACTCTCAAAGGTGCACATTACTAACACACACCAAACTACCATCCTCCTTCATACACTCAAAATTAACCTCACCTACTAAAACACGCCCTACTCCCATACACGCACTCACACCCAACAAAATCCCAAAATATATAATACTATAATTTAAACCATAACACATACTCAAAATAACGCATGCCAAATTATACATACAAAATCACACACACACACAAGGCTCAAACTACTATGGTGGGAACGGGGCGTTACAATTTGATTTTGAAAAAAGAGAAAATTAACTTAAGAGTGAAAATTCGGCTATAAAAGTGATTTTAGTTTTGGATTGGTTGGCCCAACTTGGTTGGACCTTAAACCAACCCAAAAATCCACTATATAAGAGATATTTTCTGCCTCTTTAGCCAGAATTTTTCTCGTTCTCTCCCTTCTCCCTCAAACCATAGCTTCCTTTCTTCCCTTTTCAATTTGATTTCTTCCAAATTTCTTCCATTCTTCTTAAATCCAAGCCTTAGGTTTGTTAATCAGCCCTTAATGAAGGTATTTCTAGTCCTTAATTTCTGTATTGGATGAAGATTGGGAGAGAAATTAAGATTTTTAGGTTTTGGGCAAAAGTTAAGGTAAGACAAATTGATGGTTTTATTTGATTTATATGATTCTAATAGTTAGATTAGGTTGTATTAAGTGTGTTTATATTGTTTAATTGAATTATTAAGGCATAATTTTCTTGGGTTTTCTTCATGAGAGATTTGGCCAAGGCTTGTTTAAATAGAAGGAATGGGTTCTTTCAAGTCTTTTATAAAGGAGAAGGAGGTTTAAATGTTTTAACAAGGTTTTAAGGCATGTGGTTACAAATTCTTTAGATTTTCATTAAATTTATTCGAATTTAGGATAATAAAATTTGGTGTTTTTGATGAATTGTACATGAATAAGTGAGATTGATGGTAGAAACCTGCTTAGGGATGCTTAAATTGAGGATTTGAATAATTAAATTTAAAAAGAAAAATTATGCTTAGAAGTTCAGATTGACCTCCGTTGACTATTTTGATCATAATTCGAGTTTCTAAACTCCAAATTGAATCATTCAAGTTAGGTTAGAACCGAGAATTCTGTTCCTATAAATGTTGTAGAAACAACTATGATGTAATTATGTCTCTAAAGTCCTCAAAAACACCCAAAACAATAGCCTTTTGCTTTAGGCGGGTCAATGGAGCAATAGGTGCTTCTTAGGCCATAACTACTTGGATACAGATCCAAATGGCTTGAAATTTTTCCAGTTGAAATTTGAGATCTTGAGGATCAATTGTTAAGGAGACCACTTTATCTAAAAATGGTGTTTGCATATTAGTTTCAGTGATGCAAGTTAAGGTATAGGGTCTGTTCCCTAAATCCTGTTTTGACTAAAGTGTGTATTTTCTTCCTGAATCTCAATTGGTGTTTTACTTATAATTTAATGTGTATGATTGCTAATTAAGTGATAATATAATTTAGTTGATGTTTAAATGATGGAAAAATAAATTTTGAAGAAAAATTTTGTAAGTGGTCGAAATTGGATTTGTAATTGTCTTAATGAATAATGTGGTTACTTGTAAAGTATAAGCCATTATCTATTTATAGATATGATTTTAAGTGTAATTTGATTTAATTAGTTTTGTTTGAATTTATTTATGAATTTTATAATGAAATAATGTATTATGTACATTTTGACATAATTGATGTTAAGGTGAGATTTTAGTATATTTGCTACTAAAAATTGGATAATTAGTTAAATGGAAATTTATTTGAATTAAATTGAATAATTTATGGTAAATTATGCTATTACGAAAATTATAGATTTTATTGAATTTAAATGAGTTCATTGATTAATTGATGTTAATGTTGGTTATTTAGTAATTGGAGATGGTTTATTGAGAATTGGTTAAATTGTTAATAAATTTTCCATTTTGGCATATTGATACTTTAAAGGATATAATATGTTAATTTGAGTACATATTATGTATTGAAATGGAATTGTAATAATTGAGGAATTAATTGCCCTTAGTAATAGTCTAGTAGTCAAATCTAGCTCAAGATATAATTAACAAGCCATAGGAACACTAAACCATGGTGGTGAGCACGATGTCTCACCTATTGTAGGCCAATAACGGTCCTACTAAATTGTATTGAACTGAACTGTAAAGGTGGTCCTTCGGGGTCCCTCTAAATTGTATTGAATTGAATTATAGGGGTGGTCTTTCGGGGTCCCTCTAAATTGTATTGAACTGAATTGTATGGGTGGTCCTTTGGGGTCTCTCTAAACTGTATTGAACCTATAGGGTTCACGTTCCGTATATCCAGTCCTGAGATTTTTATCGGGTTTATACTAGGGGCATAATTGAACAAATGTGACAAATGTTTTAATTGGCATAAGTGATTGTAATGAATGATTATATAGTTAATCTTTGGATTATTTTATGTTAATTGAGTTTAAATGTATTTTTGTATTAAATATTCTTATTGGAGGATCAATTTGTGTATTGTATGTATTTTAATGAAATTATGCGATTATATAGTTATTTAATGACAAATTTATAATTTCATGAAATACTAGGGATTTTATGATAATATGTCTCTAATATAATTAATTGAATGACTAAATAGTAATTTGCCTTTAGAAAGATTTATTGATTGATTATGTTAAAAATTCGACTAGTAATTTAGTTTATAAGTAGTATAAATTGAAATATGAAATTTAACAATTAAATGTTTATAATGATTTAGAATATTGTAATATTTATATTATATGTATAAATGAATAAAAATGATTAAGGTAATTAAAATGTATTTATGATACTTATAGTGGTATTTTGGTAAATATGTGCATTGAATGACAAATCTATTTCTAGTAAGATTTATAGATTAATTTATAATGTAAGTGGGCATATAATATAATTTGTAAATGTTATAATTGATATGTTGAGTTTAGTGATTAAATGATTATTATGAGATAATTTATGTCATCTATATTATTATGATTTATATGCATGTTTCCTTTGTTGTTTGCATAAAATGATTTCCTTCAAAATCTTTAGAATTGTAACCACCACTTAACGTATTTAAGCTCAGCATGTAGTGTTTTATGACTACATGTAGGTTGATAAGTGATGTGTTGGAGTAAGTATGCCTCGCTTTTGGAAGCAAGCTGAATGAAGATTTTTCTTTTGTATAGACATGTTTTGGTAGGATTTTAGAATCCTGTACATGTATATTTTTGGATTTTAGTCTTATAATGGCATGTATATGAATAGTCCATATTATTCGAATAGCTAGATATTAATGATGGATATGGATATTATTGTTTTGGATTAGTGTATACTCATTGGACTGGAATGGATTAGGATTTTGAATGGATATTAACCCTAAGTTGGACTGTGTAATTGCTTGATTGCAGGTTTTGGGTAGCTAAGTTTTAGCCGTTATTCTGCCGGATTTTGACCAAATAAATAGTAAATAAGACAGTTTTAAGTCAATCGGCAAGCTTTTAACATGGCAAATAAAAGAATGTTTTTAATTGGTTATTTTAGTTAAATAAAGTGATATTTAACTATGTAAGCTTGGATTTATATATGCATTAGGCTAAGCAAGTTTAAGAAAAAAAATTTACCTGCATGTTTAAGCTGCGATATAAGTATGTACTATTGCATTATTGGAGTTTAGCTCAAATGCAATACATACATATAGTAGAAGTGTAGAGAGGGTGTTACAGATTCAGGCTATACTAAGTTGATTATTTTATTAGTTGACTATAGTTATGTGCTATATGTAGTATTTGCTATGACATAATAACAAATTCAGAGTTTATTGTATTGTTGAGATATAGTAAGGTTAATGACATGGAAAAGGTATTATTGAATATATGACTTATTGTTTTAGCATGTGACATTATTATATGTTAAATTGTGATTTCCTATAGTAGACTTTGTTCTGTTTGTATCTCCATTTAGCCATAGCTCAACATGGGTGTTTACCTCCCGTGTAGGTTCATAGCTTGGAAGCTCAAGTTTTGTGAGGAACATCTGCTGGCCACTAGGAGGAGTTTCGAAATCTTCTAATTAGGTATAATCTTTTGTACTATATAGACAATGTTCCAATTTTTGTATATCAAGAATATGTAAATGTAAATTATAATTTTTTTCTTTTAAGATGTAAACCTTAACTAATTAATATTAATGGAAATTTTGATATGTGTTATTTAAGTTCACCTTACATTAGTTTAGAAAATTGTTGTTAAGTTTGATAGAACAAGCATTTGTAGCACTCCTATATCCTCCTGAGGGGTATTTGGGTATTACAGGTACAACTCGGCTGCCTATACTGTCTTATGCCCTCAAGGATCTAAAAGTCGCTTCGAAATTCTGTCTTATAATCTTTTCAAAGAGAACCGTCCGGTGTGCATCTTTGCCCCTTGGTCAACGAGCATGCACCTTGTGCTATGAGATGTACTGTAACACCCTTATACCCTATACGTATACTGCCGACTTAGCAATACTGTGTGATTACCATGTTCGGTTAGCTGTCATTCACTTATGAAATTACAGGTCAATTTTTTTTTACACTCATATTTATTATCACTAAGTTCACTTAACACTTTATTCACTTATTCACTTTACATACCCTTTAACATTTGTATTTGCATTTACTTAGCTACCGATGACCTATAACTGTCTTATTTACTATTCATTTTGTATAAATTTCGGCAGTATAATGGCTTGTAAATTGTACTACCCAAACCTGCAAATTGAAATCTCCACAGCCCCCGGCAAGGGCACAACAACAATATCATCCTATATCCATACATTTCCCATCCACCGTTCATCACACAGTCACAAATAATCCACACAGATAAAATAACATATAACATCATTACAAGCCCAAAATCAAATACTTGATAAGTATATACATGCCACAATTTATCCATTACATATACAAAATAAAATCCACTCCTGCTCCTTTAGCTTGCTCCACCAAAATAACGAGGTATGCTACTCCAGTCCTATGGGATACCTACACGCAGTCAAAAACAACTACGTGCTGAGCATTAGAATGCCCAGTGGTGGTTACCAATCTATAAATTTCCTAAGTAATTCAATTTAATTAACATACTTTGATTACATATTCTTATTATTCTCACTTATTGTTATTTATATTTATTTCACTTATTAAGTCACTTAATTAATCTCATATTTATTTAATTCATCACTTAATTAACCACATAACTAAGAATTTAATCACTTAATTACACTTTTATTCACTTAATTACACTATTTATTTCATTACCTCACTTAATTATTTATTTCACCATTAATTACATTTTTATCACTAATCTTTACACTAAATTCCATTCATGTCCTTAACTTTTCCACTAATTACCATTATGTCCTTTCTTTTCATTAATTACCATTATGTCCTCACAATTACACAAATACCATTTATATCCCATCTTTTGCCATAATTACACTTATGTCCTCACTATTATACATAATTACCAAAATGCCCTTATTTATTCCATTTTTACACTATTAACCTTATTTAACTTAATTAATTACAATTATACCCTTTTTACTTCATTTTTCCACTATTTAGCTTACAATTTGGCCAAATTACATTTTAGTCCCTATTTTAACACTTTTTCACTGTTACACTATTTTAACACTATATTTCACTAAAATTACCATTTTACCCTTCCACTTACCCTTTTAACTTATTTTCATCACATTTTATCAACTTTTAGTAAAATTATCGTTTTACCCCTAAACTTTCTATTTACTTCATTTTAGTCTTATTTTCACTCATTTTCACAAATTTCACTATTTTAACCATTTTAACACATATTTACCATTATGCCCCTAGTATGGACCCGATAGAAAATCTACTGACCGGATATGCAGGACATGGGCTCCACATACCCATTTCACTATAAAATGATCCCAGTAGGACCATTTTCACTGCACTGCACTATTTTATACACTGAATTGCACTGTACACTGTGGTAAGCTCTCATCGACTTATCAATAGTGAGTCGCCATGACTCATACCAAGGGGTGAAATCCCTGTGGCTAGCCATCTATATCCTAGACTAGATTTCACTACCAGACAACTACTAATGGCAATATTTTCTCAAAATTTCATTAAATATCACATTATGTCAATATGTAAAATTCATTATACATCTCTTTTTCACTTACCACTTTGCACATACACTCATTTATCAATATATAGTCACTTTATACCACTAAATCACATATACCATCAAAACATACATATGTAAAATCTTATATGCTATTCGACCCAACATTCAAATTTTTATACCATGCACTATAATTTCTCTTAGCCACTTAATTACACTTATTTCAGGTTATACATGCCTCAAATGTCCATAATATGCCAATATTCATTATATAATTCACCTAAACTCACATTATACCATTCGGCCATAACACTCACTCATTCATTATGGTTTCTTTTAACTCTTCTTTTCACTCAATCATGCATTACACTTGTTAAACATGTTATAAACATGAATTTTATGCCTTAAAACTTATTAAAACATCATGGTTTCTTAAGAATACCAATCGGCCACTATTACACTTTTCATACCACTTTGATTTAATTTCACTTAATTATACACTATATTAAGCCCAATAAACATGAATATCAAGTTAGATTTAATTAAACACATCATTATCACATACCTAACCTTAGACATAACCCTAAAATCAATATAAACATTAGGAAATAGGTAGATTTAGTAACCACAAACCTCTTTTTCAACCTCTATAGCACTCTAGGGTTGCTTTTCCTTCCCTTTAGCTTGAGAAATCTCCTCCTCGCCTTAATTTCCTATATGGGCCAAATATAAACCTCCTCATAACTTATAAATCAAGTCTCAAATGTAAAATATAACATCATAAATGTGTTCTACAGCCCCAAAAACCTCTATAGGGACCAATAAAATAAATTATAAACCCTTGAATCAAAAACCCAAAAACTCACCCTAACGTTTGATCTCTTGATTTCACCCACTTTCAGTGCACCAAATGAACTCCAAACACTGCTATAGGATTGTAGAGGACCTGAAATTTAGTTAGGAAGCTAAGATTTGAGAAGAAATTAGAGTAGAAGAGAAGAAAATGGAGGAGAGAAGTGAGAAAAACCATACGGTTTTTAAAGGGAGGAGAGATGCCAACTTTGGATGGATTTCTCTAGAGAAATCCAGCCATTTCTCCCTTTATATAGTCCTCTAATGAACCGAACTGGTCCGAACGAGGTGGTCCGACCGATTTAGACTAAAATTTTGGTTTTTCGGTTTATTTGCACTTTTTCAATGTATCTATATGTTACCCTCAATATTTTAACTTCTAATCAATTTCATTGATCTTAAAACATCAAAAATAGGCTCCCTACAAATTTTTAACTCAATCGGAGTCCATTTGTGCACCGATTCACTTAAACCAATTCGATTCGATCAATTTTCCTTCTACCGTAAAATACAACTTTAAAGCTGTCAAAATTCACAGATATCACTTCCATTATATTATTTAACACACTAAAATTCTATTGGGCCATATAAAACTCTCATAACTCTTTGATCAAATCTCGGTCAAACTCCAGTTCAAATTGGACCGAACCGGAGGCCAACTTCAGAATGACTTTCGGAGGTCGTTTTAGCTCCGTTTTCAGTTTTGATTTCACTACTAGACTCCTTTTGACCCAAAGATCATTTTCACGAAATTAGAATTTTTTGGGCGTCAGACAGCCGGGTTCGCTGTATAGCCACCTCGATGTCACCTGACCCAGAATCACTATAATTTTAACACACTTAACACTGAAATTTGACACTGGCAAACTCACTCCCTACACTGTTTGACACTGCAATTATCATGGTAACACTGGAATAATGCACTGACACTTCTAGACCGGTATTTGGGCCATTATAATTTTACCCCCCTTAAAGAAAATTTCATCCTCGAAATTTACCTGAAAGGAAAAGCTGTGGATACTGCTGTTGCATGGTTGCTTCAGGCTCCCATGTCGCTTCTTCCACACCGTGATGATTCCAGAGCACTTTCACTAAGGGAATCTGCTTATTTTTTAACTGTCTGACCTCTTTAGCTAAAATCTTTACTAGGTATTCTTCATAAGTCAAGTCAGCTTGCACTTGCACTTCTTCTGTTTTAATCACATGGCTTAGATCAGATCGATATCTCCTTAACATCGATACATGGAACACGTCATGGATATTTTCCAAGGCCTATGGAAGCTTTAGCCTATACGCCACTGGTCCCACTCATTGAATCACTTCATATGACCCAAAGAATCTGGGTGACAACTTACCCTTCTTCCCAAATTTGAGAACCCGCTTCCATGGAGAACCCTTTAAAAACACTTTATCACCCACTTGGAACTCTATGTCTTTTCTCTTCAAGTCAGCATAAGATTTATGTCTGTCACTAGCTTCCTTCAGTTGCTGCTTGATCACTTTAACCTTTTCCTCGGTTCCTCTAATCAAATCTGCCCCCACTAGCTTTTTCTCACTCAATTTTGTCCAACACAAAGGTATCCTGCACTTCCTGCCATACAAAGCTTCATACAGGGCCATCTTAATACTTGACTGATAGCTGTTGTTGTATGTAAATTCTGCCAGGGGCAAGTATTTTTCCCAACTGTCTTTGAACTCAAGCACACAACATCTAAGCATAACTTCCAAAATCTGAATCACTCTCTCTGATTGCCCATCTATCTGTGGGTGAAATGCAGTACTATAGTGCAATCTGGTACCCAAAGCTTCCTGAAGCTTTTTCCAAAACTGAGAAGTGAAGTGAGGATCTCTGTCTGAAATGATGGAGGTGGGTACTCAAAGCAATCTCACTATCTCATTGATATACAATTTCGCCAGTTGAGTCAATGGAAAATCCATCCTCACAGGTAAGGAATGGGCGGATTTAGTAAGTCTGTCGATAATCACCCAAATTGCATCATGCTTCCTTTGGGTGAGAAGCAACCCAGTCACAAAATTCATTGTCACTCGGTCCCACTTCCATTCGGGTATGGTGATAGGATGAGGTAACTCGGATGGAACTTGGTGTTCTGCCTTCACTTGCTGACATATCAGACACTTACCCACAAAATCTGACACATCTCGCTTTATTCCTGGCCACCAATAATGCATCTTCAAATCTTGATACATCTTGTTTGCCCCTGGGTGCATAGCATAACTACTATGGTGCGCTTCTGTCAAAATACTTTTCTTTAATTTTGGTTGATTTGTCACACATAACCTTTGTTTGTAATATACACTACCATCTGGGCCAATTGTATAATCATCACTGCCATTATTCTTCACTCGATCTATCACAGCCATTAATTTGTCATCTTGCTTTTGAGAGGCTTTAACTTGCTACAAAAAGTTAGGCTTGACTTGTAACGCAGCTATTAATGCTCCACTGTCAGCTACATCAAGCTTCACATTCATAGCTTTCAATACTTCCATTAACTTTCTACTAAGTGCATCAGCCACTATATTAGCCTTCCCTGGATGATAATCAATGAAACATTCATAATCCTTTATCAACTTAAGCCATCTTCGTTGTCTGAGATTTAGCTCCTTCAGTGTGAGCAAAGATTTCAAACTTTTATGATCTGTGAAGATATAACACTTTTCACCATAAAGGTGGTGCCTCCAGATCTTCAGTGCAAATACTATCACTGCTAGCTCAAGATCATGTGTGGGGTAATTCTTTTCATGATTCTTAAGCTGGCGGGAGGCATAAGCAATCACTTTCCCATCTTGCATCAGCACACAACCGAAACCTTTCAAAGATGCATCACTATAGATGGTGAAGTCTTTGCCTGATTTGGGTTGAGTTAACACTGGAGCTTCTGCCAACATTCTCTTAAGCTGATCAAAGCTGGCTTGGCACTTTTCTGTCCACTCAAATTTTGCCTACTTTTGCAATAGGCGTGTTAAAGGTGCTGCAATAATAGAAAATCCTTTAACAAACCTTTTGTAATAGCCTGCTAAATCCAAGAAACTTCAAATTTTAGTGACATTCCTAGGTGTTCTCCACTGCAACAATGCTTCAATCTTCTTAGGATCCACTTTAATACCTTCTGCTGACACTATATGTCCAAGGAAAGACACTTCATTCAACCAAAAATCACACTTACTAAACTTAGCATATAGCTTTCTATCTGTGAGAGTCTGCAAAACAATTCTCAAATGTTTGTCATGCTCTTCTGGAGTCTTTGAATACACCAGGATGTCATCAATAAAGACCACTATGAACTGACCTAAATATGGGTGGAAGATCCTTTTCATGAGGTCCATAAAAGTAGCTGGTACATTCGTAAGTCCAAAAGGCATCACTAAGAACTCATAGTGTCCATATCTGGTGCGAAAAGCTGTCTTGGGCACATCTGCTTCTTTAATTTTTTAACTGAGGGTAGCCCGATCTCAAGTTAATCTTGGAAAACATGCTTGCACCCTTCAATTGATCAAACAAGTCTTCAATGCATGGCAATGGATATTTATTCTTGATTGTCAATTTATTCAGCTGCCTGTAATCAATACACAATCAAAGAGTTCCATCTTTCTTTTTCACGAACAACACTGGAGCTCCCTATGGCGATACACTAGGCCTTATGAAGCCTTTGTCAAGCAATTCTTGTAGTTGAATCTTCAATTCTTTAAACTCTATTAGCTCCATTCTATAAGGAGCAATGGAAACTGGTGTAGTTCTTAGGGCTACATCAATGGAGAATTCAATCTCTTGATCACATGGCAAGCCTGAAAGGTCTTCTGGAAATACATAGGGGAACTCACACACTATAGGCACGTCTGATAGATTAGGCGCCCCCTTCTTTGATTCCACTGCATATCATAAATATGCCTCACAACCTTTTTTGATCAACCGCTTTGCTACAGTGGCTGAGATGACGTCAGATAGATAGTCTGGTCTTTGGCCCACCACTATTATCTCTCGATCATCTGAAGTCATAATGGTCACTCTCTTTCTTTTACAGTCAACCGTCACATGATGAGTGGCTAACCAATCCATTCCTAATATGACATCAAACTCTTGGAAGGGTAATTCAATCAGATTGGCGAGGAAAACACAATTTTGTACACTGATAGGACAATTTCTATACACTCAATTCACTATTACACTATGACCCAATGGGTTGCTCACTAGGATATTATGATCTAGGGTAGAACTATCTAACCCATTTCCCCGTGCAATATCTGTTCTGATATATGAATGTGTGGACCCGAGATCAATAAGTGCATACACTGAATCAGAAAATATGGAAAATTTACCTACGATCACATCTGGAGCATCCTCCTGGTCATGGGCCCTCACTGCATAAGCTCTATAACACCCCCGACACCCCCGTTGGAAGGATGCCGAGTGCGCTACTGACACTCACTCACGACACGGCAAACATACATGCATAACAATACATACATGCACTAAGCGGAAGCATTCACTAACAATAATAATAGAAAATCATGCATTATATATAATCAAAATATAGTTATATACAATATCCAAAAGATTACATCTTAAATCCTTTACAAAACTACATATGCCACTGTACAAAATAATACATATAAAAAAGAATTACAGGAGGAGACAAAAATAAATAACTCTACTCCTATATGGCCAGTATGCAAATGCGCAACTCGAACTGGAACCCAAAACCCTGCCACCTACACGGGAAAAGAGCCCATGCTAAGAGATAACGCTTAGTGGGGAGGAACAGAGACAACAGAACACTATACAATAATATCATGCATTAGTACATAAATGTAAACATGCATCAAAATACAGAATTCACTAAGTATCAGAGGACAGAGATATATATAAGTCAAGAATCACTATATTAAATCAGAATTGATAAGAGAAAGCACTAAGCAATTACATTAACTAGAGTCACACGATAACATAACACTTCAAACAATAGCCTGAATTTCACTGGTGGAGGATACAGGAACACGACACGGGAGACCAAAGCCTCAAAAATACATTTTATACCCGAAGGTGGCGCTGGAGACCGGAGTCTCAAAACATTTTATCACTACACAGAGAATGACCATCTTGGAGGTCGACCGAAAGACCCAAACAGGGCCAACACTACAGCTGCACTCACTAACCCTTCTTAAGCATGCTTAATTATCCACTACCTTGACACTTCATGCAAAAAACAAGTATTCTAAACATTTAACACTAGACGATGTCATTAATTATTAACATAAGTCAAAAACATCAATACACTAGTATAAAAATACAAAACATAACTTACACAGTGCGAAAGGCCATGCAAAAGGGAAAGAAGAAGACTTCTAGGCAAAACAGGACAAAACAGGCAGGAGGAAGGCTCACTATCGTGATCGCGACTTGTGTCGCGCTCGCTACAGTAGCCAAGGGGAAGAAGGCCAGTCACAAGTCGCACACGCAGTCGCGACTCGTGACATAGCTGCCTCATGTCCCACAAGAGAGGGGGGTCACGAGTCGTGATCCCCCCTCATGACTCGTGATGAAACTCTCTCCCAAGAGAGAGGGGTCACGAGTCCTGATCTCCCCTCACGACTCGTGATAAAGCTCCCTCACGAGAGAAAGGGGTCACGAGTCGTGATTTCCCCTCACGACTCATGACTGCCTCCTCACGACACGGATGAAACTTCCCAGCACACTGCGGACGAAAGTGAATTACGCGATTCTATCGCAATCGCGACAAGCGTCGCGCTTGCGACACAATCGTGTTTTCCAATTCCAGCAGAAAATGCACAACTCACAGCTTAACAAAATCAAAACCCATTTAACCCAAAATCATTTGACATGCAAAAACATGTAAACTCTTACCTCCACTACTTCCAAATCATGCTCAAAACATAATTAACACAATAATCATACACTTGAACTCTTGAAATAAATACAACTAACAAACCCAGAATTTCATCTCAAAATCATATACTTCAATTCCAAATGAACATGCAAAGCATTTAAACTCTATCATCTCAATCACTAACATGCATCACTTACTATCCCATCAATTTAACACATACATAAACACATATACACAAATAATCCAAGAGAACAGGGCAATCCAAATCCAAATAAATTCATCCAAGAATAGAACTCCCAAACCTGACAATGAAGCTTCAATCCAACTCCTTCACAAATCCCACTTTTTCCTTTCCCTTGTTCTTCCTTCTCTCCTCCGTTTCTTGCACAAAAACCCAGCCAAGAACACACTTAATCAAACCATATATTACCCTCTTTAAAACCCAAAAAACAGAGAAGTAGATGAAGGAGAACCCAAGATAAAACACAAGAAAATCCAAGTACTTACCTTCAAAACCCAGTTCAAACTCAGAAAATCCAACTTAAACCCTAGATTCACGTTAGGTAAAAGCAAGAGAGAGCAAAAAGAAATGAAGAAGAGGAAGAAGAAGAAGAGGAAACGTGAGAGAGAAGAAAATCTGCTTTTCTTCCTTTCCTCTCTCCTTCACTCACTTCAAATTAATTACTCTCACCTACCCATGCCACATGGCACCATCCTAATGGACCAAATAATCCACTTGACTTTCATGTCCCATGGAACCATACACAACACACACAATATAATCTCTTACAAATACTTTACATCCTTGGTACCATACACCCCATGCACACCATATAATTGCTCCACTTAACATATTTAATTAATTCTTTGTAATTATGTCCTTATTATCCAAATTTTCTCTTACTCAAATTACTGAAATACCCTTAATTTCTCGACTTATCACGTAAATTCCGACTAGACCCTTTTTGGGTTGTTACAAGCTCGACTCGAAGGGCGACTCTGTCCCTAAGATGGTGGTAGAGATCTGGCTGTAGTATGGGAGGCTGTCCCCCTACCTCTCCCTCTAGGTGCTGAAGAACCTACTCCTGGTGCTGCATCTCGGCAATCTTTAACTAAATGTTCCTTTGACCCGCACTTAAAACATGCACCTGACAGGTATCTACACTCACCTAGGTGTGACCTACCACAATGGTCACACTACTGGGACACTCCTCTACCTCTGCCTTGGGGTGCACTCCCCACAGAAGATGCTGGGACATTACTGCCGGTCGATTTCTTCTGACTGCGAGCTGGTGCTGCAGATCCCTTACTCTAGGATGGTGGCCCTCTAGATCTCTTACTCTGGCTTCCTGCTCCACTGGACTGGCTTGGTTTCCTTTTCTGTTGAAACCATGGCTTTCTCTCTACCTCATCCATCTGGGATTATTCCACTTTAATAGCTGCTGCAACCAAAGATCTCAAGTTTGGATGATTCTGGCCACTGACTATTTGTTTGATTTTATTGTGAAGGCCACGCTCAAATCTTTCCATCATTCTAGGTTCTGTCCTCAGCATATCATCGAGGTAGCCACTTAATCTCTCAAATTCTCTTTCATACTCTACTACAGTTCTGTTGCCCTGCTTCAGTCTCCAGAAAGCGCCTTGCAGAGCAGCTTTATATTCAACACCTATATACTTCTTTTCAAACTGGTCAATGAAAAACTCCCATCTTTTTAAATTGCACCAAGATAGGCTTTTTTCTGTACTGGAGCTACTTGTGGCACTGGCACTGGCTGTTGCTGTTGTTGCTCTTGCTGTTAACGTTGTTCCATCTCAATATGAATTTGGTGTCTAATGTAGTCCATCATCATAGTTAAAAACTCAAGTTGAGGTGGGGGAGGTGGCACTGAAGAAGTCGAATGCTGTCGTGGAGTCCCATCTCGACCCACACTGGCCAAGGCTTCACTCTCACAGTCCCCAACACTGAAGCTTCTATCGGATGCTATTTGACCAATATAACAAGGAGCAAGCATACATCAGTACTATAACAAAATATTCACTTCTATTGGCATGTATATACAATCACTTAACAATCCCCACTCTAATCTTAGAATCGCCTAAACCATTGCTCTGATACCAAAATAAATGTAACACCCTTATACCCTATACGTATACTGCCGACTTAGCGATACTGTGGGATTATCATGTTCGGTTAACTGTCATTCACTTATGAAATTACGGGTTAATTTTTTTTTTCTACACTCATATTTATTAACACTAAGTTCACCTAACACTTTATTCACTTATTCACTTTACATACCTGTGATGCGCGCCGGATCCCCGCAGCCGCCCATTCGGCCGCCCGCACGTGGGCGACCGGGGCATTTGTGGGTCCATTGACAGCTTGCAATAAATTGCAAGTGCATCTATATTGGGCAATAAGGAGGTTTCATGGAGTCGCCACCCAATAGAACATTGGGAAAGTTACTCTCGCCTCGGAGAGCCTAAGACTGCGCTTGGTATCCATTTTGGGCCAGCCAGAGGGGTCCTTGAAGGTAAACCTCTCGCCCTAAGGAGCCTAGGATTAACGCTAAAGTCTCGTGGCACAAAAAGGTGTCTTGGAGGGTAGACCTCTAGCCTATTTGAGCCCAAAGACCAGAGCTAGGTCCGGGATTTCTCATCTATTTCTACCTCGATTATTTTATGATCAAATTTTAATTATCATTGATTCGCTCTCTCTCCACACGATACAATTTATTAAAGGCGCATTTGTTCACATTTGTAAAGCCGTAAATGAGTAAGTAAATATCAAAAAACAGTAAATTACAATAATACAAGGAGCGGAATATAACCCCCTTTATAAATGTGCGATACATATACGAATCGAGGCATTGTTTATTTTGAGGACTTTGGTCCTCGCATGCACTTTTATCAAAATTGGATATTTTTGTTCGGATGATTTTTATTGGATAAAAATGAGGCATTGGACCCCTTTTGCCTTTGTGTAAACCTCATTTTATTGAATATAAAACATTGAGTCATTTTTATACATTAACGAGATATGAAAAGAGTACATCCATATACATAAAATCAATAAAAAAAATTAATCAAGAGGATTAGGAAACTAAACCGGACGAAATCCTCCAAATATGGTAGGTAGCCGCTCCAAGTCGGGATAGTCCAAGAGAATCAATATACACTCATAGAAAGTTAAAAGATGTCAATATACATAAAATCAATATATGGGAATCCAAAGGGACTTGAAAAAGACAGAAAATCATTTAAAAGGGAAGAGACAGAACCCACCGACGGCCTCTTTTAGGTGACCGATGGGCGTCAGTCAAGATAACCGACGGGTCCGTCTGTCACTCAAAAGGAGGGCGTCTGTAGGTGAGGTGACCGACGGGCATCGGTGAGAAAGATGACCCGTCGGTCACCACTGTCTCAAAAAAATCAGAAGAGAGAAAATTCTTTTCAAAGCCAAAAAAGGAGTTTTATCATAAAAATATATAAAGAGAGCCAGAATACAGAAGAGTGATGGCAAAATTGAAAGATTCAACAAATAAAGAATAAATATGAAATGATATGGAGAAGGAATCCGGAATATTTACCCTCAGATAATCGCTTTGGGTGAGATTCTTGTGTTGATTAGAGTCCCGCACATTCCACGGAAAGCAAGATGAAGGATCGAAAAGAGGAAATCAGATTACTTCCTTCTCAACCCTTCAAAATATTGTCTTTGGAGTCAAAATCTAAAAGAAAACTAATTGGTTTTTAGTCCCTTTTGATAGATTTGATCCTCTTTGAAATAGATTTCTTTATAAAATGTGTTTGCTGGAAGAGAGAGAAAATATGCTTAAATTTGGGCAGAGTTTCCCCTCTTCAAAAATTTTGGAACCCTTTTCCATTGAAAATCCGGAGCTTTTATAAGCCAAACACGACCGACGGGCGTCAGTGTATGGGGGCGGGCGTCGGAAGAATCCTTCTGACACAAGGATTCGTCCGACGGCCCTGCCACATCCACCGACGAGCATCAGAAGGGATGCGTGCTCCGGGAAACCAGGCGGCATTCTGACAGGGGCGGTGATCTTCCGACGGGCGTCGGAAAATACCACAAGCCGTCGGTGACCCCAAGCGACGGGCTGACTTCACAGACGGGCTGGCCGTCTGTGGAGGAAAATAAGCTTTTTGACTCGAAAATCCCCTGTTTTCTCCCCCTCTGCCTACGAAAGGTAAAAAGACTCATTTCTCGTGGAACGCTGGACTAAAACCCCCAAATCCAAACCATTTATACAGGCTAGGATACTGATTTCATCACAGGGTAACCTCTGATCCGGATCGCTCCGGGACACGGTGTTTACAGTTGCCCCCAGTTTTGGGGAAACTAGTGCACGAGCGCCTAGATAAGCCAAAACTCAGAAAAAGGACAGAAAGAAAGAAGGCGTACCTGCGACGGTTCTTACCTTCCGTGCCTTTTGTCGGGTAGACCTTGTCTCGATCCGTTCGGCGATGCGAAGATATCCCTACCAATCTCGTCTCGACTTGTAGGGGTTGGTGAGACGCAGCATTCTCTAGCTACGGACTCGAGGCGAAGAGCAGTGTTTCTCTAACAGCAGCTTCGATCTGAAGTTCCCTTGCTAACCCCCATTCGATCTGCAAGGTGCGTAGCACTCTCTTGCTGCCGCGCGAACTGTGAGATGTAGCATGCTTTGGCTACAATCTCGGTCTGGTGAAGAGCAGTGTTTCTTTAACTGCAGCTTCGATCTGAAGTTCCCTTGCTAACCCCCATCCGATCTGTAAGGTGCGTAGCACTCTTTGGCTGCCACGCGAACAGTGAGATGTAGCATGCTTTGGCTACAATCTCGGTCTGGTGAAGAGCAGTGTTTCTTTAACTGCAGCTTCGATCTGAAGTTCCCTTGCTAACCCCCATCCGATCTGCAAGGTGCGTAGCACTCTCTGGCTGCCGCGCGAACTGTGAGATGTAGCATGCTTTGGCTACAATCTCGGTTTGGTGAAGAGCAGTGTTTCTTTAACTGCAGCTTCGATCTGAAGTTCCCTTGCTAATCCCCATCCGATCTGCAAGGTGCGTAGCACTCTCTGGCTGCTGCGCGAACTGTGAGATGCAGCATGCTTTGGCTACAATCTCGGTCTGGTGAAGAGCAGTGTTTCTCTAACTGCAGCTTCGATCTGAAGAAAAGCGGTACTCTCTATACCTGTGTGATAAAAAGGTTTTATTAGTTCATGTTCGAACGGTCATCCTTTAACCTGTTTATTAATGGCGTGATTCTGCTTTATTTGCCATGCCATGTTTCATTTGTTCTTTTTTATTGAGTTGTTATTTATCATTTTTATTTTCCTTGCTTTGGAATATGAGTGAATGTGAAGGTATATATCTATCTGTTATATGAATAAGTCATAAATGACTGAATAAATTCATAAATTTTTTAAAACAAAAGTTTTTCACTAAAATATCCATTTTGTACAACGTATATACAAAGTATAAATATACACAAATATGACTCCCTAAATGTCATAGGGGTGTGTAGTCAGAGGGCTCATCGGGGTCCTCATCATCCGATATATGCATTGTCCCTGGCATCGTGGGCCCGCCTGAATCGGATCTGAGCGTGGCCATCCAAGAAAGGCTGGGTGCAAGTCCTCATGAACTCCAGCATCTCTGATACTGTGCCTCCCAACTTCTTGAACGCCTGGCTCAACTGAGTAATCTGCTCACTGGCGGCCCTCTTCATGTTCTCTAAGCACTGCTCTGACTGCTCCCTGAACTCCCTCATGGTCTGAGACAAGGGTGGGAGTATCCCCTCTATCTCCTGGACGCGGGATCTCAGAGAGTCAAGTGACTCGTCAATCATCTGCAGGGTCATGTCAACCCTCTGAGACGCTTGGTCCTGTGACATCCTCAAATCATGAGCGAGCTACTGCCTAAGCTCCCTCTGGCCCTAAGCAAACTACTCGATCAGCCTCAACTGCTCACCTCTGAGGGTCTCTATGACCCGAGCCTGCTCATCCCTGAAAGCATCCATGACCCGAGCCTGCTCCCGCGTAGTATGCTCGATGTAGCCAGCCTGCTCCCGGGCTAACCGCTCCACTGACTAGGACTGCTCCTAAATAGCAGCCTGCTGGCGGTCCAACCTCTCTTGAATAGCCCTGTCCCTCTCATCCTGTCGTCGCCCTAAAGCAGCAAACATGGAGGTGAGGAGCTGAGAGAAGTTGGGCTGTGCTGGCTGCTGCTGTGGTGGCTTTGGAGACGGTGCTGTAGAGGTGGATGCCCCCGGGTCGCCTCTAGAATAAGGATGATATCTCTCGGGGGGCCTGTGGGTAATCCTCTGCACTCTGATGCCCGATGATGGGACAGGAGTCGATGCTCGGGATGCTGGTGAGGCAGCAAAAAGATCATCCATCGTGAACTCTATATCAAAGTCCGATGGGGTCCTGGGCTGCTCCTGCTGCTGTGGCGGTGGCACAGTCTGATGCTGAGGAGGCTGAGGAGGCTGGGGCTCTGGCTCTGGATGTAGGGGCTGGTGCTCTAGCTGAAGCTCAGGCTGAGGCTGGGGCTCTGGCTGTGGAGGCTGATGCTCTGGGTGCTCTGGGTGGTTTGGATCTGGACCCAAGGGGGGAAGTGAGAACATCCGCCGGGTCTCGTGAATGGTCAGCACCCTGTAGGCCTCTGCCTGCCCTGATATCGGGGAGATCATCCCCATCTGCACTACCGCGGCTGCATCCACATGGATCCCCTCTGCCAAGGGTGCCCTCAACCTGTCAAGGGTAACTCCCAATCTCAGAAGCAGCCGGGTGATAACTCCTCCCACTATCACCACAGGTGTCAACCCTCTGCCAACTCTAGTCAAGTTGGCCAAGATCTCATGGCTAATGTTGAGACGCTGGCCTGCCACCATAGCCCAGAGGCTCCAGATCTCGGCCGCATTAAGCGACCCTGGATTACCAACTCGACCGAGGTACGAGCTGGACAGCACTCTGTGCAAATACCGGAGTGCCTGAGACACCATTACAGTGCTCTTTGCTATAGCATGATCATACAGCACTCCCGGTATGGCAATAGCCGCCTAATGGGCGCGTCTAACAGCTCGCCGTGGGATCTCGACCCCCTCCTCTGTAGGGAGCCCCATGGCCTGAGCGAATCTCTGAGTGATGCTGTAGTGGTCGCCATCAAACCAAAACTGAACCACCCCTGGGTCGGTATCTGCACTCTGGAACTCGGCATAGCGGAGAGTGGCTAAGACCTGGCGAGTAGCCTCTGGAAAAGTCTGGAAGGAGGGCTCAAGGAACTCTGTCCACCCAGCACCCTCGACGAGCAAATCAAACTCTGGGGCCATCCCTAGGGCCTCCAGGAACGGCCGGGATACAAAATGGCTGGCCCGAAGCTCTACCTGAGCCAATGCTCTATACCTCTGAGCCGACTCAACGTCCATCCAACCCGGAACTATGATCTCGGGCTGGGCCTACGGTGCTCTACATCTGGGAGGCATTCTGCAAAGACGGAAAAAAATTGATAGTGAAAATCTGACAAAACAAGTATTATTAGACTTATTTTCAAGGTGAAGGCCCATTTAGGCCTCACCGGGGCAATGGCAGCCCGAAAACTAGATAAAGAAAACTGATAGTAAATGAAAAGGGCAATGGCTGCCCACATGTTTTGCACATATCAAAGCAAAAACAACATGCAATTAGCATGGAAATAATTTGAAGCGAATAAAGAAAATGGACTTTCTTGGTCCCAAGGCATGCATTATACATGAAAATATTCAATTCTAGAATAAATAATAAAAATTTGGGCAGCAACCCGGCAGGGGTATGCCCGACCTCCTGCACAAAAGGCAACAAAATAGGCCTCAGGCCTTAACAATAATATACGCATGTAAACGGGACACACCCCGGCAAGAGTGAGTTCCCAACAACACAAAAAAAATGGCCTCAGGCCCCAAAAGCAATATATGCACAGAATAGTGCGCTAGAAAAGGTCTATTTCTAAAGCGCCAAAGTTATAGAAAAATTATATTTCTATGTGATCATGCAAAGGTTCAGATTTAATTGCAAGAAAAATAAGGAAAAAGAAATGGGCAGCATTCCCCCTAAATTCCTAAGGCATCTAAAACTCCCTAATCATTTTTAAAATTAAAAGAAGAAGAAATGAAGAAATAAATTGAATAAAATTCAAAAAAAAAAGGTAGTTATTTACTTACTTATAGTCGCGAGAAGTGTAGAAACTAAAGAAATATAAATATCCAAGCACCCGATGAGTAGAGAATGCGAAAATATGAAGAAATCGCGAAAAAAAAAAGAAGAAGTGCTTGAAAAACCGCTAAAAAACGCTAAAAACGGTTTGAGAGAGGAAAATGAAAGGGACAGCAGCGTTTGCACCGTCTGTCACTCGCCCTTATATAGAATTTCGTGACCGACGGGCTGGGCGTCTGTAGGTGACCGACGGGCTGGCCGTCTATCATGCAATAAATGCAAGTTAATGCGCGTGATAAATGCAATGCTGACGTCTGCCAGGTGGATCTCTACCGACGGGCAGGCCGTCTCTTAGGAGAGACGGGTAGGCCGTCGGTGACACTTCCCTATAAATTCTCACAAAATTTTTGCTCTTCTTGTGTCTCTTCATTTTCCAACATCTTGAGCCTTTCATCTTTCTCAACATGTCCTCTTCTCTGGCCCAAAGGATGCACCGTATCTTAGATTACAAACACACTTGGGGAGAAGGCGCCCTTCCCTCTCTGTCCGGGCTGAAATATCTGTGCCGGGTCAAAGTTGATCAGAACCTCCTTCTGGCGGCGACCCACTTCTGGAACCCCCGGTTCCAAGTCTTCCGCTTCACCTACCAGGAACTGTACCCTTTGCCTGAAGAGTTAGCTACCATTCTGGGAGCCTGGTTCCCTCCTAGCGCTCTGCCTTGCGTCCCCCGCTGCGGTCTATTATAGATCCGGGACATAGCCATGGCTCTTGGCATACCTCCTTCTGAGGTCATCCGGCTGATTCCTCTGGGTTCTTCCTTTGCTCTGTGGCCACTAATCGAGGCTCTGGATCAATTCATTGACATCCCCACCTATCGGGTAAGCATCACATTCTTGTTTTGCATGGTGAACTTCCTTACTATTGTTCTAGGGGGGTTGACAGGTGACACCCGCCTGTTCGGAGTCCTGAGCGACTTTCATCTGGGATTATCACCCTTACCACTCATCCTGGCTAAAACCATTCTGGGCTTGGACGCTGTGAGCTCTGGATCTACTACAACCTTTACCGGCAGCCCCTTATTGCTCCAGGTATGTCATTATTTTAAAGGTAGTGCGTCCCTTATGGATTTTCACACTAGATTTTCTTAGTGGGAGGTGCGTCCTTTCGGATTTTCACACAACCCTGTGCCTTATTTTTGCCTGAAGTAAACCCTACTTACTCCAGCGGCATTTTTTCATTTTCTTCTCTTCTTTCTTTTTCTCTTTTTTTCTTTCTTTTTCTTTCTTTTTCTTTCTTTTTTCTTTTTTATTATTATTTTTTTTCTTTTTTTTTATTTATTTTTTTTCAGATCTGGCTGCAAGAGAAACTGAAGATGCTGTCTGAGCCACCCCCTCGAGTTACTCCACAGTACTCGCCGAGCCACTTTCTGCCGCGTCGACGACTGCAAGGGTGTGCCACTACTGGTGAAGGCATTACCAGATTTGGCGAGCTGTCGGATGACGACATCAGTTTTACATCCGCCTGGCTCCCACTATCTCATGTGGTCATTGATGGGCCATCGGGGTGTGTTCCCCTCTGTGGGCTCCGTCAAGCCACCTTCTGCATAACCTCTTGATGTACGATCCAGCTCGGGATGACCCAGGATGTAGTGAGGGTTCCCTTATCTTTCCGGGGAGGAGCTCTCTCGGCTGCGTTTGCTTCTTGGTATCATGAGCTGTGGGGCAAACTACCAGTGAAGACTGTTATCCCGAGGTTCGGCAATCATTCTGTGTCCTCGACTAACGAGTACAAGAAGTGGATCCTTAGTCTAGCATCTGATAACAGGACTCGAGGGCTCAAGCACCTGGTCGGCGAGAGCAGCAGTAGGACTGAGCTTAGCTTATATATGTATCTCTTTTGGTGCTACATTTCTTTTTAATGCAGAACTAGGAAATGACAAAAATGAAAAGCATAATATTCATTCTATTTCACGAAATTCTGTACATTTCCATATAATTTCAGCATACATGATCAGTTTTGGCATTTACTCAGCTGCTTACGCACTGTTAATACATGAAACCAAATTTTAACAGCATCAACTCCTGTTACCAATCGGCCCTCTCGGATTTTCACGATTGGACATTTTCTCTCATGCCTCTAATTTTTGCACAGGATGCCTTTTTTCGGTTTTCACCCTGTCGAGGCGCCCAATTTTAGCACAGCCTCCTTTTTTCGGTTTTCGACCTGCAGGGCATTTTATTCTCTTCTTTTTATTTTGGTCTTTAGCCATGGAACCTTTTGAGTCGGTCGACGTTGATCGGTTCTTTGAATTCGTTCCCATCATTATCCGACAAGATTGCAACTCCTTTGGACAGCAGCTTCTTAAGGATATACGGTCCCTCCCAGGTCGGTCTGAATTTCCCTCTAATATCTGGTATACCTGGCCTCATCAGCTTGAACACCAAGTCCCCTTCTCTCAGCGGATGCTTTCTCACCTTTTTTCCGAAAGTTCTTGCCAATCTTTTCTAGTAAATCTGATTATGATAATAAGCTTTCAGCCTACTCTCATCCAGTAAATTCAAGTGTTGTAGCCTCTGTTGCGCCCATTCGGCCTCCGGGACTTGGGCTTCCATGACCACCCTCAGTGATTTGACCTCTATCTCAACTGGCAATATTGCTTCTGTTCCGTATACCAAGGAAAAAGGTGTAGCGCTTGTAGACGTCCTTACCGTCGTTCTATATCCCCACAGGGCGAAGGGTAACTTTTTAGCCCAGTCTTTGTAGGTTTGGACCATCTTAGACAGGATCTTCTTCACATTTTTATTCGCGGCTTCTACTGCTCCATTTGCTTGTGGCCGGTATGGAGAGGATTTATGATGCTCAACACCATACTTCTCGAGGAGCTTCCTGGTTTCTCCCATGAACTGCACCCCATTGTCAGACACTATGTGGTGAGGGAGGCCATATCTACAGATCAGATTTCTCTCTATGAACTTGGCCATATCCCTCGCGTCAATTTTCTTGAAGGATTCCGCCTCTACCCATTTGGTAAAATAGTCGATTGCGACTATGATGTATCTGTGCCCATTGGACACCGTAGGGCGAATCTCTCCAATGATATCTATCCCCCAAGCAGCGAAAGGCCAAGGTGATGTCAGGTTATGTAACTCTGATACTGGCAGGTGTCTCAAGTCTACGTATTGTTGGCACAACTGGCATTGCTTAACATATTTTGAGCAGTCATTGTCTATCATAAGCCAATAGAAGCCTTGTCTCATGATCTTCTTAGCTAAGGTCAAACCGTTCATGTGGGCCCCACAGGCACCTGCATGGGTTTCTTCTATCACCTTGCGGGCTTTTTTTTCATTCAAGCACCTGAGCTGAATCCCGTCCGACTGTCTTCTGTACAACACCCCCTCCAAGGATATGAACTGAGTAGATAGCTTCCGGATCATCCTCTGGTCTTTCTCAGTAGCTTCTTCTGGAAATTTATTATTTTCCAAGTAATTCATGATGTCAAAGTACCATGGCTTCCCGTCCGCCACTCCTACTTCCATTATAGGCTTGGTCTCAAAGCTGGGTTTCTCAGAACTCGAAATTAGCACTGGCTTCATGGCAACTCCTTCAGGGTTATCCCACATTGACACTAAGGTTGCCAACGCATCAGCTAGACGATTCTCATCTCTCGGCACGAAGTGGAAGGTGCAAGTCTCGAACTGCCCACATACCTCTTTCAGATATTCAACATAGGGTACCAACCGTTCTTCTTTTACAGCCCACTCACCTCGGATCTGATTAATCACCAAGGATGAGTCACCGAATACTTCTATATTCTTTGCCCCCAATGCCGCTAAAGCTTCTAACCCAAAAGTGCATGCTTCATATTCGGCTTCATTGTTGGTTGCTTTGTACCTCAGCTTCTTTGCTAGGGGAAGTTTCTCATTATCTGGGGTTGTCAGGACGATTTCGATTCCGGCCCCTCTGTTATTCACTGCCCCGTCGAAGTGTAACTGCCATCCTTGGACAGAAATCGCGACTATGCTCTCATCAGGAAAGGTAAACTCGGGAGTGTGTCCTTGAATAGGATGCTCAACAAGAAATTCTGCTACAGCTCTCCCCTTGATAGTTTTGCGAGTGATGTATTGCACATCGAACTCCTGTAGCAAGAGCAGCCACCTCCCCATCTTACCAAGCAAAGACGGGGCTTCCTGCAAATCTCTTAGTGGATTCTGCTTGGCCACTGCCTGAACTTTGTATGAGTGGAAGTAATGTCTCAGCTTCTTTGACGCCCAAATTACTGCGAGGCAGATCTTTTCTACTTCAGCATATTTTATCTCATAAGCTAGGAACTTCTTGCTGAGGTAATAAATTGTAAATTCCACCCCAAATTCATCTGCTTGAGCCATCATGGCGCCCACTGAACTGCCTTCTACTGCCAGATACAGGATAAGTGGCTTGATCGGCTGCGGCGGCCTTAGCACTGGCGGATTCAACAGGTATTCTCTGATGCTGTCAAAGGCTTTCTGGCAGTCTTCGTTCCAGACCACAGGTTGATTCTTTCTAAGTAGCTTAAAAACAGGCTCACATATCGATGTGAGCTTGGCGATAAATCGGCTGACATATTGCAGCTTGCCCAGGAAACTCCTTACATCCTTCTCCTTTTGCGGCACAGGCATCTCTCTGATGGCCTTTACCTTGTCCGGATCAATTTCTATTCCCCTCTGACTGACGACATACCCCAACAGTTTTCCTGAAGTCACTCCGAAAATGCACTTCTTGGGGTTAAGTCGCAGATTATACTTGTCGATCCTGGTGAAGAACTTCTCTAGAGCTTGAAAGTGTCCCTCTCGGGTGGCTGACTTGACCATCATGTCATCGACATACACTTCCACTTCTTTGTGGATCAGGTCACTTAAGATCTTGGTCGCCATCCTTTGGTATGTGGCCCCTGCATTCTTCAGGCCGAAAGGCATGACTCGGTAGGCGTAGGTCCCCCATTCCGTGATGAAAGCGGTCTTAACCCGGTCAGCTATTTTATTCAGGATCTGGTTGTAGCCCACATAACCATCTCCAAAGCTGTACATCGCGCAATTGGCGGCGCTGTCTATCAACACATCGATATGAGGTAGTGGAAAATCATCTTTAGGGCAAGCCTTGTTCAGATCTCGATAATCCACACACACCCTGACCTTTCCGTTCTTCTTTGCTACAGGGACCACATTTACCAGCCATGTAGGATACTACACTTCAACGAGGAACTTGGCTTCAATCTGCTGTCAAATTTCTTCCTTGACCTTGTCTGCCCATTCTAGCCTGAGCCTTCTTAACTTCTGTTTCACAGGCTTGTAATCTGGGTAAGTCGGGATAGCATGTTCTGCCACGTCTCGGTCAATTCCTGGCATGTCCTCATAGGTCCAGGCAAAAACTTTTTCATGTTTTATTATTATTCTCTCAAAATTTTTTCCCTCCTCAGGAGTTATATTTGATGCTATTAGAATTTCTCTCGGATTTTCCGAGGTTCCAAGATTAAAAGGCGTTGTATCAGTGGAATCAATGTCAAAAATTGATGGAATATGATCATGTTCATGCATGTTGAAATCATTAGAAACATCGCACAAGTAAGAGAAATTGTTTGCCTTATTAATAATATTATAATTATCATTTACATCATAAAAGAGTTCTGGAATAAAAAGACAGTCTAAACTAGAGTCCTCTTCTGCTATACTAGAGGTTGATGCTGTCACTGCTTGTTCACTGGTTTCCTGATTTAGCAAAGGCCCCTCAGTCAGGTCAGAGGAAATCTTCAAATCTCCCATTTCCAGTTCTAATTCTGCTATCTTATCTTTCCCTTTCAGCCTGGCAGCTATCATTTTCTCGGTAACGACCTCTTCAGGCTCGCATCTGTCCCAAGTGATACCCTGAGTCATGACCTACTCATCCCAGAAGTCCTCAGCAGTCTTGATAAACCCGACTCTCCAGTCAAATATACCATTAAAGATCTCGAACCCAGGGACAATCCTCCCCTTCACCCATTGCGGTTCATCTTCGCCAGTATATGCACAAATCGAGGATGCTGGCATGAAGCTTTCTGAAATGTGAGGGATCTTGTCTACCGCCTTCTTCTTTCCGAAGCCGCCTCTGTACCCCAAACCTTTTTGGTTCTTCTGACCTCGAGTAGTGATCGCAGTTTGCAAACCCTGAGAGCTTCTGCCCAAACCAGCCCCGGGGAAATAGTGCATCTTCTTCAACATATTAACCACAGCTGGGTTATCCACTGACCCGTGCTCTTCCCTTATCATGGACACATGGAAGCCACTAAATGGCTTATTAGCAATTTCAAGCGCTGAGACCTGGTTCTCCCTGACTGCCTTGATAGTCACCACCTCCCCTTCATGTGGGAACTTTATCATTTGATGCAGCGTGGATGGCACTCCTCCTAATTTGTGAAACCAGGGTCTCCCAAGTAGAGCTGAGAAGTTAGCAGGGATGGGCAGAACTACAAATTCTACTTCCACTTCAATGGGTCCTATCTTGACCAAAGTCTTGAAGGTCCCCGAGGCTTGCCTCCTTGAATTATCGTAGGCTGTGATAGTCAGATCTGATCCACTGAGCATATCCTCACTTAAACCAAAAGCCTGCAGAGCTATCAGGGGGCACACATTGATAGAAGACCCATCATCTACCATAATGCAAGCAGTGTGCTTGTCATTAATCTGCGCTTTGATGTATAGGGGTCTGTTATAATTACGGCCCTCGACCGGTAGATCGGCATCAGAAAAGACCAATCTCTCCTCGGATCCTCCCTTGACTAAGCCCAAAAGCTCTGATGGGAAAATCGTGGTGGCGACCGTGGCCTCGACCAAAGCCTCTACTACCTTCTGCCTATGAGAGGGGGACTGTCTCAAAAGATCCCAGATGGATATTTGAGCCGCAGTTTTCTTCAATTGCTTGGAAATCTGATTCTCCTCTGGCTCTTTCTCTACTGGTGGCTACGCTGGCTCAGGTAGCCTCGTAACTTCGGGGACCACTCTCCCGCTTCTCGTTACAGCCCCTATTTCTTCTTTGTCTTCATCAGAGCCCCACAAGTCAAGGTTCATCTCTCCTTCCTCCTCAGCTTCTCCGCCACTCTCACTACTAGACCAGCAATCAAGGGTTGCCACAACTGCTCTCTCTTCTCTATCTTCGGAACAATCAGCAGCACAACTCTCACTCCCATACAGATCTTGTAGTACGTACCACTCTGGCAAGCTAGATCCGATCATAAACACGGGTGGTGGTACGGCATTATAACCGGGCTTCTTCTCAGTTTCCCTCTTTTCAGGGTCAGAAATTTGCTTGCTATCAATCAAGTCCTGGATAGAGTACCGTAGGGCTTTGCACTTATCTGTGATATGGCCTGAGTGCTGGTGAAACGGATAGAATTCATTGTCTTTGTGCCCAGGCTTTCCCAGCGTCAAAGCAGGTCTAGGAGCTAAGGGCTGAAATTTTCCCTCCTTCATTAACCTTCTCAAGACCCAAGATAATGGTCTCCCCAAGTTCAAAAACTTCCTCTGGGTTGTTACCTCAGTAGCAGACACCTCACCTGTTCTTCTAGTGCTACCACTGGGACCCGCCGGCCTACTGGTTCCTTGACCGGGGTTAGCCCTTTTGGCAAAATTATCATTGTTAGCCTTCCTAGCCAAGAACTCTCCTTCTGCCTCGATGGCTATATCCTTGAGAGACTCCCAGTCCTTCAACCCCTTCATCTTCAACCCATCTTTCAAGTACGGGCTTGCGTTCTTGATGAATAAACGAATTTGATCCTGGGTGTCAGGCTTCCTCCGCATCTCCATTACTCGGTTCCGCCATCGGGTGAGATAATCATGGAAAGATTCTCCGGCCTTCTGCTGGAGCAGTTCAAGATCTTTTAGGGTCACCTCCATTCTGGTATTGCAGTCATACTGCTTCAAAAACTCCTCAGTGAGCAGATCCCAATCTTTTTTAGTGCGACGGTCGAGACTATGATACCAGTCGATGGTATGGGCGGTCAGACTCAGACAAAAGTATTCTACTTTCTGCTTCTTAGACAACGTGGTCCCCTTCATGACCAGAGAATATTGTTTCACATGAGCGGTTGGGTCAGAAGTTCCATCAACTTTCGGCACGTCTGGCATTTTAAAGTTATAAGGGATCGGGTCCTCTCCCTCCAATTCCTTATCCTCTGGGCTCATCCCTTGACCCCTGCTCAACATATAAGCCATAGCTTCGAACCTTTCTTCCATCTTCTTTAAAATGAAGTCATCGGTCTGAGGTGCTTTCCCCCTCTCGGATGCAATGCTCATCCTATCATCTTCAATATCATCATCAATTCTCAGCACAGGCCTTCTTCTCTGCTCTCCCGAGGCCACTGATCTTAACTCTACTGGCAGCGGCCTGACGGGCTCTTCTTGTCTTTCGGCCCTTTCTTCCTCTGGCTCATTCTGTCTTACTGGAGGAGGAGGAGGAGGAGGAGGATTTTGTGGAGCATTCTGCTGCGCCAAGGCGGTCAACATATTCATCATTCTACCCTCGAATTCCTCAAATCGTCGACCCACTTCTGCCGCGATTATGGCCCTTGTGGCGTCATCCCCTCTAGGCGAGTTTGCCATCTGAGATACAGTACCGCTGATTTCTGATAAGATTTCTGGTAGACCCTCTCTATCTGACAGCTCAGGGGTAGGAACTCGGATCAGTCGTCCGGTTGGTGATCTAGTCCACCTGGGCAGATCTATGATGGCTGCAGGGACAAGACGTTAGGCATGATGCATGAAATGCGGGTATAATGCATGGTCGTGATATGCAACACTCACAGAGTACAAGCAAGCAAGTAGGTCCTTCCACCCTTATTTCTCCCACACACGTGGTCGTGCAGTCTCTTTCCTAGGTGGGATTAGCCCAGGGGTCAACAAGGGACCCGATGGACGCGCATGGTGCACAGCGAAAGACCGGCAGCATGACACTCCTATGCTAATGTACAAGCGGATGGATAATGATCGTCACGTATTTGGACGTTCCATAAATTTCGACATGGCCCTACCGGAGCATGATAGCCTTTGGCTAGGTTACCAAGCGAGATATCTGGACTCGCCCAATACACGAGGATCCATACAGCAAGCATGAAATTAGGGTTCATTTCACTGTGGAAAGTAACTACGACCATTACATGAGCTTTGGATAAGGGAGATGTTTCTTTAAGGCTACCCAAGCATGATCCCTGCCAACAGGTCTAACTCATCATGAGCATAGCGACCGATCGGGTCATCATTTTGATATACCATTTGAGGTACGTGGCTTAGGCTGGTGATTATCCTTAACACTTCCCCAAATTGAGTGAAAATGAGGTCGTGCTTCAGGAACGCACCGGGGCTAAAAGAGGGACCAAACTAGCATATTCTAAGGCTCTAATGATATGCGAATGCAAGTTTGAGGGAAAGCGAATTTATGAATTAAATTTTAATCATAAATGTTAAGCGAGGTATTTTCAAATTGAAATCTCGAACCATAAACGTCCCCAGTGGAGTCGCCACTGTGACGCGCGCCGGATCCCCAAGGCCGCCCGTTCGGCCGCCCGCACGTGGGCGACCGGGGCATTTATGGGTCCGTTGATAGCTTGCAATAAATCGCAAGTGCGTCTATATTGGGCAACAAGGAGGTTTCATGGAGTCTCCACCCAATAGAACATTGGGAAAGTTACTCTCGCCTCGGAGAGCCTAAGGCTGCGCTTGGTATCCATTTTGGGCCAGCCAGAGGGGTCCTTAAAGGTAAACCTCTC
The DNA here is from genome assembly GCA_947683425.1 of Excoecaria cochinchinensis. Taxonomy (NCBI): domain Eukaryota; kingdom Viridiplantae; phylum Streptophyta; class Magnoliopsida; order Malpighiales; family Euphorbiaceae; genus Excoecaria; species Excoecaria cochinchinensis. The sequence continues at coordinate 2,378,613 of CANTUQ010000020.1, forward strand.
ACCCTAAGGAGCCTAGGATTAGCACTAAAGTCTCGTGGCACAAAAAGGTGTCTTGGAGGGTAGACCTCTAGCCTCTTTGAGCCTAAAGACCAGAGCTGGGTCCGGGATTTCTCATCTATTTCTACCTCGATTATTTTATGATCAAATTTTAATTATCATTGATTCGCTCTCTCTCCACACGATGCAATTTATTAAAGGCGCATTTGTTCACATTTGGAAAGCCGTAAATGAGTAAGTAAATATCAAAAAACAGTAAATTACAATAATACAAGGAGCGGAATACAACCCCCTTTATAAATGTGCGATACATATACGAATCGGGGCATTGTTTATTTTGAGGACTTTGGTCCTCGCATGCACTTTTATCAAAATTGGATATTTTTATTCGTGATGATTTTTATTGGATAAAAATGGGGCATTGGACCCCTTTTGCCTTTGTGTAAACCTCATTTTATTGAATATAAAACATTGAGTCATTTTTATACATTAACGAGATATGAAAAGAGTACATCCATATACATAAAATCAATAAAAAATTTATCAAGAGGATTAGGAAACTAAACCGGACGAAATCCTCCAAATATGGTAGGTAGCTGCTCCAACTCCGGATAGTCCAAGAGAATCAATATACACTCATAGAAAGTTAAAAGATGTCAATATACATAAAATCAATATAGGAATCCAAAGGGACTTGAAAAAGACAGAAAATCATTTAAAAGGGAAGAGACAGAACCCACCGACGGCCTCTTTTAGGTGACCGACGGGCGTCAGTCAAGATAACCGACGGGTCCGTCTGTCACTCAAAAGGAGGGCATCTGTAGCTGAGGTGACCGACGGGCGTCAGTGAGAGAGATGACCCGTCGGTCACCACTGTCTCCGAAAAATCAGAAGAGAGAAAACTCTTTTCAAAGCCAAAAAAGGAGTTTTATCTTAAAAATATATAAAGAGAGCCAGAATACAGAAGAATGATGGCAAAATTGAAAGAATCATCAAATAAAGAATAAATATGAAATGATATGGAGAAGGAATCCGGAATATTTACCCTCAAATAATCGCTTTGGGTGAGATTCTTGTATTGATTAGAGTCCCGCGCGTTCCACGGAAAGCAAGATGAAGGATCGAAAAGAGGAAATCAGATTACTTCCTTCTCAACCCTTCAAAATATTGTCTTTGGAGTCAAAATCTAAAAGAAAACTAATTGGTTTTTAGTCCCTTTTGATAGATTTGATCCTCTTTGAAATAGATTTCTTTATAAAATGTGTTTGCTGGAAGAGAGAGAAAATATGCTTAAATTTGGGCAGAGTTTCCCCTCTTCAAAAATTTTGGAACCCTTTTCCATTGAAAATCCGGAGCTTTTATAAGCCAAACACGACCGACAGGCGTCAGTGTATGGGGGCGGGCGTCGGAAGAATCCTTCTGACACAAGGATTCGTCCGACGGCCCTGCCACATCCACCGACGAGCATCAGAAGGGATGCGTGCTCCGGGAAACCAGGCGGCATTCTGACAGGGGCGGTGATCTTCCGACGGGCGTCGGAAAATACCACAAGCCGTCGGTGACCCCAAGCGACGGGCTGACTTCACAGACGGGCTGGCCGTCTGTGGAGGAAAATAAGCTTTTTGACTCGAAAATCCCCTGTTTTCTCCCCCTCTGCCTACGAAAGGTAAAAAGACTCATTTCTCGTGGAACGCTGGACTAAAACCCCCAAATCCAAACCATTTATACAGGCTAGGATACTGATTTCATCACAGGGTAACCTCTGATCCGGACCGCTCCGGGACACGGTGCTTACAATACCCTTTAACATTTGCATTTGCATTTACTTAGCTACCGATGACCTATAACTGTCTTATTTACTATTCATTTTGTATAAATTTCAGCAGTATAACGGCTTGTAAATTGCACTACGCAAACCTGCAAATTAAAATCTCCACAGCCCCGACAAGGGCACAACAACAATATCATCCTATATCCATACATTTCCCATCCGCCATTCATCACACGGTCACAAGTAATCCACACAGATAAAATAACATATAACATCATTACATGCCCAAAATCAAATACTAAATAAGTATATACATGCTACAATTTATCCATTACATATACAAAATAAAATCCACTTCTGCTCCTTTAGCTTGCTCTAGCAAAATACCGAGGTATGCTGCTCCAGTCCTATGGAGTACCTACACGCAGTCAAAAACAACTACGTGCTGAGCATTAGAATGCCCAGTGGTGGTTACCAATCTATAAATTTCCTAAGTAATTCTATTTAATTAGCATACTTTGATTACATATTCTTATTATTCTCACTTGTTATTATTTATATTTATTTCACTTATTAAGTCACTTAATTAATCTCATATTTATTTAATTCATCACTAAATTAATCACATAACAATGAATTTAATCACTTAATTACACTTTTATTCACTTAATTACACTATTTATTTCATTACCTCACTTAATTATTTATTTCACCATTAATTATATTTGTATCACTAATCTTTACACTAAATTCCATTCATGTCCTTAACATTTCCACTAATTACCATTATGTCCTTTCTTTTCATTAATTACCGTTATGTCCTCACAATTACACAAATACCATTTATATCCCATCTTTTGCCTTAATTACACTTATGTCCTCACTATTATACATAATTACGAAAATGCCCTTATTTATTCCATTTTTACACTATGAACATTATTTCACTTAATTAATTACAATTATACCCTTTTTTCTTCATTTTTCCACTATTTAACTTACAATTTGGCCAAATTACATTTTAGTCCCTATTTTATTGTTACACTATTTTTTACTGTTACACTATTTTAACACTATATTTCACTAAAATTACCATTTTACCCTTCTACTTACCCTTTTAACTTATTTTCATCACATTTTATCAACTTTTAGTAAAATTATCGTTTTACCCCTAGACTTTATATTTACTTCATTTTAGTCCTGTTTTCACTCATTTTCACAAATTTCACTATTTTAATCATTTTTAACACATATTTACCATTATGCCCCTAGTATAGACCCGGTAGAAAATCTACTGACTAGATTTGGGGGATATGGGCCCCATATACCCATTTTACTATAAAATGATCCCAGTAGTACCATTTTCACTGCACTGCACTATTTTATATACTGAATTGCACTATACACTGTGATAAGCTCTCATCGGCTTATCAATAGTGAGTCACCATGACTCATACCGCAGTGTGAAATTCCTGTGGCTAGCCATCTATATCCTGAACTAGATTTCACTACCAGACAACTACTAAGGGCAATATTTTCTCAAAATTTCATTAAGTATCACATTATGTCAATATGTAAAATTCATCATACATCTCTTTTTCACTTACCACTTTGTACATACACTCATTTATCAATATATAGTCACTTTATACCATTAAATCACATATACCATCAAAATATACACATGTAAAATCTTATATACTATTCGGCTCAATATTCAAATTTTTATACCATGCACTATAATTTGTCTTAGCTACTTAATTTCACTTATTTCAGGTTATACATGCCTCAAATGCCCATAATATGCAAATATTCATCATATAATTCACTCAAAGTCACATTATACCATTCGGCTATAACACTCACTCATTCATTATGGTTTCTTTTAACTCTTCTTTTCACTCAATCATGCATTACACTTGTTAAACATGTTATGAACATGAATTTCATGCCTTAAAACCCATTAAAACATCATGGTTTCTTAAGAATACCATTCGGCCACTATTACACTTTTCATACCACTTTGATTTAATTTCACTTAATCATGTTTATACACTATATTAAGCCCACTAAACATGAATATCAAGTTAGATTTAATTAAACACATCATTGTCACATACCTAACCTTAGACATAACCCTAAAATCAATATAAACATTAGGAAATAGGTAGATTTAGTAACCACAAACCTCTTTTCCAAGCTATATAGCACTCTAGGGTTGCTTTTCCTTCCATTTAGCTTGAGAAATCTCCTCCTCACCTTAATTTCCTATATGGGCCGAATATAAACATCCTCATAACTTAAAAATCAAGTCTCAAATGTAAAATATAACATCATAAACGTGTTCTACAGCCCTGAAAACTTCTATAGGGACCAATAAAACAAATTATGAACCCTTGAATCAAAAACCCAAAAACTCACCCTAACCTTTGATCTCTTTATTTTACCCACTTCCAGTGCACCAAATGAACTCCAAACACTGCTATAGGATTGTAGAGGAGCTGAAATTTAGTTAGGGATCTAAGATTTGAGAAGAAATTGGAGTAGAAGAGAAGAAAATAGAGGAGAGAAGTGAGAAAAACCATACGGTTTTGAAAGGGAGGAGAGATGCCGACTTTGGATGGATTTCTCTACAGAAATCCAGCCATTTCTCCCTTTATATAGTCCTCTAATGAACCAAACCGGTTTGAACGAGGTGGTCCGATTCAATCAATTTTCCTTCTGCTGTAAAATACAACTCTAAAACTGTTAAAATTCACAGAAATCACTTCCATTACATTATTTAACACACTAAAATTCTATTGGGCCACAGAAACCTCTCATAACCCCTTGGTCAAACCTCGATCACGGTTCAAATTGAATCGAACCGGAGGCCAACTTCAGAATGACTTTCGGAGGTCGTTTTAGCTCCGTTTTCAATTCTGATTTCACTACTAGACTCCTTATGACCCACAGATTATTTTAACGAAATTAGAATTTTTTGGGCACCGGACAGCCGGGTTCGCTGTATAGCCATCCCGGTGTCACCTGACCCAAAATCACTATAATATTAACACACTTAACACTGAAATTTGACACTGACAAACTCACTCCCTACACTGTTTGACACTGCGATTATCATGGTAACACTGGAATAATGCACTGACACTTCTAAACCGGTATTTGGGCCATTATATGTACAACATTTTACCCTCGAGATTCTGACTCGTGTCCTACATTATGCACTATCTGCCTAAAGGGAGATCATCTAAAGTAATGCCGCCTTATCGTTCTAGGCATCGCAAATCATTGTTTTATAGGTAGTGCGTCCCTTATGAATTTTCACATTGGCTTTTCTTCGAGGGAAATGCATCCAATTTGGGGTTTTTCACATAATCATGCGCCGAATTTTTGCCCGGAATGGACCCAACTCACTCCAGCGGCTTTTATTCATTTCATTTTTTTTCTTGTAGGGCAAACTACCTATTTTTAGGTTTTCACCCTGCCCTTTGGCCTAACTTTTGCTTAGAGAGCCAGTTACGGTTTTCATCTTTAATGGCCTTTTTTTTCTCTTTTTTTTTAAGAGTAAGATTTGTCACACAAAGTGTCGTTATCAATGCCTTGAGACTTGCTCCAACATACGTCACTATGCATGCCACAAGTTTCTTTTGACCATTCAATCGCATGTTTATGCCTAGCTTAAGCAAGCATCCCTATTTATATGCACCATATAGCAACAATAATAATCATAACTAGACATGTAATGCAAAAACATAGGTTTCATTCAATCTCAAGGAGTAACACCTTAGGCACATCCGACTCCTGTTATCAATCAGCCCTCTCTGGTTTTCTTGATTGAATATTTTCTCTTAGCCCCTAATTCTTGCCTAGGGTGCCTTTTCTGGTTTTCATCCCGCGGGGCATTTACTCTCTTCTTTTTTTCTTCTTTGTTTTCTCTTTTTTTATTTTTTATTTTTTATTTTTTTTGCCATGGAATCTTCTTTAGTCTGTTGACATTGCTTAATTTCTTGAGTCCTTTATCAATATTTTAGCTAGGACGATTGTCTCCTCCCACAATGGCTTTTCAGCACAAAAGGCTTAATCCTGACCTTTGTGCAAACTCGCTTCATCAATGAAATCTCCTTTTGGAACTTGACTATGAAAGCTCACTTTGCTTTTTTCAATTTTGGCCACTCAATTTTTGAGTTTGGTTCTCAATGGTTCAAATTGGGTTGTAGGTTAGCCTAAGATAGTTTAAGCCAAAACTGTGGGTTTTTTCTCTTTCTTCTTTTCTTTTCTTTTTTTCTTCTCTCTTCTTTGTTCTTTTCTTTTCTCTTTTTTTCTTTCTTTTTTATTATGTTTTTATAAAGGTCCAAAGCTTCATTCGTCTTGAATTTGATAATTCAGCTTCTGAGGCAACCTCATACTGATTAGAGCTTGGCTTCGTTTGGCTGTATTATATGCGCCCTAGATGTTGAGGAGGCAAGGAATAGCTGTAATGCCCCAATACCCCTTGGGAGGATATCAGGTCATCACACACGCATACACATATAAAACAATCATGCGGAAGCGGGAATAGTAATCATACATGTTACATATGCAGCGAAATAAACATGCCTCAAAACAGAATCTCATAATCATTTATATTACATAATATTGCTGTTCTTTATACATTACAAAAACATTCACTCTACTTTACCATTTACATATCATATACAAAAATGTTATATATTTACATATGCTGAACTATGCAAAAGTACTTTATCACTTATACAAAAAAGACTTCAACTATACTCCTAGTGGCCATGACCTGCAGATGTCCACCTCCTCACTAAACCTATAAACCTACACGGGAAAAACACCCGTCCTAAGCGATAACGCTTAGTGGGGATATCATAAGTAATATACTTCTAACGAAGTCATAAGCATCAATCATCAAACATATCAATAATTGATATGCTATTCATTTATGGGCATATAAAAGAAATAAGCATTTATCATACTTATAACATAATAGGCATACTATCAAACATGCTTTGAACATATCTACAATTTCATATAACATATATCATGTTCATATTCTTCTAACTCTAACTATCAACTCATATAACATGTACTACCATATCATTGCATATCATGTCTATTTATATACATATGAGCATAATAGCATATCTCTAGCGTATTCATGTACAACTAATAGCTTCCCATATGCACTTATAAACTCATATAAACATCTTTGATACAATAGTCATGTAGTTCTATTAGCATTTCCTGTAAATCATTTACATATAGTAACATCTCGTATATTCATTGCAACGACTAAAAGCTTGACTCATAACGTAAGTGGATACGGGTAAACATCTAGATACCGGTAAACAATATCAAACATCTAGACACAGAAGTCTCAAATTATCTAGAGACCAGAGTCCCAATTCATCTAGATACCAAAGGTATCAAACATCTAGACACTCGTCGGTGCCAAACATCTAGCAGTTGTGATACATCTAACCCTTTATAGGCATGCCCATCTATCCACTTTTATGAACATCTAAGGCTTATAACAGTTATTCATGTCAAACATATGCATATTCTCATTTATATTCTCATTCCATGTACACATGTATCTTATAGCTCAATACAACATAAAATTCATATATTCTATTCACTATACATTACTAGGGCATACACATCACCTACACATGTTCATATGTATTGCTTACACATGTTTATAAGCATAAGCAAACATGATTCATCATGCTTAACATTCTCAATTAGAAGTGTTAACTAAATAAGAATCCCATTAACCATCTTGATTAACATTTGATAAGGCTAAATAAAGAAAATCACATGTTGGAAATACCTCATGGTGACAACCAATTTAGTTGTGACCGTGACATGCTCAAAATTAGCAAAACAGAATACATTCAAGAGTACCTCACGGTGACAATCACTTTGATTGTGACCGTGACATACCTCCAAATTTCAGGCAGAATGCAAATTAGGGTATCTCACGGTGGCAACCAAAATGCTTGGCACTGTGACATACTAACTTCATCCGGACAGAATGCAATCCTTGCATATCTCACGATGGCAACTAGATTGCTTGTCACCGTGACCTATGCAAAAATGCCAATACACAGCTCTGTTTTGCCAAAACACAACTGTGCTCAACAGCGCAATTACAATCCTCTCTATACATATCATGGACATGCCTTTCAATTTAACACCAACACAATAGCACAATCCACATACACTTATAACTATAAAATATACACTTAGTTCATATGTCTATGTGCAATCAACATGCCAATAATATCATTCACATCTTCTAAATTAGGGTTCATGCTTGTTCACTTACTATGCTCAAGGCTATTGTTCAATATTCAATAACTCATCACCCATCAATTGCACACTTCAATTACGCTTTCCATCAAATAACACATAATCACACTCAATTTCTCAAACCATACATTCATACATCAATTATACACTTTAATTCCAAACTAAACAACACATGCACATCACTTAAGCAAGGTTAACACATAACACATATAATCCCAAACCTCTCAAAATACAGGTTGCTGAACCCTCTCACTATCTAGACCTTCTCCTTGCCTTTAGCCTTCCTCTTGTCCAATAATTCTTGCACAATCAATGAAGACACATACACTTAGTCCATTACACAAGCCACTTAATCCAAAACAGAAAAGGGGTAGAAGAAGATATACACAAACTATCAACCCTACTTACCTTCTCGGCTCAACCCTCAATACTTCTTCAAACCAATCTAAATCAACCTCTTGAATTCAATTAAAGAAGAAGAAGCTAAATTCCATAAGATGAAGAAGAAAGAAGTACACAAATAGGGAAAAGAATAATGGCCAGACTGAGGTGAACCACTAATGCTCAATTCTACCTCTCTTTCCATTTATATATTGCATAAAGGAGAGTTGTTGGCAAGAGCTGCATTCCACACGTAGAATGCACTCACCTTTTCCAGCAAAACCTCTTTTCAATCCTTGGATAATCTCCACTAAGTCCTTCTATAAATTCTTCTCTTCTAATATCTTTTAATTTCATTCAATTACATCCTTCCTTACTCATAAATTCCCACTTGATCTAATTTCTCTTGTACCCTCATCATACAATTGACACCACTAATCCTTCTAGGGTACAATTCAGGCCGTTACAATGGCTTTCAAAATTTTGTTCGTCATCATATCGGCGAATTAAAGTTGTGTTGCCTTAGCAATGCCATTGATAATTTTCAGCATGTCATTCCAGGTCCAAGCAAAGGCCCTTTCTCTTTTTTTTATTATTTTTTTATTTTTTTATTTTTTTGACCTCTCAGAATTTTCCTCTCTTTATAAGTTAGGTTGGATGCAACCAAGATATTTTTTCCTTGAGATTGAATTAAAAAAATTTTATTGAACTAATGCCTTGATCATGAGTATTACCATGCATGATGCGATAAGATATGACAATGCATACATAAGAAAAGCCTATACTATTAATATAGTTAGAGAAACAAGTGCATGACATAGTTCACAAAAAAAATACATCAAAAGAAATCTCTAAGGCCATCTCTTTTATTCCTAGCGTTGGAGGTGTTGCAGCTGACACTCCTCTACTCTGTATGCATGACTTTAAAAACTTCCTTCCCTACTAAGGAACTCAATCTGTCTTACTCTTTCTCTTTCACTTTTCTGGGTTAGAGACCCGCTTACTGTCAACGAGGTCTTGAACTCGATCCCTCAAAGTTCAACATCGATCTGTCAAATGTCTGTTATGCTAGTGAAAGGCACAATACTGATCCGCCTGGTGATTAGGCTGCCCTTGATTTCTTGCAGGCCTCGCCGACAACGGCTGTAACATCCCTTCTGTAGGCATCGGGTCTTGAGACAGCCCAGATCAAGGTTACCCAGGGATGAAAATGATGTTTGTTCACATGGAAAAAGATTAGAAGTGATGATTTCCTTGTTGAAGCCCTTCTTTTTAAATAAAAATTTGTAATTATTTGGTCTTTGGTGGCCTGCTGTCGCGCAGCCTGTGCAGCGCCGCATGGACGACCACGCCCCATGCAGTGCAAAGAGCGCAAGGCCGCACCTCGTGCATGCGAGGCACGGCCTCCTGCTCGAGGCCGTACCTCGGGCATGCGGGGTGCGCCCGCACTTCGCGCCCCCTAGGCACTGTGCCTCCAGCGCGAGGGCTGCACCTTGTGCATCTCCTACCTCGCCAGGACTTTATTTTCCTAGATTTTCGTGGTTTTGAGTTAACTACACTGACATTTATGAATAGACCGTCATTGGTCTATAATTGCAAGACACCTATAATTGCAAGTCGCCATGACTCGCTACCGCGGCATACACTAACGTTCCTATGGCTAGCCATATATATCCTAAACTAGATTTACTACTAGATCACCAAGGGCAACAATCATTATCCAATTCATTTCTATTTCATATACAAAGTACATACTTTCCACAATATTAAACAATACCATGCAATTTCACTTTCCTTTCATTCTTTTTTCATCAATTCCATTTCAATTCACTCAATATTAAATATAAACATCATTCATGCCATGAATTCACTTAAATGTACACATTTCAATTATTTCCATATTAAACATAATGCATTAATTTTCTTTATGTACATACAAATACACACTTATAATTCCAGGTAAATTCATACATGCTTATTTTCCATTCTTTATTCACTTTATGCTATTATACTTAACATATAAACAAATTACACGTTATTTATTCCAAGATTACTATTCGGCCTAAGCACTCTTTACATATTTCCTTTATTTTACTTTCCTTTATTCACTCTTTTAGTTAGATCTCATATCATATATCATAAATATATCATGTATATGCATTAATTATTAAAGTTTAACATAGTTTACCTTAAGAATACCATTCGGCCTAAGTTAAACATTCACATTAACCTTACTTTTTTTCCTTTAATCATTCCGTTCACTAAATATCATGTTAAACATTATCTACATGTCAATTACATACCATAATAACTAAGTATACTTGAATTATTCCTAGGTGTTCAATTCATCCCAAAAATAGTTTCTTCACCAAATCATTATTTTCTCATATTAAGCATTTAAATCATCATTATTCACCTTCCTAAACATGACTATAAAGTTAGATTTAATTATACATGTATATTTCTCATACTTAACACTTAGACATAAGCTAAAATCATGCTTATTCAATGGGAAAAGAAGGATATTGTATTCACTTACCTTAGATCCTTGCTTTTCATACTTAAAGTTCCCTTTTTTCATGCCTAAATCCTTGGAAACACCTACCTCCATAAAAATTCCTTAAGTTGTTGAATCTTCAAGGTTACAAAACCATCATTTCCTTACTTCTAAATTCAATATAATATCATAAACATACTCTACACACCTTAAAGTACCTATTGAAACCTTTAAATTAAATTATAGAACCCTAAATCACTTACCTCATTTTTGAGACATAACCTTTGTCACTTGCTTCTTCCCACTTTTAATCCACCAAATGAACTCTAATCACTACCATTAGATTCTAGAGAGGTTAAACTTTGCTTAGGAGGCTTGGATTTGGGGAGAGAAGAAGAGAGAATTGAAGAAAATGGAGAAAAAATCAAGATGAACAATTATGCCTTATGGAGGAGGAGGAGAGCTACTGGAATTCTAGGGATTTCTCTAGAGAAATCTGATATTCCAGCCTTTATATAGCCTCTCCTAATGGGCCAAATCATGGGGCAATCAATTGGGCCAAACCAAAAGCCCATTTAGGTAATTTAAGCCCATTTTCTAACCAAAAATAATTTCTCCTACTTTCCAAGCTCAATTATTCCCAAAATCAATTTCATAATTCTTAAAATATTTAATTTAGCATCCACATAAAATTTTAGCTCAATCGAAGACCGTTTCCATTCATTACCATTTGATTTTGCATAATATTTCAAGCAAATTCATGCTTTCAGATAATTTTTCTGAGATCTATAACTCCATTTAGAGTCCGGTCAAACTGGTTCGATCGGTCCGGTTCACTAGTTGAACTGGTTCGGTTTGCTTTTCATCCTTAACCTTATTTTTACTCTTAATAACTCATTTGACCTTCGTTCTATCTCATTTAGGGTCTATTTTCGGTCCAATTCAAATAAACCGGTTCGGTAATGTCACCATAAAATAAATTTTTCACTATCAAACTATTCCACATGCTATTCTAAGACCATCTATGCCTTCAGATAACTTTTCAGAGGTCATTTACTATCTTTAAAGTTTCGGTCAAACCTAGTTATTATTTGAATCAAACCAGAGGCTTTTCTTCAGTTTGACTTTCGGGGACCTATTTAAACTCATTTTAACTCCAAATTATACCACTGGACTCCTTATAAGTTGTACTTTCCAATGGTCCAATAAAATATATTTCACTACTGGCTTTCCGGGAGGTCACCCATCAGGGGCTTCCCTGCCCTAAACACGTTTAACTTTTTTCCTCTACTGTCTTTTAAGGCACAGTCACTAATATTTTCACATGAAATTCACACTACCTACTCTACAAATTTCACTGATCACTACTGATCCGATATTCGAGCCATTACAATTCTCCCCCACTAATAAAAATTTCGTCCTCGAAATTTTTTTTATGTACTACTATCATAAATCACAACCACTATACGATGATAACATTCTGTTCAAAAGATTCATTCGCATCCCATCAGTTATCATACCTTGCATTCCTTTACAGTTCAATAAGCTTAAGCTATTCTAATATTCCCTCAAATACCTATAGTCACTTTTATCATCAATACTTATTCATGGCATATATACGTATCACTTCGTCCTCATTACACTATCTCCGATCTTAGGACCGCCTAAATCTTTACTCTGATACTAAAATAAATGTAACACCCTTATACCCGTAAATGATATGGATATTGGATGCCACAGCACTGCACTAACAAACACTATAATGCACTCGATAGTTCTTGTAGACACCGGGTCCTGAGTCAGCCTAGATCGAAGTTACCCAATGATGATAATTGCCTTCACAGGCTTAAAAGGTTAAAAGTGATGGTTTTCTCGTCAAATTTGCATTTTAGAGTGAAAAATTAAAAAATAATATAAAAGATTTAAAAAAATTAATTTTAAAAAATGGGGGCTTAAAATTATGATGTTTTTAGTCTATTTAAAATTTAAAAAAAAATAGAAAAAATAAAAAAAAATAAAAAAAATTTTTCGGACCACGAGTGTCGGGCGCGGCAGCGCGCAAGAGCGCTGGCGCCCAGCTCGCAGGCGCCCAGCACGCCGACGCCCAGGCACCCAGCGCGCTGGGCGCGATTTGGCGACGCGCAGCGTCGCTAAAGAGCGACGCGCTGCGCGCCGCACCGCGCGCCTCTGCGCGCGATTCTCGCCCGAGCTCCGCGCGGATTTCGCGCCTCGCCGCGTGAGTGCCCGTCGCTCTATAGCGACGGGCGGCGTCCCTCTGTGGCGACGGGCTTCTGGCCGTCGGTACAGGGTCTGATACCCTTTTCCTCTTTTTCAGCCTTTTTTCCGATTTTTTCACCCAAAAATCCGTTTTTTATCCCATTTTTTTGGGATTTTTGACTTCAAATTAAATTCTAAAATATTTTTTTAGGTAATTAAATAATAAAACTTGATTTTATCATTAAAAATAAAATAATTTTGGGTTAAAATAGGTTTTTTTTCCTTAATTAAATTAGGGCAACCTATTTTATCCTATAAATAGTTTATGATGAAATCAAAGGAGCTCCCCCTCCTCTCCACATTTTTTAGACCTAAAAATTCCAGATTTCTTCTTCTTCTTCCACCAAAAATTCCAGATTTTTTCCCCAACCAAAAATCAAAAAAAAAAAAAAGAAATCAAGTGTTTCATTCTTTTTCCAACATAATTTCTTCTAAACATATTTTTTAGAGGAAGTTTTGTTGTTGGATTCAATTTTGGGACAAATAGAATAATTATTTGTTCTCAAAATTGTTTTTCTTCTTTTATTTTGGGTTCAATAAAACTTTTTTTTCATTGATTTTGTTTTGAATCTCTTTTTGATAAAAAATTGATTTTGAGACAAATAAAATAATTGTTTGTCATCAAAATCTAATTTTTATTTGATAAAACTTCGATCAATTTTTCTTTATTTTAATCAATAAAACTTTTTTTTGATCAAAATCATTTCTTTAGGCAAAGGTATCAATTCTTTGTTCTTAAAGAATTTTTGATCATTTTTATTTTTATGTTTCTTAGAATAAAATTCCAACATTTTCATAATATTTCACTCTAATATTGTGAATCATCAAACAAAGAAATCAATCATCACTTTTCCTTCATCAAATCCAATATTCTGAGGGTAAATATTCTTGGCTCCATTTCAATTTCTATTTTATTTAATTCATTCATGTATATTTTATTGTTTTTATTGATCTATTTATTGTTTTAATCTATTCAATTTGTTGTATTGATTTTATATTTGTTCCATTTAATTGTTTATACATGATATGATTTTTATTCACATAAATATTGATTGTTTATTAATTTTTAACATGTAATTAATTTATTTCACTTTAATTCATCATTATTTTTAACATGTAATTAATAAATTTATTTTAATTGATCTTTTTGCCATGAAAATGGTTTATATCATTTGTGAACATATTTAATTAATCATATTGTTTAGTTAATTGTTTTCATCATTCTTTAATTGTTTTAATCTATTATTCTTTTCTTTATCATTTTATATATTCTTTGATTCGTTTATCTTCATCATCATTGTTATCATGTTCATATTTTTACATGTATTATTTAATTAACATGTTTTATTTTATTTTCATTACATTATTTAATCATTTGTCACATATAATGCATGTTTCTCATTTTATTTTAGTTTGTTAACATTTTTGATTCCATTATCATTCTTTTCATATCATTTGTTACTCATTATTTTGTATGTTTAATTGATTTAATTGATTTAATCACTAACATTATTTTATTTGTATTTTGTTTTATGTCTAAACTCATTTTTTCGCTTGGGCGTTTTTGCGAGCACATCGGGAGGTCCAAAAAGGCTCGTTTGGTTCATATACATATTTTCATTCGGTTTGTAATATTTTATTTAATTTTGCCATTTAATTTTCTTGTAAAATTATTTATTTAGGCTCGCTATAAAGAAAATCACAAAAACGTTTTCTATTAATTAACTTGACATTCTTTTTCTAAATAAAAGGGGACCAATGTCCTAGTTTTTCATACCCAAATAAATCATCACATCAAAACTTTTTCATAATAAATATGCATGCGAGGACCAACGTTCTCACTATTAATGAATAACCCGTTTTATGCATGTATTTCACTTTTGTAAATGGGAGTTGTATTCCGCTCCTAGTGTTATTGTAATTTATTTTTAAATGCTTTATTTTGGATTTTGCTTACATTTACCGCTTTTGATATGAATGATTGCGCCTTTAATTTAAATTGCATTGTGTGGAAAGTTGATGAAACAATGAATTCAAAACTTAATTATGATATTAATCAAGGTATAAATAAATGAGAAGTTCCGAACCAGCTCTGGTCTTTGGGCTCAAGAGGTTAGAGGTTATCCTCCAAGATACTTCTTGTGTCACGAGGCTTTAGCGTTAATCCTAGGCTCCTTAGGGCGAGAGGTTTACCTTCCAAGACCCCTCTGGCTGGCCCAAAATGGATACAAAGCGCAGTCTTAGGCTCTCCGAGGCGAGAGAAACTTTCCCAATATTTTATTGGGTGGCGACTCCATGAAACCTCTTTGTTGCCCAACATAGACGCACTTGCGATTTATAGCAAGCTGTTGACGGACCCACAATTGCCCCGATCGCCCACGTGCGGGCGGTCGAACGGGCGGCCGCGGGGATCCGGCGCGCGTCACAGTGGCGACTCCACTGGGGACATACTCGAGACTTCGATTCGAAAGTACCTTGATTAAAAATCATAATTGAGTTTTAATTTAAAATTTTCATCTTCTTTCAAAACTGCATTGCATCTCATTAGAGCCTTAGATCTATGCTAGTTTGGTCCCTCTTTTAGCCCCAGTGCGTTCCCGAAGCGCGACCCCATTTTCACTCAATTTGGGGAAGTGTTAAGGATAATCACCAGCCCAAGCCTCGTACCATCATGGTATATCAAATGGTGACCCGATCGGTCGTTACGCTCGTGATGAGCTAGACTCGTCGGCAGGGATCATGCTTGGGTAGCCCTAAAGTAACACCACCCTTTGACCAAAGCTCATGTAATGGCAATAGATACTTCCCTTTGGTGATATGAACCGTAATACCTTGCTTGCTATATGGATCATTTTGTATTGGACAAACCCAAATAATCTGATTGGTCACCTAATCAAAGGCTTTCATGCCCCGATAGGCCCATGTCAACTTGTTCGGGCTACCTAAATACATAATGATCATAACCCATCCGCTTGCACATTAGATAAGAGATGTTACGATGCCGGTTCTTCACCGAGCACCATACGCATCCATTGGGTTCCCCGCTAACCCATGGATCAAGCCCACCTAGGAAAGAGACCGCATTACCTCTTGTGTGGGAGTAATAAGGTTGGAAGGCTTTACTTGCTTGCATGTGATTGTAAATATTGCATAGTTCACTATCATGCATTGTATATGACATTCATGCATCATCCTAACAATCTAATTTTTTCAGCCATCATAGATTCATCTAAGTGGACTAGAGGTTCCGACGGTCGGCTAGTAAGGACAAATCTGCTCTTTGAGTTACCGGAACTAGTGCCTGACTGGGATTCTGAGTCATCCTCATCAATCAGTGAATCCTCTCTTGAATCACCAATGGCAGAAGAACCTGGAGTTTTGACCACTCAAGACCTAGCTAGGAGGCTAGAGGACTTCGAACGGAGAATGCTAGACATGATGGGTGCCTTGGCTGAAAGGATTGCCCATCCACCTGCTGCCCCACAGCCGCCTGCTGCTTTACAGCCACAGGCAGTCCCTCCTCGGGGGCAAGCCGAACCACCTGCTGGTGGGGAGGCTCCCTTCGTTGGAGCTGCTGCTCGCCAACCCAACAATGAGCACAGAGCTGCCGCACCCATCGAGCCAAGAGGAGAAAGGATTCACAACCCCAACGATGATTTCCTGATGGAGGAGGAAGAAGAAGTGGTGCCGATAGTCCACCAAGCTGCAAGGCCCAGAGCACCCAGAGTAGAGGATGAAGCTTTAAGAGGTATGAGACAACAGATCGAAGCTATCACCCGCATGCTGTCAGTAGGAAAGGGGGTCAATCCAGAGGACATAGATTTGGGAGATGAAGAGCTGCTGCCCCAAAGATTCAAAATGCCCGAGCTTCCGAAGTTTGATGGCACCTCTGACCCATCCGCCCACATCAAGCAGTACACCCTGGTCATGAAAGGCACAGGGCTGAGCAAGAAGCAGAAGGTGGAATATTTTTGCCTTAGTTTGGTGGGCCCGGCAGTTGACTGGTACCACGGGTTGGATAGGAGGTCCAAGGAGGATTGGGACCTTTTGACCGAAGAATTCATGAAGCAGTACGACTGCAACACTAGGATGGAGGTCACCCTAAAAGACCTCGAGCTTCTACAGCAGAAGAATGATGAGTCATTCCATGAGTACCTTACAAGATGGAGAAACAGGGTCATGGAGATGAAGAGGAAGCCTGACACTGCAGACCAGATCAGGCTATTTATTAGAAACTCATGCCCTTACTTAAGGGACTTGCTCAGTTTTAAGGGGCTC
Organism: Excoecaria cochinchinensis; assembly: GCA_947683425.1. NCBI lineage: Eukaryota > Viridiplantae > Streptophyta > Magnoliopsida > Malpighiales > Euphorbiaceae > Excoecaria > Excoecaria cochinchinensis. The sequence continues at coordinate 2,396,135 of CANTUQ010000020.1, forward strand.
AAGAACTGGGAGTCGCTTAAGGATATTGCTATAGAAGCTGAGGCGGCTTACCTGGCAAAGAAAGCAAGCCAAAATAACTTTGCTGGGAAAGGCTATGGGAACTAGTCGGGATTCAAATCTAGAGGTGCTGGAGGCAGCAACAGCAGAAACGGTAGGACGGCAGAGGTCTCAGCTACTGGAGTTGGGCAGGGTCAAAGATACTACTCCAACTTAGGCCGCTCTCTATCCTGGGTACTGGAGAAACTAATGAAAGAAGGCAAGTTGCAACCTTTGCCACCCAGACCAGCCTTGAGTCAAGGACAGCCAAGACATAGAGGTGATCAGTACTGCGCTTACCACCAGCACACCGGCCATTTGACTGACCATTGCCGTATTCTGAGAAACAAGATCCAGGATCTCATTGACACCAATCAGATCACAGATCCTGAGAAGAGAGAAAAGAAGAAGAAGGCAGGCTACAACGCAGTTCCTCCACCACGAACATGATCGTGTCTTGCATTCCACTAGTGATATTGCTTTTAGATGCTGGAACCTATTTATTTCTGGAACCTTTTCATGTTACAATTTTCGGTTTGTAATAAAGAGAACAATTTTGCTTATTTGTATGACATTTCTATTGATTTCATTTCGCATGATCATAACACATTTACTTTGGCATTAATTCAAATAATATGGCTGCAGTTAATCTCGAAACTTTGGGAAATCCCAAAGAAAATCTTGATAGCATCTGATATAACTCCTGAAGAGAGAGAGAGTCAGAGAAAAAATGAAAATAAGAGAGAAAAACTAGTTGCAATTAGGGGACTGGATGGAAACTCACTAAGAGCACTAGAACCTTTCTGATTACCCGTCAAAGCGATCCCTGGATAAGACGGAACCTAGAAAATGATTTAGGCAACATTTTCTTCGTATAGCTCTCTAAATGACCATTTCCTACCCTTATTCTGAAATCGCTTGCTAGCCCGTTGAGCCTTTATGAAGGTATGCTGAATGCGTACCAATTTTGTTGTTACACATGTTAAAACTATCCCCTTGCCTAAAATAATTTTGGCTTCCCCTTAGAAGAGTGGCCGCTCTAAAAAGGATGGATGAACGTTTTAACAATTAACAATTTCTTTTTGGGTTATCAAAAATAGCCTTGGTAAAGATGAGTTTACACTTTGGGAAAAGGGTTTAGTCGTGCATAAAAGGCATGAGCTCCTTAAAAACAAAAAGACCTCAAAACAGTAACCAATTGACTAGTTTCAATAATTACCCTTTTATTATTATTCTGATCTTAAATGAGCTAAAATGTTATCAAATCCAAATTCAAGAGTACCTTTGTATATACAACTGAGTTGAGAATGGTTCATCCACCAGTCGAGAAAATATTGCGGCCATTTTTCTCTAGCAACCTGATCCTCCTTTGATAGCCATCTACCTAAGCCTAACATTACAACCAAAGTAAGACCTTTTGATTCTGGGTTCAGTCTTATCCAATTAGCGGAGATGACCTTCTAAAGAGGTTTGGTATGTAAGAATAGGCCTATGGTGCTTCTTGAGCTTCAAGCAGGGAGCCACGAGTGCATTCATGCATTCGAGTTAAGTCTCATCCCCAAAGTTGCATCTAGAATTCGCATTCAAAGAAAAAGATTAAGAGATGAGAGAAAATCGTCAATCATAAAACCCGAGAGGGCTGATTGATAACAGGAGTTTGATGCTTTCAAGATCTATCTCGAGATTAGCTAAAGTCTTGTATTTTTTAAAGTCAATGCCAAAATAATGATCATGCTTAATGAAATCAAATTGAAACACATGCATTTATGCAATGATGTGGTCAGAGCAGTTCACTTTGTGTGACCAAAGTCGCCTATTGTCCACCGCTCAAGCGCTTCAGCCGATTCATCCTGCTATCAGATGTGAAGAATCAAGCTCATGCAACCATATTCTAAGACTCCCGAAAGATTCTTGCCAACAACTTCAGCAACCTTAAAAAAAAAAAAACAAAAACAAAAAAAGAGAGCCGTTAGAGTGAAAACCGTAACTGGCGCTCTAAGCAAAACTAGGCAAAAGGATAGGGTGAAAACCTGAAAACAGGCAGTCTGTCCTTCAAAAAAAGAAGAAAGAGAAAAGCTGCTGGATTGGGTTGGGTCCATTCCAGGCAAAAAAAAAAAATAAGGCACAGGGTTATGTGAAAATCCACAAAGGACGCATCTCCCACTGAGAAAAGCTAGTGTGAAAATCCACAAGGGACGCACTACCTTCAATTAATGACTGCAGGTACCGGATGAGAATCTCGTAATCCCAAAGGGCATGAAAATCAAAAGCAGCTCAAAAGGCATCAATTATATCGCAAATCGCAGCTAGCCCGGCTATCATCTTCGAGTTCACATAGATGAATTTTTATCCTGCATTCCTGCATTACTCATGCATTTCACTTGCATGCTCACCATTTTTGCATAGTTTAGTTTCCTTATTTTGCAGAAAGAAAGGCTTGAGGCGGACACCGGCAAAAGCCGAGTGATGACATCGGTCAAATCATCAATCAAAGCCTCAACTCAATCATCAATCCACATACCAGCTTAATCATCAATCCAAGCACCATCCGAAGACCTCTCAGGGGGCAATCAAATCAAAGGCTTCTCAGGGAGCAGTAAATCGAAGACCTCTCAGGGGGCAATCAATCGAAGACTTCTCAGGAAGCAGCAAACCGAAGACTTCTCAGGGAGCAGAAAACCGAAGACTTCTCAGGGAGCAGCAAACCGAAGACTTCTCAGGGAGCAGAAAATCAAAGACTTCTCAGGGAGCAGAAAATCGAAGACTTCTCAGGGAGCAGCAAACCGAAGACTTCTCAGGGAGCAGAAAATCGAAGACTTCTCAGGGAGCAGAAAATCGAAGACTTCTCAGGGAGCAGCAAACCGAAGACTTCTCAGGGAGCAGAAAACCGAAGACTTCTCAGGGAGCAGCAAACCGAAGACTTCTCAGGGAGCAGAAAATCGAAGACTTCTCAGGGAGCAGCAAACCGAAGACTTCTCAGGGAGCAGCAAACCGAAGACTTCTCAGGGAGCAGAAAATCAAAGACTTCTCAGGGAGCAGAAAACCGAAGACTTCTCAGGGAGCAGCAAATCGAAGACTTCTCAGGGAGTAGAAAATCGAAGACTTCTCAGGGAGCAAAAAATCAAAGACTTCTCAGGGAGCAGAAAATCAAAGACTTCTCAGGGAGCAGCAAACCGAAGACTTCTCAGGGAGCAGAAAATCGAAGACTTCTCAGGGAGCAGAAAACCGAAGACTTCTCAGGGAGCAGAAAATCGAAGACTTCTCAGGGAGCAGAAAATCGAAGACTTCTCAGGGAGCAACAAACCGAAGACCTCTCAGGGGGCAAACGATCAATAAACCGAAGACTTCTCAGGGAGCAGCTAACTGAAGACCTCTCAGGGGGCAAACGATCGATGAAACGAAGACCTCTCAGGGGGCAATCAACCGAAGGGCTCACAGATAGCACCACAGCACTACCAAAATTCACAGCGGTTAGCACGATGGCGGCACAACCCACAAGAGGTTGGCACGACCACGGCACTACCAATTCACAGCGGTTAGCACGATGGCGGCACAACCCACAAGAGGTTAGCACGACCACGGCACTACCAATTCACATAGGTTAGCACGATGGCGGCACTACCCACAAGAGGTTAGCACGACCACGGCATCACCAGCTACAACCAAAAGACAACAACAGCTATCATCATAATTCCATCAAGCAGGAAAGACGGCCGACTCAGGTACGCGTCTCTTTCCTTTTCTTCTTTGAGTTTAGGCTCACCTAGACACTAGTGTACTAAATTCCCCTAAACTGGGGGCAACTGTAGACACCGGGTCCTGAGTCAGCCTAGATCGAAGTTACCCAATGATGATAATTGCCTTCACAGGCTTAAAAGGTTAAAAGTGATGGTTTTCTCGTCAAATTTGCATTTTAGAGTGAAAAATTAAAAAATAATAAAAAAGATTTAAAAAAATTAATTTTAAAAAATGGGGGCTTAAAATTATGATGTTTTTAGTCTATTTAAAATTTAAAAAAAAAATAGAAAAAATAAAAAAATAAAAAAAAATTTTCGGACCACGAGTGTCGGGCGCGGCAGCGCGCCTGCGCGCTGGCGCCCAGCTCGCAGGCGCCAGGCGCCCAGCACGCCGACGCCCAGGCGCCCAGCGCGCTGGGCGCGATTTGGCGACGCGCAGCGTCGCCAATGCTTCGCGTCGCTAAAGAGCGACGCGCTGCGCGCCGCACCGCGCGATTCTCGCCCGAGCTCCGCGCGGATTTCGCGCCTCGCCGCGTGAGTGCCCGTCGCTCTATAGCGACGGGCGGCGTCCCTCTGTGGCGACGGGCTTCTGCCCGTCGGTACAGGGTCTGATACCCTTTTCCTCTTTTTCAGCCTTTTTTCCGATTTTTTCACCCAAAACTCCGTTTTTTATCCCATTTTTTTGGGATTTTTGACTTCAAATTAAATTCTAAAATATTTTTTTAGGTAATTAAATAATAAAACTTGATTTTATCATTAAAAATAAAATAATTTTGGGTTAAAATAGGTTTTTTTTCCTTAATTAAATTAGGGCAACCTATTTTATCCTATAAATAGTTTATGATGAAATCAAAGGAGCTCCCCCTCCTCTCCACATTTTTTAGACCTAAAAATTCCAGATTTCTTCTTCTTCTTCCACCAAAAATTCCAGATTTTTTCCCCAACCAAAAATCAAAAAAAAAAAGAAAGAAATCAAGTGTTTCATTCTTTTTCCAACATAATTTCTTCTAAACATATTTTTTAGAGGAAGTTTTGTTGTTGGATTCAATTTTGGGACAAATAGAATAATTATTTGTTCTCAAAATTGTTTTTCTTCTTTTATTTTGGGTTCAATAAAACTTTTTTTTCATTGATTTTGTTTTGAATCTCTTTTTGATAAAAAATTGATTTTGAGACAAATAAAATAATTGTTTGTCATCAAAATCTAATTTTTATTTGATAAAACTTCGATCAATTTTTCTTTATTTTAATCAATAAAACTTTTTTTTGATCAAAATCATTTCTTTAGGCAAAGGTATCAATTCTTTGTTCTTAAAGAATTTTTGATCATTTTTATTTTTATGTTTCTTAGAATAAAATTCCAACATTTTCATAATATTTCACTCTAATATTGTGAATCATCAAACAAAGAAATCAATCATCACTTTTCCTTCATCAAATCCAATATTCTGAGGGTAAATATTCTTGGCTCCATTTCAATTTCTATTTTATTTAATTCATTCATGTATATTTTATTGTTTTTATTGATCTATTTATTGTTTTAATCTATTCAATTTGTTGTATTGATTTTATATTTGTTCCATTTAATTGTTTATACATGATATGATTTTTATTCACATAAATATTGATTGTTTATTAATTTTTAACATGTAATTAATTTATTTCACTTTAATTCATCATTATTTTTAACATGTAATTAATAAATTTATTTTAATTGATCTTTTTGCCATGAAAATGGTTTATATCATTTGTGAACATATTTAATTAATCATATTGTTTAGTTAATTGTTTTCATCATTCTTTAATTGTTTTAATCTATTATTCTTTTCTTTATCATTTTATATATTCTTTGATTCGTTTATCTTCATCATCATTGTTATCATGTTCATATTTTTACATGTATTATTTAATTAACATGTTTTATTTTATTTTCATTACATTATTTAATCATTTGTCACATATAATGCATGTTTCTCATTTTATTTTAGTTTGTTAACATTTTTTATTCCATTATCATTCTTTTCATATCATTTGTTACTCATTATTTTGTATGTTTAATTGATTTAATTGATTTAATCACTAACATTATTTTATTTGTATTTTGTTTTATGTCTAAACTCATTTTTTCGCTTGGGCGTTTTTGCGAGCACATCGGGAGGTCCAAAAAGGCTCGTTTGGTTCATATACATATTTTCATTCGGTTTGTAATATTTTATTTAATTTTGCCATTTAATTTTCTTATAAAATTATTTATTTAGGCTCGCTATAAAGAAAATCACAAAAACGTTTTCTATTAATTAACTTGACATTCTTTTTCTAAATAAAAGGGGACCAATGTCCTAGTTTTTCATACCCAAATAAATCATCACATCAAAACTTTTTCATAATAAATATGCATGCGAGGACCAACGTTCTCACTATTAATGAATAACCCGTTTTATGCATGTATTTCACTTTTGTAAATGGGAGTTGTATTCCGCTCCTAGTGTTATTGTAATTTATTTTTAAATGCTTTATTTTGGATTTTGCTTACATTTACCGCTTTTGATATGAATGATTGCGCCTTTAATTTAAATTGCATTGTGTGGAAAGTTGATGAAACAATGAATTCAAAACTTAATTATGATATTAATCAAGGTATAAATAAATGAGAAGTTCCGAACCAGCTCTGGTCTTTGGGCTCAAGAGGTTAGAGGTTATCCTCCAAGATACTTCTTGTGTCACGAGGCTTTAGCGTTAATCCTAGGCTCCTTAGGGCGAGAGGTTTACCTTCCAAGACCCCTCTGGCTGGCCCAAAATGGATACAAAGCGCAGTCTTAGGTTCTCCGAGGCGAGAGAAACTTTCCCAATATTTTATTGGGTGGCGACTCCATGAAACCTCTTTGTTGCCCAACATAGACGCACTTGCGATTTATAGCAAGCTGTTGACGGACCCACAATTGCCCCGATCGCCCACGTGCGGGCGGTCAAACGGGCGGCCGCGGGGATCCGGCGCGCGTCACAGTTCTGCAGAAATTTTCTTTTCTCTCAATAATAACAATCATAAACATACATATACAAAACTTAACAGTACACTAACATATACATCAAATACTTACACAATAATTCATTTCTTCCTTCTACTGCAGTCGTATACATGCCATACCAATCCTTCTATCCTTGTTGTCGAAATCTTCTTTCTTATCATCACTATATCTTCAGCCACATCAAAATCTATCACAACCTGCGCGTATTAACACTCTACGTGCTGAGTATTAAAATGCCCAGTGGTTGATACATATTCTAAATTTTCCATAACTAAGTTCATGCAAGCACACATAATTTTATTCATTAACATGCACATATATCTTTATATAATTTAATTACTTAACTCACGTTATTTATTCTACGCTTATTTTCATGTTTATATCCCTATAATTAATTCTGCATAAATGTCCATACAACCAATTTCATATTTATCCTTCGATAAGCATACCACATAAATCAATTATTCTTATTAGTAAATTTATCATAATTTTTCATATCAAATATCACTATACATATACATAACATTTATTTTTTACCCTTACTTATTTTCCTTGATTAAAATCCTTACTATTATTATATATTAATATCATACTATTATTTTTATTAACATATAATAATTCTAATTATTCCTTAACATTACACACACATCTATAATCATCATATCTATAATTCAATTAAATCTATTATACATTTAATAATTATTTATACAACAACATTTTATAATCCTTCATTATTTATTCACTAATTATCAATTATGCGTTTAATGCCTATATCATTGATTAATTACACTTTAATACTTTAATTAGCCACAACATTGTAAATTTACAAATAGGTCCTCATCCTTTTTCAATAATTACGATTACATCCCTTATTTTCTGTTAATTATCAAAATACCCTTATTTACACTTAATTACTCATTTATCCCTCTTTACACTTAAATTTCTATCATTACCCTTTTATAACTTACTAAATTATATTTTAATTCCTATTTTATCACTTTTACACCAAATTACCATTTAGTCCCTATATTTTCATTTCTTTACAATATTATTATTTTAATTACACTTTTTACCTAATTTACACAATTTCTAACCATTAAGTACAAAATTACCGTTTTACCCCTAAACTTTCTATTTCTTTCAATGTAGTCCCATTTTCACTTATTTTCTTATTTATCATTATTTTAATCAATTTAATTGCATATTTACTATAATTACCATAATGCCCCCTAAACTTTTATCAAATTACCATATTACTCTTCTTACTTTTATTTACAATTATGCCACCAATTAACTATATTTCTATATTTAATCACTTAACTTATAATTTATCAATTAACCCACTAACCACTCATTTTCACGAAAAATTTGTTTTGGTCCTAATCTTTTATCTTCTTTCAATTTATTCATTTCTTTAAACCTTTTTTCATAATTTCCAATCAATCTCTTTTTTTTAATCAATATTTTTATATTTGCCCCCAGTACACCCAGTAGTTAACATTAGACTGGATATATGAGACTGGGCTCTATAGCCTTAACCTACTGAAGTGGCCACTAGGGGGCCAAATTACACTTTGGTAGTGTCGGAGTGACCACTAGGGGGCCAAATTACACTCCAACGACACTACACTTTGACTTTTCACTACACTGATATTTATGAATAGACCGTCATTGGTTTATAATTGCAAGTCGCCATGACTCGCTACCGCGGCATACACTAAGATCCCTATGACTAGCCATATATATCCTGAACTAGATTTACTACCAGATCACAAGGAGAAAAGCACAATCATCATTCAATTCATTTCTATTTCATATACAAAGTACATACTTTCCACAATATTAAACAATACCATGCAGTTTCACTTTCCTTTCATTCTTTTTTCATCAATTCCATTTCAATTCACTCAGTATTCAATATAAACATCTTTCGTACCATGAATTCGCTTAAATGGACACTTTTCAATTGTTTCCATATTAAATATAATGCATTAATTTTCTTTATATATATACAAATACACACTTATAATTCCAAGTAAAGTCATACACGCTTATTTTCCATTCTTTATTCACTTTATGCTATTATACTTAACATACAAACAAATTACACATTATTTATTCCAAGATTACTATTCGGCCTAAGCACTCTTTACAAATTTCCTTTATTTTACTTTTCTTTATTCACTCATTTAGTTAGATCTCATATCATATATCACAAATATATCATGCATATGCATTAATTATTAAAGTTTAACATAGTTTACCTTAAGAATACCATTCGGCCTAAGTTATATAATCACATTAACCTTACTTTTCTTTCCTTTAATCATTCCGTTCACTAAATATCATATTAAACATTATCTAGATGTCAATTACATACCATAATAACCAAGTATACTTGAATTATTCCTAGGTGTTCAATTCGGCCCGAAAATAGTTTCTTCACCAAACCATTATTTTCTAATATTAAGCATTTTAATCATAAGTATTCACCTTCCTAAACATGACTATAGAGTTGGATTTAATTATACATGTATATTTCTCATAGTTAACACTTAGACATAAGCTAAAATCATGCTTATTCAATGGAAAAAGAGGGATATTGTATCCACTTATCTTAGATTGTTGCTTTTCATGCTTAAAGTTCCCTTTTTCCATGCCTAAATCCTTGGAAACACCTTCTTCCATAAAAATTCCTTAAGTGGCCGAATCTTCAAGGATACAAAACCATCATTTCTTTTGCTTCTAAATTCAATATAACATCATAAACATACTCTACATACCTTAAAATACCTATTGGAACCTTTAAATTAAATTATAGAACCCTAAATCACTTACCTCATTTTTGAGACATAACCTTTGTCACTTGTTTTTTTCCACTTTTAATCCACTAAATGAACTCTAATCACCACCACCAGATTCTAGAGAGGCTAAAATTTGCTTAGGAGGCTTGGCTTTGGGGAGAGTGAAGAGAGAATTGATAAAAATGGAGGAAAAATTAAGACGAACAATTATGCCTTATGGAAGAGGAGAGCTGCTAGAATTCTAGCGATTTTTCTAGAGAAATCTAATATTCCAGTTTTATATAGCCTCTCCTAATGGGCCAAATCATGGGCCAAACCAAAATCCCATTTAGGTAATTTAAGCCCATTTTCCAACCAAAAATAATTTCTCCCACTTTTCAAACTTAATTCTTCCCAAAATCAATTTTGTAATTCTTAAAATATATAATTTAGCTTTCACATAAAATTTTAGCTCAATCGAAGACCGTGTCACAGTCCGCTAATTTCTTATCAGTTCAATAAATCAATTTTCTGTCTCATCATAAAATTTATTTTTCACTACCATTTGATTCTCCATAATGTTTCAAGCAAATCTATGCTTTCAGATAATTTTTCTGTGATCCATAACTCCATTTAGAGTGTAACACCCCAAAGTGGTCCTAAAAGAATTACAGAGTTTTGATCGGAAAAGTAAGTGTTGTGTGCGAGAGTTCTGTCGCGAGCGCGATAAGTATCGCGGGCGCGACAGAACACTCCAGCGGTTTTCCAACAATAGCTGGTTGGTGTGGATGTGAGCGTTCTGTCGCGAGCGCGACAGAACCCTTTCGCGAGATGCTTGCATAAGTGAGTTTTAAGAGACCTTGAGATGGGTTTTGTGACACGTGGCGGCATAGGAGCGTGACATGTGGCATTGTAGGAGAGTGATACTTGGCAACAAGAGGGTGTGACACTTGGCAAGGGATTTGTTTTTATGCATAAAGGAGTGTGCCAAGTGTCATTGTAGGGAAGAGACACTTGGTTTGGCTTGGCTTGACTTGGTTTGGCTTGGCTTGGCTTGGCTTGGGATATGCATGAATTAAAGGAAATGGTTCGCATTTATGGCTTGTAGGTGAGCATTATGTGAGAAGGTTTGGCTTTATTTAGGTTGGATAAGAGTTGACCGGCCACTTTCCTACTCCCATTTCAATTTCTGCATTTGGCCTTATAGTTCTCCTTTTCATTTTCTTTGCTCTTAGTTGCCGTGTCCCTCCTTCTTGCCATTTTTTTGTTTTTCTTCTTCATCCATTTGCTTTGTTCTATAAGAAAACCATTTGGATTGGTCTGAAGAGTGAGTAGTTGGGCTTGATTGGGTCTCTTCAGAAGGTGAGTTTTCTTTGCTCTCCGATCTGATCTCCTTTTTCTCTTTGGTTTTGATTTAAAGTGAAAAGAGGGTTAACCTAAGTGTTTTGGTCTGGTTATGCATGAGAGCTATGGACAAGAGATTGGACAAGGAAAGGAAAGGGTGGAGCTGAATAGAGGGCTGAGTTCAAGCCACCTAAGGTAGGGATCGAGTGCGATCTCATTGTTTTTGCATGTGTTTACATGAAATATGTTTGAATAGAGACAAGTTTGAATAAAGAGATGCTTAATTAGCTCAACTGCTCTTTTAGAGTATATATGTTAGACGTTTATTTTGATTGCTTGCAGTGCTTATGTTATGTGTATATATGTTTATAAGCATGTGACTTAATCACTTGAGTGTGTGTGTCGATGATAGAGTTTGATTTTGTGAAATTCTGTTTATTGGCCATCTGACCTCGGTGAAGTGTTTTTGTTATAAGTATAGTTATAGATCTCTGAATTGAGTGATTATTATTCCAATAGAACCATGACTTCAGTATTTATAAAAGTCTCAGAAATGATCATGAGTAAATGCTTGCTCTAAGACCCTAAAAATTTGCTAAAACCATAGTGTCCCTGTTTGGGTCGGATTATTTGAACAGTATAGGTTGTATAGATTATATCTTTTGATATAGAGGTCCAAACAACCTGAAATTGTTCCATTTGAAAGCTAACATCCTAGGGAACAATTGTTATGAATACCACTTGGCCTAAAAATGAGGTCTAGAGGGTGGATTTGGCGATGCAAGTTTAGGGTAGGAAGCAGTCTCGTTAGGCACCAGGGCAAGCTTCTGTCGCGATCGCGACACGGGTCGCGACCTCTCTAAAGAACAACGCATATAAAGATTTTTCTTATTCTTTTTGAGCTCCTAGTTGCCATGGGTCAACCCCTTACCCTTCCCCTTTGCTTATTATGCATGTTTAGGGTTAGCAAATGACTATAAAGTAGTTATCAACGGGGGAATGCACATGAGTATGTTTAAGATTTGTAATTTAACTAATAAAGTAACAATGTACAATTGTATGAAGGATAGAAAATGGCATCATTGATATGGGTGAACTTGTGAGTGCATGTATATGATGATGTGATATAAGAGTTTATACATGGAATTTAAATGTTACATGCTTTTAATTGTTGAACATGATTAATAAAGACTGTAAATGAATTAAATGCCTCTGAAATTGATGAGTGCACTTGAGTTATAATCTATGCTTTGGCATTAGAGTAGCGTATAATTGAATAGTTGTTGAGCATGATTACCGTTATAGTGGATAGATAAGCATGCTTATAAAGGGCTAGAGTGCAGCTGCTAGAGTTGGCCTTAATTGTGCCCAGAGTTCGGAATACCTTTTGTATTCCATAGAGTTTGAGTTAATTCTCCACATGTAAGATACTGTAAACAGTATCCAGGGTTACCCGTATCCACCATCAAAGGAATTCAGGCTTGTCTTATTAATGTGATGTAGTGAATTTGAGATGTTTAAAGAGTAGTGTTCTGAATAAATGCTATAGTACATGAGAGTAATGTTTAAGTACATTACAGTTCTGTATACAAGTGTATGACTACATGAATATGTTGACATGAATGTGAACACATGATAGCATGTATTTGAATAAATGATATGTACAAGTTGTAGAGTACATGAATAAGTAAAAGAGTAGATGTTATATACATGTGAGTTCATAGCATTCGATAACTGAGCATGCAACCTGTATATGTATAAGAGCTATATGTATGAGCTAGCTGATTTTGTTACATGAAATGCGTGAATTATTTGTGACTTCATAAAGAAGTCCTTTGCATTATTTTCATCCCCACTAAGCGTTATCGCTTAGCACGGATGTTTATTTCCGTGTAGGTTTACAGGTTCGGACCAGTGAGCGGACATCTGCGGGTCAAGGCCACTAGGAGTTTTGTTATGATTTCTTTTTGTATAAAATAGAAATAGAGTTTTTACAATTTTGAGTAACATCATTATGTAGATAGAAAGTACAGTGTTTATATGTATATGTTAACTGTTTGGAATATGTACCGAAGATGTATATGTATAAAGCTTTTGTAATATGTACAGTTTATATATGTTATAAGAGAAGTGTGTTTTGTTTGGCCCTAAAGATAGTCTAATTATTTTATTGTTATCGTTTCCGCTAGTGTATGTATATGTATATGTATAAGTATGTGCCGCGTGACGCCCCGATATTCCTTACCGGGGGTATGGGGGTGTTACATAGAGTCTAGTCAAACTTTGGTCAAATTAGTCAAACTGGTTCGATCAGTCCGGTTCACTAGTTGAACCGATTCGGTTTGCTTTTCATTCTTGACCTTATTTTTACTCTTAATAACTCATTTGACCTTCGTTCTATCTCATTTAGGGTCCATTTTCAGTCCGGTTCAATTAAACCGGTTCGGTTCATCCATTTTTCAATGTCACCATAAAATAAATTTTTCACTACCAAACTGTTCTACATGCTATTTTGACTTCATCTATGATTTCAGATAACTTTTTAGAGGACGTTTACTATCTTTAAAGTCTCGGTCAAATTTTGGTCAAATATAGGTACTATTTGAATCGAACTAGAAGCTTTTCTTTAGTTTGACTTTCGGGAACCTATTTGAACTCATTTTCACTCCAAATTATACTGCCGAACTCCTTATAACTTGTAATTTCCAATGGTCTAATAAAATATTTTTCACTACTGGTTGTCCGGGAGGTCACCCATCAGAGGGCTTTCCTGGCCTGAGCACGTTTAATCTTTCTCCTCTACTGTCTTTTAAGGCATAGTAAATGATATTTTCACATGAAATTCACACTACCTATTCTACAGATTTCACTTATTACTACTGACTTTATATTCTGGCCATTACACTACCCCTTTTGGATTATCCCATATTGACACCAAAGTTGTGAGCACATCGGCTAACTGATTCTCATCCCTCGAAATGAAATGAAAGGTACATACTTCAAACTGACTGCTCAACATCTTCAAGTGTTTCACGTACGGCATCAATCATTCTTCTTTCACAGCCCATTCACCCCGAATCTGGTAGATTGCTAGTGATAAATCCCCAAAAATCTCTGCATTCTTTGCCCCCAAGGCTATTAAGGCTTCTAATCTAAAAGTGCAAGTTTTGTACTCAGCTTCGTTATTAGTAGCCTTGTACCTTAGTTTCTTGGCTAATGGAAGTTTTTCACCGTCTGGGGTTGTTAGAATGATTCCTACTCCTACCCCTTTGCTATTAACTGCTCCACCGAAATGCAACTGCCAACCCTACACTGCAATGGCTGAAACATCCTCGTCTGGGAAGTTAAACTCAAATAGATCTCCTTCGATGGGGTGCTCTGCCAAGAATTTTGCTACTACGCGCTCTTTTATTATTTTCCAGGTGACATATTCAACATCAAATTCTTGTAGGAGCAGTAACCATCTTCCCCAACAGCGAGGGAGCTTCCTGCAGGTACCTAAAAGGATTCTGCTTAGCGACAGTTTGTACCTTGTAAGAATGGAAGTAGTGTCTTAATTTTTTAGAGGCCCAAATCACTGTTAGGCAAATTTTTTTGACTTCAGTGTATTTGATCTCATAAGAAAGAAACTTCTTACTAAGGTAATAAGCTACAAACTCTACTCCGAATTCATCCTCCTGAGCCATCATGGCACCTACGAAACTATCCTCTATTGCTAGGTATAGGATCAAAGGCTTGACTGGTTGAGGTGGTCTCAAAACCCGGGGGTTTAACAGATATTCTTTTATAGTGTCAAAAGCATTCTGACCATAATCATTCCATATTACTGGCTAGTCTTTCCTGAGCAGTTTAAAGATCGGTTCACAAATCGAAGTGAGCTTAGCGATAAACCTGCTAATATATTGCAACTTTCTCAAGAAGCTTCTGACATCCTTTTCTTTCTGAGGCACTGGCATTTCCCTAATGGCTTTGACTCTATCCGGATCGATCTCAATCCCTTTTTGGCTAACAACATGCCCTAAAAACTTTCCCGAGGTAACTCTAAAGATGAACTTCTTAGGGTTCAACTGCAAATTACACTTGTCGATCCTTCGAGAGAATTTCTCTAAGGCCTCGAAGTGACCTTCTCTAGTGGCTGACTTGATCATCATATCATCGACATACACTTCCACCTCTTTATGGATCAGGTCATCGAGGATCCTAGTATCCATCTTTTGATAAGTTGCACCCTCGTTCTTCAAGCCAAAAGGCATTACCCTATAAGCAAATGTACCCCATTCAGTTATGAAGGTTGTTTTAATTCGATCAACTATCTTATTGAGGATCTGATTGTACCCGGCATATCCATCCACGAAGCTGTACATCATATAAATTGTTGCACGGTCCACTAGAACATCGATGTGAGGCAGAGAAAAGCATCTTTCGGACAAGCTTTGTTCAAATCCCAATAGTTAACACATACCTGTACTTTCCCATTCTTCTTAGCTACCGAGACGACATTGGCCAACTAATTCGGGTATTACACTTCAATAAGAAATATGGCCTCGATCTGTTTGTGAACTTCTTCTTTCACTTTCTTCGCCCATTTCGGCCTGAGTCTCCTGAGTTTTTTCTTAACTGGTTTATGGTCAGGATATGTTGGAATGGCATGTTCGGCGACTTCACGATCGACTCCTGGCATGTCTTCATAGGTCCAGGCAAAGACTTTTTCATATTTCTTTAAGATTCTCTCAAATTTTAATCTCTTTTCAGGAGTTATGTTAGATTCTATCAAGATTTCCTTGTGGTTTTCTAAAGTTTAGAGATTAAATGGAATGGTATCAGTTGAATCAATGTCAAATATGAATAAGTCATGATGATTATGCATAGTAAAATCATTAGAAACATCACACAAGTAAGCAACATTGTTCATCTTATTAGTAGAATTGGAAACATCATAGACATCATTAAAAAGTTCTGGAACAAAAAGGAAATCTAAATTGCTATTGTCTTCTTTCTCTGCCGACACAGATGTTGCAGCCGACAGTTGAGTATCATCTTGGGTTTTCGGAGGCTCTGCAGCCACCCCCTATGAAACTTCATCTTGCTTCTCCGCACCTACAACTTCATCTCTCACTTTCTCCTTCCCCTTCACTCGGGTGACCATCAGCCTCTCAGTGATAATCTCCTCGAGTGCATCTCAATCCCAAAAAGTCCCTTGGGTCATGATTTCTTCATCCCAAAAGCCCTCTACTGGCTTGATAAATCCAATGTACCAATTAAAAACGTCGTTGAAAACCTCGAATCCCGACATTATCTTCCCATCTATCCACTGGGGTTCAGCTTTTCCAGCATAAGCACACAACGAGGTGGCTGGAACAAAGCTCTCCTTAACGTAAGGGATCTCACAAGTTGCCTTCTTACTCATCATCATTATGCCCTTATATCTGAGGCCCTTTCAATCCTTCTGACCTCTTGTTGTACTGGCTGCTTGCAGCCCCTAGGAGTTCTTAACCAAACTAGCTCCGGGAAGGAAAGACATCTTCTTTATCATATTTACCACCTGAGGGCTCCCTGTGATGTTATCTTCCTCATTTATCACAGCCACATGAAACCCATTGAAGGGTTGCCTTGCAATCTCCAATATGGATTCCTGATTTTCCCTGGCAGCTCTAATTGTCACTACCTGCCCCTCATGTGGGATTTTTATCATCTGGTGCAAGGTAGATGGCACCCCTCCTAACTTGTGGAACCACAGCCTACCCAATAGTGCTGAAAAGTTGGTTGGAATAGGAAGGACTACAAACTTGACCTCCATCTCTATCGGCCCAGTCTTGATTATTGCTTTAAAGGGCCCTGATGCTTGCCTTTAGGAGTTGTCATAGGAGGTGATCATAAGATTTGACTTGCTTAACATGTCCTCATTCACTCCAAAAGCTAATATAGCCACTGAGGGCACACATTTATGGAGGACCTGTTGTCTACCAAAACACAGGTAGTGTGCTTTTCATTAATTTTTGCCCTTATATACAAGGGACAGTTATGGTTACGGCCTTTCACCGATAGATCAGTGTCTGAGTACACCACATTTTCTCCAGCCCCTCCCTTAATAATATCCAATAACTTTATTGGGGAAATGGTGGTTACGACTATGGACTCGCATAAGGCCTTTTCCAACTTTTGCCTATGCGATGGGGATTGCCTCAATAAATCCCAAATCAATATCTGAGCCGACGATCCTATTTAACTGCTTCATCACCTGATCTTCCTCCGGCTCCTTCTCTGTGCATACAGCCACAGGATGTTGCGGTTTCTCTACTTTTGGAACTACCCTTCCACATCGGGTCACTACTCCGATCTCTTTTCCTTCATCTTCTGAACCCCATAGGTCAGCAGATTCTTCATCATCATTTTCACTTCCACTCTCACTAGTGGACCAACAGTCAATCGTTGCCACGGGAATTCCTTTTTCACTTGCCTCTTCAAGGCAGGTGATAGCAATATTTTCTCCTCCGAACAAATATTTCAACACGTACCATTCGAGCAGACTAGACCGGATCATAAAAACTGGTGGGGGAACATTATTGTACTCGGGGGTTGCCTCTCTTTTTTGGATCAGTGATATGTTTAGAGTTAATTAGATCCTGAATGGCATACCTCAACATCTTGTAACTGTCAGTAGTATGCCCAATATGCTGATGGTAAGTGCAATACTCATCCTTCTTATGTCCCTATTGTCCTTAGCTTTAGGAAGGTCTAGGCACTAAAGGCTATAACTTTCCTTCCTTCATCAGCCTTTTTAACACCCAGGAGAGAGACCTCCCTAGGTTTGAAAAATGCCTTTGATTAGCTCTTGTGGCTGAGACCTCGGCTGTCTTGCCTATCCTACTACCACTGCTAGAGCTAGCTAGTCTATAGCTATATCCTTTAAAGACTCCCAGTCCTTCAATACCTTCATCTTTAACCCATCTTTCAGACATGGGCTAGCATTCCTGATAAAAAGCCAAATCTGATATGGAGTGTCCGGCTTTCTTTTTATCTCCATTACATGGTTTCTCCATCGGGTCAAATATTCAAGGAATGACTCCCCTGATTTTTGCTGTAGCACTAAATCTTTCATAGTTACCTCCATCCTCGTGCTACAGTCGTACTACCTGAGGAACTCTTCTGTCAGTAGATCCAAGTCTTCCTTCATTCTCATATCCAGTCCATGATACCAGTCTACCATGGGACCTGTTAAGCTCAAGCAGCAATACTCTATTTTTGCCTTTTTGTTAAAATGATACCCTTCATTACCAGTGAGTACTGCTTAATGTGTGTGGTGGATCCCAATGTACCATTAAACTTCTGAACATCAGGCATTTTAAAATTCTAAGGGATTAGTCCTCCCCCTCTAGCTCCTTATCTTCGGGGTTCATCCCCTTTCCCATTGTCAGTATTCGAGACATTACCTCTAACTTCTCTTCCATCTTTTTCCATATAACCTCCTCTGTCTGAGGTGCCTTTCCTTTTACCACTGCGGGTTCTTCATACTCCTCCTCTACATAATCATCTTCCAGTCTGTGGGCTCTACCTCTTCTCTAGCCTGAGGATGTAGTAGCCCTGAGATCTAGTGGTGGACGTACCTTCTCAGGGGGGTCTTCTCTAACTGCCTCCCGTTCATTTTGTCCTACAGGGGGAGCAACTAGGTTTGGCCCAGTAAGGGGTGCCATGGCTGCTGTTAGATTCCCCATCATGGCCATCATCCGGTTCTTAAACTCCTCTAGCCTTTTACCTACTTTCTCGGTAATCATAGCGTGAGTGGCATCTGCTTCTCTTGGTGGGTCGGCCATATTGCTTTCTATTGAGAATTAGGAGGAGGTAGCTTCGCTGCTTTCTAAGAGTGACTCCGAGTATTCTACTCTTTCTGGCAATTCAAAGAATGGGTTTCTCACCAATCATCCACCAGGACCTATGGACCACCTGGATGGATCTATAATGGCTGCAAAACATAGTCTATTTGAATAATGCATGAATGACATATGATGCATGGTCGTGATTTATGCAGCATCCAACCATATGCAAATAAGTAGATCCTTTCGACCTTATTACTCCCATACACGAGGTCATATTGTCTCTTTCCTAGGTGGGCTTAATCCATGGATTAACGGGAAACCCAATGGACGCGTATGGTGTGCGGTGAAAAATCGATAACATAACATCTCTTAATTTAAAATGCATACACATGGCTCTTTGATCATCGTGTATTTAGGCAGTCCAAATAAATCGACATGGGCCTATCGGGACATCAAAAGCCTTTGATTATGTGACCATTCAACTTATCTAAGTTTGTTCAATACACAGTGATCCATACAGCAAGCATGGTATTATGGTTCATACCACCTAGGGGAAGTATTTACTTTCATTAAATGGGATTTAGTCAGGGTAATGATGCTTTAGGTCTACCCAAGCATGATCCCTGCCAACAGGTCTAGCTTAACGTGAGCATAGCGACCAGCTAAGTCATCATTTGATATACCAAATGGTACTATAATTGGGCTGGTGATTATTCCTAATACTTCCCCACATTAAGTGAATGTAGGGTCGTTGTGACACGCCCGAACCCCACTCGCGATCCGGATGGCCCTCGGAAATCCGCTTTTAGGACCCGAGACCGGATGGAGGTTCATTAAAACTCGTGAAAGCTGATCGCTTCGCAATGGACAAAAATATATCCAAACCCATTGTTGGCAATCAACTTACGAGAGCGTCTATTGGGTTATCATAAGGCAGGATCACGGAGTCGCCACCCGATAGAACATCGGGAAATAAATCTAACCTTATGAGGCCCAAAACCAGAGAGGGTTCGGGACCTCACTCTTATTCATACCTTTGGTTAATATTATGTAAAAGGGTTTTTGGGATCAATTATTTTATCTCTCTTCTCACACGAGTTATGCCATAAATTAAAGCTCATTCAAACAAGTAAAAAATAATAAAATAACAAATAAAGCGATAAATAAAATATATTTACAGTTATCCAGAAATAAATATAAAATCATAAAAGGAAGATATAATAATAAGAATACATACATAAACCGGGCTATTTATTTAGGTGGAAACATTGGTTCCCAACTACTTGTTTTATAAAAAGTATAAAATTCTTGAATCAATTTAAATCTTTTGGTTTTGGAATGAAAATGTGGACATTGGTCCAGTTTTATTGACAAATTTCATTTTGTAGAAAACATTTGTGTGGTGATTTTTTTTAATGCGGTCGAAAAATCATTTGTTATTATAGACCACAAGCGAATAAAATAAAACAAAATAATAATTACATATTTCATAATAATAAATAAATCCTAATCTACTCACCTCGACCGTGCTCCTTGGACGAGCCATGTGTCGCTCATGGTTACAATCATGACATAAAATTAATATTGGTTAATAATGAATAAATAAATAATTGAATAAATAAATAAACAAATAAATAATTGAATAAAGCAAATTGAGAAAAATAATTAAAGTTAATAATGGATTAAATTAAATTAAATGATAAATAAATGAATAAATAGATAAATAATTGAATGAAATAAATTGAGAGAATTAATGAATGTAAAACACAATGGCAATTATAATAATCAAATGCAATAAAAATGATAATGTTAATAATAATACCGTAAGAGGAGGATGATGATTAAATAAACAAAAAATGATAATAATAATAATAATAATAATAATAATAATAATAATAATAATAAAAACAATAATAACAATAGTAACAAAATAATATATAATAATATTAATATTAATAGTAATAATAAAAGATAATAATATTAATGATAATAATAATAGCAATAATGCAAAGTAATAATAATAACATGAATAAAAATGGTAATGATGATGATAACAGTAATAATAATATTAAAATAATAACAACAAGACACAGCGATAATTAATAATAACTAAATATACCCAATAATAATATTGATAATAATAATAATAAATAATGTAAAATAATTAATTAATTAATTAATAATAATAATAATACTAAAGAAAGAATCACACTAATAATAAATTAATAAATAATAATAATAACACTACTAACAATACTATAACCTCAATAATAATAATAATAACAAAGAATCACAAAATACAATAACCAATAACAAATAAATACAATAATGAATATAATAATAAATAAATAATATTAATAACAATAAAATCAATATAACTCAATAATACTAATAATAGATAAAAGAAATAATAATAACAATAATAATGTAATAATAATAATAATAATAATAATAATAATAATAATAAACAGAAAATAAATAAATGTATAATAATAATAATTATAATAATAATAATAACAACATAATAACACTAATAATAATAATAATAATAATAAACATATAATAATAATAATAATTAAAAAAAACAGAATGTTAAATAATTACAAATAATAATAATAATAATAATAATAATAACAGAATATTATTAATAATGAATAAATAATAATAATAATAATACAGAAATTAATAATAATAATAAAAATAATAATAATAACAGAAATTAATTAAATATATATATATATATATATATATATATATATATATATAATAACAGAATATTAATAATAATGAATAAATAATAATAATAATAATAATAACAGAAATTAATTAAATAATAATAATAATAATAATAATAATAATAATAATAATAATAATAATAATAATAATAATAGGGACTTACCTCGCCGGAGCCGCCGTCGGAGGGGGGTGGTCGACACCACCGTCGCCGGAAGTCTGACGGCAGTGGTCACTCGCCGGAAGGTCACCGGAGTAAGCCGAAAAACGCGCCGCCTCGTCTCGGGTTCTTCTCTCTCACGCGCCGTCGGCCGGAGTCCGATGGAGGAACGGCCGCCGTCGTCTGAAGCGTCTGGATGTGGGGAGTGCGCCGGTGTGGCGCATGCGGCGATCGGCGGCCACGGCTGGCCGACGGAGGCAACGCCTCCTCCTCCCCTTCTTTTTTCTTTTCCTTCTTCTCTCCGGCGTACCTGGTCTGTGCTCCGTTTGGCCACCCCTGGCTGTCCCTCTCTTCTTATTTCCTATTTCTATTCTTTGATTTTCCTTTTATTTTCTTTGCCTTGATCTCTTTCTATTTTATTTTGCCTTGCTTTCTGGATTTTCTTGCTCTCTATTTGTTTCTTTCCCTTTTCTTTTGCTCTAATTTTCTTTGTTCTTGGTACATGTTTTTCTGGGTCTCGGCTTCCCTATGCTCTCTTTCTTTTCTTTCTCTTTTTTTCTTTTCTTTTTTTTTGCTCTTCTCTCTTTGATCTGCCGAGCCCCTTCTCTCTCTTTCTTTATTTTTTTTCTTTCAATTTTTTTTGTCCAGCCGAGAGAGCCCCCCTGCTCTTTGCTCATTCTTTTCCCTTTATACCCTAAAATTAGGGCTAATGGGCACAATGGTCATTTCCTCCACTCAATTATTTCCCTCCTTTTCCTTAAATTAATTTAACTTAATTCAAATAACACACACATTAATTAATTAAACATACATATTAATTAAACTCTCTATTAATTAAACATTACACTAATTAATCCATTTAAATTATCATACATATATATATTTTATCTAATTAATTACACACTTCAACTTTAATTTTACATGCATTTTAATTAACACAATAATATTAACCACTTAATTAACTAACAAGATCAACTAACTAATTACCTAATTTCACACACACATATTTATATATATTTTTTTTTATATTTTTTATATTTTTTATTTTTTATTTATACATTTTTTTTTATTTATTTTTTTTTCGGAGGGGATAATCAAGGATCAAAAATCACCATTTTCGTTTTATGCCGGACTCGGAACCCGGTGTCTACAGTTGCCCCCAATTTTGGAGAAGCTAGTGCATAGACACCTAGGTGAGCCAAAATTCAAAGAGAAAGAGAGAAGGGATTACATACCTGTGGCGGAGACCCTGCCTTCTTGCCGGGAGTTGGATAAAGAGATGCCTCCTCAGAGGGCTTCAGGATTTACCTCCTCAGAGGGTTTCGGGATTTGCCTCCTCAGAGGGTTTTGAGATTTTGCCTCCTCAGAGGACTTTGAGATTTTGCCTCCTCAGAGGACTTTAAGATTTTGCGTCCTCAGAGGACTTTCGACAATTTGCCTCCTCAGAGGACTTCGAGAATTTACCTCATCAGAGGACTTCAAGATTTTGAGATATTGCCTTTTGAACGAGGACTTAAAACGTAATACTTCGAAAAGACTGAGAATGCCTTTAAAGAAGGACTTAAGGATAATGCTCCGAAGAGACTGATAATGCCTTTAAAGAAGGACTTACAGATAATGCTCCGAAGAGACTGAGAATGCCTTTAAAGAAGGACTTACAGATAATGCTCCGAAGAGACTGAGAATGCCTTTAAAGAAGGACTTAAGGATAATGCCTTTAACGAAGGACTTAAGGCTAATGCTCCGAAGAGACTGAGAATGCCTTTAACGAAGGACTTACGGATAATGCTCCGAAGAGACTGAGAATGCCTTTAAAGAAGGACTTACAGATAATGCTGAATGCCTTTAAAGAAGGACTTAAGGATAATGCCTTTAACGAAGGACTTAAGGATAATGCTCCGAAGAGACTGAGAATGCCTTTAATGAAGGACTTACGGATAATGCTCCGAAGAGACTGAGAATGCCTTTAAAGAAGGACTTACAGATAATGCTGAATGCCTTTAAAGAAGGACTTACAGATAATGCTCCGAAGAGGCTGGGAATGCCTTTAAAGAAGGACTTACAGATAATGCTGAATGCCTTTAAAGAAGGACTTACAGATAATGCTCCAAAGAGGCTGGGAATGCCTTTAAAGAAGGACTTACAGATAATGCTGAATGCCTTTAAAGAAGGACTTACAGATAATGCTCCAAAGAGGCTGGGAATGCCTTTAAAGAAGGACTTACAGATAATGCTCCGAAGAGACTGAGAATGCCTTTAAAGAAGGACTTAAGGATAATGCCTTTAACAAAGGACTTAAGGATAATGAATTTGCCTTTAAAGAAGGACTTAAGGATAATGCTCCGAAGAGACTGAGAATGCCTTTAAAGAAAGACTTAAGGATAATGAATTTGCCTTTAAAGAAGGACTTAGGGATAATGAATTTGCCTTTAAAGAAGGACTTAAGGATAATGCTCCGAAGAGACTGAGAATGCCTTTAAAGAAGGACTTAAGGATAATGAATTTGCCTTTAAAGAAGGACTTAGGGATAATGAATTTGCCTTTAAAGAAGGACTTAAGGATAATGCTCCGAAGAGACTGAGAATGCCTTTAAAGAAGGACTTAAGGATAATGAATTTGCCTTTAAAGAAGGACTTAGGGATAATGAATTTGCCTTTAAAGAAGGACTTAAGGATAATGCTCCGAAGAGACTGAGAATGCCTTTAAAGAATGACTTAAGGATAATTTTTGAGGAGACTGGGGTGCCTGTGAGATGAGCATGCTTTGGCTACAATCTCGATTTGGTGAAGTGCGGCATTCTCTGGCCACAGCTTCGATTGGTGAGATGCAGCATGCTTTGGCTACAAGCTCGATTTGGTGAAGTGCGGCATTCTCTGGCCACAGCTTCGATTGGAGAGATGCAGCATGCTTTGGCTACAAGCTCGATTTGGTGAGGTGCGGCATTCTCTGGCCACAGCTTCGATTGGTGAGATGCAGCATGCTTTGGCTACAAGCTCGATTTGGTGAAGTGCGGCATTCTCTGGCCACAGCTTCGATTGGAGAGATGCAACATGCTTTGGCTACAAGCTCGATTTGGTGAAGTGCGGCATTCTCTGGCCACAGCTTCGATTGGAGAGATGCAGCATGCTTTGGCTACAAGCTCGATTTGGTGAAGTGCGGCACCCTATGACCACAGCTTCGATTGGTGAGATGCAGCATGCTTTGGCTACAATCTCGATCTATGAGATGCAGTGTTCTCCAACTACAGTCCAGGTTGCGATCTGCTCTATCGCTGATGTTTTTCTTGAACTTTCTTTTTTTTCTGCAAAAAAAAAAAGAAAACGCAAATTTGTAGGGTAAATTATAAAAGAAACACGTACCTGTAACGGCACCTGCCTGTTGGGGTCATTGTCAGTTGACGCTCACTGGGAGACTTTGATGCTTACTGGGAGGTTTTGATCGAGAGGCTTTGATGCTCACTGGGAGACTTTTGATCGAGAGGCTTTGATGCTCACTGGGAGACTTTTGATCGAGAGGCTTTGATGCTCACTAATTGCCCCCCGGCACCGCGTTGATAGGCTTGCTTTTCTAGGTAGTGTCTGACAACGTTGAGCTGGAACCATCATTTGGATCACCTGCTTGCCCCCGGTATGGCATGCATGAATAGGCTTGCTTTCCTGCTCAGAGGACTTTGAGATCTTTGCTTCGAGGACTTTGAGATTGTGCCTTCTCAAAGGACTTTTAGATTTTGTCTCGCCCCCTCGGAGGACTTAAAAATCTTGCCCACTCAGGGGACTTTGAGAGGAGTGTCGAGCACCATGTATGCATGGGATATGTGAAAGGATATGCATTTATGAAATGATATGCAAAGGACTATGATCCTGAAATACATATATGTCGATGGCTTGCATTCATGTGGAAGATCATGGAATCGTCATTCTAACATGTTTTCAGATGATCATAAAAGGGAAAAACATGCAAAGGTTCAACATGAGAAATATATACAAAGGGATTATGTATGCAACATATATGCAAATGTTCATGCATGTGACAAGGATAAAGAGTCGCTCATAGGCATAGATGAAAAGAATCATATGCAAAGATAGGTGGGATATGTTATATACATGAAAGCTATGTAGGGAATTGGGTGTGTGCGATGTGTGCACATACAACTATGTGTATGAAACATATGTAGAAAAAATCATATATATGTGTATTGAATGCATGCGAAAAATGTGGATGCAAGATGCTGGCAAAGGATATGCCCATAAAGAACCACATGCGTCAAAAGCACTTATGAAATGTATTCGCTAAAGCTCTTATGCCAAAAGACATGCACCAAGAATTGTACATGTAAAACTATTTATTGAGAATATTTGCTACAATTATGTGTAAAAAACATTTGCAAAAAGCATATGTACAAAGAATATGGCTGAGAGTGTACGCAAAGTATCATTTTCATGGGTAGTGATAAGAAATACCCCAAGATTGTAAAATGAGTGCAACCTATCAGGTACCTCAAACTCAAGTTTCTAACTGCCTTTGAGCATACTGAATGAACCACATTCTCAACTGATTCAATCTTAGCAAAAGAATTCGGGAGTCATTCCCAATGAAGTGTAAGAAAGTAAACACGTAAGTATCGATGTTTACTAAATCAGCATGTGAATACGAGACATACCATGCGATCTCTGTGTGTATGTGCAAAGGCCAAAACAGAATTTTTCATTTTTTTTAAAAGCAAATTCTAGATGCAATATCGAGGACAAGACTCAATTCGAATGCAAATGCACTCGTGGCTTCCCGCTTGAAGCTCAAGAGACACCATACACCTCTTCCTACGTACCAAACCTTACTAGAAGGTCATCTCCGCTAGTTAGATAAGGCCAAACCAAGAATCAATAGGTCTTACTTTGGTTGTAACGTTAGGCTTAGGTAATTGGCTATCAAAGGAGGATCAGGTCGCTAGAGAAAAACGGCCGCAACGTTCATTTGGATGATGGAATCATTTTCGGACTAATTGTATACTGTCCAGATACTCTTGAATTTGGATTCGATAATGCTCTAAATCATCAAGCTCAGCATAAAAATTTAGTTAAAAAGATAACCACCGAACTCGTCAAGGGGTACTATCTTGGACCCTACCATATTTCTTCTTTTTTTTTCTTTTTTCTTCTTTGCTTTCTTTTTTTTTCGTTTTCGCAAGCTCATGTCTCTAACTACACAAAAAGTTTATCGATGATTCAAACCCCTTTCCAGAAGTGTAGACCAAAAATTATCGATGATTGAAAATTTCGTTTCCCAAGGGGTAAACCCATTCTTGTCAGGGTGATTATTGATAGCTCAAAAAAATTGTCAATGATCAAAATTCCCTTCTCGACGTGCAGACCCATTCTTATCAGGGTGATTTCAACCCACAAAATTATTGATGATTGAGATTCTCTTCTCGAAATGTAGACCCATTTTCATCGGGGCAATTTTTGATAGCTCAAGAGAATATCGTAGTGTGCATCCATCTTTACTAGAGCGGCCATTCTTCTAAAGGGGAAGCCAAAATCATTTTAGGCGAAAGGTAGTTTTAATGTGTGTAATAACAAAACTGGCACGCATTTAGCATACCAAAATAAAGGCTCAAGGGGTTAT
Source organism: Excoecaria cochinchinensis (assembly GCA_947683425.1). NCBI lineage: Eukaryota > Viridiplantae > Streptophyta > Magnoliopsida > Malpighiales > Euphorbiaceae > Excoecaria > Excoecaria cochinchinensis. Next base: position 2,423,390 of record CANTUQ010000020.1, read on the forward strand.
CAAGCGATTGTAAAATAAGGGTAGGAAATGGTCATTTAGAGAGCTATACAAAGAAAAGGTGCCTAAATCATTTTCTAGATTCAGCCTTATCCAGGATTCGCTTTGACGGGTAATCGGAAAGGTTCTAGTGTTCTTAGTGAGTTTTCATCCAATCCCCTAATTGCAACTAGTTTTTTTTTCAGTTTATTTTTAAAACGGGCCAAAAGTGCTCGAAATTTAGACATTATGTGGTATAGTCAAATATTTTCATGTGATCTAGCTCTTAAAGACCAAACATATGTACTCCTTACTTAATTCAAAGAGGAATGAAACTCATATTTCTAGAGTTAAGATCAAATCCATTCATAATTGAGAACTACTTAGGCGGAGTCAAACCTTGAATCAGAGGTACCTTAATGAGGTGCAAACATGTCAGCGTTTTAGGATACAGCTTAACACAAAAATATTTTTATTTTATCAAAAATGTAAATGTACAAAAATCGTTTAAGCAAATAGAGAATTTTTCTTTCTTTTTTTTTTAAAAAAATATGCACAAACTATGCGTTAAGAATCATGTATATGGAATGGCATATGCAATAGCATCATGTATATTAGCAATGCATGTAAGGAACGGTATGTGCAAAACATGTGTAAAAACACTTGTATAAAAATGCGTACATAAGATATGTGCAAATGTGTGTGCGTGTAAAACACCTACGAAAAAATATGAGTGTGTAAACACAGCATAATAAATGACGTGCATATAAGTTTGCAGTGTACATGTAAGCAGTATACAATGAAGGTAAAGGTGCAAGATATGACACAACATGAGAATGAATGTTCATAATACAGAGTGTATGTGCATATGGTGTGGTTTATACATGATAGAGATATGTATGTAAGATGAAGATGTGATGTAGGATGAAGATGATCTGGCACGAAAATGTGCGCCAATGAGTTGCAAGGAGTGGCAGAACTCACATATATAGAAGTGCAAAACATATACAAATAATGCACATGAGATGGGACACAACATGAGAAGGATTGTGTACAGTGAGTTTCTATGGTGTGCGATACAAGATATGGGATGAAAGTGGTCGCAAGAAACAAATAGCGTTCACAAAGTATGCGTATTTACATGGTATGAGCATGCAAGACATGCATTGATATATACAATGACTAACATGCGTGATAAAAAAAAATTATATGTACATTCGATGATGTATGCTGTATATACAGGTAATGGTGCATGATGTATGTTATGGATGTCATAATGTTAGTGTGAGTTGTGACAGGCACTGCTATGTATGTATATGCGAGATAAAAACATGTTACATTCATATTCACAAATCATGATACAAGCAATTTTATATACAGAGTGCACATGTTCTATTATTGTATGGAAAGAATTATTATACATGAGACATGTGAAGAAATTATACACAGAGTAATAGGTACATAGTAATAGGTACATGTAATGATTTTATGCACAGAAAATGATGTATACATAAGGAGGAGATACAAAAAATTTATTTGTGTATGAATGATACATTGAAATTCGTGAAAAACTATGCATACGATTATATGTACATGTAATAATTTTATGCACAGGAAAAGATGTATATATATGGGAAATGATAAGAAAGTTATGTGTATGAATGACATGAATATACAATACATCAATAATAACCACATGCAAGCAGTAAATCCTTCCAACCTTATTGCCCCCACACACGAGGTCAATTGGTTTCTTCCTAGGTGGGCTTAATCCGTGGGTCAACGGGGGACCCAAGGAGCGTGTTAGAGCATGACGTCCCTCAAGATGCGCACAAGTACGATTTTCGGCCATTGTATATTTGGACACTTCAACCAAATTAAGGTGAGGTTATCGAAGCTTTAAAGCTTTTCATAGAAGACCACTTAATTTGTTTGATGTTGTTTAATACACGATGACCCACGTAGCAAGCACTGTATTAAGGTACATACCACCTAGGGGAAGTATCTATTGCCATTATATGAGCTTTGGTCAAGGTGGTGTTGCTTTAAGGCTACCCAAGCATGGTCCCTGCACGACGGGTCTATCTCATCACGAGCATAACGACCGATCGGGTCACCATTTGATATACCATTGAGGTACGAGGCTTGGGCTGGTGATTATCCTTAACACTTCCCCAAATTGAGTGAAAATGAGGTCGTGCTTCAGGAACGCACCGGGGCTGATAGAGGGACCAAATTAACATAATTCTAAGGCTCTAGCATGATGCAATGCAATTTTTCGAAAAGAGATAAAATATCTTGATCCTAAACCCATTTACATTAGATTAATCAAAGGTACTTTCGGAGCAAAATCTCATGATATCCCCAGTGGAGTCGCCACTGTGACGCGCCCGAACCCCACTCGCGATCCGGATGGCCCTCGGAAATCCGCTTTTAGGACCCGAGACCGGATGGAGGTTCATTAGAACTCGTGAAAACTGATCGCTTCGCAATGGACAAAAATATATCCAAACCCATTGTTGGCAATCAACTTACGAGAGCGTCTATTGGGTTATCATAAGGCAGGATCACGGAGTCGCCACCCGATAGAACATCGGGAAATAAATCTAACCTTATGAGGCCTAAAACCAGAGATGGTTCGGGACCTCACTCTTATTCATACCTTTGGTTAATATTATGTAAAAGGGTTTTTGGGATCAATTATTTTATCTCTCTTCTCACACGAGTTATGCCATAAATTAAAGCGCATTCAAACAAGTAAAAAATAATAAAATAACAAATAAAGCGATAAATAAAATATATTTACAGTTATCCAGAAATAAATATAAAATCATAAAAGGAAGATATAATAATAAGAATACATACATAAACCGGGCTATTTATTTAGGTGGAAACATTGGTTCCCAACTACTTGTTTTATAAAAAGTATAAAATTCTTGAATCAATTTAAATCTTTTGGTTTTGGAATGAAAATGTGGACATTGGTCCAGTTTTATTGACAAATTTCATTTTGTAGAAAATATTTGTGTGGTGATTCTTTTTAATGCGGTCGAAAAATCATTTGTTATTACAGACCACAAGCGAATAAAATAAAACAAAATAATAATTACATATTTCATAATAATAAATAAATCCTAATCTACTCACCTCGACCGTGCTCTTTGGACGAGCCATGTGCCGCTCGTGGTTACAATCATGACATAAAATTAATATTGGTTAATAATGAATAAATAAATAATTGAATAAATAAATAAACAAATAAATAATTGAATAAAGCAAATTGAGAAAATAATTAAATTTAATAATGGATTAAATTAAATTAAATGATAAATAAATGAATAAATAGATAAATAATTGAATGAAATAAATTGAGAGAATTAATGAATGTAAAACACAATGGCAATTATAATAATCAAATGCAATAAAAATGATAATGTTAATAATAATACCGTAAGAGGAGGATGATGATTAAATAAACAAAAAATGATAATAATAATAATAATAATAATAATAATAATAATAATAATAATAATAAAACAATAATAACAATAGTAACAAAATAATATATAATAATATTAATATTAATAGTAATAATAAAAGATAATAATATTAATGATAATAATAATAGCAATAATGCAAAGTAATAATAATAACATGAATAAAAATGGTAATGATGATGATAACTATGCCTGTCAAATTTTACCCAAACCCAAAAAGCCCGCCCAACCCGCCCAGCAAAAATTGACTTAAACCCAACCCAATTACAATTCAACCCATCTGGACCCGCCCAAAAACAACCCACAAAAAACCTGACCCGTTCGGGTCTCCCATCAATGCCCAACGGGCCTCAGAATTTGTCCAAAATTACTCTTTTCTGGTTCTTCCCAAACCTCCTATCGATCTCTCTCCATCCAGTCCTCCCTGCCCCTTTCCACCCTCGTTGCCTCAAGAACTCCAACTGCACCGCGACAGAGCTAGCAGTTGCCGGTGGTTTCTTAGATACTCAGACTGACAGCAAGTAGGAGACGGAAATGTTTTGCGATTTCTGGATTCTATAGATAGCTATTTGGTTCTTCTCGATTCTTTATCTTCTACACTTCGCCAGGTAAAACTCGAAAACCATTGATTTATTTCTCCTTCGTTTTACAAAATAAATAAATAAAATGTTTCTCGGTTAGAATTGATACGCGTTTCAGTGATAAACTTGAATTTTTTTGATGTTTGTTTGGTTAATCCAACTACAGGGATGGCTGGAACTGGCTAGTGCTCGACATTCTATGGGGGCTTTCCGCCTCAATGGTGCTTTATTGGACCTTAAGTTCCATTCTGCTTCTACTTCAGTGCAAGTGACAGAAGATCATGGTAATTTCCCCAGCCTGTGAGGTTACTGAAATGGTTTAATCGAAAAGAAAAAAAATCCCGATTTCCACTAAATTGGTAGAAATTGAAATTTTTAATTTCCCCTTCTATTGAGTAATTTCCTTTCTCCATTTATTTACAAACAAGAGAAAAGTAATGAAATTTCCATCAAATTATCCCCAAAACGAACAAGCTCTTATTTTTTGGTTTTGGATATACAGATTGATGAATGCAATGTGGTTTGATCTGCTTTGATTTGTAGTAGATTCCATGGATAAGCAACCACATTTTGTATTGCGTAAATGGGGCTCCTTAAATAATGGTAATTGTAGTCCTGGGGATCAAGCAACCACATTTTGATCTGCTTTGATTTGTAGTAGGTTCTATTGCCTATTTTTGCTGATATGTTAGTTCAGATTATATTTCAAAGGGATCTGTTATATTAACTTTTCTGGGGCTCATTTATTTGGATATTTAAATAGTTTGATGATGTTTTGATATATATTTTGTTAATATGTACCAAATTCTTCATTTCTTAGTTAAAAACATTCTGACTCCAGCAAAAATGGCAGGAAAGGTTCTGTTTCTTCTGAACACATTGCTGAGGCTGGTTAAAGAGTCGAATTATTTAGAAAATTCTGTCATTGTGGTGGGTTGATAGGGTTTCTTCTTATAATGTTTTTCACTCGAGCTGCTTGTAATGTGTAAGCAATGGGGCTTGATGTGGTCATTTTACTACTGACAGAAATTTGGTGAAGCTAGAAAAGGTGCTGGTAGGTTGTGTTCATTCCTAAGGATGTGATTTTGAATTGTAGCTTATCAGCAATCCATATTCTTAGTTGGATGCAATTCTTTATTGCTAGATACTTAACAGGGTTAAAAAGAATCCTTGTTATTGCTATATGAGCATCATTTTGTTGTTTCTTAGCCACAACTTTTTTGGAACTCAGAAGCCTTTGTGATTAAATGGCACAATATAGTACTGCTATTTAATACCTGTCTGATTGCTTAGCTTGTATCACGAAGGACTTATTGGGATTCTAAAGTTCCTGTTTCTATAGTTATTACTTTAGTGTAAGGCATGTGAGTATAGTACATCTAATGTTTATATTTATGCACATACAGTTCCTCCATTTGCATTTTTTCACTCATTGAACTCAAAGAAATTGGAAGGGTTGCTAACAAATTGTGCTCTCTCTCTTTTTAAATTTTCAAAATGCAAGTAAATTAAGCAGTAAGGGGCAATATTTTTAATTTTTCATTAAAAATGGATTAAATGGCTCAAATCACATTTCGGTTCGTCTGGACCTCAAGCAGCCCATTTGGGCCACCCAATCCATTTGCGCCAAATTATTTACATTAGTCAATTTAATATCATTTTATTATAAGGTAAATGATTTTTCATTAAAAATTGATTAAATGGGTCAAATCACATTTCGACCCGTTTGGGCCTCAAGCAGCCCGTTTGGGCCACTCAATCCATTTGGGCCAAATTATTTTACATTAGTCACTTTAATATCATTTTATTATATCGGAAATGATTTTTCATTAAAAATTGATTAAATGGGTCAAATCACATTTCGGCCCATTTGGGCCACTCAATTCATTTGAACCAAATTATTTTAAATTAATCACTTTAATATCCCTTTATTATATAGAAAATTATTTTTTATTAAAAATGGATTAAAAATATCAAATTACATCTCGGCCCGTTTGGGTCTCAAGCGGCCCATTTGGGCCACTCAATCCGTTTGGACCAAAATCAGTCCGTTTAGATCACCCGACTCATTTGCGTATTATTATAAATTTTTTGTATATTTAAAGAGTTTTTAGCCCATGGGTTGACCCAACCCGCCCAACCCATTTGGATATTTGGCCCATTTGTGACCCATGCTTTTTGGCCCATTTGTAACCCGCCCATTAATGACCCAACCCAAACCCGCCCAACTTGCCACCTCTAATGATAACAGTAATAATAATATTAAAATAATAACAACAAGACACAACGATAATTAATAATAACTAAATATACCCAATAATAATAATGATAATAATAATAATAAATAATGTAAAATAATTAATTAATTAATTAATAATAATACTAAAGATAGAATCACACTAATAATAAATTAATAAATAATAATAATAACACTACTAACAATACTATAACCTCAATAATAATAATAATAACAAAGAATCACAAAATACAATAACCAATAACAAATAAATACAATAATGAATATAATAATAAATAAATAATATTAATAACAATAAAATCAATATAACTCAATAATACTAATAATAGATAAAAGAAATAATAATAACAATAATAATGTAATAATAATAATAATAATAATAATAATAATAATAAACAGAAAATAAATAAATGTATAATAATAATTATTATAATAATAATAATAATAACATAATAACACTAATAATAATAATAATAATAATAAACATATAATAATAATAATAATTAAAAAAATAGAATGTTAAATAATTACAAATAATAATAATAATAATAATAATAATAATAATAACAGAATATTATTAATAATGAATAAATAATAATAATAATAATAATAATAATAATAATAATAATAATAATAATACAGAAATTAATAATAATAATAAAAATAATAATAATAACATAAATTAATTAAATATATAATAATAATAATAATAATAATAATAATAACAGAATATTAATAATAATGAATAAATAATAATAATAATAATAATAATAATAACAGAAATTAATTAAATATAATAATAATAATAATAATAATAATAATAATAATAGGGACTTACCTCGCCGGAGCCGCCGTCGGAGGGGGGTGGTCGACACCACCGTCGCCGGAAGGTAGATCGGACCGCCGGAAGTCTGACGGCAGTGGTCACTCGCCGGAAGGTCACCGGAGTAAGCCGAAAACGCGCCGCCTCGTCTCGGGTTCTTCTCTCTCACGCGCCGTCGGCCGGAGTCCGATGGAGGAACGGCCGCCGTCGTCTGAAGCGTCTGGATGTGGGGAGTGCGCCGGTGTGGCGCGTGCGGCGATCGGCGGCCACGGCTGGCCGACGGAGGCAACGCCTCCTCCTCCCCTTCTTTTTTCTTTTCCTTCTTCTCTTCGGCGTACCTGGTCTGTGCTCCGTTTGGCCACCCCTGGTTGTCCCTCTCTTCTTATTTCCTATTTCTATTCTTTGATTTTCCTTTTATTTTCTTTGCCTTGATCTCTTTCTATTTTATTTTGCCTTGCTTTCTGGATTTTCTTGCTCTCTATTTGTTTCTTTCCCTTTTCTTTTGCTCTAATTTTCTTTGTTCTTGGTACATGTTTTTCTGGGTCTCGGCTTCCCTATGCTCTCTTTCTTTTCTTTCTCTTTTTTTCTTTTCTTTTTTTTTGCTCTTCTCTCTTTGATCTGCCAAGCCCCTGCTCTCTCTTTCTTTATTTTATTTCTTTCAATTTTTTTTGTCCAGCCGAGAGAACCCCCCTGCTCTTTGCTCATTCTTTTCCCTTTATACCCTAAAATTAGGGCTAATGGGCACAATGGTCATTTCCTCCACTCAATTATTTTCCTCCTTTTCCTTAAATTAATTTAACTTAATTCAAATAACACACACATTAATTAATTAAACATACATATTAATTAAACTCTCTATTAATTAAACATTACACTAATTAATCCATTTAAATTATCATACATATATATATTTTATCTAATTAATTACACACTTCAACTTTAATTTTACATGCATTTTAATTAACACAATAATATTAACCACTTAATTAACTAACAAGATCAACTAACTAATTACCTAATTTCACACACACATATTTATATATATATATTTTTATATTTTTTATATTTTATATTTTTTATTTATACATTTTTTTATTTATTTTTTTTTCGGAGGGGATAATCAAGGATCAAAAATCACCATTTTCGTTTTATGCCGGACTCGGGACCCGGTGTCTACAGTCGTGCTTCGAAAATGCACCGGGCTTAAGAGAAGGACCAAACTAGCATAAATCTAAGGCTCTAATGAAATGCTGTGTAGCTTTGAAAAGGGATGAAATTTTCATTTAAAACTCAATTATATGTTTTAACCAAGGTACTTTCGAAGCGAAGTCTCTCCTGATTTTCCCCAATGGAGTCACCACTGTGATGCGTGCCGAACTCCGGAGGCCTCGAAAGGCTGCTTTTAGCGATTTTGAGAGGGGTTTATAGAACTTGTAAGGATTACAAGGGCGTCTATTTTGGGCAACAAAAGCTGTTTTGGAGTCGCCACCTAATAAAATATTGGGAAAGTTCATCTAGCCTCACTGAGCCTAAGACAAAGCATGTGAGTCTATTTTGGGCAGCGAAAGATATTTTGGAATTTCCATTCCAATAAAACATTAGAAATGATTCATCTAATCTCATGAAACCTAAGACGATGCGTATGAGTCTATTTTGGGCAGCGAGAGATATTTTGGAATTCCCATTCCAATAAAATATTAGAAATGGTTGATCTAATCTCATAAAACCTAAGACGATGCATATTAGTCTATTTTGGGCAATAGGAAATATTTTGAAATTCTTTTCCCAATAAAAATGTTGGAAAGGTTTATCTAACCTCCTGAAGCCTAAGACCAGAGAGAGTTCAGGACTTCACTCTTATTCATACCTTGATTAAAGTTATATGTGAGTTTTGAAATTAAAATTTCATTCCTTTTCTCATACAGTTTAATACAATTATTAAAGCGTAGTCCAAGCATGTAACGAAAGTGGTAAATAAGATAAATTCAAGACAAAGTAGATAAAGGTACACTAATTTATAATAAAACTAGGGGCGGAATACAACCCCCAATGTAAATGAATAGAAAAAAAATATACATAAAATGGGATATTCAATTTGAGAACACTAGTTCCCATATGTATGCTTAGAAGAATAATATTAAAGGTGGCAATTTTATTTGGATGGAAAAACTAAGATATTAATCCTATTTTATTAAGGGAAAACCTTATTTATTTGTAGAAATCTTTTGTCGCTTTTATGTTAGCGATCGTGAGAATAACATTTATGATGAATTGAAATTAAATAAAATAAACTAATGAGAGAAATAGGGTAGAAGAAATGAACCGAATCATCGTCCCCAAAGCATCCAAATTAGTTCCCTCATCGTCATCAAACATTCAACAAAATTAAAAAAAACTCACAAAAAAAAACACAAATACCATGTTAGCGGAATAATAAAAATAAAAATGTCAGAACCAAGACAAATAATTGGAATAATAGGAAATTGATATGAGCCTAAATAGCTCATATTTAGCTAATATTTTGTGATTAAAATCATGTTTAGTTGTGATTAATTGTGTTAGAATTAAGTATGTTTTATATTTTGTGAGTGTAGGAGGAAATAGAGAAAATTTGGAAAAAGGAGCAAACTAAGCAAAGAAATTTAGTCTCTGTTGCGAGCACGAAGATAGCCGCGAGAGCGACCTGAGAAAGAAGAGAAGAGAAGAAGAAAAGAGCAAATAAGGAGTGTGGCATTTTGTCGCGGGCACAAAGAGGGTCACGAGCGCGATGGTGCAAGGAGAAAGAAGGAAGTCAATGCAGCAAAAAAGTCAGTAGAAGAGAAACCCGTGTTCTGTCGCGAGCGTGATAGAACTAGCCCTTGGGTAGCTTTTTTTGAATAGTTGTTTCAAGCCTCACATATTTTCACCAAGGGTTGTGTACTCTTGTAAAGACACTTGAAGAGACATACAGTTTGGGAACATATTTAAGAAGGAAATGGCTGAACAGTTAGGGTTGTTGAAGTTTTTAAAGAAGAACAATTTAATTTTTCATATTGTAAAAAGTTAAGAACAGTTTTTAGTATAACTTTTAAAGAAGAAGATACAAGGAGAAGAAGATTTCTTTTAAGAGTTTGGGAAAAGGGTTGAGAGATTTCTTTCTACTTTCTCTTTATTTTATTTCTTTCTTCTCTGTAATTAAATGAATGATATTTAGGAAACTTGAATGATGTTACTGATATTTCTATTTCTATTAATGTTAATAGTCTTTTAATGCAAAATTTCTCTATTGGTGTTATTGAATTATCATTATAAGTTAAAGTGTAGTCAAGAGATATACTTTTTCTTATAGCTAATATAAATTCATTATTAAAACATTGCTTGAGAGATCAGTATGTTAAGATAATTGCTATAAACTGGTAACTAATCTTAGAATATGTGATTGGAATTAACTGGTTCATTAATGAGAATTAAGGATTAGCATTGTAATTGCATGTTTTAGGCACTCTAGTTCATGTTGAGAGAGTGGATTAGAACATTATTCCAATTTGTCTTGCTTATAAGAGTATAATTATATTAAAAAGATGGAATCAAGTTTCATAATCATTATTTCTTCATCATCTAAATTGTCTTCTTTGAATACCAATAACTAGGTTTAATTAGTGTTTTAGCTTTAGGACTTCATTAAGTAGAGTAATTTCACAATTTGAATTTAAGAGTTGTAAACAAGATTAAAATCAAGTAGTAATAGTGAGTAATAATCAATATACATTTCTTATGGGAATGATATCTTAAGTATTAAAATCGGTAAATTGTGTGCTTGCGAATTTAGCACCTAACAGAAATGTGGAAATGAATTGCATAAAATGCATAGAAACAAAGATTAAAAGAAAGGAATAAAAAAAATCAAAAAAAAAAGGGAAGAAGGAAACCTAGGGACGAGCGATAACCGTTCCTGGGGTGACCGACGGGTAGAAGAAGCGCCCCGCAATGGCTCATCACTCGCCTAAACAACGGCCGGTGGTGGGGCCTTCAGCCCGTCGGTCACCTCCATACCTCAAAAAAATGAGATAAATTAACTCAAATCCAAGATTTCATATTTTCAATTCATTTTTCATGCAATAAATCATCAATAAATTGAATAAAGCGATAAAACAGGTTAATTAAAATGAATTAATTCATGCTTAGTCTAGAATGTTTACCCTCGAAATATTAATTTTTGAAAGGTTAAGTCGCGTGGAGTTCCCTTGAATTCTATAAGGATGTTGATCAAAGAAAATTATCAAAAACAATTTCTCCTACAAAAATCGTTCTTTTCAAATAATTTGGATTTCATATAAGGTAACTTAAGAGAAAAGAATTTATTTCTCTTTCTCGATTTCATTTCTACAATAGTTTCGAATCTTTAGAAAGATAGGTCGAGTGAAAAAAATTGATTTTTCTTTCTCAAGTTCTTCCTAGTTCTTTTCGAAAAGTTTTAAAAGGAAAAAATTTGATATGAAAAGAAAACCTTTGATTATCAAAATCTCCAACCCTTAACTACTTAGGAAATTTTTCCAACCTAAGAATCTCCAACCTTAATCCTCGATCCTCAGCTTGCTATTTATAAGCTAACGAAAGATAAAGATAAAAAATTCATATCTTTTTAAAATTCAAATTATCCTTAGAGATATATATCAAATCTTTTTTGAATTTAAAAAGATTTTTAGAAGATAAACTCAAATCTTTTTGAATTCAAATTAGATTTGGAAGATAAAATTAAATATTTTTGAATTCAAATTAGATTTGGAAGCTAAAATCTAATATTTTTGAATTCAAATTATCTTTTAGAAGATAAAACGAAATCTTTTTGAATTCAAATTATCTTTTAGGAGATAAAACCAAATCTTTGATATTTATCCTGAGGATAAATGTTAAGAAAATTATAATTTATCCACCAAAATGCCGCCAGGCACAGATCAATAGGCGTGCCTCAGTCTATCGACGGGCATCAATTAAAGGGGCAGCCCGCTCTTTTGAGCTGCAGGCACCCACTTGCACGAGGGACAGGCATCCCTCACCTGCACGTGCACCCGCTTGCGAGAGATAACTGTCGCTCAAGCACAAGCGACAGGCTCCCAATTGACCGATGGGTGTTGGTCAACCCAAAAAAATAATTTTCTTAAAGGAAAAAGCTCCTTTCGACGAAAAGGGGTTTTGGTCTCCAATATCCCTAAAATTTGTGAATTTCAAGGGCAACAGCCTACAACCTCACTCCTTTAACTATGGAATAGATACCGATATCTTCATCAGGTAACTTTGATCTGGGCTACCTCAAAACCCGATGTCTATAGGGGCATCTTGCTCCTCATGAGCCTTTATAGCATAGGCCCATGCTGGAGTTACAGGAGGACGATCAACAGTCTCTGATGATGTTCCATCTCTGGGTCGGCCACCTCGACCTTGTCCTCTACCTCTACCTCGAGTAGCCTGAGGTGTATTGGATCCAGTTCCACTAGCTTCTTACTGATCACGACCCACCTCATAAGCTTTCGGACAATTCGCTAGGAAATGCTCAGTGCTTCCACATCGGAAACACCCACCAGTCAACCATCTGCATTCTCCTCTATAGAATTTATTGCAGTGAGAACACTCTGGCACACTATCTCCTTGTCCACTTGAGGTACCTCTACCAGCACCAGATACCTATAAGGATCCCTATCGTTTACCCCTGGTAGCTGGATTACTAACAGACTCAGCTGGGGGAACCTCCTGTAGATTCCTAGGCCTCTTCCCTGAAGATGATCCACCTCGAGAGGAACTTTTTTTCTAGGCCCTCTCTCTCTGAATAAACTCAGATCGTTCAACCCTCAAAGCTGCCTAAATAATATGATAATAACTTACAGTTTGATAGGTCATCATAAAGATCAGAAATGTCTTAATGGATTCATTCAGTCCCTCCTCAAAGTGGTTACATCTAAACTCCTCAATAAGTACCCCAGGTGGTGCATACTTGCTAAGCTTGCTGAACTCTTTTTCATACTCTGCCACTGACATAGCTCTCTATTTCAAATTCAAAAACTACTTCCACTTCATTTCTCAATATGCCTATATAATATATTTATTATTAAACTCTTGAACAAAGAACTCCCATGTGATCGAATCAGGAAGCATCGAGTGTCTTAAAAATAATTTCCACCAATTGTATGCAGGACCCTGCAATAGAGACACTACACAGCTCACTCTTTAATCAGAAGGGCATTTGATCTCTTCAACCACCTTCTGCACCTTCTCGATCTAGAACTTAGCTTTATAAGATTCGTCCAAACTAGTCCTGCAAAAATCCTCCACTCCATGCTTCTTAACACATTAATTGGAGCTTTCAGTGCAGTCATCTGATTAAAGACCCAAGACATATCCTGCAATATCTTAAATAAAGCCTCCATAGGCACACTCGAAACATTAAGCTCCTCTTTAGCAGGCTCAACAGGACTGAAAATAAATGGATCTTGATCCCGGAGATTCACACTTCCAGCCATCTCATCTATAAATTCATTAGACGGATCTAGGCTGTAAACTATAAGGACATCATATTAGGCCAGCACAACTCTATCAAATCTACATGCACTTCTATTTTACGGTTGTCCAAAATCGCCAAAACCTATGCTCTGATACCAATAAATGTAACACCCCTTAAAGATGGGTCACTACGACAGGTGAGGGCTATTACACTCATAAGTATGCTAACAGAGAAATTCAAGCATTGATTTACACGCATGCATCATTACTAGATTAAGAATTACAAAATTTCTTTTATCAACTTAGGCATACATTTCTATTAACTAATTGCATGTATATAGCATTTACTGTAATAAACACATTTTACTATATCTGATGTAAGCTTACATTATTTACATGCTTCAAATGCATATATGTACTTAAAACAACCCAACATATTACAAATTCCAATCAAAAGAAAATCTACACAAAAAGCTTGTCCTACTGTACTGGCACTAGAGAAATGTGGGACTGTCCTTTAAGGATCATTGATCTTTTATACCTACACGGATAAACACTCATGCTAAGCACAACGGCTTAGTAGGGAAAAACATGCATTGGATAACCACATCAATGTACACACAGGCGTATGTTATAAAAAAAATAGACAATAAGAGCAATAGGAATAGCACATATATAAAATTTTGCATCAATATTAAATTTAGAGGTACTATTCACATTTACCGACATTCAACATATATGCCATTATATTTCTTATTACATTCACAAGTCAAAGTTGCTTGCATTACCAAGTGGTGGATAACGAGTAATAACGCATAGGTACCCGAAGGTACAGTTCCATATTCAAATTCATATGCATAGGGATCTAAGCAAGATCCAAAGACATATAGGGATCCATCAGGACCCGAGACGCACAAGGACCCAAATGGGGTCTAAATATATAGGTTGTAGCAAAGAATCCTATAGGCATGCCTATCTATCCACGACCCATCTTTTGCAGGCTATCAAATTATTTCATTCATTTATTCAAAGTCAATAATATCCATACAGAATTATCTTTTATTTTCATGTTTAAAAATCCAGTAATTAAGCCTTAATAATAATATATAAATCATATGAGATGTTTTATATCATTTAATTATGCACAGAATAGAGAATACAATCAAACAGACAAAATCGAAATGATAGACGGTTGTCGATCATTCACTCATGCCCGTCCCTAGCATGCCATGCCTCAGGGATGGCTGCCATTTTGCTTCGGCCCATCCTTGGCACTCCGCGCATGAGGGACGACCGTCGGTCAAGGTGTACGCCTGTCCTTTAGAAGGATGCCCTTGAGGGATGGCCACGCCACATCACGTACTTCTATCCATGGCAAAATCTCACTTAAAGGATAGCCGTTGGTCAAGTAAGATGCCCATTGCTCACACGAAAATGTTGAAAGCTGCAGAACTGACTCCCTCACCTTGAAACCAACATTCATCCCTTCCCAAAATAGAATTCAATGTTTACTTTCATAGCTAAAAACACTAGGTTAGGCCTATTTTTGGCCAAAGTGGTCTCATAATAATTAATACCCTAGATGTCAAATTTCTAATGGAAAAAGTTTTAGGTCATTTGGGGTCAGGACTAGAGAGTTATGGCCTTAGAAACCCAAATTGCTCCAAAGACCGTGTTCCAAACAATAGCTACAGTTTTATGCACTTTTGATGGACTTAGAGTCAAAAATAAATTATAGCTATTTGTAAGACCTTTGTAGAGACAGATGTCTCGATTCTAACCCAATTAGAATCAAATCATTTGGAGATACACAATTTGACTTATAACCAAAATAGTCCCCAAAGGTCAATTTACTCTTATAATAGAATTCCATTTTCAAACATGATCTTTTCCAAATCAATTTAATTCTCACAATCCATCACACATACTCAACTTAAATCAATAAAAAATCATCAAAAGTACCTTAATTTAAGTAATTAAATAAAATACACATGAAATTCAATAAAATTCTTAAACCTTCATCTTGGCTTGCTTATAGGACTCAACTTGCTCCTCCTTCTCTAATCTTTTCTTTTCCTTTGGCTCCACTTGATTTCTCCACTACACATCAACAAATACATGTCAAGAACACAATAAAATCTTGACTCTTAACCACCAAGATTCTTGGATAAGAGGAGAAGAAACTATCAATCACTTATCTCCTTAACTTGCACGAATACTTAGATTCAACTAGCCAATTTGAGTGATAACTCAAACATCCATTAATGGAGAATTTAAGGACTTAGAGAAGAAGAAATGAAAGGAGGAGGAAAGGAGAAAAGGGACGAATTCTTGTTCCCCATTCCACTGCCACCACATGGCTAATAAAGCCATGCTTATCCCATTTTTCTACTTTAAATCTAAACCACACATTTGCCACTGAATGATTGGCCATCCTTCCTAATCCTTCTTTTACTCCTTTAATTCCCACTAAATCTCATAATAACCCCTTAATTAATTAAATTCATGCATTAGCATATTAATTAATCCATTTAGTGCAATTTAGTCCATAAGGTTTAATGACAATTTTACTTCTAACAAACCACTTAATCCCGCATATATCCCCAAACACATGCACTTAACTAAATACTCACTTAGGCCACTCTCATATCCCCTAATGGCATGTAAAATGACTAGCCTTACACCATATCTTATATTAAAGATCTAAAATTTCATACTAAGACTAATCATATCGATATTAACTATTAATATACCAAAGATATTATTGCTCGAGGAGAGGTGAACTTATGATATGATTGTAGATTCATTAACTAAACCTATAATGAGAGATGTGTTTGAGAGACACATGGACCGCCCGCACGTGGGCGATCGGGGCATTTGCGGGTCCGTTGGCATCTTGCAATAAATCGCAAGTGTGTCTATGTTGAGCAACAAGGAGGTATCATGGAGTCGCCACCCAATAGAACATTGGGAAAGTTACTCTCACCTCGGAGAGCCTAAGACTTGCGCACTTTATCCATGTTGGGCCATGAGGCCTAGGATTAGCGCTAAAGTCTCGTGACCCAAGAAGTATTTTGGAGGATAACCTCTAACCTCTTGAGCCAAAGACCAGAGCTGGGTCCGGGATTTCTCATCTATTTCTACCTCAATTAGTTTATGATCAAATTTTAATGTCATTAATTCGCTCTCTCTCCACACTATGCAGTTTAATTGAAAAGCGCATCTATTCACATTCGGAGAGCAGTAAATGGGCAGAATAAATATCAAAGCGATAAATTACAAAAATACAAGGAGCGGAATACAACTCCCTTTATAAATGTGCGATTCATACACAAATCGGGGCATTATTTATTTTGAGGACTTTGGTCCTCTCATGCATCATCATTAAAAAATGGGATATTTAATATGTGATGATTTTTATTGGATGAAAATAGGGCGTTGGACCCTTTTTGCATTTTTATACAAAACTCAATTTTATTTAAGTACAAATCGTTAATCTATTCTTACATTTGACGGGATAAAAAGAGCTTATTCATATACATAAAATAATCAATGAATGAAAAAGCGAGAGAAATAAATCAAGAGGTTTAAGAAAACTAAACCGGACGAGATCCACCGCGCATGGTAGGCAACCGCTCAAGCTCGAAATTATCCAAGAGGACCAATATACACTCACAGAAAGTTAAGAGATGTTAACATTCATAAAATTAACACGTAAGAAATCGAAGAGACTGAATAGAGATGAAAAATGATCAAAAAAATGGAGGCATAATCCACCGACGGCCTTTCCTGGTTGACCGACGGGCGTCGGTTTGGTTATTCAATATGCCCGTTTGTCACTCAAAAAGGGGCGTCTGTAGGTGGGTGACCGACGGGCGTCGGTCATAAAGATGACCCGTCGGTCACCTCTGTCTCCGAAAAACAGAAAGGAGAAAAGGGCCTTTTGAGATCAAAAAAACAAGTTTTATCCAAGAAGGAGATGAGGGAGTCAAAATGAAGAAAAGTAATAACACGTATTCAAAATTTTCACAGAATGAATAAATAAATGATAAATAATTAAATATGAGATGAAAATGGAGAGAGAATCCGGAATATTTACCCTCAGATAGTTGCCTTGGGTAGAATTTTGATGTCGGTTAGATCCCCGCGCGTTCCACGAGAAAGTAAGAGAATGAAAGATCAGAGAGAGAAAATGAGCTATTTCACCTCCGATCCTTCAGAAAGTCGATTTAGGAGTCCAAATCTAAAGAAAACTAATTAGCTTTTAGTTCCTTTTATCGATTTGATCCTTGATTAAGTAAAGTTCTTTGGAAAATGTGTGTTTTTGGAAGAGAGAGAAAACGTGCTCGAATTTTGGCAGAGTTTCCCCTTCTGAAAAATTTTCCAACCCCTTTTGAAGTGAAAATCCGGTCCTTATATAGCCAGACACGACCGACGGGCGTCGGTGCGTAGGGGCGGGCGTCGAAAGAATCCTACTGACACAAGGACACTTCCGACGGCCCTGCCACATCCACCGACGGGCGTCGGAACGGTTGCGTGTTCCGGGAAACCAGGCGGCTCCTGACAGGGGCGGTGACTCTCCGACGGGCGTCGAAAAAAACCCTGAGCCGTCGGTGACTCGAAGCGACGGGCCATCTCCACAGACGGGCTGGCCGTCTGTGGAGGACAAAAAACCTTTTTTACTCAGAAAACTCCCGTTTTCTCCCCCTCTGCCCCTGAAGTGTAGAAAAACCTCATTTCTCATGGAACGCGGGACTAAAACCTCCAACTTCAGCCTCCTGTACAGGCCTTGAACATTGATTTCATCATAGGGTAACCTCCGATCCGGACCGCTCCAGGACACGGTGCTTACAGTTGCCCCCAGTTTTGGGGAAACTAGCGCACAAGTGCCTAGATAAGCCAAAACTCAGAGAAAGGTTGGAAAGAAAGTGTACCTTCGACGGCTTTTCACCTTCCGTGCCTTTTGCCGGTTAGACCTCATCTCGATCTGTAGGGCTTGGTGAGATGCAGCAAGCTTTGGCTTATAATCTCGATCTGGTGAAGAGCAGTGTTTCCCTAACCGCAACTTCGGGGTGAAGAGCAGTGTTTCCTCAACTGCAGCTTCGATCTGATGAAGAGCGGTGTTTCTTCAACCGCAGCTTCGGGGTGAAGAGCAGTGTTTTCTTCAACTGCAGCTTCGATCTAATGAAGAGCAGTGTTTCTTCAACCGCAGCTTCGGGGTGAAGAGCAGTGTTTCTTCAACTGCAGCTTCGATCTGATGAAGAGCGGTGTTTCTTCAACCGCAGCTTCGGGGTGAAGAGCAGTGTTTCTTCAACTGCAGCTTCGATCTGATGAAGAGCGATATTTCTTCAACCGCAGCTTCGGGGTGAAGAGCAGTGTTTCTTCAACTGCAGCTTCGATCTGATGAAGAGCGGTGTTTCTTCAACCGCAGCTTCGGGGTGAAGAGCAGTGTTTCTTCAACTGCAGCTTCGATCTGATGAAGAGCGGTGTTTCTTCAACCGCAGCTTCGGGGTGAAGAGCAGTGTTTCTTCAACTGCAGCTTCGATCTTGGAGTGTGAAAACTCCGCTGGTTTCCTTGTTTCGAAGGAGACCTCTTTAATCGATGTCCGTGCTCAGGTTGGTATTCCTTTGTACCTGTGAGATAAAAGGTTTTGTTAATTCTTGTTTGAAAGGTCATCTTTTGACCTGCTATTGATTATTATTCTTTTGTTGTTTGTCTTTGTTTCATGTTATTATTTATATTTTTTTATTGTCATTTTTATCGACACATGAGTAAGTAGGAGAATATACACTTCCTGTGGTGTTATTTAAGCAATTAATCGAAAAGAAAAAAAAGAAAACATGCAAATAATAGAGCAAAAGTTTTTCCACTAAAAATATCATTTTTGTACAATGCATATACAAAATACAAGAGATACAAAAATAACTCCCTGAAGCTCAGAGAGGTGTGTAGTCTGAAGGCTCATCAGGATCCTCATCATCCGAAATATGCACGGTCCCTGGCGGAGGTGGACGGGCCTGAGGGGGTGACAGAGCTGTAGAGGGTCCTGCCTCGTGATCATGGGCTCGCCTGAACTGTACCTGAGCATAGCCGTCTAAGAAGGGCTGGGTACAAGTGCCCAAAAACCCTAAGGTCTCAGAGATCTTATCCCCCAACTTCTTGAAGGCTTGGCTCAGCTGAGTGGTCTGCTCAACGGCGGCCGTCCTCCTACGCTCTAAGCTCTGCTCCGTCTGCTCCCTGAACTCTCTCATGGTCTGGGAAAGAGGAGGGAGAATCCCCTCTATCGCCTGGACGCGGGATCTCAGAGAGTCCAGTGACTCATCAATCATCTGAAGGGTCATGTCAACCCTCTGAGATGCCTGGTCCTGCGACGTCCTCACATCATGAGCGAGCTGTTGCCTCAACTCTCTCTGCCCCTGAGCAATCTGCTCAATTAGCCTCATCTGCTCTCCTCTAAAGGTCTCCAGAACTCGAGTCTGCTCATCTCTAAGGGCATCCATGGCCCGAGTCTGCTCCCTCGCTGCATGCTCCATGTAGCCTGCCTGCTCTCGGGATAGGCGCTCCACCGTCTGAGACTGCTCCTGGATAGCAGCCTGCTGGCGATCCAACCTCTCATGAATGGCCCTATCCCTCTCATCTTGTCGCCGCTCAAAGGCCATAAACATGGAGGATAGGAGCTGGAAATAGTCCGGCTGAGCTGGCTGATGTGGCGCTGGCTCTGGTGGTGGTGCCGAAGAAGAGGATGCCCCAGGATCGCCTCGGGAGTACGAATGTTATCTCTCGGAGGGCTCGCGGGCAGGCCTCTGTACCCTGGTACCTGGCAACGGGGCTGGAGTCGGGGCCCTAGATGCCGGTGAAGAGGCGAAGAGCTCGTCCATCGTGATCTCAAAATCAAAATCCATGGGGGTCCTAGGAGGCTCCTGGTGCTGTGGCGGAGGCACTGCCTGGGACTGAGGAGGTGGAGGAGGCTGGTGCTCCGGCTGAGGCTCAGTCTGAGGAGGCTGCGGCTGGACCTGCGGAGGCTGAGGCTGTGGCTCGGGCTGTGGCTGTGGCTCGGGCTGTGGCTCGGGCTGTGGAGGCTGCTCCTCCTGGTGCTCTGGGTGATCAGGATCTGCCCCCAGGGGTGGAAGCGAGAACAGCCGCCGGGTCTCATGGATAGTCAACACCCTATAAGCCTCCGCCTGGCCTGGAATCTGAGAGATCATCCCCATCTGAACCGCTACTGCAGCATCTACATGGATCCCCTCCGGTAGAGGTCCTCTCAGCCTCTCGGGTGTAAACCCCAATCCCAACAGTAATCGGGTGATGACTCCTCCTACCATTACCACCGGTGTCAACCCTCTGCCCACTCTGGTCAGGTTGGCCAAGATCTCGTGGCTAATGTTGAGACGCTGGCCTGCCACCATAGCCCAGAGGCTCCAGATCTCGGCCGCGTTAAGCGACCCTGGATTACCAGCTCGACCGAGGTACGAGCTGGAAAGCACTCTGTGCAGATACCGGAGTGCCTGAGACACCAGTACGGTGCTCTTCGCTGTATCGTGATCATACAGCACTCCTGGTATAGCAATAGCCGCCCAATGGGCGCGTCTCACCGCTCGCCGCGGGATCTCAACCTCCTCTCCCGAAGGAAGCCCCATCGCCTGAGCAAACCTCTGCCTGGTGATGCTGACATGGTCGCCATCAAACCAAAACTGTATCACCCCCGGGTCAGTATCTGCGCTCTGAAAGCCTGTGTAGCGGAGAGTGGCCAAGACCTGGCGGGTAGCCTCTGGAAATGTCTGGAAGGCAGGCTCAAGAAACTCTGTCCAACCCGCTCCCTCGGCAAGTAGATCGAACTCCGGGGCCAACCCGAGGGCCTCCAGAAAAGGGCGAGATACAAAGCGGCTGGCCCGAAACTCCACCTGAGCCAACGCCCTGTACCTCTGGGCGGACTCGTCATCCATCCAAGCCGGGGCCTCAAGCTCGGGCTGGGCCTGTGCTGCTCTGCGTCTGGGAGGCATCCTGTAAAAAGGAAAGAGTCAGATAGTGAAAACTTGGCAAAACAAGCACTATCAGGTTTATTTTCCAAAATCTAAGGTCCATCTAGGCCTTACCAGGGCAATGGCGGCCCAACATGAGATAAAAAAAAAAGTAATGACGGATAAAAATAGCAAACATCCTGTCTACGGAAGTATCTTAACATGCCTTGCCCGCATCATGGCAAAGGAACATGTAATCCTTACGGAGATAATTAAAGCGAATAAAGATGGGCTTTCTAAGTCCTAAGGCATGCATCATACTTGGAGAGTAAATAAATATTCAATTCTAGAATAAAAGATAAAAATTTGGGCAGCACCCCGGCAGGGATGTGCCCAACCTCCTGCATGAAAAAGCAAGATAATAGGCCTCAGGCCCTAGCAATATTAAATACATGTAAATGGGGCGCACCCCGGCAAGAGTGTGCCCCCAACAAAATCAAAATAATGGCCTCAGGCCATAAAAGCAAAGATATGCACAAAATGGTGCACTAAAAAGGGTGTAATTCTAAAGCACCAAGGTTATAGAAAAACTCTATTTCTATGTGATCATGCAAAAAGTTCGGATTTAATTACAAAATAATATAAAAAATTGGGCAGCATTTCCCCCTAAATTCTAAAATTATTTAAAACTCTTTAGAGTTAAAAGAAGAAAGAATGTAGAAATGAATTAAATAAATAAATAAAAAAAATAATAAAGAAGTAATTATTTACTTACTTGTAATCCGGAGAAGTGTAGAAACTAGGGAAATACAAATATCCGAGCACCGGGTGAGTATATAATGCGAAAAAACGAAGAAATCGCGAAAAAATAAGAAGAAAAGACTCAAAAAACGCTAAAAACTACTTAGAAACCGCTTTAGAGAGGAAGGAGAAAGGGACAGCAACGTTTGCGCCGTCTGTCACTCGCCCTTATATAGAATTTCGTGACCGACGGGCAGGGCGTCTGTAAAAGCGACCGACGGGCTGGCCGTCTGTCGCGAAATGAATGCAATTTTAATGCGCGTGATGAATGCGATGATGACGCGTGTTTCTGCCCGGTGGACTTCCGACGGGCAGGCCGTCTCTATGGAGGGGCGGTCAGGCCGTCTCCGTAGAGAGGCGGGCAGACCGTCTCTTTAGAGGGGCGGGTAGGCCGTCGGTGACCCTCTCCTATAAAATCTGCAAGATTTTCTTGTCTCTTCATTTTCCAGCACTTTGGGCTTTTATTCTTCTCAAAATGCTTTCCCCTCCTGCTCAAAGGATGCACCGTATTTTAGATGACAAACACACTTGGGGACAAGGCGCCCTTTCCTCTCTGGCTGGGCTGAAATATCTGTGTCGGGTGAAAATCAACCAGAACCTCCTCCTGGCGGCGACCCACTTCTGGAACCCTCGATTTCACGTCTTCCAGTTCACCTATCAGGAACTGTGCCCTCTTTCTGAAGAATTGGCTTCCATTCTGGGAGCCCAATTCCCTCCTGGCGCTTTGCCTTGCATCCCCCGCTGCGGCCTACTTCAGACCCGGGACGTAGCCCTAGCTCTGGGCATATCCCCCTCGGCAGCCAACCGGCTGATTCCTCTGAGTTCCTCCTTTTCTCTGGAGCCACTGATCGAGGCCCTAGATCAGTTCACTGACATCCCCACCTATCGGGTAAGTATCACGTTCCTATTCTGCATGGTGAACTTCCTTACCGTTGTTCCAGGAGGCTTGACAGGCGACTTTCGTCTGCTTGGAGTTCTGAGCGACTTTCATCTGGGATTGTCCCCTCTACCACTTGTCTTGGCCGAAACCATCTTAGGTCTGGACGCTGTGAGCTCTGGGTCCACTACAACATTTACCGGTAGCCCCTTATTACTCCAGGTACGTCATTATTTTAAAGGTAGTGCGTCCCTTATGGATTTTCACACTAGCTTTTCTTTGCGGGAGGTGCGTCCTTTCGGATTTTCACACAACCCTGTGCCTTATTTTTGCCTGAAGCAAACCCTACTTACTCCAGCGGCTTTTTTTTTTTTTTTTTTTCAGATCTGGCTACAGGAAAAACTGAAGATGCTGTCTTAACCACCCCCTCGAGTCATTCCGCGGTACACGCCGAGCCATTTCTTGCCTCGTCGGCGACTGTATGGGTGTGCCGCGACTGGTGAAGGCATTACCAGATTTAGTGAGCTGTCAGATGATGATATCAGTTTTACATCCGCCTGGCTCCCGCTGTCTCATGCGGTCACCGATGGGTCATCAGGTTGCGTCCCCCTCTGCGGCCTCCGCCAGGCCACCTTCTGCATTACCTCGCGATGTTCACGGCAGCTTGGGATGACCCAGGATATAGTGAGGGTTCCCCTCTCTTTCCGAGGAGGAGATCTCTCGGTCGCATTTGCTTCCCGGTATCACGAGCTATGGGGCAGATTACCTGTGAAGACTGTCATCCCGAGGTTTGGCAACCATTCTGCATCCTCAACCAGCGGGTACAAAAAGTGGATACTCAGCCCAACCTCCGATAATAGGACTCGAGGGCTCAAGCATCTGATCGGCGAGAGCAGCAGCAAGACCTAGTTTAGCCTACATGTGTATTTTTGCTACATTTCTTTTCAATGCAGAACTAGAAAATGACAAAAGTGAAAAGAATAATATTCACCCCTTTCACGAGTTTCGTGTGTATTTCTAGATAATTTCAGCATGCATGATCAGTTTTGGCATTTACTCAGCTGCTTATGCACTATCAATACATGAAACCAAATTTTAACAGCATCAACTCCTGTTACCGATCGGCCCTCTCGGGTTTTCACGATCGGACATTCTCTCTCATGCCTCTAATTTTTGCACAGGATGCCTTTTTTCGGTTTTCACCCTGTCGAGGCGCCCAATTTTAGCATAGCCGCCTTTTTTCGGTTTTCGACTTGCAGGGCATTTTATTCTCTTCTTTTTTATTTTGGTCTTTAGCCGTGGAACCTTTTGAGTCTGTCGACATTGACTGGCTCTTTGAATTCGTTCCCATCGCTGTCTGATAAGATTGCAGCCCCTCTGGACAACAGCTTCTTAAGGATGTACGGCCCTTCCCAGGTAGGTCTGAATTTCCCCCTGATATCTGGTATTCCTGGCCTCATCTGCTTGAACACCAAGTCCCCCTCTTTCAGCGGGTGCCTCCTCACCTTCTTTCCGAAAGTTCTCGCTAATCTCTTCTGATATATCTGATTATGATAATAAGCTTTCAGCCTACTCTCATCCAGTAAGTTCAAGTGCTGCAATCTCTGCTGCGCCCATTCGGCTTCCGGGATTTGGGCCTCCATGACCACCCTTAACGATTTAAGCTCTATCTCTACCGGCAATACCGCTTCTGTTCCGTATACCAGAGAAAATGGTGTAGCGCCCGTAGATGATCTTACTGTCATTCTGTATCCCCACAGGGCGAAGGGCAACTTTTCAGCCCAGTCTTTGTAGGTTTGGACCATCTTGGACAAGATCTTCTTCACATTCTTATTGGCGGCTTCCACTGCTCCATTCGCTTGCGGTCGGTAGGGAGAGGATTTATGATGCTTAACACCGTATTTCTCAAGAAGTTTTCTGGTCTCTCCCATAAACTGCACTCCATTATCAGACACTATATGGTGAGGGAGACCATATCTGCAGATCAAGTTCCTCTCTATGAACCTGGCCATATCCCTTGCGTCAATTTTCTTGAAAGATTCTGCCTCAACCCATTTGGTGAAGTAGTCGATCGCGACTATGATATATCTGTGCCCATTGGACGCCGTAGGGCGAATCTCTCCAATGATATCTATCCCCCAAGCGGCAAACGGCCAAGGAGATGTTAAGTTATGTAGCTCTGATACCGGCAGGTGCCTCAGATCCGCGTACTGTTGGCACAACTGACATTGCTTGACATATTTTGAACAATCAGTGTCCATCGTAAGCCAATAAAAGCCTTGCCTCATTATCTTCTTGGCCAAGGTCAAACCATTCATGTGGGCCCCGCAGACCCCTGCATGGGTTTCTTCCATTATCTTGCGCGCTTCTCTCTCATTCAAACATCTGAGCTGGATCCCATCTGACCGTCTCTTATACAGCACCCCTTCCAAGGATATGAACTGAGTAGATAACTTACGTATCATCCTCTGATCCTTTTCAGTGGCTTCTTCTGGAAATTTATCGCTTTCCAAGTAATTCATGATATCAAAGTACCACGGCCTCCCATCTGACGCCTCTAGTTCCATTACAGGCACGGTTTCAAAGCTGGGCCTATCAGAGCTCGAAATTAGCACCGGTTTCATGGCCACTCCCTCAGGGTTATCCCATATTGACACTAAGGTTGCCAACGCATCAGCCAAACGGTTCTCATCTCTGAGCACGAAGTGGAAGGTGCAAGTCTCAAACTGCCCACACATCCCTTTCAGATATTGAACATAGGGGACCAGTCGCTCTTCCTTAACAGCCCACTCACCTCGGATCTGGTTTATTACCAAGGACGAGTCACCAAATACCTCTACATTTCTTGCCCCCAACACGGCCAAAGCTTCTAACCCGAAAGTGCATGCTTCATACTCAGCTTCATTGTTGGTTGCTTTGTATCTCAGTTTCTTAGCAAGAGGAAGTTTCTCATTATCTGGGGTTGTCAGGATGACTCCGACTCCTGCTCCTTTGTTGTTTACCGCCCCGTCAAAATGCAACTGCCATCCTTGAACAGAAATCGTGCCTATGCTCTCGTCAGGAAAGGTAAATTCGAGGGTGTCCCCTTGGATAGGATGCTCAGCAAGAAATTCGGCTACAGCTCGCCCCTTAATAGTCTTGCGGGTGATGTATTGCACATCAAACTCTTGTAGCAAGAGCAGCCACCTCCCCATCTTTCCAAGCAAAGATGGCGCCTCCTGCAAATATCTTAAAGGATTCTGCTTGGCTACAGCCTGAACCTTGTACGAGTGGAAGTAATGCCTTAGCTTCTTCGATGCCCAAATCACTGCAAGGCAGATCTTCTCTACTTCAGCATATTTTATTTCGTAAGCCAGAAACTTCTTGCTGAGGTAATAAACTGCAAACTCCACCCCAAATTCATCCTCTTGAGCCATCATGGCGCCCACTGAACCGTCTTCTACTGCCAGGTACAGAATAAGCGGTTTGACAGGTTGCGGAGGTCTTAGTACTGGCGGATTTAACAGGTACTCCCTGATATTATCAAAGGCTCTCTGGCAGTCTTCATTCCAGACTACGGGCTGATTCTTTCTAAGCAGCTTAAAAACAGGTTCGCATATCGAAGTGAGCTTGGCAATAAACCGGCTAACATACTGCAACTTGCCCAGAAAACTCCTTACATCTTTTTCCTTTTGTGGCACAGGCATCTCTCTGATAGCTTTCACCTTATCGGGGTCAATTTCTATCCCCCTCTGACTGACGACATGTCCCAACAGCTTTCCTGAAGTCACCCCGAAAATGCACTTCTTGGGGTTAAGTCGCAGATTATACCTGTCGATCCGGGTGAAGAACTTCTCTAGAGCTTCAAAATGTCCATCTCGAGTGGCTGATTTGACCATCATATCATCAACATACACCTCCACTTCTTTGTGAATCAGGTCGCTTAGGATCTTGGTCGCCATCCTCTGGTACGTGGCCCCCGCATTCTTCAAGCCGAAAGGCATAACCCGATAGGCATAGGTACCCCACTCTGTGATGAAGGCAGTCTTGACCCGGTCAGCTATCTTGTTCAGGATCTGATTGTAGCCCACATATCCATCCCCAAAGCTGTACATCGCGCAATTGGCGGCACTGTCTATCAATACATCAATATGGGGTAGTGGAAAATCATCTTTAGGACAGGCTTTGTTAAGATCTCGATAATCCACGCACACCCTGACCTTTCCGTTCTTCTTAGCCACAGGAACCACATTCGCCAGCCAAGTAGGGTACTGGACTTCCACCAGAAACTTAGCTTCGATCTGCTGTCGGATTTCCTCCTTAACCTTGTCAGCCCATTCTGGCCTTAGCCTTCTCAACTTCTGCTTCACCGGCCTGCAATCTGGGTAAGTGGGGATGGCATGCTCCGCCACGGCTCGGTCAATCCCCGGCATATCCTCGTAGGTCCAGGCAAAGACTTTTTCATGTTTTGTTATTATTCTCTCAAAATGTTTTCTCTCCTCAGGAGTTATGTTTGATGCTATTAGAATTTCTCTCGGATTTTCCGAAGTTCCAAGATTGAAAGGCGTTGTGCCAGTAGAGTCAATGTCAAAAATTGATGGAATATGATCATGTTCATGCATGTTGAAATCATCAGAAACATCGCACAAATAAGTGAAATTGTTCATCTTATTGATAATATTATTGTTATCATTTACATCATAAAAGAGTTCTGGAATAAAAAGACAATCTAGGCTAGAGTCTTCCTCTGCCGCTCCCGAGGTTGACGCTGTTGCAGCTTGCTTACTGACTTCCTGATCTAGCAGAGGCCCTTCAGGCACGTCGGAAGAGATCTTCAAATCCTCCATTTCCAGCTCTAGACCTGCTATCTTCCCTTTTCCTTTCAGCCTGGCAGCTACCATTTTCTCAGTAACGACCTCCTCAAGCTCGCACTTGTCCCAAGTGATCCCCTGAGTCATGACTTCTTCATCCCAAAAGCCTTCAGCGGTCTTGACAAACCCGACGTGCCAGTCATACACATCATTAAAAATCTCAAAGCCAGGGACAATCCTCCCATCTACCCACTGCGGTTCATCTTCACCAGTATAAGCACATACTGAGGATGCGGGGACAAAGCTTTCTGAAATGTGGGGGATCCTGTCTGTTACCCTCTTCTTGCCAAAACCACCTCTGTACCCCAGACCTTTACGGTTCTTCTGCCCTCGAGTGGTGATCGCGGTCTGCAGCCCTTGGGAGCTTCTACCCAAACCAGCGCCAGGAAGATAGTGCATCTTCTTCATCATATTAACCACAGCCGGGCTACCTCCTGATCCGTGCTCTTCCTTTATCATAGATACATGAAAACCACTGAATGGCTGATTGGCAATTTCTAGCGCTGAGACCTGGTTTTCCCTGGCCGCCTTGAAAGTCACCACCTCCCCTTCGTGCGGGAATTTTATCATCTGATGCAGTGTGGATGGCACTCCTCCTAATTTATGAAACCAGGGTCTCCCTAGCAAAGCCGAGAAATTAGCAGGAATGGGCAGAACCACAAATTCAACTTCCACTTCGATAGGTCCTGTCTTGACCAAGGTCTTGAAGGTTCCCGAGGCTTGCCTCCTGGAGTTATCGTAGGCCGTGATAGTCAGGTCGGATCCGCTGAGCATATCCTCGCTTAAGCCAAAAGCTTGCAAAGCTATCAAAGGGCATACGTTGATAGAAGACCCATCGTCCACCATAACGCAAGCAGTGTGCTTGCCGCTAATCTGTGCCTTAATGTATAAGGGTCGGTTATGATTACGGCCTTCTACCGGTAAGTCAGCATCGGAAAAGATCAACCTCTCCTCGGATCCTCCCTTGATTAGACCCAAAAGCTCTGATGGGGAAATAGTGGTGGCAACTGTGGCCTCAACCAAAGCCTCTACTACCTTCTGCCTATGAGATGGGGACTGCCTCAACAAATCCCAAATGGATATCTGAGCTGTGGTTTTCTTCAATTGCTTTATAATCTGTTCCTCCTCTGGCTCTTTCTCTGCCACTGGCTGTACTGGCTCAGGTAGCTTCGCAATCTCGGGGATCACCCTTCCACTTCTAGTGACAGCGCTTATCTCTCCCTCTTCTCCATCGGAGCCCCACAGATCAATGTTCAATCCTTCTTCATCCTCGGCTTCTCCACCGCTCTCACTGCTAGACCAGCAATCAAGAGTCGCCACAACTGCTTTCTCCTTCTCATTCCCGGAACTACCGACAGCAGATTCCTCATTCCCATACAGATCCTGTAGCACGTACCACTCTGGCAGGCTAGATTGGATCATAAACACAGGTGGGGGTACGGCATTATAACCAGGCTTTTTCTCAGCTTCCCTCCTCTCAGGGTCAGAGATCTGTTTGCTATCGATCAAATCTTGAATGGAGTGCCGAAGTGCTTTGCATTTATCAGTGATATGGCCCGAGTGCTGGTGGAATGCACAGAATTCGTTGTCCTTATGTCCCGGCTTCCCTTGTGTCAAAGCCGGCCTAGGAGTTAGAGGACGCAATTTTCCCTCCTTCATCAGTCTCTTCAAGACCCAGGATAATGGTCTCCCTAAGTTCGAAAATTTCCTCGGGGTGGCTACCTCAGTAGCAGACACTTCACCCATTCTTTTATTGTTGTTACTGGGACCTGCCGGCCTGCTGGCTCCTTGACCAGGGTTAGCCCTTTTGGCAAAATTATCATTGTTAGCTTTTCGGGTCAAGAATTCCCCTTCTGCTTCGATGGCTATATCCTTGAGAGACTCCCAGTCCTTTAACCCCTTCATCCTCAGTCCCTCCTTCAAGTATGGGCTCGCGTTCTTAATGAAAAGACGAATCTGATCTTGGGTATCAGGCTTTCGGCGCATCTCCATTACTCGGTTCCGCCATCGGGTAAGGTACTCATGGAAGGATTCCCCGGCCTTCTGTTGGAGCAGCTCAAGATCTTTCAGAGTCACCTCCATTCTGGTATTACAGTCGTACTATTTCAGAAACTCCTCAGTGAGCAGATCCCAATCTTCTTTAGTGCGGCGGTCAAGGCCGTGATACCAATCTATGGCATGGGAGGTCAAACTCAGACAAAAGTATTCCACTTTCTGCTTCTTAGACAATGTGGTCCCCTTCATGACCAGAGAATATTGCTTCACATGTGCAGTAGGATCAGAAGTACCATCGAACTTCGGCACATCCGGCATCTTGAAGTTATAAGGGATCGGGTCCTCTCCGTCCAGCTCCCTATCCTCAGGACTCATCCCGTGAGCTCTGCCTATCATACGAGCCATGGCCTCGAACCTCTCTTCCATCTTTTTCAAAATAAAATCATCAGCCTGAGGTGCCTTCCCCTTTTCGGATGCCATGCTCAACCTATCATCCTCGATATCTCTATCGTCATCAATTCTCAGCACTGGCCTTCTTCTCAGCTCTCCCGAAGCCACTGATCTCAACTCTACCGGTGGCGGCCTAACGGGCTCCTCTCGTCTCTCAACCCTTTCTTCTTCAGGCTCATTCAATCTTACCGGAGGAGGAGGAGGAGGATTCTGGGGAACATTCGGCTGAGCGTTCTGTTGCGTCAAGGCGGCCAACATATTCATCATCCTTCCCTCGAATTCTTCAAATCGACGGCCCACTTCTTCGGCAATCATGGCCCTGGTGGCATCTTCCCCCCTGGGTGAGTTTGCCATATGAGATACTGTGCCACTTACTTCTGATAAAATCTCCGGCAGGCCCTCTCTATCTGACAGCTCAGGAGTAAGAACTCGGATCAGTCGCCCGGTCGGTGATCTAGTCCACCTGGGCAGATCTATGATGGCTACAGGGACAAAAGTTAGAATGATGCATGAAATGTAGGTATAATGCATGATAGTGATATGCAACATTTACAGAGCACAAGCAAGCAAGTAAGTCCTTCCACCCTTATTTCTCCCACACACGTGGTCGTGCAGTCTCTTTCCTAGGTGGGATTAGCCCAAGGGTCAACGAGGGACCCAATAGACGCGTATGGTGCGCGGCGAAAAACCGGCAGCATAACACTCCTATGCTAATGTACAAGCGGATGGATAATGATCGTCACGTATTCAGACGGTCCATAAATTTTGACATGGCCCTACCGGGGCATGATAGCCTTTGGCTAGGTTACCGAGTGAGATATTTGGATTCGTCCAATACGTAAGGATCCATACAGCAAGCATGAGATTTAAGGTTCATTTTACCTGTGGAAAGTGACTATAGCCGTTACATGAGCTCTGGACAAGGGAGATGTTTCTTTGAGGCTACCCAAGCATGATCCCTGCCGACGGGTCTAGCTCATCACGAGCGTAGCGACCGATCGGGTCACCATTTTAATATACCATTGAGGTACGCGGCTTGGGCTGGTGATTATCCTTAACACTTCCCCAAATTGAGTGAAAATGAGGAGGTGCTTCAGGAACGCACCGGGGCTAGAAGAGGGACCAAACTAGCGTATTCTAAGGCTCTAATGATATGCAAATGCAAATTTGAGAGAAAGCGAATTTATGAATTAAATTTCAATCATAAATGTTAAAAGAGGTATTTTCAAATCGAAATCTCGAACCATAAACGTCCCCAGTGGAGTCGCCACTGTGACGCGCGCCGGATCCCGATGCGCCGCCCTTTCGGACCGCCCGCACGTGGGCGATCGGGGCATTTGCGGGTCCGTTGGCATCTTGCAATAAATCGCAAGTGCATCTATGTTGAGCAACAAGGAGGTATCATGGAGTCGCCACCCAATAGAACATTGGGAAAGTTACTCTCGCCTCGGAGAGCCTAAGACTTGCGCACTTTATCCATGTTGGGCCATGAGGCCTAGGATTAGCGCTAAAGTCTCGTGACCCAAGAAGTATTTTGGAGGATAACCTCTAACCTCTTGAGCCCAAAGACCAGAGCTGGGTCCGGGATTTCTCATCTATTTCTACCTCAATTAGTTTATGATCAAATTTTAATGTCATTAATTCGCTCTCTCTCCACACTATGCAGTTTAATTGAAAAGCGCATCTATTCACATTCGGAGAGCAGTAAATGGGCAGAATAAATATCAAAGCGATAAATTACAATAATACAAGGAGCGGAATACAACTCCCTTTATAAATGTGCGATTCATACACAAATCGGGGCATTGTTTATTTTGAGGACTTTGGTCCTCTCATGCATCATCATTAAAAAATGGGATATTTAATATGTGATGATTTTTATTGGATGAAAATAGGGCGTTGGACCCTTTTTGCATTTTTATACAAAACTCAATTTTATTTAAGTACAAATCGTTAATCTATTCTTACATTTGACGGGATAAAAAGAGCTTATTCATATACATAAAATAATCAATGAATGAAAAAGCGAGAGAAATAAATCAAGAGGTTTAAGAAAACTAAACCGGACGAGATCCACCACGCATGGTAGGCAACCGCTCAAGCTCGAAATTATCCAAGAGGACCAATATACACTCATAGAAAGTTAAGAGATGTTAACATTCATAAAATTAACACGTAAGAAATCGAAGAGACTGAATAGAGATGAAAAATGATCAAAAAAAATGGAGGCAGAATCCACCGACGGCCTTTCCTGGTTGACCGACGGGCGTCGGTTTGGTTATTCAATATGCCCGTTTGTCACTCAAAAAGGGGCGTCTGTAGGTGGGTGACCGACGGGCGTCGGTCATAAAGATGACCCGTCGGTCACCTCTGTCTCCGGAAAACAGAAAGGAGAAAAGGGCCTTTTGAGATCAAAAAAACAAGTTTTATCCAAGAAGGAGATGAGGGAGTTAAAATGAAGAAAAGTAATAACACGTATTCAAAATTTTCACAGAATGAATAAATAAATGATAAATAATTAAATATGAGATGAAAATGGAGAGAGAATCCGGAATATTTACCCTCAGATAGTTGCCTTGGGTAGAATTTTGATGTCGGTTAGATACCCGCGCGTTCCACGAGAAAGTAAGAGAATGAAAGATCAGAGAGAGAAAATGAGCTATTTCACCTCCGATCCTTCAGAAAGTCGATTTAGGAGTCCAAATCTAAAGAAAACTAATTAGCTTTTAGTTCCTTTTATCGATTTGATCCTTGATTAAGTAAAGTTCTTTGGAAAATGTGTGTTTTTGGAAGAGAGAGAAAACGTGCTCGAATTTTGGCAGAGTTTCCCCTTCTGAAAAAATTTCCAACCCCTTTTGAAGTGAAAATCCGGTCCTTATATAGCCAGACACGACCGACGGGCATCGGTGCGTAGGGGCGGGCGTCGGAAGAATCCTACTGACACAAGGACACTTCCGACGGCCCTGCCACATCCACCGACGGGCGTCGGAACGGTTGCGTGTTCCGGGAAACCAGGCGGCTCCTGACAGGGGCGGTGACTCTCCGACGGGCGTCGGAAAAAACCCTGAGCCGTCGGTGACTCGAAGCGACGGGCCATCTCAACAGACGGGCTGGCCGTCTGTGGAGGACAAAAAACCTTTTTTACTCAGAAAACTCCCGTTTTCTCCCCCTCTGCCCTTGAAGTGTAGAAAAACCTCATTTCTCATGGAACGCGGGACTAAAACCTCCAACTTCAGCCTCCTGTACAGGCCTTGAACATTGATTTCATCATAGGGTAACCTCCGATCCGGACCGCTCCAGGACACGGTGCTTACATAATGCATGATCGTGATATGCAACACTTACAGAGCACAAGCAAGCAAGTAAGACCTTGCGCCCTTATTTCTCCCACACACGTGGTTGTGCAGTCTCTTTCCTAGGTGGGATTAGCCGAAGGGTCAACAAGGGACCCGATTGGCGCGCATGGTGCGCGAAAAAAAACCGGCAGCATGACACTCCTATGCTAATGTACAAGCGGATGGATAATGATCGTCACGTATTTGGACGTTCCATAAATTTCGACATGGCCCTACCAGGGCATGATAGCCTTTGGCTATGTTACCAAGCGAGACAATTGGACTCACCCAATACATGAGGATCCATACAGCAAGCATGGGATTAGGGTTCATTTCACCTGTGGAAAGTAACTACAGCCATTACATGAGCTTTGGTCAAGGGAGATGTTTCTTTAAGGCTACCCAAGCATGATCCCTGCCAACAGGTCTATCTCATCACGAGCATAGCGACCGATCGGGTCATCATTTTGATATACCATTAAGGTACGTGGCTTGGGCTGGTGATTATCCTTAACACTTCCCCAAATTGAGTGAAAATGAGGAGGTGCTTCAGGAACGCACCGGGGCTAAAAGAGGGACCAAACTAGCGTATTCTAAGGCTCTAATGATATGCAAATGCAAATTTGAGAGAAAGCAAATTTATGAATTAAATTTTTATCATAAATATTAAACGAGGTATTTTCAAATTGAAATCTCGAACCATAAACGTCCCCAGCGGAGTCGCCACTGTGACGCGTGCCGGATCCCGATGCGCCGCCCTTTTTCAGACCGCCCGCACGTGGGCGATCGGGGCATTTGCGGGTCCGTTGACAGCTTGCGATGAATCGCAAGTGCATCTATGTTGAGCAACACGGAGGATTCATGGAGTCGCCACCTAATAGAACATTGGGAAAGTTTCTCTCGCCTCGGAGAGCCTAAGACTGCGCTTGGTATCCATTTTGGGCCAGCCAGAGGGATCATGGAAGGTGAACTCCTCACCCTAAGGAGCCTAGGATTAGCGCTAAAGCCTCGTGACTCAAGAAGTATCTTGAAGGATGACCTCTAACCTCTTGAGCCCAAAGACCAGAGCTGGGTCCGGGATTTCTCATCTATTTCTACCTCAATTATTTTATGATCAAATTTTAATATCATTAATTCGCTCTCTCTCCACACTATGCAGTTTGATTAAAAGGTGCATTTATTCACATCTTGAAAGCGATAAATGATCAAATAGATAATGAAAGCAATAGATTACAATAATACAAGGAGCGGAATACAACTCCCTTCTGTAAATGTGCGGATCATACATAAATCGGGGCATTTGCTTATTTTGAGGACTTTGGTCCTCGCATGCATCGTTATTAAAATCGGGGATTTTTATTCGTAGTGATCTTTATTGGATAAAAATAGGGCGTTGGACCCCCCTTTTTGCAATTTATACAAATCTCATTTTTATTTGAGTACAAATCATTGGATCATCTTTATATATTAACGAGGTATGAAAAGAGTATATCCATATACATGAAATAATCAATGAATAACAAATAAAGAAAATACTTAAGAGAATTAGGAAAGCTAAACCGGATGAAGTCCTCCAAATATGGTAGTCAGCCGCTCAAGCTCGGGATTATCCAAGAGAATCATATACACTCATAGAAAGTTAAGAGATGTTAATATACATAAAATTAACATATAAGAAGTCAAAGGGACTTTAAAAAAATGATTAAAAATGGAGACAGAACCCACCGACGGCCTTCCTTGGTTGACCCACGGGCGTCGGTTAAGGTAAGCGAGATGCCCGTTTGTCACTCAAGGAGGGGCGTCTATAGGTGGGTGAACGGCGGGCGTCGGTGATAAAGATGACCCGTCGGTCACCACTGTCTCCGAAAAACAGAATGGAGAAAAAACCTTTTTAAAGTTAAAAAATGGTTTTATCCCAAAAGGGAGATAAGAGAGTCAAGATAAGAGAAAATAAGGACAGATGTTTAAAAATTCTACACAATAGAAAATAAATATGAGATGAAATGGAGAAAGAATCCGGTATATTTACCCTCAGATAATCGCTTTGGGTGAGATTCTTGTGTTGATTAGAGCCCCGCGCGTTCCACGAGAAGCAAAAGATGAAGGACCGAAGAAAGAAAATGAACTATTTCTTCTTCAACCCCTCAAAGATCGGTTTTGGAGTCAAAATCTAAAGAAAACTAATTAGTTTTAGTTCCTTTTGATTGATTTGATCCTTGATTCAATAGATTCCCTTATAAAGTGTGTTTTGTTGGAAGAGAGAGAAAATTTGCTTGAGATTGGGCAGAGTTTCCTCCTTTGAAAATTTTTCCAACCCTTTTCAAATGAAAATCCGGAGCATTTATAGCCAAACACGACCGATGGGCGTCGGTGTATAGAGGCGGGCGTCGGAAGAATCCTTCTAACACAAGGATTCGTCCGACGGCCCTGCCACATCCACCGACGGGCGTCAGAGCGGTTGCGTGCTCCGGAAAACTAGGCGGCATTCTAACAGGGGCGGTGACTTTCCGATGGGCGTCGGAAAATACCACAAGCCGTCGGTGACTCGGAGCGACGGGCTGGCCGTCTGTGGAGGACAAAAATTCCTTTCGACTCAAAAAAAACCTTTGTTTTTCTCTCCCTCTGCCCAGGAATGGTAAAAAGCCTCATTTCTCATGGAACGCGGGACTAAAACCTCCAAATCCAGCCCTTTTATGCAGGCTCGGACACTGATTTCATCATAGGGTAACCTCTGATCCGTACCGCTCCGGGACACGGTGCTTACATACTTATAATCAGAGTTATTCAGATTCATATGCTTATAATCATACTCATTTAAATCCACATTCTCATAAACATATCAGAACAAATCACAACACCTGCTGACTCACAGTAGTGGATAACGAGTAAATGCATGGCAGTACCTTACGGGTACGAATCAAATGCATGGCAGTACCTTACGGGTACAAATCAAACGCATGGCAGTACCTTACGGGTATGAATCAAATGCATTGCAGTACAATATCATATTTTCTCTTTTCAAAACATTTTACAAAGGGGATCTTAAACAAGATCCGTACACATTAAAGTTCGCGGGAACTAAACGGGGATCATATTTTCACTTTTCAAAACATTTTACAAAGGGGATCTTAAATAAGATCCTTACACATTAAAGTTTGCGGGAACTAAATGGGGACCTGATCAGGGTCTAGAATAGGACAGAGTGCTGCAGCTAAAGGATTCTTTTAGGCATACCTAACTATTCACTAGACTGACTCTTGCAAGTCATGCATAATCCATCAAATCACATTTATATAATTCATAACATTTTCCAAGCATAATTCATCCAATTATATCCACATACTTCATAAAATAGTCCATGTATACTTCTAAAGGCATCACAAGTTCAGAAAAAGAGACATCGGAAATCATACATGCAAACTCAATTTTTGAAGCTAGGGGTATCACGCTCGCGACAGAGGCCGAACTGGCCCCAGATCACGATCGCGGCAATCTTCACGCTTGCATGGAGACTGAAGCTCAGAGCGCGACAGTAACCTGCCAACAAGGGCTGTCACGCTCGCGACAGGGGAAATGCCCAAACATCTCGGCAGCCGAGCACTCTATCGC
Source organism: Excoecaria cochinchinensis (assembly GCA_947683425.1). Lineage (NCBI taxonomy): Eukaryota > Viridiplantae > Streptophyta > Magnoliopsida > Malpighiales > Euphorbiaceae > Excoecaria > Excoecaria cochinchinensis. The sequence goes on from CANTUQ010000020.1 coordinate 2,460,874, forward strand.
GCTCATGACGTGCGTCGTGCTCGCGACAGTGAGCTCTGCTGTGGCCGTTCGGCCAGACTGTCTGCTCGGGAGCCGAGCGCCCTGTCACGCTCGGGATATGCATCGCGCTCGTGACAAAGAGCTCTCGCTGCGGTCGACTCGGCAGCCCACATTTGCTCGATCGCACGCAAGAGCTGATTTCACCGAGCTCTATCGCGACCTCGCGACAGCTTCGTGATTTCTAGTTCTTGCGTGAATTTCTACAGATTTTCACATTTCCAAACACCCAAACTTATAAACTCAAACACAATTCAATCCACACTTCATCTTACCTCAAATCAACCATCTCAACATCATAAATAACATAAAACACAACTTAAATCAATAATTAACACAATCAAAATCATGCATTAATAAAATCCAGCTTCTCAAGAACATAAACCCAGAAATTTTAACCCAAAAACTTATCAAACTTCAAATTGGCTTCAATAGATCAACATTCATGCATTATAACTCAAATCAATTGAATACCCATAACATTAACACTATAATATGTCTCATCAAACAACAAATTCCCAGAAATATCATTCAAAGGCACAAGTCATAAAAAATGCAAATAATCAAATAAATTTTCAAACCTGCAAAATCCTATGCTCCAAATCAATGAGCACCACTCCCACTAGCCTTCTCCTTTCCCTTGGGATCATGAGGAGGCTCAACTAACCAAGAACACCAAAAATCATACAAACACAAAACCTAAATTAAAACCCAATTTAACCAAAATCAAGAACAAATAATGAAGAAGAAGAAGAAGAAACCTATGAAAGACTTACCAATCAAAACTAAGGAGATGATCACTTTCCACCACCAACACTTGGATCCAAGCTAGGGCACACAAATGAAGAGAAAAGAGGAAGAAGGAGATGAAGAGAGGAAGAGGGAACGGGAAAAGGGACAGCAATTGTTGTTCTCATTTCTCTCTCCTTCTCTTTATTCCATCTTTCCTAATTGTTAGCCACATATCACTCTTTGGTTGGTGGAACTTGACCACTCACACCCAAGGGAACACACTTTTAATCATTTTCCGAAAAACACACTTTTGACAAGGGAACGATCGATTCTCACCTTTCTTGCCGAAAATCGGTCTTCTATTTTATCATCGGGTAATCCTGATCTTGGACCGCCTCAGGACCCGGTGTCTACAGTTGCCCCCAATTTTGGGGAACTTTAGGACTTAGGTGCCTAAGTGAGCCAAAATTCAGAAAAGAAAGGAAAGAGGCGCGTACCTGAGGCGGCCGTTATTCGGAACTCGATCTTGCCAGCTTGTCGGCATCATAGGATTACTACTGGTCACATGATTGAGGAACGTCAGCTTGTCGACGTGAAACCATGGCTGAGCGACTGATAAACACCAGCTTGTCGGTGTGTGAAGGCGCCAGACTTTAAAGGACGCGATTGATAGAACACCAGCTTGTCGGTGTGTGAAACCACGGCTGAACGACTGATAAACACCAGCTTGTCGGTGTGTGAAGGCGCCAAACTTTGAAGGACGCGATTGATAGAACACTAGCTTATCGGTGTGTGAAACCACGGCTGAGCGACTGATAAACACCAGCTTGTCGGTGTGTGAAGGCGCCAGACTTTGGAGGACGCGATTGATAGAACACCAGCTTATTGGCGTGTGAAACCACGGCTGAGCGACTGATAAACACCAGCTTGTCGGTGTGTGAAGGCGCCAAACTTTAGAGGACACGATTGATAGAACACCAGCTTGTCGGTATGTGAAACCACGGCTGAGCGACTGATAAACACCAGCTTGTCGGTGTGTGAAGGCGCCAGACTTTGAAGAACGCGATTGATAGAACACCAGCTTATCGGTGTGTGAAACCACGGCTGAGCGACTGATAAACACCAGCTTGTCAGTGTGTGAAGGCGCCAGACTTTGAAGAACACGATTGATAGAACTCCAGCTTGTCGGTGTGTGAAACCACGGCTGAGCGACTGATAAACACCAGCTTGTCGGTGTGTGAAGGCGCCAGACTTTCCTGCGAAAACAAAAGAGATTTGTATGCAAGGGTAAGTTATGCACGTGCATATGCATATGTCATGCAGGATGCAGGTGACACCATTCATCTAAGTGGCCCAGTGGTCGAGGTGCGATAACTCTTGCGGAAGCGACTCGTGGCTTCGTTTGGTCGATTATGCCCCCAAGTGTCTGAAGGTGCTGTCCTGCTTTAGGGACTCTGACTCATAATTTTTTTTCAGGGAGGATTGTCCGATGCATGCGATGAGTGCTTGTGCCAGGCATGCGTAAAGGATTTGTGTTGCAAGCATGTACAGATTATGTACACAAAATGTGTGCGAAGAATTGCTTATGCAAGATATATATGAAGTTCATGCATGCGTGAATGCACATTGAGGCATCATCAAATGCCATGCCCGTGAGATGCATATGTATGCAATAATGCAGGATGAGAATTCATCCGAGTGGATTTTGAGAGCCGAAAGCCGGTCTGGTCGTGATTTGTAGCAGGATCGGTGCCCCCTGGAATTGCTTTTGAATTTCGTGCCTTTAGGGGATTATGAGGCTCTCCTCTGATACCTGTAGTCATTATTTGAAGGTAGTGCGTCCCTCATGGATTTTCACACTAGCTTTTCTTAGTGGGAGATGCGTCCTTGCCGGATTTTTACATAACCCTGTGCCTTATTTTTTGCCTGGAATGGACCCAATCCAATCCAGCGGCTTTTATTTATTTCACATATTTTTTTTAGGGCAGACTGCCTGTCGCCAGGTTTTCACCCTGCCCCTTGGCCTAACTTTTGCTTAGAGCGCCAGTCACGGTTTTCATCTCTAACGGCCTTTTTTTTTTTGGTGTGAGAGAAGTTGGAGTTATTGTGAAAGATCTTTCGGGTATGATTGGCATGTGCTTATGTCTCAAATTTTGGTGGTATGAGCTTGGTTTTTCATCGGGAAGGTGCTGTAGGGTTGGCTTCACAGTAGGTAGCAAGGTGAGTTGACTGAAGTGCCGGAGTGGCGAGAGTGGCAGAGGGTCGATAGTTGTTGTAAAAGGTCTTTCAGGTATAATCGGCGTGTATTTGCGTCTTAGGTCATGGTTGTCTGAGCTTGTTTTCTATCATGAGAGCGCTATAGAATTGGCTTCACATTTGATAGCAAGAGGAGTTGACTGAAGTGCCTGAGTGGCGAGAGTGGCAGAGGATCAATAGTACCAATGCGCTGATTTTATGCTAGAACCAGGAAACTTTGAGTGTGCAAGATGCGTTGCCCTGGTTACACTCATGCATCTTTGCATAAATGCATATATTTCAATCTGATTTCATAACACATGATCACTATTTGGCATTAACTCGAAAAATATGGGACATCATCTAATCTCGGGATAGATCTTGAGAGCATCAAACTCCTGTTATCAATCAGCCCTCGCGGGTTTTCTTGATTGAATATTTTCTCTCTTTTTTTTTATTCTTTATTTAGCCTTTGCCATGGACCCTCCTTCAGTTCGTCAATATTGGTTGAATTTGCTTTCATCTTCGTTAGCCGGAGGGACCGCTGCTTCTGAGAGTGGTTCCTCTTGGTATCAAAGTCTTGGTCTTAGCCCTTGTGCAGACTGGTTGAGGTGATGGGTTCCTTATTTGGAGGTTGAATGTGAAGTTTCATGCTTGGCTTTTATTGGCTTTGGAGGTTTGAGCCCTGGAATAGCCGTTCAACGGCTGAGCTAGGGTAACAGGTTGGGCTTGGATGATTTGGGGTACTTTTATTGGCCTTAGTAGTTCAAGCTTTTGAAATGGTTTTCGTCGGCTGGGATTGGATGGATGGCTCGGGGGTTAGCCCTTTTGGTCCCCTTCAGTAGCTAAAAAGAACGACAATGTGCAGGCATGTGTAGATCAACGGGATTTGAACAAAGCTTGCCCCCAAATAGCATTCCCTTGCCCCCTATCAATTCTCTCTTTTCTTCTCTCTTTTCTTTACACCCAAATTTTTTTTCTTTTAATTTTTTTTTTCTTTTACAGCAATTTTTTTTTTTACCCCAATTTTTTTTTTTTTTTTTTTTTGCTCAAGTCCTGAAGTTTACACATACGTGCACTTTTCATCTTAACCACTGGGACCATTGTTGTTCAATTTCGTCGGGTATTAAATTTTGGTAAGAAATTTGGTTTTGAGGGTTTTGGATGGTTAAGGGTCCGTCATAATCGGTTTTGGGGTACACATTTCGAATGGTCGAGAGAAAAAGGTCATATGACTTGGTTCTGATGGGTTGTATATTTCTCATGGTGGTTTTGAGTTTTATTTGTCCGACTTTTGATGTAACTTTCGAAGTTCGATTTTATTCAGCGACACCATATGTAGCTCAGGTGTTGTGGATGCGAAGAAGTGGCTTTCAAAATTCGGTTCGTTGTCATGTTGGCACGTGGAAGTAGCATTGGTCTTGAGAGTGTCCTTGTCCATCTTCAGCGTGTTGTACTAGGTCCGGGCAAAGGCTCTTTTTTTTTTTATTTACATCTCTCGAAATTATCCTCGCTTCAGGAGTTATATCAAATGCTACCAAGATTTTATTTGGATTTTCCAAAGTTCCGAGACTAGATAGAGCCGTATTATTTGGGTTAATGTCAAAATGAATGGATGCATCGTGATCATGAGAAATGAAATCGAAGAAATATCGCATAAACAAAACAGGAATTGTTCAACATGTTATAATAACCAAAATGTCATAACGAGTTCTGGAAATAAAGCATCTAAAAAAGAGCATCCAGATAGCTATTTCCTCCTTGCTCGCCATCGTTGCTGTAATCAGTGATCCTTCACCCTCATGGACCATTCCCCTCATCTTTCTGTTCCTCGTCAATCAAGTGTGAGACTTGTCTCCTCAGAGCCTGGCACCTATTAGTTTAATGCCCGGTATACTGATGGTAGGCGCAGTACAGATCCATTCGGTGATTGAGACGCCAATGGCCCCTGGCGGGCTTTGCAAGTTTTGGCCGTAGCTTCCCCTTATCGATGAAATGAGAGAGGTGCTCAGATAAAGGCTTATCCCAGATGGTATAGTGATCTTGAGTGGTTCTAATGTTTGGGGACTTGGTAGCTACGATATCCCCCGCACTGTTGTCACCGAGACTTAAGCTTTCCTGGTTGTCTCCCCCAGTGGCATTGCCCCCTCCTTCAAGAGCCACCAGCTGCTTACCAGTAGCAGGATCTTGTACTTGACCTTTCGGGGTTTGGCCATCACCCCTCTGATATCTAGCGTGTCGACGACACCTCCTAAGCCCCCGATTTTTGGATGGGTTGGTTAACCACAAGCGCAGGTCCCCCTCTCTATCTTGAGGAAAAGATCCATCCATGCCGAAGCAAGCCTTCTGAACTATTCTAACTGTTGACGCTCCCTCTATCTCTTGAGTGCCAGCACAGATGTCGCACCTAGACGGTTGACCTCTTTTCTTTAAGTCCATAAAGACCTTCTCTCGAGCAGCCCGGGCAACTGCAAGTTTAGACTCTGCAATTTCCTCTTTAAGGGCATCCATCTTTCTCTTTAGGCCCCGTGTCACCGCCAAAAGCCCATTCTCTGAAACATGCCCCTTGCCTTTTTGCTCAGCTGACAGAGTGACAGGTGACTCTCCTCCAGGTCCAGTCGGTGGTGGGTGTATTCCCTTAATTGGATCCTTCTCTTTCCGTAACACAGTGGGAGCAGCAGACGGTTGTTCGACAGGTGGCACCATGGCGGCGACCGAATTCTCCATAGTAGTCACCGTCTGAGCTTCAAACTTTTCAATCCCACCTTTTATCTCCTTCACCGCGCTACCCTCTCCCTTGGGAACTTCGCTCGTCATAGTCTGAGGGGTTACCTGCTCATCCTCTTCCCCCACCATGGGATTATCTTTCAAACCAAGGATTCTTTTCGGCTCAAGAGGTGTCGCTGCTCTAGGCTCAACATCTGGTTGTCGTACGGTAGGGACTGCTATAGGAGCCTCTTCTAGAATAGGCGATTCAACTTGTTCAACAGCAGCGGCCACAGGAGGTTGGCTGGCATTTGGTGTCATTTGGGCAACAATGTTTTCTATCATGGCTAATATCCTCCTTTCAAAGTCCCCAAGCCTCTTATCCAGATCTTTCATCGTCAAAGCACCGGTCTCCCGAGGTAGTTCTGCCATCGAAGATGATTCACTAGTCGTTGAAAGTGGCTCAAAATCCCAAACAGGCACTAATTCTAGCAATCCAAAGGGCAAGTTTGTCGTCGCTAGTCGATCGTCGGAATCTCTAGTCCACTCAGATGAATCTAGGATGGCTGAAAGATCAAGATTGTTAGAATGATGCATGGATGACATATACAATACATGATCGTGCCATGCAAATAGTCTTTGATGAGTGCGGGGTCTGTGAAAAAATAGCATGCCGACAGAAAGGTGTATACACACACAGCATGAGATTGAATATATTATTTATATACACACATATTTATTTTATATTTATATACACACATATTGACTTTATTGACATGCATGAATGACACGCAATGCATGAGCGACATGCGATGCATGAGCATGCTATGCAGTATTCACAACCACATGCAAGTAAGTAGATCCTTCCGACCTTATTTCTCCCACACACGAGGTCGTGCGGTCTCTTTCCTAGGTGGGCTTAGTCCATGGGTCAACGGGGGAGCCCATCGACATGTATTGTGCTCGGTGGAAAACCTGCAGCATAACAGTCTTAATCTAATGCGCATTCGTATGGGTTTTGGCCGTTACGTATTTGGATAACTTAATCAAGTTAAGGTGGGCTCACCGGGGCATGAAAGCCTTTGATAAAAGATCACTTAACTTGCTTGATTTTGTTTAATACGTGACGGCCCATGTCACAAGCATCATATTAAGGAGCATACCACCTAGTGGAAGTTTCTATTTGCCATTACATGGGCTTTAGTCAGGGTGATTTTTTAGGCTACCCAAGCATGGTCCACGCCAACGAGTCTAGCTCATCGCGAGCATAACGACCGATCGGGTCTCCATTTTGATATACCAAAAGGTACAAGGCTTGGGCTGGTGATTATCCCTAATACTTCCCTACAATGAGTGAAAGTAGGGTCGTGCTTCGGGAACGCACCGAGGTAAAAAGGGACCAACTAGCGTAATTCTAAGGCTCTAAAATGATATGATGCAATTTTGATGAGTGATAGAATTTTAAGTTTTAAAAGCCCAATTATATTCTTAACCAGAGCACTTTCGGAGCAAAGTCTCAAACACAAAGTCCCCAGTGGAGTCGCCACTGTGACGTGCGACGAACCCTAAAACCCAGCAAGGGCTCTCGTGTGAATCCGCTTTAGGATTCGAGGTATGGAGGTTCGCGTCTTTTGGATCATGGGCGCCATGAGACATCATCGGTTTGTTCCTCCCAATAGAACATTGGGGAGAACAACCTAGCCTATTGACGCCTAAAGGCACCTTTGAGGTATCTGGAGTCGCCACCCAATTTGCGTGAAATTGGAAAAAGGTTTCTCACCTCTATCGGTCTAAACCAGAGATATGGTGTCCGGGACTTCCCTCTTATTTATGCTTTGGTTAATTATAAATGGGTTTTTAACTTCTTAAAATTATATCTCTCATCTCACAGGATTAATCTATTAAAAGTAAAAGCGCATTTCAAGCATTTAAAGAAAATAAACGAAAGCAGTAAAGAAAATAAATAAAGCGGTAAATGAAAGCGATGAACACGTAAGCACACAATTACAAGAGAAATCGAGGCGGAATACAACCCCGTCGAAAGGAAAACAAAGATGTGAATGGGGACGGAATACAATCCCCTAAAATAAATAAAGTTGCCCCAAAATTAATTACAAGGGCCCAAAATAAATAAACTTAAATTTAAGACACTCACACAAGGTTAAAATAAAAAAAGGCATACATAAATCGGGGCATTATTTTAGGAACCTTGGTTCCTTCGCATTGTTCAAAATTTAGGAACATTGGTTCCTTCGTATTAGTTTGAAGAAGGTTCGAAGAGTCATTTTTTATTGTTTGAATTGAAAAACCGGGATGAGTGATCCCATTTTTGTAGAAAAGTTGACTACTCATTTTAATTGTGACATTTTTATCGTCGGGCTAAAATAAAGGACATTGGTCCCGATTTATTAGTGAAAATTCCAATTTAATTATAGAAATATTTTTATGATTTTTTATCGCACGCGTGCACGAATAAAATATACATTTACAAATAACACGACATAAAAAAAGGATTGAGAAAGATCTCACCGAACCGGAGTGTCCGCCTACGCGTCGCGACCCATCCGGGGAGTCGCGGTGACACCCAAACAACTCGATTCAAGTTAAACTCATACAAAAGTTAACATCAAAAATATCAGTAAATATTCAAAGTAAATTAACCAAGCAAATGCGAAATATAATAATAATAACAATGATAGTAATACAACAAAATAGATTAAATTATCAACAGTAAATAACAACGCAACAATACATAAGATGAGTAGTAGATATAATAATCACAATAAAACCATATAATAACAATAATAATAATAATAATAATAATAATAGGATGGTAATAATGCAAATAATAGTAGTAATAAATGACAAATAATATGAAAACAGGATAATCAATTAGAAATAATAATAATAATAATAATAATAATAATAATAATAATAATAACAATAGTAATAATAATAATAAAAGACACTAAATGCATTAAACATGGCAGGAACTCATTAATGAACATAAACACAATAAAAATAATAATGATAGCAAAATATCAAATTGAAGTAAGCAAATAATATATTAATGGTGATATTAACACATTAAAATGCTAAAAGTAAACAATATACATGATAATAATAGCAAAAAATAATATTAACAATAATAAATAATATACAAAAAAAAAATGAGGATGGGTTCAAGAATGTTTACCCTCAGAATTTTTAGATTGGGGAAACGGTGTCCCGATCGATTTTCCTTGTCGGATTTGTGGTGATAAATATTTGAAGAAAATGTAGAAATTAATATTTTGAAATAAAACCAAGAAAATACTTTGATGAAAATATTTTTGGTGGATGATTTGAGCAAAAGGAAATTAATTTTTCAAGCCCAAATCACTCAAGAAAATGGATTATGTATTTTTGAAGAGCAATTCAAGATTAAAACCTGAGAAAGAAGAAAAAAAGAAGCTAAAGAACTAGTTGCTGGAGAGAAAAAAGTTGAAAGAAAAAGCCCTTGAAAAACAATTGCCGTCCTTCAAAATGAGGGCAAAATCCTCATTTAAACTTGCCTTGGCCAAAAATGGCAAGGGACAAAAAAGCCTTTATTTTTAGTTAATTCAAAATAGCATAAAATGGTGAAACAACGGAAATGTCAGACTGAAAAAAAGTCAGACTAAAAACAGCGAAAAAAATGGACAGGCGAAAACCAGCAGATCGCGCGGAGAGGGCAAGGGTGCACGCGGCAGCCTGCTGCGCGCGTGGTGCCCCCGCACCGCGCGCGGCAGGCAGCTGCCTCGCGCGCAGGGGGGCGCGCTGCGCCCCCCGCCTCGCTCGCAGGGGCGTCCCGCGAGGCCCCCTGCCTCGCGCGCAGGGGCGTCGCGCGAAGCGCCCGCCTCTACGCGCAGGGGCGTCGCACTGCGCCCCTCGCCTCGAGCGAGGCGCCCCTACGCGCTGGGGCGGCCTGCCACGCAGGCGCCCCTGCGCGCAGGCAGCTTCGCGACCCCCCCCCCCCCCTTTTTTTTATTTTCTATTTTAAATTTTGACACAAAATTAATATTTTTCATTTTATTTTTTTACTCCATTTTAATTATGATTTCCAAAAAAAAATATATATATATTTTAATCATTTTCCGAAAAACACACTTTTGACAAGGGAACGATCGATTCTCACCTTTCTTGCTGAAAATCGGTCTTCTATTTCATCATCGGGTAATCCTGATCTTGGACCGCCTCGGGACCCGGTGTCTACACTAACTCAATTTTTGAAGCTAGGGGTATCGCGCTCGCGACAGAGGCCGAACTGGCCCCAGAACACGATCGCGGCAATCTTCACGCTCGCACGGAGACAGAAGCTCAGAGCGCGACAGTAACCTGCCAACAAGGGCTGTCGCGCTCGCGACAGGGGAAATGCCCAAACATCTCGGCAGCCGAGCGCTCTATCGCGCTCACGACGTGCGTCGTGCTCGCGACAGTGAGCTCCGCTGTGGCCGTTCGGCCAGACTGTTTGCTCGGGAGCCGAGCGCCCTGTCACGCTCGGGACATGCGTCGCGCTCGTGACAGAGAGCTCTCGCTGCGGTCGACTCAGCAGCCCACATTTGCTCGATCGCACGCAAGAGCTGATTTCACCGAGCTCTATTGCGACCTCGCGACAGCGTCGTGATTTCCAGTTCTCGCGTAAATTTCTACAGATTTTCACATTTCCAAACACCCAAACTTCTAAACTCAAACACAATTCAATCCACACTTCATCTTACCTCAAATCAACCATCTCAACATCATAAATAACATAAAACACAACTTAAATCAATAATTAACACAATCAAAATCATGCATTAATAAAATCCAGCTTCTCAAGAACACAAACCCAGAAATTTTAACCCAAAAACTTATCAAACTTCAAATTGGCTTCAATAGATCAACATTCATGCATTATAACTCAAATCAATTGAATACCCATAACATTAACACTATAATATGTCTCATCAAACAACAAATTCCTAGAAATATCATTCAAAGGCACAAGTCATAAAAAATGCAAATAATCAAATAAATTTTCAAACCTGCAAAATCCTATGCTCCAAATCAATGAGCACCACTCCCACTAGCCTTCTCCTTTCCCTTGGGATCATGAGGAGGCTCAACTAACCAAGAACACCCAAAAATCATACAAACACAAAACCTAAATTAAAACCCAATTTAACCAAAATCAAGAACAAATAATGATGATGAAGAAGAAGAAGAAGAAGAAGAAACCTATGAAAGACTTACCAATCAAAACTAAGGAGATGATCACTTTCCACCACCAACACTTGGATCCAAGCTAGGGCACACAAATGAAGAGAAAAGAGGAAGAAGGAGATGAAGAGAGGAAGAGGGAACGGGAAAAGGGACAGCAATTGCTGTTCTCATTTCTCTCTCCTTCTCTTTATTCCATCTTTCCTAATTGCTAGCCACATATCACTCTTTGGTTGGTGGAACTTGACCACTCACACCCAACAAACACACATGATACTACACACAAGACCAACCCTCATAATACACACACTACAACCATGTGAGCATGCACACACTAGCACAACTTAACACACACACCCTACTAATATATATGCACTCACACTCTATTAAAGCCTACAAAACATGCATTTTGCCCAAAATACCCTAAACACGTGCCAAAACACTCACACATGCGCACATACACATGGCAATCATGGCTCAAACTATTAGGGAGAAATCGGGGTGTGACAGATAAGATTTAGTATCTTAATCTGATAAGAATTATCTAACCCTATCTCAGAAAGAGTTTGAGTTGAATTGGAGATTGATCTCTAATATTTGGGATACTATAAATAGATAATGAGACGTCAGATTAGTGACGCTTAGTTACGCGTAACGTGCAACGCATAATGCTAAAAGTGAAACACTCTAAACAAAAATCTCTAAGGGATATTTAGACCACAAAAAGTTATTATTGTCCCGCATGTACGTAAAAGTCAGGCCAGTGATACAAAAGGGAATCCTTGTAATCGCTTTTGCTATAATTTGAGCTACAAGAGGTAGGTACCATATTTTGTATGTTACATGTATTATTTCCCTTCATTAATAATTAAATTTGTTTAGTTTCTTTAAGTTTTACCAAGTAAACATAAAAATTATAATTGATAAATATTTAATTAAAAAATAATAGTCTCGAAAACATAAAATTACTTTTAAAAATAGAAAAGTATATTTTTCACAAACTCATTTATGTAATATAAATTATATTTAGTTTTGGATCTCATATAACATTATTTTTAAAAATAATACAATATTTTAAAATGTATTATTTTTATATTTAAGATTTAAATTCAATAATTTTCAATTGTAATTTTATCTTTAATTTAATTTATCAGGTTGGGTAAAATAAAATTTGTTTTCAAAAATAAAAATCTTTAATTTTACCACAAAATTATTTAAAATGAAATTTCATTATTTATTTTTTAATTCAAATTTTAATCCACATTTTAAAGTTAAATGTTATATTTATGTTTTAATTCAAATTGTCTTAAAAAATATTATCAACATGAATAATAATAAATTTCAAAGAAAGAAATGAATAAATGATAAAAGAACATTTTTATTATATGTTTATATAACAATAATAAAATTGAAAAAAAAAAGTAATTATATTTAGTTGTAATAAGAGAAACTTATTATTAATTTTTAAACTACATTAAATTTTTAAGAAAAAAAATGATTTTTTAAATAAAAAATTGGTATTTCTATTAGTTTTAATAGAATTAAAGATGGAGAGATACAATTACAATTTAAAATGTCTCAAAAATATTAAGAATCTAATTGTTATGTTTTATACTAGATCTATTAATTTTTTATGCTGACCTAAAACCCAACTCGAATCCACCCGAAAAAATTGAACCCCCCAACCTAATTCGATAAAAAGACACATGACCCGACTTGAAAAATTAAGGGTCAAATCCAACTTGTAAACCGAATGGGTCAACCCGAAATTGATTTTTTTGTATTAATTTTATTTCTATTTTTTCAATTTCGGTGATTAATCAAACTTTTTTTTTTTCAAAAGAACAATTTTAGATATATTGTGTCATTTTTTTTATATATAAAGAATTTATAATGTCATATATTATAGGATATTCTCTTTCCACTTTTTTCAAAACTGAACTCTTCAAGTTTTGTAAAACGATGTCTTTTTGGGTGTATATACATACTGTGACGCGCGCTAAACCCAGCAAGGACCCTCGCTAAATCCGCGTTTAGGATTCGAGAGACTGGTTCGCGTCTTTTTGATCATGGGTGCCATGAGACATTTTGGACGCTTCCTTCCCAATAGAACAGTGGAAAGGAACATCTAGCCCCATGGCACCTTTGGACACCTTTGAGGTATCATGGAGTCGCCACCCAATTCACGAGGAATTGGGAAAGGTCTCTAATCTCTTATTGGTCAAGACCAGAGATTGGTGTTCGGAACTCCACTCTTATTCATGCTTTGGTTAATTATAAATGAGTTTTTAATTCCCTAAAATTTTACCTCTCATCTCACACGATCAATGCATTTAAATTAAAGGCGCATTAAAAGCACGTAAAGAAAAGCGATAAAGAAAGCAGTAAATGAAGTAACTAAGGAAAGCGGTAAACACACAAGCACACAATTATAAGAGAAATTGGGACAGAATACAACCCCATTGAAAGAAGATTAAGAATATAAATGGGGACGGAATACAATCCCTCAAAATTAAATAATATTGCCCCAAAATTAATTACAAGGGCCCAAAAGAAATGAATTTAAACCTTAAAACAATCAAACAAAATTAAGTACAAGGAAGGCATACATAAATCGGGATATTTATTTTAGATTGGAACATTGGTTCCTTCACGCTCGTTTAAAGGTTTAGGAACATTGGTCCATTCGTGTTTATTTAAAGAGGGTTCGAAAAGTCACTTGATTGTTGAGTTGAAAAACCGGGATGAGTGATCCTATTTTTGGGGAAAATTTAACTCTTTATTTTATTGTGATATTTTTACATTTCTTGACTAAATTGAGGGATATTGGTCCCAATTTTATTAGTAGAAATTCCAATTTAATTATAAAAATATTTTTGTGACTTTTTTTCTCACGCGTACATGAATAGAATATTTATTTTATAAGCAAACACGACAAAAGGAGGGAAAAAAGGAAGGTCTCACCAAACCGACGTGATCCTCTACGAGTCGTGACCCATCCGGGAGGTCACAGGAATGCCCACATAATGCGACTCAAATTAAATCTCAAACAGAAAAAAAAAGTATAAAAAATATTAGTAATAATTCTAAACAAAATTAATCAAGTGAAAATAAATACAGGACGTATTAGTTTAATAAACAAGTAACTTACATGCAAAAAAGGATAAAAATAAGTCATGCCGAAAATAAAAATAATGACAAAATCATGACAACAATAAGATTATAGTGATAACAATAATAAATAGTCATGACATGATGGCAACAGTAAAATAATAATAATAATAATAATAATAATAATAATAATAGTAGTAGCAGCAGCAGCATAATAGTAATAGCAATAATAATAATAATAATAACATAAACAAAATCATAATGACAAATAATGATAATATAAAATGTACATGGAATAATAATACTAATAATATTAACACCATGAGATAGTGAAAATAATGATAATAGTAACAATAATAAAAATGATAAGGAGAAGAAGATGGACGACAACAGTGGCAAAATTAGAACAATAAAAAAGGGAAGTTGAAAACCACCTAACATGTCAAAAATAATAATCACATTAAGAATGCTAGAAACAAATTATAAATGATAATAACATGAAAATAATAATATTAACAACAATAAATGATATACAAAAATAAATGAGGACGGGTCCAAAAATGTTTAACCTTAGAATTTATAGATCGAAAAATAGGATGCATTGATCCGTCCTGCTTGTCGAATTTATGGTGGTAAATACCCGAAGAAAATATAAAAATCTATGTTTTTAAATAAATTAGCTCAAAAAAATATTTTTGGTGGGATGAATAAGCAAAAAAATTAATTTTTCTTACTCAAATCAAACCCAAGATGAAATATTTTTTTAGAGAAGAAAAGATTAAAACTTGAGAAAAAAAAGCTTAAGAATTTTTTGAAGAAAGAACAAGTTTTTCCTGGAGAGAAAACTGAAAAATCCCTTTTTTTTGAATAAAATTGCCATCCTCTTGAAATGAAGGGAAGCTGCCATTTGTTTCCCAGTCTTGGTCCCAAAATAGAAAAAGACAAATGCTCTTTTAATTTTCGTTACCCAAAAATAACATAAAAGCATGAAATAAAATCGACAGACTGAAATTTGACTGAAAAAAGTTCCAGGAAACGCAGGGCGAAAATGACCGCGCGAAGGGGCAAAACTGCCCGCGCGAAGACCCCGCGACGCGCGCCCCAGGGCACGTGCATCGCCTCGGCGAGGCGCGTCCCAGGGGGCGCGAGCGCTGCCTTCCGCTGCGCGCATGCGCCCGTAGGCGCGCATTGCGAGATGCTCCCGCCCGTGGCACACGAATAAAAATAATAAAAAAAACATGAAAATAAATAAAAATAATAAAAAATAAAAATAAAAATAGAAATAAAAGTAAAGATAGAAATAAAAATAAAAATAAAAATAAAGGGAATAAAATAAAATAAAATAAATAGATAAAAAAAATTAAATTTTTTAGAGCAACGAAAGAGATTTTCGACAAAAAAAACATCATTATTGGCACCTCTACTTGTAGCAAGTATCTTTTCATCATCGGGTAATCCTGATCTTGGACCGTCTCGGGACCCGGTGTCTACACATACATGTATATATGTATGTATGCACGTATGTACAAACATAAAGGCATGTAGGAAAAATCCATTATTGGGTCTCCAATGTAACGACCCAAATGCTAGCTTAGTAGTATTCAGTGAATTTTGTAGAGTATGTAATGTGATTTTGGTATGATATGATGATTTTAGTACCTTTAAGTTCAGTAAAGTTAAAAGGTTAAACGTGCCTGAGATATAGAAATTTTAGGATGGGTGACCTGTCAGGAAAGCTACACAGCTGAAACCGACGACAGTTCACAGAAATATTTATTTGATAAAATTAATTTGTGGACTATCAGGAGTCTAGTGGTAAAATTTGGTACAAAAATGAGATCAAATAGGTCCCCGAAAGTTAAGCGGAAGTTTGCCTCTGGTTGGGTTCAATTGAACTGGAGTTTGAGTGAACTTTGAACAAATTTTTAAAAATAGTAAATGAGGTTAAAATGATGTAATGTGGGAAGTGTAAAGGCTGAAAATAATTTTTAGAAATTTTTGACAGGAATAAATGTATTTTACGGTAGAACCGAGTAGTATTGAACCGAAATGGTTTAAGTGAACCGGTCCTCAAATGGACTCCGATTAAGCTGAAATTTTGTACGGAGGCTATATTTGACATTATAAAATGATATAATTAGTTGGAAGTGAAAATAAGTTGAGGAACTTATAGATACATTGAAACAGTGAAAAATGACCCGAAAACGAAAATCAACCCAAACCAGTTCGATCACTTCGGTTGGACCTGGTGCGATTCAATTTTCCCCATATAAATACATATCTTCACCTAGAATTCTCTAGGTTTCTCCATTTTTAGCTACCCTCTCCTCCCACCTCCATAGGCTGAATTGAAGTCTTTCACATTTCCTCCATTTTTCTTCAATTTTCTCTCCATCTCTCCCCAAATCCTAGCCTCCCAAACATATTTTAGCTCCTCTATAATCTATTGGTGGTCTTAGAATTTCATTTGAAGGTTTAAAAGTGGGAAAAATCAAGACTTTAAAGTTAAGGTGTGATTTTGAGATAAGTGATTTAGGTGTTTTTAATTTAGTTCAGGGGTTCCTATAGGTACTTTAAGATGTGTAGAACATGTTTATGAAGTTTGTTTGTTAAAAGGAAGCTTGATATTGAGTAGATCTTGATAAATATATTCGACCACTTTAGGATTTTAATGGATAGAAAGGGGTTTCAAGGAGCAAAGGCAAGGAAATGATGCTTAAGAGGTATAGAACAAGAAAATGAGGTTAGTGCATACAATACCCTTCTTTTTCCATTGAAAAAGTATGATTTTAAGTTATGTTCACTTTGTATGTATGTGATTTATGCATGTTTAATTAAAATAAATTAAATAGACATGTTTAGAAAGGTTAAAAATGAGATTTTGAATGATTAAAATGAAAAGAAATAAACTATATACCATGGACATCATGCAGGCCGAATGGTATGTCTAGGATTACATAGGTATATTTTGATGTTTAATGAATAGAAATGGTATATTTGTATTGTATGACATGAGATCTAGTTAATAGAATGGATAAGAGAAAGAAAAATAATCAAAATGGATGTTAAACACATAGACCGAATAGTATTAGTATGTAAAAAGGTGATTCTGATGTGTTTTGATGTGAATTAATGGCATAAACATGTTAATGAACATGATAGTTACCTAAATAAATGATAAAGGTGATGAAAAGAATATATGGTGAAATATTGACATGTTGGCCAAATGACACACATGTATATATCTATGTGTATTTTGATGAATTAATGAACTCTATGGCATGTAATGGCATATGAATGAAAATTTAATATATAATGCCTAATTTGAATAAAAAAAATGGAATAATATGATGAAATTCCATGAAATGTAAAGATATCTTACTTATACATACAAGTCTCATTTATCAATTTACAAATTTGCTGCACTTGCCAAAACTTGTAACTTAATGATAATTACGTCATTTTCGACATTTTCGTCACTTATTCACACACATTTTATTCCTATTATACCCTGAACATACCTTAATACGACTAGGGTGTATTTTGGATCCACAGATAGTTAGTCGTGTAGGGGAATTAATAGTTAGAATGTATGATATAATGACCTTTTTATGCATTTGTAAAGATATATGGCAATTGATTTGCAACATTTTGCAAATGAATTATTCTTTAAACATCAAGTTCACATTGATTTGTGCGTGTATCAAATTTGGACAAAGTCAGTTTATTCCAACTAATTTTTTAAGCTTTTGACCCTTTATCTTTTCTTAGTGGTTGAAAAAAAATTCATCAAATTAACAATCTAGAAATCTTGATCGAAAAAGGTCACTAGTTAAAGGTTCAAGGTATCTAATAATAGAAGGGGAATCAAAACCTACACAAATACCTAGATAACATTAGAGGCTCATTTTAGTTCACTGAAGAGGAGCAATAGGAACATATACAACACAATCAAAAGTTCTAAGATTAGATATATTAGGTTGTTGGTAAAAAATAAGTTGAAAATTTGAAAAATTTTTATATACAGATGGTCGAATACAAACCAAAGATGGAGTATGAACTATAGCATGTCCCTCAACAGATGCACAAAGTTATGATTTTATGAGCATAAGTCTAATAATTAATTGTAAATGTTTAATAAAAGATTAAGCTAAATCATTTTGAGTGTGAACATGTTCAACATTAATTCCTATTGGCATACAAAAATTATTAAATGCTTTTGAAGTAAATTCACCTGTATTATCTAAACGAATTGTTTTAATAGGATGATTAGAAAAACTTGACCTTAACTTAATAATTTAAGCAAAAAATTTAGCAAAAGTAACAGTATGAGATGAAAGTAAACATACATATGACCATTTAGTGGGTTGATTTCACTCACGGTCACTCAACTTATCACTTATCGCGCAAAAGTAACCGACTTTTTTTTTCTTACTTAAATGTCACTGAACTTTTAATATTTTTGCAAAAAAAGTCATTTTGACCGGAATCCGGCGAGGACCCTCGCCGGATTGATGACATGGCATGCCATGTCAGAAACTATATGTCCTTTAACAATATCTACAACAAATGCTACATCTAAATCAATTTCACTCACGGTCGCTAAACTTATCATTTATCGCGCAAAAGTAACCAATTTTCTTTTTTTTTTTCTAACTTAAATGTTACTGAACTTCTAACATTTTTTTAAAAAAACCATATATTTACTATTCGTTGCCACGTGTTATATGCCATGTCATCAATCCGTTAAGAGTTTTCGCCGGATTGCAGTCAACATGACTTTTTTGCAAAAATGCTAGAAGTTCAGTGACATTTAAGTAAGAAAAAAAAAGTCGGTTACTTTTGTGCGATAAGTGATAAGTTGAGTGACCATGAATGAAATTGACCGCCATTTAGTTGAAACATCAATCAAAACCATAAAATATCAAAATGATCCACAAGATGGATGAATTAACCTACAAATATCTTCATGTATTCTTTTTAGAAAAATAGGAGACTCTAATGGTAATTTAGATTGTGAAGGTCTCACAATAACTTTACCTTGAGCACAAGAACTATAAAAGTAATCATTGCACAAAAGAATTTTCCAATCATTTAGTCCATGTCCATTTGTATTTTCAATAATACATTGTATCATGGTTGAATTGGGATGACTAAGTCAATCATGCCAAAGTATGGAAATTTTAGGGTCTGAGCACTTTCGATGCATATAATATGATTCAACCATTTTTACTTTTTTAAAATACAATCATGTTAAGAAACTTGAAAGTTTCTCTAATATGAACTTCTGGTTCAATTTTGTGGAGGTAATATATAGGTATTCAACATATCCCTCATTTGTGGTTTCAATATGATATCCATTATAATGTATATCTTTCAAACATAGTAAATTTTTTAGAATCTACTTGAATACAATGCATCAATGATATATAATTTTGTTCCATTTGGAAGCATAATATGGACTTTTTTAGAGCCTTCAATTACATTTGCAGAATCAGAAATCGTACTAACATTAATTTTAGCTAATTTTAATTGCATAAAGTATTTTTATCACGAAAAATTGTGCTAGTTGTACCATTATTCATTGAACATATGTCGATATCTACAACATCAAATTTATTTTGCATTATCTACTAATAAGAAAAACACCATTTTAAGAATAATAAACAAGAAACATCCATAACAAGATAAATTTAAACTTTTATAATTGTAAAATTAATAAAATCAAGACATGTAAAACATGGTCTTTATAAAACATCGAGTTTGAAGATAATAAAATAGATCTAATCAAATAAACATAAAACTAACCTAATCAAATAAACATGAAATTGTTCAAAAAATAAATCCATTCTAATAATGGACATTCCCATCTCTAATCATGCGGTCAATTTTGCCACTATCAACCTCAATATAGTCAAATACATTAAAATTAACATCCAAATGTTCATTATCATAATCAACATCAATAGGTTCAAAATAATTCACTTCAACATTTTTCCCTTGAGCCTTTAGTGATGCCTTGTAGAGATCCACAAGATGTTTTGGAGTGCGACATATGTGAGACCAATGACCTTTTGTTTCATATGTATAGCAAATATTGTCAATGTTCTGTGTCTTCTTTTCATAATTTTTCTCACTTTTGATCCATTTGTTTTTACCTCCTTTATTTTCAGGACGTGGTAAAGGATTAGCACAAGTTGAAAATTTTTTCCTATCATGACCTCTTTTACCATGGCCTTGTCCACAATATTGAGAAAATGTTGCATTCACTTCAAGGAATGGAGATGAACCAGTTGGGCAAGATTGATGGTTTTTCAGTAAGAGCTCATTATTTTGCTCAATCACAAGCAAACAAGAAATTAATTCAGAGTATTTCTAAAATCCACACTCTCAATAGTACTATTGTAAAAGCACATTTGAAGTATAAAAAGTTGAATATATTTTTTCTAACATATCCTCATCGTTAATTTTCTCTCCACATAATTTCAATCAAGATCTAATTTTAAACAAGCCTAAATTATACTCACTTTTAGTTTTGAAATCTTATAAATGTAAGTGTATCTAATTATATCAAGCTTTATGGAGGATCACCGGTTTTTGGTGTTCATATCTCTCCTTTAAATTATTCTAGATAATTGATGGGTTCTTAACAGTAATGTATTAAATTTTTAATTCTTCATGTAAATGATACCGAAGGAAAATTATTGTTTTTGTGTGATCTTGCAGAGATGCGCTATTTCCTTTTTTAATAGAATCTCCAAAATTCATGACATTTAAATGAATTTCAACATCAAATACCCATAACAGATAATTTCTTTCAGAAATAGCAAGGGCAATAAATTCAAATTTCGTAAGATTTGATATTATAAATACACTACACTTGATAATAGAAATTTAAAATTAAATTATAAATAAAGTGTCAAAATATTTAAAAAAATTATTTAAAATTAGCATGTTATTAGAGAATTTACAATTTTTATTTACAATTAAAAATGTCCAATTATTTACGCATGTATATCACTCAATTTAAGGAATTTAAGAAAACAGAATCATTCAATTATTAATATTATTAGCAATGATATAGAGTCATGTAGCACGAATCAAAAACTTGGGGTTACTAGCCCCATGTAGAATTTTTGTCATGCAAATATAAAGATGCAAACCGTACTTTACAGCATGGACAGATGCAACAAACCAACAAATATAAACATTTTATTTTTTAGTGCAAAATAACGGTATTATATATTTATAAAATAATACAAATTAATTTTTGAGATGATCTTATAAACTAGAATTCTTGATTCTTTCGAGTCTGGTTATAGTAAATCACTTTCAATTATTAATATTTACGGTTGAAGTTTGATTACGTTGATAACGTGTTATAAATAAAAAAAGATAAAGAAAGTAAAGACAAAAAAATATGAGTGCGGAATGTTTTTATTAATTTTTCTTTGCACCGAAAAACTCTTAAGGGGTATTTATGGGTACAAAGTTAAAGAGGTCTAAGAAGTGATAGAATTCAATAGCCATCTATCTATTTGATATTTATCATGCTACAACATAATTATACTAATAATTCAGTTAGTTCGATTTTAGTAATTTTGGGATACTGAAAATCAAATCAAATTGCTATAACCGAATTTTATTTCAAAACCAAATGGATTAAACTAAAATTTGAACCAAATATTTTGAAGTGCTTATAGTTCGGTTTTTGTTGCGGTTCGATTTTTTAATTCTTACAATGATTTGAGACCCGATCCGAAATCGTCTAAAATAACTCTAAAAATCTAAAATAAAAAAAAAAACAGACCTGAAATGACCAAAACCCGTCCGATCAGACCCGTTTGCCAAGTTTGTACCTTTTGCGCTTAGGCAAAAAACATCTTTTAGTTACTAAACTAGAGTGATTTTTGACATTTCATTATTCATCTCTTATTTCCTCAATTAAGTTTTTAAATTTTTATATTTAATTACATTAGATTTTGCATTTTTTTTATTTTTCAAAATTATATTTTCTACGGCAATTAAATTATTTTCTTTCCCATAGTTTATTTTTTTCTTTAAGGAAGTATCAAACTTTTGAAGAATATGATTTTGTTAACATATCAACTGTGGAAATGCTCTAGACTAGATAATAGACGAAATTGTATAACTATCCAGATATTTTCTAATTATTTGGAAAATGACTTATAGTGTTTGTGATTTTTCTCAATTTTTTATTGATAGAGTTGGGATACGCTCATAACTCTATAATGAATTGAGTTTCAATTCAGATTGAAATGGGTAATTCAATCTGATTAGAATAACCAAATCTTATTTCAGAAATAGTTCTGAGTTAGACTAGGGATAAGTTTGTAACTTTCTTGATCTCTATAAATAGATGAAAGATCTCATTATTTCGTAACGAGAAAACGTATATGCCGTACAGCTGCTCGTTCCCACTCACAAGTTTTCTGTTTTAATTTTTCAGGGCTTTTTACATTGTGATCTAGTTACTCTTATCCCGATTGGGTAAAAGTCAGACCGGTGACCATATAAAAGGGGATCCTTGTATCGCTTCCGCAACAAGATTTACGCGCTACAAGAGGTAGGCATCAATTCCATTGCTACCTCCATTCTTTATTCTATTATTTCCCATCACTTATATACATTACTCGTTATAGTGACAAGAACTTGTAACCAAATCCAAAAATCTCTTAGTTAATTAAAAAGTAATTTTCAAACACATTCTCTATAAGGGTAAATTTTTCTAAACATTTTAAAAATTTATATATGTAATTCCTTTTAATTTGCAATTTAATAATTACTAAACTTTGGAAAGATATACTCCAAAACTTTAATGTCATTTTCTAATTTTAATAATATGTGCAATTGTCACGATTAACGTTATGAATATAATATGTTTTGAATAAAGACATAATAAGCATCTCACTATATATAATTGAAATATATAAATATTTCAATTTTTTTAGAATAAATTAACAAGTGTTAATCCTTAGACCCATTAGACGAATATGATTATGCTTGAATTATCAATAGTTCACAGGTCATTTCCCATGATGAAAGTGGCAGGAAAAATTATGATTATAATTACAATTTTCTTAAAAAAGTTATAATTTTATCAGACAATAAGAAAATTAATGTATAAAACTATAAATTCTCTATTTACGCTGGTGTGAATAAAACTTGATGAAATATCTATTTGTTCTTCAATTTTTTTGATAAATAATTATTTTTAAGATTGATTTGTAGATATAATTAGTCTATAATTTTAATTTCGTGGCTTTTCAAGTTTATTTTACATATTATAGCATTGATAAAAATATTTGGGAAACATATTTAAAAGGTTAAGACTAATTTAAAAAAATATAAGTAAAAACAAATAAGAGATGAAAACATAATTTTAAAAAATTAAATGAATACGGAAGCATCTAATCCAACAAAAAAAATAATAATAATTTGAGGACCAAATTATATATATTTTTTCTTTTATCAATTTTGTAAATGGGACATAAACATAAATACATTTGAGTTAATACATAATTTCTTCCTGAACTATCACCTCTTATTATATTAGCACTTAAAGTAATAGAATATTATATTAGCCCTTAAACGTATTCAAAATATAAAAAATCTACAAAATTATTAGAAATATTATATTACCTCACGAACTTGTTAAAAAAATATTAAATTACTCTACTGTCATTGTTCGGTGTGTGATTTTCTAATATTTTTTAATATATTTAGAAAATAATATGACATTCGATTAGTTCAATAATGATATGTTAAATGGTGTTAGTTTATGAGATAATTTATGCGTTATTATCCTGTTACATTTTTCTACAAAAGAATATGGGCCAGGCCTACAACAATTATTGTTTCTAGAATAAATGTGATATATATACACTTATATATATATTGCAAAAGAAGCTGGGCCTGCATATGGACCATGTTATGAGCCCAACCCGGATAGTTGAACCAAGTGCCGGCTTAGACTTTTAGGGTTTCTATGAAGCATTCAACTGTTTATTTCACTAGCAAGAAAGCCATGAATGGGTAGAAAAGAAAATGAAAAAACAATGCCAAATTTGCTACTCAAACTCCCCATCTTTCTACTTCCACGCAAAAGCAAAAATGGATAAAGTTCTATTTATGTAATTCTGACCCTCAAATTCTTTAGCAATCAATAATTTATACAAAATACTTTTTTTAATTAAATAATAATACAACTATTATTTTATCCTATTAAAGAATAGTGTCATGATTTTTTCATCTACTTTTTTTTTTTTGTTTTTTAACAATTGAATTTTATGAAAAAATAATTTTGCATAAGAATAAAATAAAATGGCAATAAATTGTATACTATAATTCGAATTAAATAATATTACAACTATTTTTTCCTCTACTTTTTTTAGTTTTTTAAAACTGAAATTTGTAGGAAAATATGTCTTGATTTTTCATCTATTTTTTTATTTGATTTTTTTTTTTCATAAAAATAAACTAGAATAAGAGAAAATAACAATAAATTGTATAATTTTTTTTATTATAAGTCCTGGACAAGTTTAAAAATAGTCAAAAACTCAAAAAGAAAAAGGCTATGGACACTCCAGCCGTATAAAAGCGAGGAAAACTACAGAGCTTTGCGGCTGTTCGGCCTATTCAACAGTGTGTCCCCGCACTTTGTTGGCGTTCTGCAACTGTCAATCTCTCTTTTAATTTACACTCTCTTGTCCTAATAAAACCTACAAAACCCTAACCTCTGTTTCTCCTCTTTCTCTTCCCTCTTTTGTTATTTACTTCTTTGCCACTGAACACACTCAATCTTTCACTCTCTGATTGCTTTGATTCCGAGCTCTTTTTACCGATGGCGGAGACTGAGGGTGGGGATGATCAGAAGGAGGTCAATAGCGGCACCCATAAGTCTCCCTGGAAGACGCCGGTGGTGGCGGGTGCTCCGGTCATGGGCGCCGCCGATTCTTGGCCTGCTCTCACTGATGCTCAGCAATTACAACGCTCTAAGCCTTCTGATTCTGAGGCCAATCTGTTTTCTCCTGCTCCTTCTCCCGTTCAGGTACTTTTAGGGTTGTGCTTTAGTTTGATGGTTTAGTTAAATGCTCACAGGAAAAGTGGGAATTGGTCAGCAATATCTTTTTCTGAACTAATCTTGGATGAAAAGAGATAGATGATCAGAATAACTGTTGCAATAGAATGCAGGTTGTAATTTCAATATTTTTTTTTTGAAAAATAGCTTTTTTCTTATGTGCGTGAAATTGAGTAGCTTATTTAAGGGGAAACCAAAGTCAGATGATTTGGTAAATTAGTTAAATGCCATCAGTAGAACAAAATAATTTGGTAAATTAATTGGCATTATCTGTTTCTGAAGTAATCTTATTTGAAAAAAGGCAGATGATAAGAAGAATGATGCATTAGAATGCAGGTTCTAATTTTAATTGTTTCTTTTATTATTATTATTATTATTATTATTATTATTTTTTTTTTTTCTTTTTAATAGTGGAATGCAGGTTCTAATTTTATAAATTAGCAAGAAAATTTATGGGAAAAAGAAAAAGAAAAGGAAGTACCCTTATAGTATTGGCTTTACATTGAGGGTTAGAGTTGCTTTTGTATAAATGTGAGGAAAGCGCTATATGTAAACTGCTAATGCTTTTAATTTTTGGAAATTGATGTAATCCGAAAGAAAATCCCGAATGTAAACTCTTAGTAATTTAATGCTTCAAAATTTTGCTTGGTATAATCCTGAGGAAAATGCGGTGTACTTTTAACTATTGTGAATTGAACTCTTATAAATAGGAACTAAAAACATTGTTCTCCTGAATATAATGATTTGTAATTGTTCTTATAAAATCTCAAAGTAGTGAACTTGCACTTTGCTGTATGTGGAAAGTAGTTATGTCTCCTTGGTAAAGTAGGAAATCAAAATCCTAAGATGTCAAAATTGATAATTATATTTTGAAGTTCCACTTTCTCTTTCCCTTTTGGTATGATAATTTAGAGTCTTGAAGATGAAAAGTACATGTATGAAAAAAAAGCAGGTCTGCAGTTGTGATATTGTAGACTGCAAAAAGGCAGGCATAATGGATGTTCTTGCAATGTTGGAGATTTATCTCATAATAAATAGCTGCATAAATAAAGCTAGT
The DNA here is from genome assembly GCA_947683425.1 of Excoecaria cochinchinensis. NCBI lineage: Eukaryota > Viridiplantae > Streptophyta > Magnoliopsida > Malpighiales > Euphorbiaceae > Excoecaria > Excoecaria cochinchinensis. Next base: position 2,487,072 of record CANTUQ010000020.1, read on the forward strand.
AACATGCCCAACTGATGATTTAGAGTTTAGGTCTGAAGGATGTCTGGAAAGCTTGGAGGATAGCAATTATGTGGACATCCAGAGTTTGTGACTGGATATAAATATGAATAACAATACGAACATCATCCACAAACATTGTTTGATCTTCCCTTGAAATTGATGGTCTTCAATGCAGCTCTTTTTAAGCTTGGTTGTAATGACTTCAAAAATTATTCATGCTTAAATTTCCTTTGAGAAAACGATGAAAGTTTAAAATCTATGATTATCACCAAGAATACTATAAATCCTCAGGTTTATTCCAAATGATTTTTGTGATTTTTCTAAACTGACACTTAAAGTGGGACACAAAAAAAAAAAAAAAAAAAAAGGAAAAAAAGGGGTTTCTCAACCCTTAAAGTGGACAGAGTATTATTGGTTTTATTCAAAAGAAAAGGTTAGCTTTAAGCTAATTGGTGAACTTTTCATTATTAATCAAAGCTTTATTTGATAGTGGGTATAGCCATAGGTCTATTATCTTTAATCATAATTTGTGTCTTGTTCATCACACTTAATAGTAGGAGTATATGAGAATATATTATTAATCAATCTTATATTCAACCTCAAAACATATTTATTGCATAATAGACTACTACTCTCAAGTTTTATGTTAAATTTAATTAAGTCTGTAATTCAATCTTTATTTAATTTAAAAGAATGTAACACTGGAAAGGTTGAGTTTTTCTATTCATTTTAATATATGTGATGCTATATAAGCTAACTGAATTAAAAAGTTACAAAAGTCTAAGAATGTGATATAAAAATATGAAAGACAGAGTAAGGGAGAACCTCTCTAGAAAAAAAAAAGAAAAAAAAGAAAAGAAAAGGGGAAGTTTATGATTTTACCTCAAACAGATCATTAATCTAAAGAACTAATAATGAGAATACACCATAAATGGGGAATGCAGCATTTTCATTGTGGCGGTTTATCCTTTCTTGTTCTTAGTTGGTCTGCTTTTCTTATATGAATAGGTTGAAAACTATCAGTGATTTTTCAATTTTTTGTGTGCAAGTAAAGTTCAAGTAATTTGTTAGCCAATTGAAACCTGTGGTGGACAATTTGCTGACTGTAGGTCCTTATGGATATTGCAAGAGCATTAGGATGCTAGTATGCTTTTGGATTGCAGATGAAGTCAGTATTTTTTTTTTTCTTTTTCTCTACAAAGCAGCAAACTTTATTTAGTCCATTTGTGAAATTTGCTTTAATTCATATTCTTGTCTTGTTTCCTTGTTTCCAGTTTGTATGTTTTAATTCTTGCAATGCTTAATGTGGATATTATTCTTAAGAGCTAAACTTTTAACTGGGGGTGTTCAGGGATCAGCTGGGCAACAGAAGACACAGGGTTCTGGAAATCCTAATTCTTCTCATAGGTATGCATCATCAAGACATCAAAAATCAGGCTCGAAGCGTAACCCAAGTGGTGCACCTCCATTCCCTATGCACTTTCCTTACCAGCAACCATCCTTGCCTCCTGTTTTCCATGCTATGGTACCTCCACCACATGTTGCTGTTCCTGGATATGCTTACCAGCCTGCCCCTGCACCTTTTCCAAGTGTTGAACCTCATCTGGTTAAGTCCGGATCTGATTCTTCCAGTGCGCAACCTTTCGCTCCACCTGTTAATGTTCAGCCTCCAGCAAGAGGGGATCTCAATTCTTATGTTGTCAATTTTCCAAATAGAAGACCCAATGTACCAGAATCTGGGGGCCATTTGAATAATGCATGGCCTCAACGACCGTTTAATCCCAGAGATAACATTGCTTTGCAACAAGGAATGGGACCAAGGCCTTTAATCAGGCCTCCATTCTTTAACCCTGCCCCAGGCTTCATGGTCGGTCCAGCATTTCCTGGTAATTGTTATGTCCCAATGTCCATGGTGCTTTCCTTTAACATATTAGTACCAACTGCTGATTCTCCGGTTTACTTGGGGAGCATTTAATTACTGATATTAAGCTTTTGCTATCTAGAATCACTTTTTGAGGAAATTGAATTTATAGGAATTCATAGTCATTCTGATACTTCAGATACTCTTTTAGAATGATTGCATAATTCTTTTTGTTTATATATATATATATTTTATATTTAATACTAATATTTGATTTTAGTGTAACTGTTATTGTTACAGCAACATCTAACTTCCCCACCTTCTAGGATGAAAAAGTCCTGTCCCCATGTACATGGGAAAGTTGGGATAGGGACTTTCAAGTTCAGGAAAGTACCCACAAATACAACTTTCTTGTGCTAATCTAACATAAGAACAAACCAAAAATAGTAACGTTCTTTTGCATGTCACTTTTAGGAAGGATTCGAGCAACCAAATGCACCCTTTCAAATTCAGTTGTCTTTTGCATAAGTAAATGCCTTCATCTGCTAATCCATTATTTTTCTTAGTATAATCATTCACGTTTGGTATCCTTTTGAAAATTTGTGTTCTTTGCTGTTGAAAACTAAATGCTGTCCAAGATGATCTGTCTATTTACTTGTTATGCAGGACCACCTATGTACTATGTTCCTGTGGCACCTCCAGGCTCTTTCAGGGGAGGTCACCCCCCGCACTTTATGCCATACCCTGCAAGTCCAGGTGCTCCTGTGTTTCCCCAAGAAACACTGGCTTTGAGGGATGGCATAATAAGACAAATAGAGTATTATTTCAGGTATACTTTCTCAGGAGATAGTTATATCATTATATTTATTACTGAAAGATGCAAGAATGAGAGCAAGTATCCAACCTTTCTTCTGTTAATAAATCTTCAGGACTCTGTGATGAAGCTTTATCCTTCATTACTGCATGATTTCAACCCTTCAGATGTAGTTTTTCTGTATATGCATATTCTCTTTTAACTGCATTAACCCTTAATGGCAGTGATGAAAATCTGAAGACTGACCATTACCTGATATCCCTCATGGATAACCAAGGATGGGTTCCTATCTCCATCATTGCTGATTTTAACAGGGTATGTTTTTACATGCTTACACATTTTCTATTGGAGCTTCGGGTAACAGAACTCATTAAAGTCGGATTGACAGGTTAAGAAAATGGCTAGAGACATACAATTTATCCTTGATGCACTACAAAGTTCAGGTTCTGTAGAAGTACAGGTTTGATTTCTCTCTCTTCATTTTTTATTCTCCTCACTCTTTGCATTTCATCTGGAGCAGGCTAAAATTTTTCTATGTTAGTAGCATAACAGCTTGGTATGTTAGTAGCATAACAGCTTGGTAAGATCTTCTGTTTATTTGGATATTAATTTCTCTTTCTGTTAATTAGTATTATTGTAAAAATACTATTTTAGCTGGCTAAATTAGTATTATTGTAAAAATAAATTTTCAGATGACTGTGTGCTGGATGTTGTTCGTTAGTAGCCAAATGTATAAATTAATTGCGCTGAAGAATATATATGAGGAAATGGACGTCGTTCAATCATGAGAAACTTTGCAATTTTCATTTCAAAATTTTCATATTCTGGAGAATAATTAATTGTGTATAAAATAAGAAAGGGAAATTAATATAGAGTTCAATATGACTGTTGTTTCAATTTAATTGATGTTGGACTTAGAGGAGTTTGTAGATTTCTCTTTTTAATTACTTTGAAGGTACTGTAGCATTTTTTTTTTTTTCTTTCTTCTTACCCTCTTTGTCTCTCCTTGTTGTCTAATCAGGGGCCTTTTTGGCTAAGATTTTAAAATTTTAGCATTATTCTTTGAATGCTGTCTTATTTCTCCATAAGCTAATTAGGGCTACATGTCTTAAATTCCTTAATGTGTTTGGATAATGAGTTCCTTTGTTCATATCATTGTTGCAGTTGTCTTTATCATTTTATTTTCTGGCAAATCGGACATTTCACAATTTTTTGATGCCGGTTAAAAATTTTGAGATATGATTGGTATTGTGTTGACAGGGGGACAAGGTTCGGAGACGTGATGAGTGGTGTAGGTGGATTCCAGCTATCATGAAACAACAAACAGCTACATCAGAAGCTGAGACTTCCGAGTGCCAACTTATAGAGCCTACTAGTGGAGACAATGTGAGGGTTAGATCTGAAGAAAATGGCGACTATTCATCACAGGATGCAGTTCATATGGAGCACAGATTGTTGAATGGGGATGCTCCAGAAATAATTAATATCAGTAATATGGAAGGTGGCAGTGTGCCTGCAGTTAATATTGGCAATCGGGCAATGAGTGGTATAAATGGGGATTTGTGTGGGAAGTTGGTTACTAACTTTAATGTAAAGCTTTCAGATCGTGATGCTTGTGATGGTGCTACACACCTAGGTCATGATCCTGCAGTGGCAAGTCATACGGATACTGAGGCCATTGAAGTCTCATCAAGTATGACCATGCAGAATCATGGTGATCTATCCAATGATTTTGCAAATACATTTATGCTTGATGAAGAGTTGGAGCTTGAGCAGAAACTGCCAAAAAGTGACGGAAATTCTTCAGTTAGAAGGTATTACATGTTTGCTGCTCTTCATTCTGCTTTTCATATTAATCTTTTACTTGATCAATTTTGTTTGTTTACGATGTGTTTGTCACCACTGAACTCCCCTGTCCAGTGAATTTATATATGTAGAATGTCATAACCTTTGGAGTTGGTGTTAGCAACCAATGCTGCAACATACAATCATGAATTGCATCTTTGGGAACTATATCAATGTTAATATAATAAGAATGATCTTTTGTTCTTTTTTTTTACCGCTGCACAAGACACATATTCAAAGATACAACTACTTTGCATATCATCTTTATTAATGTTCTTTCTAGTGTATTATTTTCATTTATAGCAAGAACAGAACATACGAGTAGACATCTGTATCACTGTTACTAAATTCTCAACCTCTTAATCACCAACTTCTTTTTTAGCTTCTGGTTAGGACACCCTTCTTTTCTTTTCTCTGAGTTCCACAACAGCTGTCATTGTAATCAGACCATTAGTAGATAATGTCCAGAACATATAAATTATGTTGTTCTTTCTTGTTGGCATAATACTCGAATAGGCACTACCTTGTCAACCAATCTGTCATGAGGAATGAGTAAATTGAGATTTTAGAGATTCATGAGAAAATCAATCAATTGTATTTGCTCAACTTGGGCCCCTGCCTGATCTTTGTACTTGCATAAATTTGATTGAAAGTCATTGCAACATCTTTTTAGGCTTGTTCCCTATTTCAGATGCAAGATTTGTCCAATTAACCATGTTAAAGGGGCATGCTAGTGCATGAGGTTCCTTACTTTGAAAGTATCAGATGCAGGCTGTCTATTTTGGTGGATCTTTGCCACGTTTATATTGTGTAGGGGTGTATAGAGGTGTATTTTATGATGCAGACCAGTGATTAAGATTAAAATGCAGTTACTTTACTGTTAAACTGATGCCTGCCCTCTGCATCAGCCATGTCACGGAGCATGGATCTGTCCTCTTAGGAATTTGCTGAAGGTTAACCTTTTTGTTACATGAAAACCCTTACATTTTTTGCTATGGTTTTTCTTGTAGCCAAGCTAGGTATCAGGCTTGTGATGGACATGTTACCTCATGCTTATTGCACAAATTGCATGTTAACCTTGATTAGATTAGGAGTATAAAATAGCGAGACATGTTGACCTTCATCTAAATCCATATTCTAAGAACATCTTCCCATCAAATTTAAATTTGCTAGCCCTCCCATTTAGTTATTTGTCTAGCCTCCTGCAAGATAGAGTTTCATTTCATTATTTAACCCCTTACTACTGGAATTTAGAAACCTGCTGCATGGCCTTCTCCATAATATCTATGTTTTTAGCCTTGCACCTCCATCCATATTAATTTAGTTTTTCTTATTAACATTAAGCTTGAAGTAAAATGAGACTCTGATTTCACAGGACCTGGGAATCGAAAACTGAACAGGAAAGTTATGTAGAATTTGTTAGACTTGCTGATTCCACCTGAAGTGGGAAAATGCATTGTTTCAAGTAATTGTCTGGCCGGGGTTGGACCTGATTTAAAGATAATATTTGGTTAATAATGGCTGATTTAATAAATGCTTGTTTATATTTTATTTTATTTTATTTTTTGCCAAGAACAGCAGCTCATAACCTCATGCCCTCCATTTCCTGCGGAACAATTTTATTTGTTTTTACCAATTTTGAGCAGCACCTATCAAAACTTTTCCAAACAATTTCGCAAAAGTACTTTTAGTCAGCTGTGATTGTAAAACAGAGGTGTAATTGCTTTCTGACTCGTGTTAATGAATCAATAACTTGTCATCTAACTCAAGAGAAACAAGAAAGATAAAAATCTGCAATTCAATTCATGAGGAAAATTACTTATTTTAGTTGTCCAGAAATTATCTGTATTTCCATATTTGGCTCCTAGTAATTACTGTGAAATAGTTTTCTTCATTTGGCCATCAATTTGGGCAACTATTTGCCAAAACATGTAGTATTTCATCCCTTCCTTTTGAAATCAGAGGAGCAACCTCAATCATTCTTTCATGTCACCTTTAGTCATAAAGGCATCTGTTTATCACCCTTTATTAACTTTTGTTAGTGCCTTTGAACTTCCTTGACATAGAACATGGCATGATATAGATTCTATACAACGAGGTGAATGGATAAATTTGTAAATAAACTCTTAGTGAGCATCCTTTTTACATTTCTAACTTGCATAGTATTTTCTATTACTTTGTCTTTGTGTTCTCATGCCATATAGAATGCAGTATGTTGATTATTTCTTGTACTTCTGTTTGTGGCCTTATAATTTTCACAGGATTGAAGATGAGGAAGATGAGATGTTGGTCAATGATCAGGATGTTCAAAGACTAGTTATTGTCACCCAGGTATAGCTGCTTGCTGCAGATGTCAGTAGTACGATGTTCATTATCCCCTTGTATTAAAACAGCATGCGTAGATATGGTCCAATTGTGTTATTGGCCAATGATAAGGGATTTTTTCCCCTTCTTTTCAACCCCAACCCCAACACCTTCACAACTGTAACCACCCTCCATCTCCCCTCCAATTGAAGGGTTGTCTGCAGGGTTAAGATGAGGTCCCTCATGGCATACCCATGAGGAAAGAACTTTTTTATTTATTTTTTTCATTTTTCTTTTTTTGGCTCCATGCATTGGGGGATATGCTCAAATGCATTTCAGCATGCAAGGCTACCTTACATTCTTTTGTTTCCTTTTCTTTTCTCATTCTTTTTTTTTTTTTTTTTTCCTTTTCTTTTCTCCTTTTAAGGTGAGGCAACTTTTCCTTTGAGGAATCTATTGCTCCTAGGAGGGAAGAGAAATTGCATGTTTGTCTGAGTGATTGACAAGGAAAGGCTATGTCGATGAAATGTCCCTCCATTTGCCTTGTGAGATATGGAATGTCCATTAGCAAGCATCCTTTTATAGCCCCATGAATTTCAGTAGTGATGATTGCTTTTGGAGGAACCTTGATTTTCTATCTCATAGAAGTTCTTAGGATGGCCCTCCATCTACCTTGTGAGATGTGGAATGTCATTAGCAAGCTTCATTTCACAACCCATGAATTTCAGCTGAGATGATTGCTTTTGGAGGAACATTAATTTTCTACCTTGTAGATGTTCTTAGGATGGCCTTCCATTTACATTGTGAGATGTGGAGTGTCCGTCAGCAAGTTGCCTTTTAGAACCCCATAAAATATAGTAGAGATTATTGCTGTTTGGAGAACCTTAATTTTCTACCTCAAACATGTTCTAGGTAACCTCAATGCACCCTCGAGGAATGATATTCGCTTGGGCTTTAAGGTACTACCCTGTTTTTTGGTTGGGGGAAGACTTGATGCGATGCCCCAAAAGATTTTGAGGGTATCGATGCGATGCCCCAAAAGATTTTGAGGGTATCGGGGAGCCTTAATGCTCTGCTCAAATATTCATTTCTACAAAGGTTATTGTGCCACCCTGAAAACTATTCTTGGGGGAGCTTAAATGCCCTATACTTAGTGCCATCCTTTTTGAGGGGGCATTGATACTCTATTCTCCAAAGTTGAAATTTTTAAGGGAACTTGCTCTACTCTTGAGTTGGTATTTTAGTGCCTATTCTTCCAAGTATTTTCCCAAAAAATGTTTCATATTTTAAGACCTGACATCATAAGGCTTGAAAGAAAACATAACTTTTCATTCATAACATACCTTGTTACATAACAGGATCATCATTTTGAGAGTGATACAACAATCTATTGTTTCTTTTTAATCTAACAATATAAAAGTGATATTCTTCAAATCGCACCTAGTGTATTGCAAAAGTCACGCTTGAAATTTCTTAAAAGCAATTTAAGAGGTGGTATTATGACTTCAGTGATTTTAATTGCTTGGGCCTAACCATCAGAATGTCTAGGTTTTGTTAGGGATCGATGTACTATGTAATACCTCATTGGATTTTATTTGTATTGGACTTAGATCAGTGGGTGGAGATGAACTTTTAAGTGAAAAGCTTGTACATCATTCCCTATGAGTGAACAAAGATCGGTGTAATATAACATAGACATGTATGCCTTCTCAATAAGGGACTTAAACAGCTGGCTAAACTTGAGGTCATCACTGTGGCCATACACGTAATGCTTCTGTGAAATTTATTATGTGCTCTTTTATACTCCTTTTTTGTCCCATTAGATTGCAGTTAGTGCTAACATAATCTTTATGTAATTTTCTGGCATTGTGAGTTGGATAAAAGAGTTTAAAGTCATACAATCTGGAGTGGGCTTGTTTTTGATTCGTCGAAGTACCTTTCGAGATCTCTGTTAGTCACAATGTGGAGCTATGTTTGGGTTTGAGACTACTTGCTTTTGAGGGTCAGGTGATGTTCCTTTGGGTGAGTGAAGAGGAGGAAGCAAGAGTTTAAGGTTCTCTTAGTTAGGATTGGAAGTGTTTACCAGTTGATTGATGATGTGTGTTTCAGGATTCAGGGAGGGTCTTTATTTTCTGCTTAGCCATTGGGTGATGCTAGCATTCTTCTGTTTCTAAGAATATGTAAATGGGGGTCTTAGTGGTTAGGTGGAAAGATTAGTGTCATGTTGTCTGAAGAGGCATGGAAAGGACATTCAATCCCAATGGACACTTGTACGTGACAGTTTAAATGGGTGGATCTGAAGAACATGAGTAGGGTAAGTCATGTCAAATGCTACTTAGTGGAGTAGGTATCCTAGAGAGAGAGAGGGGAAGGGCGAGGGGGGGTTGGTTGCGGAGCCAAATGGTGCGAGAGTCTCGCAACTCTGGGTTGCATGCCACAGAGCTCACTTTTATATTATATTAGGGCAGGTTGCAAATTTTGTTGGGATTGGGATTTTGAATAACAGAATCAGAAACAGAAATGGTGTAACAGTATCTGACAGACTTGGACCTCATAGGCTGCTGCAACTGTGAATTTAGATTTTAACTCAAAATGCAATATAAAGATTCAATAAATACTAGAGGAGCATTTTCTATTATTTAAAAAAAAAATTGATTTGAAATATTTAACTAGAAAATGCAATTAAACTTTTTATTCCTCCAACCAAATATCTCAAACATTGACTCACACATTTCTACAAAGTAGATATAATTATATATATTGTTCTTATGAAACATATAACTAGCTTAGCTTTTGAATAGTAGAGAAGTACCTTATTGCTGTGAAGTAGGTGATTATGGGGAAGTTTTAGGAAGGAGATGTTTAAGGACATCGTGTTGGTAAGTTACTCTGCATACTACATGAGAAAAAATATGTGTGAAAAAAGCGATCAAACCAGGCAAAGGTTAAGGGTAAGATTTGTTTCCCACTTACTGTCTGGTGAACGTAGATGTCGTTTCACATGTAAATCAGGGAAGACAAACATGATATGGTAAAGTATGGTATCCTAAGCATAATTTCTGATTCCAACAGATGACATTAGCCATTATTTAGAGCAATATCCGGGATGAGTCAAGAAAGAAGGTTGCCTCCATCTTTTTGCCAGTTACTGACACTAAACATTGCTATGGTTGACTGAAAGTTCTTACATGTGAAAGTATATAAAAGAAAATTTTTAGCTGCATCTACAAAGTTAACAGAGGCAACATTGGGCCTGAATAATGTTCCAAGTAAATCTTTGTTATGCTAAAATTAAAATGCAGATGTGAATTCTTGCTTTCTAACTCTGCATTCTATGTCTATGAGGGTTGCAATGGCTGAATATCCAATTTTTGAAATTTAGCCCTTTTCTGCATATGTGGCTTCTTCTTTCTTTTGCTTTACTCACCATGGTTTTGTACATATGGCATATGGTCACAAATTTCTTATTCTAGTTGGTTATAGACTTGTTGGCATTTTATTTTTCTGGGTCTTTACTATGCAGAATAACAGAGCAGGTGAAGGATTCAAAAATGTTAGCAAAGAATCCAAATCAATTTCTAAAGAGCTTGCTTTTGCAATTAATGATGGACTCTATTTCTATGAACAGGTTGAGGCTTCTTTTATGTTTGTTGCAAGAAATTTTGGCTGAAATGCTCAGTTTCTGTTCTTATGTGGATTTCCTTTACCCTTGAATCTAATGATCCTTTAACCATGATTATTATTTGGCAGGAGCTTAAAACTAAGAGATCTAGTCACCGAAAAAACAGTTTTAATTTTGAGGGTAGAGATGGTAACTCAAGAATTATGAATAGTGCTCCAGGAGTATCAAATTCAAAGGCTGGTGAAAATTCCACTGGAAGTGGTGGTCATGAAGAGTCCGGAAGCTCTAATAATTTAAGAAAACAAAATAAAGGTTTTTCCAAGCAGCAGTTATCCCATAAACAGAGATTTTTTTCCAACAACTTCAGGAATCATGTCACCGGTCGTAATTCTTTTGGGATCATATCTGAAAGTCCACCAAGTAACTCAGTTGGATTTTTCTTTAGCTCTACACCTCCCGAAAATCACAGGTCAGTAAAAGTGACTGTTGCCTATGTGTTTGGAATTTCTTTTATAGATTATTTTTTTGTCATGAATTTCTATCTGCTGGCTTATTTTTAGTTGTATTGCTTTAGCTAATATGGATCTGAATCTCTATTTTGCAGTGCCAGGTCCTCAAAGTTGAGTGGTTCCCCACATGGTACTCTATCAGGAAGTAGTCCACCAGTGGGCTCCATGCCGAAGTCATTCCCGCCATTTCAGCATCCAAGCCATCAACTTTTGGAAGAAAATGGCTTTAAGCAGCAGAAGTAAGCAAATTGTGTGTGTGAGGGCGAGGTTATTTATGGGTCTAAATTTTGAAAGTTTGCTCACCTGTCTGTTCACTATTTAGGTACCTGAAGTTTCACAAGCGGTGCCTGAGTGACAGAAAGAAAATGGGAGTGGGTTGCAGTGAGGTTTGTCTCTGGATGTTCTTTTCTTTTCCATATTTTTCATTTATGGGAGCAGAACATTCAAAGCTGCTAAGTGTTTTATTGGTTATATAAAGAATTTGCTATGGTTGTTCTAAGTGGAACTTAGGTCATACCTGTATGAGAACTTTATGATTCTCTCATTATTTATTAAAATGAACTGAAAATAATCTGCTTCCCTTTGCAAGAACTGGTCGTGCTAGGAAATAATGATTAAAGCACTACATTACATGTATTATGGTTTTCTTTTTTACTTTTTTTTAAATCTATTAATTCTGGTTTCTGATCTTTCATATTATAATCACTTTCAGCTCACCCCCCCCAAACCAAATTTTGGAACTGTTCATTTTTCAAGTGTAATCTGGTATTCTGTTTATATCCATGCAGGAAATGAACACGCTATATAGGTTTTGGTCATATTTCCTTAGAGATATCTTTGTTCCTTCCATGTATAACGAGTTCCAAAAATTAGCTCTTGAAGATGCATCTGCTAATTACAATTATGGAATTGAGTGTCTCTTCAGGTTCTATAGGTAATACTGATGAATTAAGCTTCTTTTTTTTCTGTTCACAAACTGAAGCTTCTATAAGATTTTCTGCTCTTCTTACCCTTGGCTTTTATTTTCTTTGCCTCTGTTTGATGGGGCAAGTTGATTCGAATGTTGTTCATTGTTTCATTTGTTATTATCAGGTTGATTGATATTGAAATCATTTATTTTTCAGTTATGGTTTGGAGAATAAATTTAGAGAGGACTTGTACAAGGATTTTGAAGAGCTTACTCTCGAGTTTTATCACAAAGGCAATAATTATGGCCTTGAGAAATATTGGTAACTCATCTGAATCTTTTCTTCTCTGTGATGCACATTTAGGTTCCCTTCTTGAAAGTTTGAGGAATGTTTGCATATTTGGCAAAAGATGGCAGATGTAGACAAGCATACATGAAAATGCACAAAACTAACCAACCCCCCACATATAATGCACACATAATGTATGCAAATTGGTTCATTTTTTTATATATGGATTGTGCAAAGATAGCGGTACGCTTTCATAGAAACATTTTGTTAAAGTCAGGTATAGCTGTGATACAGTAGTACAGCTGTAGATGTAGATTTAGCTTAATTATAGGGATTTTATTTTCCTAATTTAGCCCTAATACATTGTATAAATGTACCTGTATATTTTTTCATTCAATGTAGAATATACATTCTCATTCTAACATGGTATCAGAGCCTTAGGGTTCTTGTTTGAGGGTTGAGGTTTGCGATTTCCTCTCCTGTATTAGAATTCTTGGTCTGGTTCTCTTCTGTTTGGATCTCAGTGTGAAGATCCTGTTCCTTCTTTTCGGGTCACGTCCTTCAGGTGACTAACTTCCCTCACCGCCACCATAGGGAGGTTCCCCTTCATCAGTCCGGCCTCTGCACAATTTCCGGTGACCACTGCAGCCGCGAGTGGAGCTCACGCGCCGCTCGAAATCCACTGCTCTTCCTCACGATACTGCTTCTTCCGGTCACATCTTCTGGTGATCCGTTCACCTCACCACCACCTCAGGAAGAAGCGCCTCCGTATTTCCGGCCATTTCACCTCTTTCCGGTGACCGTCGGAGCCGCAAGTGGGCTACACGCGCCTCTCCGATTTACTGTTCTTCCTCACGCGCCGGCGAGTGAGCGCGCGTGGCTTGGCGGCTGGACCTCCGTCTTCATCTCCGGCGTCGCCCTGTTATTTCCGGCCTCTTTCCGGTGACACCGTGGGCTGATCTCTCCTGGTTGAAGGTGTGAGCTTCTTCCGTTTGCTCTGTCCACTCCCTGCCTCAGCTCCCTCAGCTCCGTTCACTTCTGTTGAGGTTTTAATCTCAAAATTCATTTTTCCTTTTGTCATTTAGTGTCGGTTGAGAAGAGTCTGGGTGTTAATTTATTTTGGATATATTAAAATCTGTTTGCTACATTATTTGCGGCTAGTTTAAATGGATGAGAGCACGGATAAAAAGACGGTCACTGAAATTATGTTTGGATCTTCTAAAATTACGGATAGAAAATTGATTGGGAGTAATAATTATGCACAGTGGAAAAGAACAATTCGCAGATTTGTGACTAGTATTGATTTAGAGGATCATTTTACTGGTAATCCACCTGTTAAAGATGATGTTAATCGGAACAAATGGTTAATGGAGGATTATAAATTATTTAATCAAATTCAGAATACGTTAGATCCCACTGTTGATGATGTTGTGAGTCACTGTGAGAGTGTAAAAGAATTATGGGAATATCTGGAATTTTTGTATGCTTGCAAACAAGATATGTCTCGTGTTCATAATTTATTGCTGAAAATTTATCGAGCCGAGCAAAAGGATCGTTCCTTATTTCAATATTATACTGAAGTGAAACAAGCTTTTGAGGAAAAGCGGGCTATGTTTCCTATCGTTGCTGACATTAAACAAATGCAAGAGCAAGAGGAGCAGATAGTGGTACAATGTTTCTTAGCAGGTTTGGGTCCTGAATATGATGTGGCACGTACACAATTATTTAACTAGTGAGTCACTTCCTTCTTTTACTGAAGTTTATGCGCGGTTACTTCGAGTATGTAAAGATGGAGATATACATTCTGGTATGGTGTCCAATAATACAATGGCTTTGGTTACTAATGCTTTAAATAGTAACCGCGGAGGTAAAGGCGGAAATAGCAGTACTTCCTTTTCTGGCAATAGTAGTAACTCCCGTACCTGTCATTTTTGCGGAGTTGAAGGACACATAAAAAAGAATTGTTGGAAATTGCATGGAAAGCCTCCCAAGAACTCAGGACAGATGAATAATAAAAGGTTTGCACATGTAGCTGCTCAGGATGGCATTCTACCAACCCCACAGACATCTGTCACCATTTCAGCAGAGGAGTATGCTCGCTTAACTGCTGCTAATGATTCACAACAATTGTCTTCTGGGATATCAACTTTGGTTAACACAGGTAATCCCACTGCTTGTCTTTCCACCTCATCTCGAAGATGAATTATTGACTCAGGTGCTACTGATCACATGACTGGCAACACAAGTATTCTCTTCTTTCACTTCGACTGATAATTTACCTTGTGTTACTTTGGCGAATGGATCTACTGCTTCTGTAATTGGACGTGGGACAGCAAACCCAACAAAATCTATTCCCTTATCATCCGTTTTATGTTTATCATCATTTCCCTTTAACTTGTTATCTGTTAGCCAAATTACCCAAAGTCTTAACTGTTGTGTTATTTTTTATCCCAATTATTGTCTTTTTCAGGATCTTGGGACAAAGCAGATTCTTGGTAAAGGGTGTCTGGTGAATGGATTGTATGCTCTTGAATCAACTTCTGGACTTATACCTCGGTCTATTGCATGCACAAGCTCGTCTTCTCTTTTACAGCTTCATTGTCGTTTTGGTCATCCTCCTCTTTCAATTTTACAAAAGTTATGTCCTAGTCTTAAACGAGAATCTACTTTAGAATGTGAAGCTTGTCAATTTGCTAAACACCATAGAGTATCTTATTCTCCTAGACTAAATAAACGTGTTGAGACTTCTTTTTCTTTAGTTCATACTGATGTATGGGGTCCTTGTCCTGTTACTTCCAAACTTGGTTTTCGTTATTTTGTGACATTTATTGATGATTATTCTCGAGTTACTTGGCTTTATCCTATGAAATCTCGTTCTGAGTTGTTTACCATATTTTGTGCATTTCATGCTGAAATTAAAACTCAATTTAATAAATCCATTTGTATTTTGCGCAGTGATAATACTAAAGAATATGTTTCATATACTTTTAAATCTTATCTCTCCCAACATGGTATTATTCATCAGTCTTCTTGCATTGTTACCCCTCAGCAAAATGGTGTAGCTGAGCGAAAAAACCGTCACTTATTAGAGGTTGCACGAGCTCTTATGTTTCATATGCAGGTTCCTAAAGTGTTTTGGATAGATGCTGTTTCCACGGCCTGTTTCCTCATTAACAGAATGCCATCCTCTATTCTCAATGGTCAGATTCCGTATTCTGTTCTCTTTCCCTCATCTCCACTATTTCATCTTGCTCCTCGAATTTTTGGGAGTACCTGTTTTGTCCAAGATGTACGGCCTCAGGTATCAAAACTAGATCCTAAATCTCTTAAGTGTGTCTTCTTGTGATACTCTCGTGAACAAAAGGGGTATCGTTGTTACTCTCCCTCTTTAGATCGTTATTTAGTATCTGCTGATGTTACATTTTTTGAGAATACACCTTTCTTTGGTTCTTCTAAGTCATTTCCTTCACACACTAGTGATTCAGGGGACGATTTTCTTATTTATATTGTTAGTGAGCAAGATGTTTCTCCTCCGGCTCGACCTGTTATTCGTCAAGTTTATTCTCGACGTATGCACCATACAACCGAGACGCCTCCTGCTTCGTCTTCAGATCCTCCATCTCAACAAGATAACAGCCTTGACCTTCCTATTGCTCTTCGTAAAGGTAAACGAACATGCACTTATCCTATCTCTTCTTTTGTATCTTACCATGCTTTATCTCCTTCCTCCAAGTCTTTTGTAGCTTCGTTAGACTCTATTGTCATTCCCACGTCCCTTGCTGAAGCCTTATCTCATGATGGTTGGTTAGCCGCAATGAAAGAAGAGATGACAACCTTAGAGCAGAATCATACATGGGATCTTACGCTGTTACCACCTCAGAAAAAGGCCATTGGTTGTAAGTGGGTGTTCACTGTTAAAATGAATCCCGATGGCTCTGTTGCTCGACTGAAAGCCCGACTGGTTGCTAAAGGATATGCACAAACATACGGAGTGGATTATTCGGAGACCTTTTCTCCAGTTGCGAAACTTTCTTCTGTTCGATTGTTTATCTCCTTGGCTGTTAATTACGGTTGGTCACTACATCAACTTGATGTGAAGAATGCATTCTTGCATGGAGATTTGAGTGAAGAAGTTTACATGGAGCAACCACCTGGTTTTATTGCTCAGGGGGAGTCAGGGAAGGTGTGCAAATTAAGGAAGTCTTTGTATGGTTTAAAGCAGTCTCCACGTGCTTGGTTTGGGAGATTCAGTACAGTTGTGATAGAGTTTGGCCTACAGAGGAGTGCATACGATCACTCAGTGTTCTTTACATCATCTAGTTCTGGGTGCATTTTGTTGGTTGTGTATGTGGATGATATAGTGATAACTGGAAGTGATGAAGCTGGAATTACGAGGTTGAAAGCCTTCCTTGGGAATCACTTTCAAACAAAAGATTTAGGACCATTAAAATATTTTTTAGGAATTGAAGTTTCTCGCAGTAATAAAGGGATCTATCTATCTCAGAGAAAATATTGTCTGGATTTATTAGATAATACTGATTTTATTGGGGCAAAAACATGCGATGCGCCTATGATACCAAACGTGAAACTTAAAGCTGAAGATGGAGACTTGTTTGAGAATCCTGAGAAGTATAGGAAGGTTGTGGGAAAGTTGAACTATCTTACTATCACTCATCCTGACATTGCTTTTCCAGTAAGTGTTGTTAGTCAGTTTATGTCATCTCCTAGAACCTCACACTGGGATGCAGTTGTACATATTTTGAGATATCTGAAGAGTGCACCAGGGCATGGCATCTTGTATCAAAATCATGGTCATCACATTATAGAAGGTTTCACAGATGCAGACTATGCAGGAGATCTTTCAGATAGACGGTCTACCACTGGTTACTGTGTTTTCGTTGGGGGTAATCTTATTTCTTGGAAAAGTAAGAAACAGAGTGTTGTATCCCGATCAAGTGCAGAATCCGAGTATAGAGCTATGGCACAGACCACTTGCGAACTTATATGGCTACGTCATTTACTTGAAGAGATTGGGTTTGTTCAGTCTAAACCAATGAACTTGTGGTGTGATAATCAAGCGGCTATTTATATTGCAAATAATCCTGTGTTTTATGAGAGAACCAAACATATAGAAGTTGACTGTCATTTCACTCGGGAAAAACTAGAAGATGGATCAATCTCAACTTCATATGTCAGAACAGGAAATCAATTAGCTGATGTATTCACTAAAGCTTTACCTGGGAATCGGATCGACTACAATTGTAATAAGCTGGGCATGATCAATATCTATGCTCCAGCTTGAGGGGGAGTGTTAAAGTCAGATATAGCTGTGATACAGTAGTACAGCTGTAGATGTAGATTTAGCTTAATTATAGGGATTTTATTTTTCTAATTTAGCCCTAATACATTGTATAAATGTACCTGTATATTTTTCCATTCAATGTAGAATATACATTCTCATTCTAACACATTTTTTCTGGATGATCCCCGTAAAGGCATGCTTTCACATGATCAGGACTTACTGATTTATGTTAGTTAGATGGAAACCTCATTACAGTGGAAAAGAAAAATGTGAAAGTAATATGCCCTCTAGAAGAAACCAAAATTGTACACTATAAAATAAGAAGTGATTAAGAGCATCCTTTAACATGGAGTTTCAGCTAAAGACACCACCAGAACTCCTTTAAGCAGACACCTGAAAGGAGGCCAGTAAAGCTATTGTGTTTCTTTGCAATTGCAAAATTAAGACTTGTAATAATTCTTCATAGTCCAAGTTACTGCAAAATTTGCAAAATGCAATAGTTACATAAGCAATTTCTCTTCTGGTGTTGCACTATCAGCAGACTCTCATCTTGTGGTCATACCATTGTTACAAATGTATGTGATTGCAGAGAAAATACTAAAAGCCACTGTAAGAAAGAATTAGATGAGAACTATGTCAACTCAACTCCAATTACATCACGTGACACATTTGTTGAGGGATTTAAATATCTGCATAAGCTGATATTAAATTTTAGGAGAATAGCAGACCAATAAAAAACCATTAGTTTTGCTAGAGAATGCAAGACAACTGCTATGACGTTTCCAAACCTTGAGGGAATGAAGTGTAATCATACACAAGGGACTGTAGCGTCCTGTGTTTGCTTTTCTTTTAATTATTTTGTTGTGTTTGCCTTTATTGTCGTTATTTTATGTGTTAGGGCATTTCACCATTATCGTGGGATACGTGACCACAAAGAACCGCTCAGGAAACATCCAGAATTGGATAGGTTGCTCAGGGAAGAATATAGGAGCTTAGAGGACTTCCGAGCGAAAGAGAAGCATGTAAAAGAAGGAAGTCATTAACTGTTGATAGTAGTCATTTCTGCGACACTGTGATCCTCCCAATTTTGAAAATCAATTCTGATAAACAGGGAGTGTGACTTGGCCTACATATTGATGGTTTTGTAAATTTTGTATTGTGGGGGAAATTTTCATTTGCACCTGTAAGGGCTGCTCACTACTGAGTCTTGTTTTATTTTATTATTTTTTTTCCTGAGGATATAACCTGTTTCAACAATCGTCTGCGAGCTCAGAGAGGTGCCTGCTTGTTCACTGCCACTAAAATTTCCTTTTGTTGTAATATGTACATAAAGTGAAAAACTGAAAAGAAAAAAAAAAGAAGGGATAGAGAGAAGAAAATTGTCGTTGTAGTGACTTTGTGAAAATTGAATAAATACAGATTCAATTTTTACTTTTATTTAGTCAGTCCATTCTTATTCTTTTCTCCGTCTGCCTTGTCTGTGTGCTTTTCTGCTTGTCATTAGTACTAATTTTAATTTTGAATAAACTACATTTCTAGGACCCTGTCATTTCATGAAAACTACCAGTTCGCATTGCGCAATTGTGTGTTGCCTAAGAAACATTTGTGCACTATATGGCTCTGGCATGCGGATTTCAGTTCAACTCAACAACAATCTCTTCTCATATTTTTATCTATATCAAAAACATAAAGGTTTTTATAACAACTCTCACCCGTTAGGTTGTAACAGTGAGCAAAATGAAAAAAGTCCCTTGTTCTTTATCCCAACCCTTATCTACCCTTCAGTTGGCTTATTTTCGCTAACCTATCATAGCCTTTCAATGGATTTAATCTAGAATTCTCATCAGATTGAGTATGTCACAAAAAACCCCCCGAATATCAGTAAGTCCAGTAATAACTCCAAACCTTCGACTAACCAACCAACCCTTGAACGCTTATTACCCTTAGTGAATCCAATAATGAAGACATTCCTTCAAACATTAGTTTCTGACAAGAACATATCAGGAAAAATTATAGGGGAATTTTTAAGACGCTTCTGGAAAACACAGAAATTTCATGGGGCCGGCCAAGAAACATTTGGTCTATGCTTTCCATTTTCATATAGCAGAAGATGCCCGAAGAGTCCTCGAAAACCATGGTCTATTAACCATCAACACCTAGTGGTTGACATCTAGCCACAATTAAACTTTTCACGGTAAGATGTTCCACAAATTCGTTAAATTCGATCTCAACGGATTCATCACTGATCAATCGCAACAATCGCACAGTATTAGAGTCATTTTGGATCCCACCAAACCTCCTAACATGCATAATGTGTAAAAGCAGTTCAGGCAGAATGCACCGGGTCTCCTTCAGCTACGAGCTCCTCACAGACTTCTGCTACCATTGTGGAAAAATGGGACACATCATTGGCAGATGCCCCATCAAAAGTAGAGCTACCCTCCCCACATCCTTCATTACCGGAATGAAGAAGGTTGGCGAGGGGTTAAGAGCTAATTTGAGGCTAAGAGCTTCGATGGCCAAGCAAGTTGAGGACGCAAACCAGACGAATCGGAACGAGTCACCTCCTGAGCCAATAGAGGCACACAATACGAGGGCGAGCTCCATCGTTGTAGTCGAGGTTTCAATGGCTATCAAGATACAGGCCTCAAGCTTGAAGATCGATGCTTCTCAGTATCATACTCCAGCGTGTCTGTTAATCCCTATGGAGAAGGTATGTCCCTTTCTTCCCCCAAAAGTCTGTACTTTTTGATCCCTTTCACTATTCAGGAAACCCATTCAAGCCTAGAAAACCATACCCTTTTTTAAGCCCACAAGAAGCTTACAAGTCAAAGCCCAAAGCTAGCTACCAAAAATTGAGCCCACTTAATCGAGTCCACTATGTCCTGGCTAATCTTAAGCCCAATCCCTCTAATCCTCCTACTAGGTCCTATATGTCGGCGTGAGCTGGATTCTATCCGAGAATCATGTTGTTTGTAAATTATAATCTCTTTAGCGAGGTGATTGAGTTAATTGCGGGATCATTCTGTAATTGCTATTTTTTCTCTTTAAGTTTATGAACTCATGAATACTATATAAACTATATACTAGCAGAGGAAGAGAGATATAGAAAAAAATCATTCTTCTCACATACTGAAATTCTGAACCTTTCTTTTCTATATGGTATCAGAGCTGGTTCTTTCATACTAGTTGTTTCTATTTATCAGAAACCTCATTGAAACTTTAATTTTTTTTCCCTTTCAATCATGGCTGATGATTCTTCTGCTATTGTACCCAATGAATCTCGAGTTATTGTCCAGACTTTGCAAGACAATACTCCTTTTCCTTCTGCCATTATCTTAGATGAAACGAACTTTCCTCTATGGTCACAACTCATGGAGATACGTATTGGAGCTCGAAATAAATATGAATTTCTGATTGGAACTACACCAAAACCATTTGCAGGTGACAAGCAGCTGGAGTCTTGGCTTATTGACAACAACCAAGTTAAGAGTTGGCTCATCGAATCGATGAGTCTAAACTTGATGCAACGATTTATCCGACTTCAAACAGCTAAGAAAATATGGGATGCTGTATCAAAAACCTTTTATGATGGCTCGGATGAAACACAACTTTTTGAATTGAATCGAAGATCTTTTACCATGCGCCAAAATGGTAGACCTTTATCCTTATATTATAATGAGTTGGTTGGCTTATTTCAGGAGATTGATGCTCGGATTAAAACACAAGAGGATGTTGGGATCGTATCTCTACATAAAACTATGACCCACCTTCGAGTTCATATTTTTATAGCTGGACTTGACTCGGAATTCAATCAAGCCCGAAGTAAAATTTTGCGGAAAGACCCACCCGTTGATCTTGAATCCTGTTATGTATATATGCGTAAAGATCACAATCAAAGACACACTATGGAGGAACCAAAGGCTCTATCTGATAATACAATCCTTTTAACAACCCGATATCGTCTCGGACATGCTCAATAATCAAAAGGAAAAAATTATGGTCACAAAACAAATAACTATCCATGTACCCATTGTGGTGAAGATGGACATTCCAAACAATGTTGCTACGAAATCATTAGGTACCCTGACTGGTGGGATTTCACAAAGAAACCTTGGAAGAGAATCGGACAAGCCACAGTTGCGGTTGCTGCCCAAAACTATGACGATGCACTCCATCCAAATACAACTACTGCTCATGTTGCCATCAGAGACAATTCTGGTATGATAAACACATGTCTTGCTATGAATAATACATGGATCATTGATACAGGTGCGACTGACCATATGACAAATGATTCAAACCATCTTTCATCTATTCAGCCATCAACCAAATCACATATATTCACTGCTGATGGGGGAATTACAGCCGTTACTCATGAAGGCTCAATCCCTGCCTCTAGCGATCTTACCCTTGATAATGTGCTTGTTGTTCCTTCTCTCTCTTCTAGTCTATTATCTGTTAGCCAAATCACAAAAGTAATGAACTGCACCGTAACATTCTGGCCTAATCATTGTTTATTTCAGGATATCATGACACAACGGATTCTTGGCTATGGTATTAAATGAGGGAAGTTGTACTATCTTGATCCAACTACTCCTGACACTCAATTGGTGGGTCAAGCTAATAGAACACAAGGAGGCACTGCAAATAAGGATATGGTGTGGTTATGGCATTGTCGGCTTGGTCATCTCTCATTTAGTTATCTTCGCAAGTTAAACCCAGATTTGTTTTTTCAAGTAAACGACTCTGAATTTAAATGTGATGTTTGTGAACTGGCTAAGAGCCATAGAATTTCGTATTTGCCAAGTTCAAATAAAAATACGGTTCCATTTATGACTATTCACTCTGATATATGGGGGCCTGCTCGTGTTTGGTGTTTATCTGGTGCTCGTTATTTTGTGACGTTCATTGATGAATGTACTCGCATGACTTGGATATCTATCATAAAAAACAAAGGAGATGTTTGTTCTGTTTTTCAACAACTGTATCATATGGTCATTTCTCAATATAAGTGTCAAATTTAAGTTCTTCAATCCAACAATGGTGGAGAATACATCAATTCTGATCTTGAGTTGTTTTGTAAAGAGAAAGGGATCCACCACCAAACTTCTAGTGTAGGTACGCCCCAACAAAATGACTTGGTAGAATGCAAAAACCGACAAATCTTGGAAGTTGTTCGTGCTTCCTTGTTTGGAATGCAAGTACCTCGTAAGTATTGGGGAGAGGCTGTTCGTTCCACCGCGTATCTGATCAATCGTACTCCATCTCGTGTTCTTGATTTTAAAACACCACTATAAAAATTACAAGAACTTATCATGGTGCCAAGTCTTCCAAACCTTGAGCCACGGGTGTTTGGCTGCGCTGCATATGTCCACCTTCAAGCCGCAGGAAAATTAGATCCTCGATCGGTACGGTGCATCTTTGTTGGATATGGAGAATTTCAGAAAGGCTATCGGTGTTATGATCCTTGGGCCAAGAAGATGTACGTCTCTAGAGATGTTTCATTTCATGAAGACGTTCCTTTCTTCCAGAGTCGTCACTGCTCTCTTCAGGGGGAGAAATCAATATTTTTTAGAGAAGAGAGCATTCAGAACCTTAATGATCAAATTGTTAGAGAGACATCAGATAATGAATTATTTAGAGAGACATCAGATAATGAATTATTAGGTGAAACCAACTTACAACCAGATATCCAAACTGATATAGACCGGATGGATCTATCACTGTCAAGTCTACCAGGATCGGGTCATTATGATGAAGTTCAAGAAAATCAAGATAGTACAATTTCCCAAAGTGAACCAATAGCCGTGGAAGTCCCAAATGTGTCTCCTGAGGTAACTTTATCTCCTTCTTTAAATAATCCACCTATTATTGAATCCAAATACCCGATTAGGACTAATAGAGGAATGCCAAAAAAAACAATATGATCTAGCTCTTAGTGCTAAAACCACATATTCCATTAATAATTATGTTTCCTCTAATCATTTATCTAAGTCACGTGCACTTATTGTAAATCAATTATCCTCTGTATCTATTCCTAGTACTGTGCAGGAAGCATTAGTGGATAAAAAAATGGAAGAACGCCATGAATGAAGAAATGGAAGCGCTTCAAAAGAATCACACATGGGAACTTGTATCATTACCTGATGGGAAAAAAACGGTGGGATGCAAGTGGATATTCACAGTTAAGCTCAATTCAAATTGAAACATTGATCGCTACAAGGCAAGACTTGTTGCGAAAGGGTACACGCAAAAATACGGGATTGATTATGGGGATACTTTTGCACTAATGGCAAAAATAAATACCATCCGAATTCTGATCTCAATCGTAACAAATCGAGATTGGCCTCTGTGACAGTTCGACGTAAAAAATGCATTTCTTAATGGAACATTAGAAGAAGAAGTATATATGGATCCGCCACCAGGATTAAATTGTGCCGAAAAAGTATGCAAATTAAAAAAGGCATTATATGGGCTGAAAAAATCACCTTGAGCATGGTTTAGAAGACTCAAATTTTATGAAGAAGATTGGATATGCACAGAGTGATGCTGATCACACTCTTTTCATAAAAAGGAGATTAAATAAAGTCACGGCTCTCATTGTGTATGTTGATGATATGGTTGTTACGGGCAACGATCCAAATGAGATAGATGCACTCCAAAGAAGCCTTGCAACAGAATTTGAACTTAAAGATCTTGGAAACTTGAAATATTTTATGGACATTGAAGTTTCAAGATCAAACCGTGGAATATCTCTTTGCCAGCGAAAGTATGTGCTAGATCTATTAACAGAAACGAGTATGCTCAACTGTAAACCAGTTGAAACACATATCCAGATGAACTATAAACTAGCAATTCAACAAGATCAAGTTCCAACAAGCAAGGAGAGATATCAGAGGTTAGTTGGTAAGTTGATCTATTTATCTCATACTCGACCTGATATTGCCTACGCTATTAGTTTCGCAAGTCAGTTCATGCATGCACCAAGTGAAGATCACATGGGGGCTGTTTATCGAATTTTACGGTATTTAAAATCTTCTCCAGGAAAAGGATTATTTTTTGCAAAAAATAGAGACCAAAATATTACTGGATACACAGATGCGGATTGGGATGGAGATCACACTGATCGAAAATCTACCTCGAGTTACTTTACATTTGTTGGAAATAACTTAGTCACTTGGAGAAACAAAAAACAGAAGGTGGTTGCTCGATCTAGTGCAGAGGCAGAATTTTGCGGAATGGCTTATGGTGTGTGTGAATTATTATGGATAAAACGCATTTTGCACGATCTGGGCCTTAGTCATAAAGAACCTATGGCACTATATTGTAATAATAAAGCAGCCATTGCTATTGCAAATAATCCTGTCCAGCATGATCGAATGAAGCATGTAGAAGTGGATCATCATTTTATCAAGGATCATTTGGATAAAGGAACAATTAATTTTCCATTCGTAACTTCACAAAATCAGTTAGCAGACATTCTAACGAAGGGAGTATCTGCAGATTTCTTCAGTGGCTCACTTGACAAGTTGGGAATGATTGACATACATTAACCAACTTGCAGATTTCTTCAGTGGCTCACTTGACAAGTTGGAAATGATTGACATACATTCACCAACTTGAGGGGGAGTATTGGAGCGAGTTGGATTCTATCCGAGAATCATATTGTTTGTAAATTATAATCTCTTTAGCTAGGTGATTGAGTTAATTGTGGGATCATTCTGTAATTGCTAGTTTTTCTCCTTAAGTTTAGGAACTCATGAATATCTTGTATACTATATAAACTATATACTAGCAGAGGAATAGAGATATAGAAAAAAATCATTCTTCTCACATACTGAAATTCTGAACCTTTCTTTTCTATACTATAAAGGGAAGGAAACCCAATAGAGTTGGCCTTCTAATGAGTCCTCTTGACTATGAGTCCTTTGAAAAGGAGTTTGACATAGGGAGTTAAATGAATAGCCTTATGAGGTTGAGTTCGTATTTGAGAGGATGGAGATCAAAATTCCATGGAAGAAGAAAAGGAAAGACAGATGGTCTGAGTTTGTGGAAATTCTGAAGAGGCTAAAGTTATCTTATAAGAGAAGTGATTCCATAGCCCTTTTTGAAAGAAAAGTGTCTCTAAAAGTCACAAGGTACCTAAGTCATTTATAAAATGAAGCAAAGCTCCGTGAAAATGGAAAATGGAAGCTCATAGGTCAAGAATGGCCATTCACGAGCTTGACTAGGAGAGCTGCCTTATCCGGGCTATCAACTGTAAGTTTTGACATCAAAACATAATCATTATAAATCATTTATGCCAATTCAGATTTTAAATATAATAATAATAATTATATAGAAGAAGGGAATAGATTACTTACCTTGAGCGGAATTCAATATAATGTAGAGAGATTTGACAATTATGAACTTTATAAACTGGATTATCTCCCTTAACCCTCTTTTTGTAGCAGATTATAAACTGGATAGCCAAAAAACATTCTTTTTGTATTTTGTTTTGTCTGCGTTGTTAATTAGGGTGGAGAGAAAACTAGTTTATATATCTTTTAAAATTAGATCTAGTATGTTAATCAAATACTAATTTAACGATCAAGATTTAATATACTATTAAAATAAATAACACTAAACCTAATTTAATATGGATTTAATTAAATAAAAGGAATTATGGGCCATCCATCTAGCCATATTCCTAACATTCTCCCATTTGGCTGGATGTTTCATCATTATGTTTAATAGTATAACATAAGGCTAGTAAAAATTAAATATTATAAACCGTTAACATCATAAGCACCTCAGCACAATAAATTACATAATATGAGTTATGGCGGTCATACACAGTATAGTCATATACTCTCTTCCATATACCATTACATTAAGAATTTATTATTTTAGATTCATAAGTTGCATATAAAAGATATATAGTCCACATACTTGTTATGAAAATACATACAAATTTTTTATTCAAACAATTATGTCATAAATATAATGAATAAGAAATATAAAATTCAGAAACATGTCATTATTAAGTTCAAGAGTGTTAAAACATCATTATCAATCATCAATACAACCAAGACCCATTATAAGCACATGTCCTTTGAATGTTTTTGATTATAAACCTTTAGTTAGAGGATCTGTAATCATGAAATCCATCATAATATATTATATATACACTCTTTATTTTTGAATCTCCTATTTAACAACAAAATATTTTAATTTCATGTGTTTTGCGCCTCTGGAGTATTTGTCATTCTTAGAGAAGAAAACTGTTGCAGAATTATCATAATAAATTTTTAGCGACTTGCTTACTGTGTCGACAATTTCAAGCCTTAAAATAAAGTTATGCAACCATAATTCATGAATTATAGCCTTATAACAAGCTATAAATTTTGCTTCCATAGTGGATGAAGCAATGATAGACTGTTTGGCAATTTTTCATGAGATTGGTTCTTTAGCTAATAGGAACAAATAGCCAAATGTTGACTTTCTACTATCAACACACACAATAAAATCTGAATTTTAATATCCAATCACGTCTAGATGATCAGACCTCTTATAAGTGAGCATGTAATCCTTTATTCCTTGAAGGTATCTCAACACTTTCTTTACTGCTTTTCAATAATCAATGCCAGGATTACTTTGATATCTACCTAACATCCCTACCATAAAACTGATGTTGGGTATAATGCAGGTTTGCAGGTATATCAAACTGACCACAACAGAAGTATATGGAATTGTTTCCATTTTCTTACGTTCTACATCATTATTTGGACATTGCATAAAACTAAGTTTATCTCCCTTTTGAATAGAAACTACACTTACTGAGCACTTGCTCATGTTAAATTTCTCAAGAATTTTCTCAATATAGGTTTTCTGAAATAATTATAATAAATCTTATGATCTCTTATAGAATATAGAAATTCCAATCACATAGGATGCCTCTCCCATATCTTTCATTTCAAAACTCTTAAAAAGAAATTTTTTAGCCTTTGCAATATACCTAAGTCATTAGTAGCGAGCAAAATGTCTTCAACATACAGAACTAGAAATGTAAACTTACTTCCACTGATGTTTCGGGTAAATACACCAATCAACAGTGATTTCCTCAAAATTGAAAAAAAAGTAAGGTATTATTGAACTTTATATACCACTGCTTAGAAGCTTGTTTAAGTCTATATATTGACTTTTTCAATTTACACACCATATTTTCTTTATCTTCAATTGAAAAATGTTTAGGTTGATCCATATAAAATTTCTCCTCAAGATCCCTATTTAGAAAGACTGTTTTCACATCCATCTAATGTAGCTTTAAATTAAAATGAGCCACCAATGCTAAAATTATTCTTAATGAATATTTCTTTGAGATAGCTGAAAAAGTCTCCTTATAATCAATGTCGTTTTTCTGAGTGTAATTTTTATCAATGAGTCTAGATTTATATCTTTCAATATTGCCATTTGAGTCGCATTTGGTCTTAAAGACCTATTTATAACCAACTCTTTTGGAACCTTCTGGCAAGTCTATAAGATCCTAGACATTATTTTGCGCCATTGATTTTAACTCTTCTTTCATAGCATTAATCCATCTTTTAGACTTATCACTACCAATGGTTTGTGAAAATGAAACATGATCATTATCAATGCCACAATCAAAATCTGACTCTTGCAAATAAACCACATAATTATCAGAAACAGTTGACCTTCTAACCCTTACAGGTTTATTTAAAGTTATACTGATTGGTTCATTTGTATGAGCTGGTAGTAAGTTAGGTTTTTCATGGGGTGTTTTTTCATTATCCAAATGTTGTTTTTGATTATTTTAATCTTCCAAAACAGGAACAAGATTTGTTGTGGTTATAAATTTAAGAATATTTATGGGCAATGGAACATCAACTCTTATTTCATTAATATCCACAATTTGATTTTCATCACTCCCATTAAGCTCACCATTCTCTAAAAATTTGGCATTAACTGTTTCAACAATTATAGAACTGTGGTTTGAACAGTAAAATCCATATCATTTGGATTTCTCTGGGTAACCAATAAAGTAACCACTAACTGTTCGAGAATCCAACTTTCTTTCATGTGAATTATAAATTCTTACTTCTGTTGGACAATCCCAAACATGCAGATGTCTTAAACTAGGTTTCCTTCTAGTTTATAACTTAAAAGGAGTTTTAGAAACTTCCTTACTAGGAACCCTGTTTAACAGATACGTAGCAGTTCTAAGTGCATACATCCACAAACTTCTAGGTAATAAGGAACTACTCATCATATTCCTAACCATATCCATTAATGTTATATTTCGTCGTTTTACCACACCATTCTGTTGCAGTGTGCCTGGTATAGTATACTGTGCACACATGCTATGACTTTCGAGAAACTTAGCAAAAAGGCTAGGACACTGTCCATATTCATCATACTTTCCATAATACTCACTACCTCTATCCGATCTTATAATTTTTAATTTTCTATCTAATTTCCTCTTAACCTACTTTACAAACACCTCAAGGGCATTTATAGCTTAAGATTTTTCATGCAGCAAATAGACATATCCATACTGTGAAAAATCATCTATAAAAGTGATGAAGTATTTTTCTCCATTAAAGAATGGAGTGAGAATAGGCCCACAAATGTCAGTGTGCATTATTTTAAGAAGCTGATTGCTTCTTGTGGCTCTTCTTTTGTTATGTTTGATTTGCTTGCCTTTAATGCATTCCACACATAAGTCAATGGTTTCATCACAATAATTCAAATTAACGCAGCGAAATAAAATTGAAACCCAAAACAAGATCCATGTATTTTCAATTGATTCAAAAGGAAGAGATTAAGATTTACCAACCTTTAGAACGAAATTAAATCCTTATCTTGGACTACAGGCGCTGCCTCTGCCTCAATCACGAACACCCTCTACCGGTATCCACACGCATGAACTGATGAACAAAATTCACAGGGGTGCTAGCTCCCGTACGTTGTGACTGGATTTTATGTTTTTCTTTCTCAAAGAAAATATGGCGGCTAGGTTTTTCTCTCTTAAGAAAATCAGCCACTTTCTATCCTTTTCTCTCTAGGAAAAAAATAATTAGGGTTAATCACCTCTTAACCTATATATATCCACATATATATATGTATAAATTTAAAACCCTAAGAGATAAATAGGAATACTATCGCTTATTCAAAATAAGATATATATATATATATATATTTCTTATTCAAATCAATACAAAATAAATCATATATATATAGTTTCGAAATTAAATATAAATACCTATATTTATATTATTCCGAAATAACCTAATAAAATCCATTTTGTTCATTTTTGGTCTTGGTGTGTGACCTAATAGGTTTTATTAAGTTGGCAGTGTGCCTAATTTCATAATAAGCACACAAGTCATAATTGGTCTCTAGCAAGACATTATGACTATCCAAATAATATAAATATTGTTAGTCCGATTTTAACATGACAATAGAACATGCCATTATCCTTTTGTCATACGATATCTTATTTAAACATAAGTCATGGTTCATGTCAAACTTATATTGTTCAAACATATAATTTCCCGATCACTAAGTAGACTGATAAATTCAAATGACATTGATCACACTATCAATTCATTCGAGCACGGACATACATTTTTACAGTCCTACTTATCGAGGGGCCCAATAGATATCTCTCTCATAAGAGAGGGACAAATTCCATCTTGATTATTCACTTTCTCTGCATAAGTCTCATTATGTCCAATCATAAACTTTATAATTATCCGATTAAAGATAAAGTTTGATTATATCAAAACATAATGTTCCTTATATAGGAAACCGTGATAACCTCAGGTCAAAGGATTCAATAACATATCTATTATAAGATCAATTATGACACTATCCCATGTAGTGATCTTACAGTGGGTCTATCCAGTACTTTATTCTCTAACAAATACCTATAGATTCGATTTATATCATCATATATAATCATTCCATGATTATCAATGCAAATCTATACTAGTCTTAATTTATCTTTATACCCTTTAGTGATAAATGACTAGGGACAACATGAATAACATTGTTATTCATAAACATTACAATAATGTAACATGCCAATAATATTAATGTGAAGAAAACCATTATATATAAATGAAAATATAATGATTACACCAAGGTCTAAATGCTTGGCCTAGGGCATAACCACTAATAGTTAAGACTAGTAAAATATAGATTTTGTAGAATCTCATTCTTTACTAATCTTTCTAACCTTTTTTTTTGGATATATGACCCAAATGTTTATGCC
Organism: Excoecaria cochinchinensis; assembly: GCA_947683425.1. Classification (NCBI taxonomy): domain Eukaryota; kingdom Viridiplantae; phylum Streptophyta; class Magnoliopsida; order Malpighiales; family Euphorbiaceae; genus Excoecaria; species Excoecaria cochinchinensis. Next base: position 2,517,804 of record CANTUQ010000020.1, read on the forward strand.
ACAAGTAAGTAGAATGTTCATTCGCCAAACTACGTTTCATTCCAACATTATGATTAATAAAAAATAGGGTTTAAAAAAAATCATCAAGTTTCAATTTATATAAACCATCCATAACCATTCCATAACCAATAAATGAATTATTTTTATATAAATTAAAACAACCATGTCCAACCTCAAAAATATATCCACTAGCATCAAGTTTAGAAACAAAAACTAAGTTTCTAGAAATTGAAGGTACATAGAGAGTGTTCATTAGATCCAAGTAATACCTAGTATCTAATATCAGTTTATAAGTCCCTACACTATCAATTGGGGCCTTTGTTCGGTTCCCAATAGACGAAAAGTTGTTAGTTGGGCTTATGGTTTGGATTGTAAGGAATCCCTGCATAATATTAGAAACATAAGTAGTGGCACTAGAATCAAACCACCAAGTATTAGAAGAACTTCAGACAAGTTTGATTCAAAGCACACAAAAACGTTTGTATGCCATTCTTTTCGAACAAAGCCTTACATTTTAGGCAATCTTTCTAATAATGACCTTGCTTCTTATAGAAGTGGCATTTATCGAACTTTTGTCCCTTCCTTTCATCATTAGCAACCCGTGGAACTTTAGCAGGTTATTTTTTCTTAAAATTCTTGGCCTTTGGTTTGAGTTTCTTTCCAGCTCTTTGATCCACTAGGTTAATAGAATGAACTCCTTATTTATTTAACCTCGCTTCCTCCTAAATGAGCTTACTTGATAGCTTATCAATATTCCACTTATACTTTATTGCGTTATAATTGATGTGGAATGTTCCATATTCAGTTGGAAGTTCATTCATGATAAACTGCACTAAGAAAGAGTTTTTCATAGTCATACCTAGTGTCTTAAGTCTTTCTGCAATATTAGTTATTTTAAGGACATGTTGCTGTATACTCTTTGACCCATCAATCTTCATGGTCATGAGTTCAGCCATAAGTGTCCCTTCAAGTGCCTTATCAATAGATCGAAACTTATCTTCCACAAGCTTAAGAAAATTTTTAGCATTATGATTTTCAATGCTAGGAAGAGCAGACTTAATGTTGTTAGCAATAGTCATTCTCATAAAATTCAAACATAACCTTTTAGACCTTGTCCTTGCCTTATGATGTGTTTTTTTAGCCTCTGTACTAGTGTTATTAAGGTCAGTAGGCTTATCCTCTAATAACGCCAAGTCAAGATCCAAAACACCTAAATGGAAAGTGACTTGTTCGTTCCATTTAGAGAAATTCACACCAGTGAACAAGGTAACGAAAGAAGCTTGAGAGTGAAGGCTAATAGTTGCAAATATATAAATGCTCACTAATTAACAAATTCATCCATGAAGCACATACATTAAATATAGTGCAGGTTTTCTTTGGGACAACAATACATATGATCACAATTATTAGAATGCCATTTAAACTTTATAAGAAAATTAAATAAACTTCACCAAATATATATAGCATCTTTGGATAACTATATATATATATGTGAAAAGAGTATATCAATTTTCTTTTTTATATTTATTAGTTATAGAATATTGATTTACCTTGGGGTAAATTCCTTAATTTCTATCAATTAATAATTTTTTTTTTATAATAGCATTTGATAAAACATATAAATCATATGATTTCTATCAATTAATAATTTTTTTTTATAATAGCATTTGATAAAACACATAAATCATATGACCACACATTCAAAAAATAATTTAGCCACTTTGGGGACTAACAAATTAATTTTAATCATAATATCATATAACTAAATAATTATTATACTAATATATTTTTATATATAGTAACACATCATAATATCCTAAAGGATGAAACTAGATTAAATTTATTTATTTATTTTAGTCAAAATATCATCAATATGAGCAAAACATAAGCAATTAAAACTTTAAAAATTAATTCATCCATTATTAAAACTCCATGAATCAAAATGGTAATTTACCATGAATAACAATTTCAAACAAAAATAATCCTAATTTGATACAACTTCCTATAGCATGTGGCGACAATAATTGTTAGTTTTATTATTATTTTATTTTTTTTTCTTCATTTATGTAATACCCTATACAGACAATCTAACTCATTTAACTTATGACCTAGAACTGGTCCGATGGGGTGCCACACAACGGGACTTATAACTTAACGCATGTCTTCTAACATGCACTCACATTTTCGTTATAACAATTTATTTTCATTAAATGATATACTAAAACTTTTTCTTTAACACATATAAATAATACAAAATTTCTCATATGATATTCTTTACACTTTAACAATTATACATGTTCACAATATTTACATCTACTTTTACAAATACTAGCTATCATAATCACATATGTCTCTTTTACAAAATGAATATTACATTACATACACTAGTTATACAATAAAACCCTACGTTCACACTTATTTCCTAACCCTGTGTTGGCCATGACCTTTGCATCATGTCCTTGAGGGTTGCCTCAATACTTGAACCTACACGGATAAAAAATTCGTGCTGAGCAATAGCTCAGTGGGAAACAAATAAAGCAAACTGAATTCTTGACGAAGTCCCAAATGTAAAGGGTAAACCAAGTATAAATAAAATAAATACATCTCATAACAATTAAGTAATTAATCATGTTCACTTTATTTCTTTATTAAACATGCATTCACTAAACATAGATATTATAGTTAATATTGACATGCATTCATATATTGTCACTCAACTAACTCCCAATCATTTCACTAACATGCACTTATAGCCTTTAATAACACTGAAACTCTTATCTTGCCTGAATCCTTATTAAGGATGGATAACGGGAACACGGATACCAAATATGGTATCAAATACTGGATGCTGATTAACCATTATCAATCACTAAAGACACTTAAACTAGATACCAAATAGGTATTTGAACACTAAACGCCAATTGTGACGCACGCCGAACCCCGGGGCACCCTGAAAGCCCGCTTTTAGGGCGACCGAGAGAGATTCGTGAAAACTTGTAAGAAATTACAAGTGCGTCTATTTTGGGTAACAAGGAGGTTTCTTGGAGTCGCCACCCAATAGAATATTGGAAAAGGTCATCTAGCCTTAATGAGCCTAAGACAACGCATATGCATCCATTTTCGGCAAGCCAGAGATATTTTGGAGGCCCCACCCTAATATAACATTGGGATGGTCCTCTAACCTCATGGAGCCCAGGACTATGCAAATTGGGTCTTTTTGGGCAACAAGAGATATTTTGGAAACCCCACTGTGACGCGCGCCGAACCTAGTAAAGGCCCTCTTAGGCGAGACCTACTTTTAGGGTTCGAGGGATTGGTTCACGCCTTTTTGATCTTAGGCATCATGAGATATTTTGGACACCTCCTTTCCAATAGAACATTGGAAAGGATCATCTAGCCTCACGACACCTTTAGGCACCTTTGAGATATTTTGGAGTCGCCACCCAATTTACAAGAAATTGGAAAAGGTCATCTAACCTCTATTGGTCTAAACCAGATAAGGTGTTCGGAACTTCACTCTTATTAATGCCTTAAGTTAAGTTTATAAATGAGTTTTTAAGAAATCAAAATTCCATCTCTTATCTCACGCGATCATGCATTGAATTTAAAGCGCATTACAAGCATATTGAAAAGCATTAAATAAAGCGATAAAAAAGGCAGTAAATAAATTACATAAAAAATGGGACAAAACAATCCCCCAAAATAAGAAAGCATAAGAAATAAAATTTGCCCCAAAATTAATTAGAAGAGCCCAAAATGATTAAATAAACACATACAAAATAATTAAAAATGCATCATACATAAATCGGGAGATTTATTGAATTTTAGGAACATTGGTTCATTTTTGTTAACTTAAAAAATTAGAGAACTATTTTTGGGTATTAATTGAGAAAACGGAGATGAGTGATCACATTTTGTGAAAATTAATTCTCTATTTGATAGTGAGATTTTATTGGTTAAAATAGGACATTGGTCCATTTTATTAAGAAAAATTCCAAGTTATTAATTATTATAAAAAACGTGATTTTCTATAATACGGAGAATTTAAAACACATTTTTACATACAACATAAAATAATATAATAAAGAAAATACAACAATTAAAAATGCAAACCCTAAATTCGAAGGTCTTTGATCACCCAATCCTCCATCTCGTGCACAAATATAACTCGCATAAATAAATAAATTTTGAGGCAACAAAACAAAAAATAAAATAAAATGTTAGTAAAGTAAACTTAATGAATAATATATGAGCAAAAAATTAAATAAAAATTAATAAATAAATGAATTAAATAATAATACAACAGCAATATCATTAATAATTATTACAGGAAATTAATTGAACAAAAAGTAAAAAATAACAAAGGGGAGTTAAAGCAGAAATATGCAAGGTAAAATGGAGCGAATTACATTACATTTCATGCATTTTTATCCGTGCATACGATCGGGTAAAACAGGAAAACAAGGACGAAGAAAGGGCTGGAGAAGAGGGAGGCCAGACGTGCACGAGTCGTGCACCCTTGCACAAGTCGTGCACTCTTGCAGGAGCCGTGCAAGGAGTGCACAACTCGTGCAAGGTGCACGAGTCGTGCAATGCCTTCACGACTCATGCAAGAATGCACAAGCCATGAAGGCTGTTGTGAGGGATGCGACTGAATGGGCGATCGGGGCAAACGGGGAGCACGATATGGATGGACAATCACGTATTCGATCGGGAAACCACAAGTACAACTCAGACGCGGTACATTATCCGATAGAAAAACCACAACCGAGGCAAAAACGAAGACACGACTCAAACAAACAAAAAAATAGAAACGAACAGAGGAATGTTAACAGGCTAATAATGTAACACCCCAATACCCCTTGGAAGGAATATTAAGATGTCACACACAACATAAACATTCAAGCAAGAGCTAAAGCGGAAGCACTCATGAATAACCATATAAACTTGCATAACTGAACTTATAAAGTATACATATACTAAGTCATTACATTAAATGTCAGAATCACAAGCCTTACAAAACGTTACAAAACGTACAAGCAAAAACTGGACTATACAACTTATCCCTATACTAGTACAAAAAGAAGACTTCAACTCCTAGTGGCCAGCAGATGCGCGACTCCAAAACCAAACCAATCCTGCAAACCTACACGGAAACAAACATTCGTGCTAAGCGATAACGCTTAATGGGGATGTACAAAAACAAAGGACTGCACAAGCATGCATAACAGTATATACATATCATGCCAAGTGGTAAACTCAAAGTCAATTACAAAATTATAACATGTACAAATCAATCTTATCAAACCTAACATGCTCAAAGTACCATAACATTCTTAATTACATATCACATAACTGAATCTTAACAATATCATGTCCACTTGATAAACATAACCGATCCAAAAGCATTAATATGAAATCCTCAAAATAATCATTCAATCACCAACATAAGCTTAAATATAACAGATCCAAACGGAAAGCAAAGAGCCTGAACTTTCATAAATCGTGGATACGGGTACTGAAGATACTGGTTGGACATAGTATATGAACACACAGAAGACATAAGTCTCAAAATATACAAATACCCGAAGGTAACAAAAGAGACCGAAATCTCTAAGCAAAAGACCAATATGAGTCTACTGAGCAGCTGCACTAAACCCTTTATAAGCATGCTTATCTATCTACTAACTTGACACTTCAGGCTGGCTAACACTCTAATTACTATAACACATATTTACATATCCAATCACAATCACATATCACTCAAATCATGTATAGTTCCTACTAGAAAATAATACCTATGATATATAATATGCATGTTCAAACATATTCATATACTCATCTCATAATGTTAAACATGAATTGGATAAGTTATAGGAACTTATAGAGAAGTACGGGTGCATTTCGGGAAGGATAAACACATAAAAATACTCAAACTAGTGAGGGATAAAGGTGGGAAATGATTCATGTCAACTGAGGGATCAAAATGTGAAGGAAAGTTCATCAAATAACTGGTTCTGTCGCGCTCGCGACAGTAGGCTCCAACAGGTGCCCAACGAGACTGCTATTCACCTCAAACTTGAACCGTAAAAACCAACCTCTAAACATCATTTTTAGGCAAAACATCCTTCTTAAAAATTGTTCCCTAGGATGTTAAGTTTCTTTTGAGACAAGTTACAGGTCATTTGGACATCTGAAACATAAGATATAACCTAAAAAAACTATACTGTTCCAATGGACCCGCCAGAATAGAGACACTTATGTTATGGCTATTTTTTGGGACACTTAGAGCCAGAATTAGATCATAGTCATTTCAGGGACTTATATAGATATTGAAGTCATGGTTCTAATGGAACAACAATAACTTGAAGTGGAGTTGTCAAACTCCACTTATCACCAAAACATCACACGGAGGTCTGATACAATCTGAGCAGAGTTTTCCCCTACAACTAGGGTTCATACAAGATTACTAGATTATACTCAAGGCAATTAAATTAACACTTCAACACACATCCATTTTACATTTCAATTATATCAAATATCAATTAAACACATTAACATGCATCAATTGACACAACATCACAATTCACTACACATGCCAAAAATCAAAGAGCACACGATCCCTACCTCTAGTAGAGTAGTCGAGACACCACAAATCAGATCTTGTCCTTGCCCTTTTCAATCCTTCTATCCGAAACTTCAAACACAGTAAAGAACACCAATACAACATCTCTTAGTCCATTACACAACCAGCTCAAACCAAAATAGAAATGGAGTAGAAGAAGACCCAACACAAAGCTAAGTCACACTTACCTTCTTAATCCCTTAATAACCTCTTCAAACCATCCAAAGCAAAAATCCACATACAATTAAAGCATCTAAAAGATAAAGGAGAAGAAGGGAACCAGTGGAACACAAAAGAAGAAAGAAAGAGGGAAAAACTGCATGCAAGGCACAAATGAAGACAAATTTTCCCACTCAAATCACTTTTATTGCATGCACAAATCCACTTGGCACATCCTCTCAAAGCCACATGTCTATCTTAAGACATGTGTCCCAAACCCTTCCAAACTCCTTGCATGACTGCCACATGTCCAACCCAACTCAAAATCCACTTAAATTCCCGCTCAAAACAAACTCTAACTGGCTCGTTCTGTCGGGCTCGCGACAGAAGCTAAACCAGAAATCCCAAAAACAAAGCTTGACTAATCTTCTAACCAATTCTTCCACTCACCCAAACAAACATTCAAATATGTTCTTTCTTACAAATACACAATCATATCCATACCAAAACATCACAAATCCTACTAGGGTAAATCTGGGTTATTACAATCTCTCCCCCTTAAGAAATATCGTCCTCGAAATTTCACCCGATAACACAGATAGCAAAACACTTATCACAACAAAGCTTGTAAAAATCAAATACAATAACATAAGGACTTACCATAAGGACTCGCTTGCTCATCTTCTTTCTCTCTAATCATAGCATAACATCGAGCTTGAACAACCAACGAAATCGACTTCTCAATCATTTCCGATATATCATGTGTTGCTCGATCTCTTCTTCTTCCACCTCTTGCAGATCCAGTCACACCCGTGTTCCCTCTATTACTTTGCTGAACCGTGCACTCTTTCATTTCTGGACAATTGGCAAGCATATGCTCCATGCTGCTACATTTGAAGCACACTCCACTGAGCTTCCTACACATACCTCTATGAAATTTACCGCAATGCTCACACTTTGGCACATTGCTTTCCTTACTAGGGGGTGCCAAGACACTTCCCTTAGATTCTTGCACTGGACCGGGCCTTTGAGTATGCTGTCCACTAACTCCATCACGGATTCTCTTACTACTAAGCACATTACCATCGGTTACTTTTCTCTTGTGCTCCATCTTTTGCTTCATCACTTTCGATTCTTCTAACTTAATCGCCGCTGCCACAAGCTGATAATATCCAACCGGATGCATAACTGCCATGGCCAATAACGGACCTCTAATCACTTCTCTTAATCCATCTTGGAAATGTTGGCATTTGAAATTCTCAGTCATCAAAGCAATAGGCACATACTTGCTCAAACGACCAAACTCTTTCTCAAAGTCGCTAATCGACAAGTTCCTTTGCTTTAAACTTATAAATTCCTTCCACTTTGCCTCCCTATAGGCCTTGGTAACATACTTTTGCTTAAATTCTTGCATAAAAAATTCCCATGTCAATTCAGCTGGTCTCTGGGGATTGAGAAGCACAAGGTTCCACCAATCATATGCTGATCCTTGCAAAAGCGATACAGCACAAGCAACTCGTTGATGTGGAGGGCAAGCTATCTCTTGTAGAATCATATCAGTTCTCTTCAACTAGAATTCCGCCACATCCAATTCATCCAAAGAGGTTCCATGGAATTCTTCTGCTCCTCTTTTCCTTATAAGCTCAGAAGGAGCCTTTGGAGCAGTCAATCTATTTACCACTTGAAGCAAACCTTGCATTAATGCCGGATCAAAACCCTAACCTTCTACTGGTGCACGCTCACGTGCAGGCCTATCTTGACCGACCGGATTACTTCCAACTGGATTCACACTTTCCATCGTGTCGCCCATATACTCACTCGGATCTGACTCCATAAAAACACTACACAAGATAACATCTGCATTAGACCACAACTTTAGACAGACTCTCATGTAAAGACTCTATACTCAAATAATCACATAGAACTAGAACCGACTAAATCGGTGCTCTGATACCACAACTTGTAACACCCCAATACCTCCTGGAAGGAATTTCGAGATGTCACACACAATATAAACATTCAAGCAAGAGCTAAAGCGGAAGCACTCATGAATAACCATGTAAACTTGCATAACTGAACTTATAAAGTATAAATACTAAGTCATTACATTACATGCCTTATAAAACGTTACAAAATGTACAAGAAAAAACTGGACTATACAACTTATCCCTATACTAGTACAAAAAGAAGACTTCAACTCCTAGTGGCCAGCAGATGCGCGACTCTAAAACCAAACCAATCCTGCAAACCTACACGGAAACAAACATCCGTGCTAAGCGATAACGCTTAATGGGGATGTACAAAAACAAAGGACTGTACAAGCATGCATAGCAGTATATACATATCATGCCAAGGCGTAAACGCAGAGTCAATTACAAAATTATAACATGTACAAATCAATCTTATCAAACCTAACATGCTCAAAGCACCATAACATTCTTAATTACATATCACATAACTGAATCTTAACAATATCATGTCCACTTGATAAACATAACCGATCCAAAAGCATTAATATAAAATCCTCAAAATAATCATTCAATCACCAACATAAGCTTAAATATAACAGATCCAAACGGAAAGCAAAGAGCCTGAACTTTCATAAATCATGGATACGGGTACTGAAGGTACTGGTTGGACACAATATATGAACACACAGAAGACATAAGTCTCGAAATATACAAATACCCGAAGGTAACAAAAGAGACCGAAATCTCTAAGCAAAAGACCCATATGAGTCTACTGAACAGCTGCACTAAACCCTTTATAAGCATGCTTATCTATCCACTAACTTGACACTTCAGGCTCGCTAACACTCTAATTACTATATCACATATTTACTTATCCAATCACAATCACATATCACTAAAATCATGTATAGTTCCTACTAGAAAATAATACCTATGATATATAATATGCATGTTCAAACATATTCATATACTCATCTCATAATGTTAAACATGAATTGGATAAGTTATAGGAACTTATAGAGAAGTTTGGGTGCATTTCGGGAAGGATAAACACACAAACATACTCAAACTAGAGAGGTGGGAAATGATTCATGTTAACTGAGGGATCAAAATGTGAAGGAAATTTCATCAAATAACTGGTTTTGTTGCACTCGCGACCCCTATCGCGCTCGCGACAGTAGGCTCCAACAGGTGCCCAATGAGACTGCTATTCACCTCAAACTTGAACCGTAAAAACCAACCTCTAAATATCATTTTTAAGCAAAAAGTCCTTCTTAACAATTGTTCCCTAGGATGTTAAGTTTCTATTGGGACAAGTTACAGGTCATTTGGACATCTGAAACATAAGATATGACCTAAACAATCTATACAGTTCCAATGGACCCGCCAGAATAGAGACACTTATGTTATGGCTATTTTTTGGGACACTTAGGGCCAAAAGTAGATCATAGACATATCAGGGACTTATATAGATATGGAAGTTATGGTTCTAATGGTATAACAAGCACTTAAATTGGAGTTTTCAAACTCCACTTATCACCAAAACATCACACGGAGGTTTGATATAATCTGAGCAGAGTTTTTCCCTACAACTAGGGTTCATACAAGATTACTAGATTATACTCAAGGCAATTAAATTAGCACTTCAACACACATCCATTTTACATTTCAATTATATTAAATATCAATTAAACACATTAACATGCATCAATTGACACAACATCACAATTCACTACACATGCCAAAAATCAAAGAGCACACGATCCCTACCTCTAGTAGAGCAGCTGAGACACCCCAAATCAGATCTTATCCTTGCCCTTTTCAATCCTTCTATCCGGAACTTCAAACACAGTAAAGAACACCAATACAACACCTCTTAGTCCATTACACAACCAGCTCAAACTAAAATAGAAATGGAGTAGAAGAAGACCCAACACAAAGCTAAGTCACACTTACCTTCTTAATCCCTTAATAACCTCTTCAAACCATCCAAAGTATAAATCCACATACAATCAAAGCATCCAAAAGATAAAGGAGAAGAAGGGAACCCGTGGAACACAAAAGATGAAAGAAAGAGGGAAAAACTGCATGCAAGGCACAAATGAAGACAGATTTTCCCACTCAAATAACTTTTATTGCATGCACAAGTCCACTTGGTATATCCTCTCAAAGCCACATGTTTATCTTAAGAAATGTGTCCCAAACCCTTCCAAACTCCTTGTATGACTGCCACATGTCCAACCCAACTTAAAATCCACTTAAATTCCCGCTCAAAATAAACTCTAACTGGCGCGTTCTGTCGCGCTGGCGACAGAAGCTAAACCAAAAATCCCAAAAACAAAGCTTGACTAATCTTCTAACCAATTCTTCCACTCACCCAAATAAACATTCAAATATGTTTTTTCTTACAAATACACAATCATGTCCATACCAAAACATCGCAAATCCTACTAGGGTAATTCTGGGTTGTTACAAATAAACATCATGACATACCATCAGATACATGCATAACAGAATGACAAACATACCGATTAGTCATGATAAATATTTAAGATCATGTCTGATAATAAACAGCAACAAAAATGTGATATATAGATTAATGAAATCAAACAACAAATATATAAAGTATGTACAAAGGAGAAAACTTAGTGAAGCAAAACAAGAAACAAAAAACAAAAGGAAGCAAAGAGATGATTTATCCCAGTATTTACCCTCAGATATTGACTTTAGATTCGCAGATGAAGAAATGCTGGTTTCCTCGTTGATTTGTTTGAAAAGAAAGTAAAAACAGAGACTAAGAAACCTTTCAAATGGAAGTTACGTTGAAGAAAATGAGACACAGTTGGATCTCAAATGTCAGGAATTAATTTCCTAAATTCAAGAACAATCTCAGAACACTTTGAGAACAAAAAATCATTTTTCTTGCTCAAAGCTCTTCTTTCTCTCTTTTTCATTTTGGGTTTCTTTCGGCATTTTCAAAATAACCTCCCACTTTCAGTTTCTTCAACTTTTTCTTTTTATACTTCCCTTATAAACTAGGGTTTCTCTAGGTATCTATCCTCTAAAACCCTTCATCTTCCTTCTCAAATCAGGTTTTTTCCTTTTCAAATCAGACATCCCCCTGTATTTCCCAACAAAATCCAGGTAAAAGCGAAAAAGAGGGAGTAGGGGCAGAATGGCGTGTGAGGCAGGTGAGACGCACCTCAATAACTTGAGGCTGCCTCTCACATTAGTGAGATGGACCTCACTAATGTGAGGCTGCATCTCACATTAGTGAGATGGGCCTCACTACACAGGCCCCAAAACATTAATTAATATTTTTTTAAGAAAAAAAGTAAAAAGCATTTTTTTTGAGGAAATCATCACTTCTATTTGTCTTTTTCCTGTGAATAGGCATCATTCTCATCATTTGGTAACTTTGATCTAGGCTGTCTCTGGACCCGGTGTCTACAGTTGCCCCCAGTTTTGGGGAGCGTAGTGCTTGGATGTCTAGGTGAGCCAAAACTCAAAGAAAGAGAGAAGAGACGCATACCTGAGGCAGCTATCTTCTTGAACTGGGTGATGCTGTTGTTGTGGTGGTTATCGCCATATTGTCAGCTTATTATCCTTTGTTGAAGTGGTCGTGCTAACCTTCCATAGATGGTAGTGCCGCCATCGTGCTAACCCTTTTGAGATTTGAAGCGGTAATGCCGTGATCGTGCAAAACCTCAGTGGAGTGATAGTGCCGCCATCATGCTAACCCTTGTGAAGTGGTAGTGCCGTGATCGTGCTAACCTTCTGTAGAATGGTAGTGCCGCCATCTTGCAAACCCTTTTGAAGTGGTAGTGCCGTGGTCGTGCAAACCTTCCATGGAATGGTAGTGCCGCCATCGTGCAAACCCTTCTGAGATTTGAAGCAGTAGTGCTATGATCGTGCTAACCTTCCTTGGAATGGTAGTGCCGTCATCGCGCAAACCCTTCTGAGATGGTGCCCCCTGAGAGGTCTTTGGCTGGCTGGCTGCCCCCTAAGAGGTCTTTGGCTGGTTGGTGCCCCCTGAGAGGTCCTTGGTTGATCGGCTGCCCCTTGAGAGGTCTTTGATTGATCGCTCCCCGAGATATCTTCGGTTCATCGCCCCCTGAGAGGTCTTCGGATGGTTGCCCCCTGAGAGATTTTCGGTTGATCGCCCCCTAAGAGGTCTTTGGATGGTTGCCCCCTGAGAGGTCTTCGGTTGATCGGCTGCCCCTTGAGAGGTCTTCGGTTGATTGCCCCCTGAGAGGTCTTTTGTTCATCGCCCCCTGAGAGGTCTTCGGATGGTTGCCCCCTGAGAGGTCTTCGATTGATCGCCCCCTGAGAGGTCTTTGGATAGTTCCCCCCTGAGAGGTCTTTGGTTGATCGGCTTGCCCCCTGAGAGGTCTTCGGTTGATCGTCCCCCGAGAGGTCTTCGGATGGTTACCCCCTGAGAGGTCTTCGGGTGATCGCCCCCTGAGAGGTCTTTGGATGGTTACCTGCTGAGAGGTCTTCGGTTGATCGGCTGTGTAAAATCCCGAAACCACCCTAGTAGAGTGAGCCTTGTGTGCGTGTAAATATGTGTGGTTTATTTTGAGCATGCATTTATTTTGTTAAATTAATTTGTTATTATGCTTTAATTGGGTTATGTTCTATTGTGAGTGTGTGCATGAGAGTAGTGTGTGTGTTAGGAGATTAGAATTGGGTAAGTGATAGAGGAGGAGAGTTGGGTGTGTTTATCCTTTAAGAGTGTGACATGTGGCAAGAAAAGATAAAGATGGGATAAGTATTGGGAGAGAGAGAGAGATATTTCATCTAATTCCCATTTCCTTTTCACGCTTCTCTTTCTTCTTCTTCCCTTTCCCGTTACTTTGCTCCTCCTCTTCCTTTCTTCTTCATTTCTTCTTGAATTCTTCCTTTTTGCTGCAAATTCAAGTGAGTTTGGGGTAGCCTAAGATGGTGTGGTAAGTGACGGGTATTAGTTTTCTTATTCTTCTTTTCCTTCTTTAGATGAGTTTTGCAATTGTAAGTTAGGGTTTTGAATTTGTTTAGTGTTGTGGGTTTTGTGGCTCAGAAAATCCTCCTAAAGAATCTAAGGGCAAGGAAATAGTGAGCTGTCACACCCCAAACCAGGCCTAGTCGGATCTGACGAGCTAAGTCGAATATGTGAAGGGTATTTCGGTAAAATGTTAATGAAGATTTTGGATAATTAGGATTTAATTGCAAGGTAATTATTAATTAAGTATATTAAGAAGAGAAATGTTAGAGTGTGCTTGTGGTGTATGGAAGTTGGATGTAAGTGGATTATAAGGAATTATATGGTGTGAGTTGTGTTTAGTGCCTTGAAGATATTTATTCAAGGGATGATATAGTGTATGTGAGAGTATGGTGCCTTGGGTTGAAAAGTCAAAAGTGGATGTTTGGTCCAATAGGAAGCTGCCATGTGGCATTGGTTGGTGGGCATTGATTGAAGAAAAGAAGAAAAGAGAGAGAGAGAGAGAGAGAACACGGCATTTCCGTTCTCCCTCCCTCTCACGCCTCCTCTTCTTCTTCTCTTCTCCTTTCTTTGCTTTTCCTTTCTTTCTCTTTTGGCTGGATGTTGGTGCATGCTTAGTAGTGTTTTGAGGGAGTCTTGGAGCAAGATTGAGAAGGTAAGTGGTTAGATTTTGGATGTTGTGTTTGGATCTTCTTCCCCTTCTTCTTCTTCTTCTTCTTCTTTGGTTTTATTTAAGTTGGGGTTTGTGGAAGAGTAATTATGGGTTCTGGTTTTGTGCAAGCTTTGGGTCTCAAGAGAAAGCTCAAGGGTAAAGAGAAGGTGAAGATTGGGTGTTGAAGCTTCAAAGAAATCAGCTTTGGGAGCTTTGATTTATGAATTGGAATTTGTGAGTTGTTGTGCCGTAATTCTCACTTAGGATGTAAATGAGTTTGTATTGTTTAAATCTCTGAAATTTGAGTGTTTTGGTATGTGTAAATGTATGATTGATATGGGTAAATGAGTTAGTAATGCATGATTAAGATTAAATTGAAGGTATGTGAGTTTGGTAAATGTAATGCTTTGTATGTAAATGTGTTTAAGCATGTGTTCTTGATAATTTCCAGAATTTAGGTTGTGATATGTTCTTGTCAAGGCATATATGTTATGGGTTTTTGTTTGGGTAAGTAATTTTGCATGAGCTTGGGATTATTGTAGTGAATTTGAGGATTGATGTAGTTTTTGCTGTAAATTTATGGGTATTGCAATTTATTGGTATTGTTAGTTTGAATTGATGTTTAGTATGAAATTAATTGTTGATAAATATTATAATGTGGTTATTGATGTTGATGGATGGCTGGAACTGAGGTAAGAGACCATTTGAATGTGATTTGGGTGTTGTGGGTGTGTTTGGAAGAGGGAGAAAATCTGCAGAATTCTGCAGATTTTGCAAATTCTGACTCTGTTGCTATCGCGACACTGTCGCGAGCGCGACAGGGACCGGTGATCTTGGCCCGTGCTATCGCGAGTACGCGACTCTGTCGTGAGCTCGCGACAGCAAAAGTTGGTGTGCTCTCTGTCGCGAGTGCGATGTCGTCGCGATCGCGACAGAGTGCAATGCTGGCCTGTGCCATCGCGAGCCTGCGATGGCAAAACTTAGACTCTCTATCGCGATCTCGACAAAGTCGCGAGCGCGACAGAGCCCGACTTTCCCCCTCCTTCCCGCGATCGCGAAGCCCGTCGCGCGCACTCTACGAAGAGACTATGGTCTCTGTCGCGAGCGCGATAGTTCAGTTGTGCTGAATGAGTTTCTTTTGGTGTGTGCGTGTGGTTTTGAACTCCTGTTTCCTTTGGTGACCATAAGCCCTATCTTTGTGAACTTATGAATTATATGAATGTGAATCCATGATATGAATATGTCTTAATGTATGCAAATATGTACATAGGTAAGTTGGAATATTATTGAATGGATTATGCATGATTTATAATTAGTTATCCTCATCTATCGCATGATTTGGATTTTGTATTGATAATCACTGGCATGTTAGTGTTTCTATGCTTGATTCTGATATGCTTTGGAATTTTTGGATAATGTTAAAGTGTGTTGACTGTATTATATTATATGCTTTGTAATATGAATTATATGAGGCATGATTGACATTATGAAGTTATGTATATGTTTACTATACTCTGGTTTTATGCATGTTGAATTATATTATGTGACTCGAAACATGATTTGTATTATGCATGACCTGCTAGAGTCAGTCAGTGAATAGTTAGGCATGCCTAATAGAGTCTCTTAGCTGCAGCGCCCTTTGAATATTTGGACCCTGATCAGGTCCCCCGTTTAGTTCCTCGCGAACCCTTTATATGTGCTCGGATCTTCGCGATCCTTTTTAATGTGTTTGGATCTTGTTTAAGATCCCCTTCAGAAAATGTTTTGAGAAAAATTATATGATAGTATTTGATTCGCACCCGTAAGGTGGAGATAGTATTTGATTCGCACCCATAAGGTGGTGATAGTAAACTTGTTATCCACTATTTTGAGTCAGCAGGTATTCTATTCGCTTCGTTTGATATGAATATGATAATATAATTACCGTTTGGGTAAGATTTCAGTAATGTGAATCAACTATCTTTCTGAATGTGATCATGAAAGCCTGAGTGATCTGAATGTGACTCAAGTATATATTTGTATATGCTTTTTCGCCTATATTGTATTGTGAATGGATTTAATTGATCAGTTGGGTATGTAAGCATGCGAACTAGTATGTATAAGTACGCTGGCTTGCATCATTGAATACTGTGGTTAAATGTGTGAACGAGTAAATGACCTATTGTGATGCCATGCATGTGGATTGACGTCCGGTAAGTGCATGTGCCATAATGTAATGATATGTTTTATGTCCCTTGAACTCAGTTATCGTAGTGTTTTTAGTACATTGTTGTGTGTTTGTAATTCATGGCATGATATTGTATGGATTAGAGTTGCGCAGAGGAAGTGTGGTAGTTTGATGCTATATACTGGGTTTGTATTTAATGTAAGAGTCTTGTGGCATGATAAAAGTATGCTTTAGTACCTCTTAATGATGCATGATGGTTGGATGTAGTATTGCTTGGTAATTGTGTTGCATGTGAGCGGGTTCCACTAAGGTAAGGGTATCTTGGTATGATATTTGCATGTGTAATTTTCATGAGATTATGCATGGTGAAGTGTTACTATCTGATACCTCGGCGAAACCAGTAAGTATATTCATGTGAGATTGTACGGAGTTCTGCATGATGATAATTGTATTGTGTATAGTATTGTCTTTGCTATGACTTATTTTGACATAAGTATATGGATATAAATGTGAACTCTAGAATGAATGCCTTTACTATGCAAGCCTGATTATATACGCGTTATGAATATCCGCATTTGCCATTTGAATGTGTTATGCCTTGGCGACCATTGTGAATGGCCGTCCATATTCTGGTATGTTCTCCCCACTAAGCGTTATCGCTTAGCACGGGCTCTTTTCCCGTACAGGTGGCAGGTTGTGTTCGGATCGAGTCGCGCATCTGCAAGGTCGGCCACATAAGAGTTAGAAGTTTTGTATTTTGTTCAGTTTCTGTACTTCAGCTTTTGTATTTCTATATTATTGTATATATGTAATTATATGAAAAAAAATCTAGAGATTTTATTTGGGATATGCAAACGTTAGTAAGTTTTTATGTTAAGTTATTCCTTGGTTTTATCTTTCGCTTTATGCTTTCGCTGTATGATTATATGTATGCATGTGTTTATGCTTCCGCTCAGTGCCTGCATGTGTGTGAGTTATTGCATGATCAGTCTGTGCCTGCGAGGTAAGTCAAGTTTTTAATTACCCCGTATTTTCGTATGTATGTTATGTATGAATGTATGCTTCCGCGTTGTGCATGTGCATATCTGTGTGAGTGAGCGTCGGGTAGCGCGTCCGTCGGCGTCCTTCCAACGGGGACGATGGTGGGGGTGTTACATGAGCGGGAGTAGAGCCCCTTAATTGGAGGTTCATTGATTTCAGGTTTGGGAAATTTCTACTCTTTGAATGTTCATGTGTCCTTGTGTGAGTGTACATGAATTTCTGAAATTTTGAGTGTGTAATTGGTCTTATTTTGGCATGTGTATTATGCGTTTTTAGTTGTGAAAAATGATTACACATATGTGTGGGTTATTGAAGTGATTATGAGGATTGATTGAGGTTGCTGCAAATTTCTAGATTTTGTGATTTGTGGAATGTTAACATGTAAAGTGATTAATTGATGAGAATTGAATATTCGAATATGTTAATTTATGTTTGTTGTGGTGTTTTGGAGGCCATATGTGAGGTAAGAATTGATTAAAAGTTTTGGGTCAAAATAGTTTTTGCTTGAGGGAAAAATTCTGGGTCTCAGCTCTTCGTTGGGACTGGAAATCTTGTCTCTGTCGCGAACGTGACGTTCTCACGATCGCGACAGAGAGGAATGCCTAGATCTCGTGTTTTTGGCACTATAGCATGCACTACGTCAGACTCGTGCTCCATCCTCCGACTCCTGCTCCTCTAGTGTGCGAGTCTGCTATGGAGCACGAGACGGAGGAAGGAGAGGAGCTTCAGCGCGAGACGTGCTGGCACAGCACGACTCGTGCTGGCCGAGCACGACTCGTACTGCGCTGAGGTTCTGCCTGTCGTGCTTCAGAGCACGTCTGAGGGAGAATGGACACGAGTCATGTCCTTCAGCATGACTCGTGCCCATTTCCTCTCTGTCGCGAGCGCGACAGAGGCTCCGACCTGCCCTATTTTTTTTTTCCCGAGCACCCAGTTGTCCGAAAATGAATTTCTAATGTCTTTTTCATGGTTAATTCTTACTGTTCGCTATATGAATGTGTTTATATGCTTCCTATATCATGAATAATACGTGATGCAAACATATGTCGTGAATTGAAATATGTCTTGGATTATGCATGACCTGCTAGAGTCAAATAAGTGGATAGTTGGGCATGCCTAGTAGAGTTACCGTTACTGCAGCTACCGAATGATTTGGACCCTGATCAGGTCCCCCGACTGGATTTTTGTGATACCTATGTTCCGAATCTACGTGAAAATGTTTTGGAATAAAATTAAAAAGATTGTTTTGATACCCTCGGGTATCTATGTGTTATGAGAATAATGTTAATACCTTCGGGTATCTACGCGCACTCGTTATCCACTGTTTTGATAAAGCAGGTGCAAGGATGTTATTTATTATTACATGTGAACTTTGAAATATTGCGTGTTGGGAATAATATGATTATGATGCTGTTATGCTTTAAGCAAATTTATGAAATTTTAACATGCAACTGTGCCATTTGCTTGTGATTATTTGTTGATGCCACTGTGAGTGATCGTTGTGCATTTTTGTTTCCCCACTAAGCGATTTCGCTTAGCACGGGTGTTTTATCTGTGCAGGTGTGGAAGATTTTGAAGGGTTTATCGGCGGGATTCGCATCAACAGGGCCAATACGACTAGTGGATAGAAGATTTTGTAGTTTAGGCCTTGTATTCTTTTTGTATGTATGTACTGAAGTCTTGTACTTTTAAAACTATATAAAGAATCTTTTGTAAGTTGTTTTGATGTTAATTATATGTAACTATTCAGGCACATTTTGTATCTTTTTGGAATATGTAAACCACCTTTGTTACATTAATGAAATGCAATATTTTGCTCTATGACTCTTTCTCCCATAAGTTGTGAAATTTTAATTTATTCATTTGCCTATGTGATTGATGTACAATTGGTTCTATTTGAGCATTTGTGGGTGGCAACCCTTATCTATCGGGGACCTTCATCCTCTTCCTAGGGTGAAGTTCTCTACGTATAGGTAAGGGGTGTTACAGGCTGCCCCCTGAGAGGTCTTTGGTTCATCGTTGTATTGGTATTTGGACTGATGTCATCACCCGCCTTTCATCGGTGTACGCATCGAATCTCCCTTTCTATAAAACTTAGAAGGCCAGATATGTAGGAAAAAAGTGAGCATGCACGTGAAATGTATGTGTCATGCAGTGATGCAGGACAAGAATTCGTCTAAGTGGATTCAGAGGTGACAACCGGTTTGGTCGTAATTTGCAGCAGGATCGGTGTCCTTTAAAACTGCCTTCGAATTTTATGCCTTTGGGGATTATGAGGTTCTCATCTGAAACCTGAAGTTATTCTTTTAAGGTAGTGCGTCCCTTGTGGATTTTCATACTAGCTTTTCTTAGCGGGAAATGTATCATTTTTGGATTTTCACATAACCCTGTGCCTTATTTTTTGCCTGGAATGGACCCTATAACATCCCAAAAATGGCCTAGTCATAAATTGCATGTTAATTGAATTTATTAAAGGTAAATTGGTATTTATACAAGTGAATTGGAAATGAAATAAGGACTAAGTGAATGGGATTTGAAGTATTTAATAAAAGAATTGTTGTTAGTGAGTGATATGTATTTTTGCCAAGGATTTATAAGGGGAAAAGCCAAGGAAAAAATGGTAAAGTCAAGTTATTTGACTAAGGGAACTTATAGAATTGTGACATGTGGAGTAGTAGGTGAGAGCATTAAATGAGATTTGAAAGAAAGAGAGAGGGAAGAAGGCAGGAAAATCATTTTTGCTTCCCGTGGAAGCCTTGTCCCTTCATGCTTTTGCCGTTCTCCACTCTTTCTCTCCTTCCTTTTCCATTTTTCTGCTCTCTAGCTTTTGCATGTGTTCCTCTACAAGATTGAACTGGGTTTTAGATCAAGAATTGATTCTAGAAAGGTATATGGCCAGGTTTATACGAGTTGCTTCTTCTTCTTCTTCCATTCGGTTTTGATATGGGTTATATGATTTTGTTCATGGGTTAATTGAATGTGTGTTTTTGGTTGAACTCATACAAGAATCTGAAGAGAGAAGAAAGAGCAAAGAAAAAGGAAAAGTGGTATCTTGAAGATAGTGGATTGAGCTCCATTTCTAGGTTTGGGAGTTTGTATTTGGTTTGAGAGTGTTTTGCCATTCTCCGTTTGGATCATGTATTTGAGTTTTGATTGTGCTATCATTTGTATATTTTGATACAAGTAAATGTATGTTTTTGATAGATTTGTGTATATGATTTGAGAAATAAGAGTTGAAATGCTTTGCATGTCAACTTTGAAGAGTATGTACATGAACATGAGATGGATTTTCTGAGTTTTTGCAACCTTTGTATATGTTGTTTAGATGTGTGTTAATAATGTGTAAATTGATTTGTTACAGTTATAAGTATGTTTTGGAGGCACTGGAGGTAAGATTTTACATGATTTTGCATGATATTTGGTTATGGGGAAAGATTGGGTTTCGGTTTTCAAGCTTTGTTTTTCCAGCATTTTGCTAAGGAAAGGAAAACACGCTCCTATCACGAGCACGATGCATGTCACGAGCGTGATAGAAGCGAGTCATCCTTTCTCTAGCAGTAATCCGATCGGCTTATAATCCTTCACAACACGTGAAGTTCTTCACGAGTCATGAAGAATGGCCCGCTCGGTGAGAGGTTCTTCACGACACGTGAAGTCCTTTATGAGTTGTGAAGAAGAGGCCGCTCAGTATAGGCCTGCTCGGCATAAGCCCCATTCGGTATGGGAGTCTTCACGAGTCGTGAAGATAGCCCGTTCATAATGAGAGCCAGTTAGCGTGGGAGCCCACTCGGCAAGAAGTACCTCGCTTAGCTGATTGTGCGCATCTCGGTTGATTGTGCATGACTCGACAGATGGAGCACGACTCGTGCTTCCTTGGCTACTGTCGCGAGCATGACACCCATATGCCCGCTTACCCTATTTTCCGAAAATTGTTTTCAAGCTTCTTTTTACATGGGTTTTTACTACATGGTACATGATTTGTCTTATATATGGATTATTAAATGATAAATGATAAGTGATATGTTCATGATAAGATTTGTATATGATTTATATGTATATGGATTATGTGATTATGAGTTACATGTTTATGATAAACCCTATATATATATATATATATATATATATATATATATATATATATATGTATCATTTATATTTCTCTGAAATTGGTCAATATACATGTATACATAAAACTATATGATTAGACTTGATTCTATTATATGTTATATGATAATAATACTAGAACATGATTGAGTTATTATTTAAGCCTGATAGTCATAGTGGTGGATAGATAAGCGCTTATCATGGGTTAGAGTGTGAGTGCAGCTGCCATATGTTACAAGTTACATGTTGCGTTTGGGTTTATATGATTTGAGACTTCGGTCTCCGGTATACTTTTGGGTATACATGTTTACACATGATTTGAGACTCTTGTCTCTATATGCTTGGATACTGTTTCGTATCAGTATCATTAGTACCCGTATCCACTAGTTAGTGAGTAATTATGCTATTACAAGAGATTTATATATGAGGCCATTGTTAGTGTTAGCCCTAGCCCCAATACATTGTAATAAAACACTTTATCTAATAAATGAGGCATTTGTTTTATCCATTGTATTCCTGTGCATGTCAATTGATAGAACTATCCAAGAATGTTGTTTCAGTTTAAGTTATCATGTGTGAGGCACATGGTTGTAAGACCTTGAAACAAATGAGACTTCATTCTAAATATCCCTAGTCAGTCATTGTTATGGGAATAACAAATGAATTAAGACTAGTATGCTCTCTCTGATTAATTGAGTTATGTCTTACGGATCATAAGGACAAGAGTGTCAATCAGAGATCATAGATAGATGTTTACAATATGGTATCTGGATTCGATCCATTAATGAGAACACTACATGGTACAAGTCATAAGTGTTTCTCATATGCAAGTTTTGTATCGGAGTTCTTAGACCTGAAATCTCTATGAAACTCTTTATGAATTACTGTGTACTTTGACATACACCTAACGTGCTCGTAATAGAGTGACAAGTATGGGTATGCTTGGGTATACATTGATTCATGTCAGAGAGCATGAGAGAAGTGAAGGGATTACCCCTCTCTATAAGAGAGAAAATATCATCGGCCACTTGATCAGTGAACTGAGAAGTGTATGGCCATACCGAGATGAAATAATGAGTAACCATTATTTATCTGAGAGTTCAGTGTCACTGGAATATCAAGAAAGGAATTAACTTACATATAAGGATGACTAGTTCCATGCCTTATATTAATTCTGATATTTATGGGTAAGGGACTATGCAAAATTGCATTAGGTCACTAAATGCCATTTGCATTTTCATTTAATTTGGAATGCTATAATATCTTGCTAGAGAATATATATAGCCTTTGAATTAATTCATTAATTCATTGCCAACATTAAATGGACCTATAGGATCGCACACAAAGTATTGGGCTTAAAATATTTAAATAATGTATTGGGCATTAATTTGGGCTTTTAATTAAAGTCAAATTAATGTATGTAATGGGTATTAAAATTGCTATTGGACCTTAGCCCATGAGAGAGGAGAAATTCGGCCCACATGATTTAATTTCAATTAATTAATTATATGATTAAGTTAATTGAGTATTAAATCCTAATTTGAATTTTAAATTCAAAAGGGTTTAAACTAATATTTGTTACTTATCTCTAGGAAGTGTTTAAGATTGAATAAACTATCTTAAGGTAGTAAAATTCAGATTAAAGACTGGCCATATGATAAGGATAGATATTGGAAAAGGATAAAACTCTAGGAGAGGTGGTGTAGAGAAAGAATTCTCTCTCTCACTCTCAATTTTTCTTTTGGCCGATTTTCACAAGGGGTTTTTTCTTTTCTTTTCTGGTTTTCTTAGGTTATTAGGCATGAATAGCACCTATAGAAAAGAAAAGAAAAAAGCTTGTAGCTTCAATCCTTGCCATTACACAATACTAATAATTGAGAGCTAGCAATCTCGGTTTTAAGCCTTGCTTGCAAGTGTGTGTGTGAACATAGAGAGGATTGGCATAAAGGCTATTCCTTGGCATTGGTGGTGAAGATTAAAGGTGGACAAACTCATCTTAGTTGCTAATCATCATCAAACTCAATTTGGAATAGGCATCTAAAGTTGTAAGTTTTAAAACCCTAAAAGTGCATGTTTCGATTCTTGTTATGGAATTGCTTGGCATGTATGATCCAATTTCGATGTTTTCCGCTGCATGATTATCATATTCATTTCATGCCATATTCCAGCAGTGGTATCAGAGCCTAAACATGCTTATTTTAGTGCTTTAGATGCATGAAATAATTAATTAAAAATCATTACTTTTAATACATGCAATGCTGAAATTTTCTGTTTTGAGTTTTTTGCATTGTTTTGGTGTAAAAACGATTTTAATTGATTAGATAGGTATTATAATTAATATGACATGTTAATATAATGTCCTAAGATGTTCTAGGAGCTTTTATTGGTCATATTTAATTGATAATACCTGATGGTATATGTTAATATTAAAACTAGGTGCTTTTGGCATGTTAATTGTTAGTTTAACAACTAGTTTTGAATATTAAATGTAAAACGTTTTTGGCATGTTTGTAAGTGATTTTAAAGATTAAATATCAGGTCTGGACATTTTTAAAATTTGGTTTTAATTCTGGTCCATGACAATTTAATTGATTAATTTTAATATCACTTAAAACAATGACTAGTTTGTGTTTGTTACATGTTTAATCAACATTGTTTGTTTTGATTTGATTAAAATGGTAAAAACACATTTAGATCAGATTGGTACAAGATATTAAATCATTTTTTATGACCTTATTTGAATTATTAAATGACTCATAAAATTGATTTAAGTATTTGTGCATTTTTGTGGCATCACATAAGAATTAAACAACTAGTTTTGTTGTTTGTTTGTTTTTATATGTATGCCGTGTATCATATATATGTTCTTCATGATTTTTTTTGTTTTAATTCATGTCGGTACATATTATATGTATTTTTAATGTTTATGGGCAGTATGACATAAAATTAAAAATGGCAAAATTGGAAATTATACTAGAGTTGATTTATAGCACAAATCTAACTAGTTTGTGTTTTGGGCTTTTAAGAGAACTTATTCAATAAGAGGATTTAGTCCATTGGGCCTCGGCCTAGGCCCATTATAGGGTCATCTCTTAAAGGTTCAAGTACACAATTTCCATTAATGGGCTTGGCTAATTTAATTAAAATTGGACTTTGTTTGATCCATGAATGTTATGTATATTAATTTGCTTGTTTGGTGTGATGAATGGATATGCATGGTGCATTCATGGGCCCTGGGTTTTTGTAATTAATTATGGCCTGCGAGCCATTATGTATTTTTGTAAAAGTTTCATTTATTTCTTAGAATAGAATTTACTTGAAGACTTTGTAAGTCAAGATGAAGCCCATCGGAGTAAAGAAGCCCAACTCGAAGATTCTTATGTAATAGTATAGAATCTTAGTTGTAGGTTTTTGGGCCCATGTTTGTCACGCTTTACTTTATGCAATTATTTAAATATGCATGCTATAAATGGATGACAAAGCATATGCCATGTAAGCCGTAATAAAATGAATCCCTAATAATAATAGTAAGTCACAAAGTTGCCTTCCTAATTCGAAACATGTCAAGGCATCGATCATCGATCACGTAGACTGGGAGTCCTAGATACGCTCGATTATCTTTGTGAGGCATGGGTTGTGAATGTAGGTTGGACTTAACATGGAAAGGGATGCTCGGACCTAGGCAACTAATAAATGGGTTTGTGCTATAACATCTTGAGATGTTAACCCATTTAATCCAAGAGTCATGTACGAAACATGATTGGAGTTTTTCCTACCTAAGTAACTTAACTTGTTAGGTGTACAAGCTCAGCTTGACTAATAAGTTGTTGTGAAAAGTGGATCTTGGCCCACATTAAATCACTAACGCGAATTATTTAAAGGGATATTAATTCGGTTTGTGGGATTATAAAATAAGACCTCATTTAATCTTGCTAAATTTTATTGTAGATTGAAAAATGGCATCATCAAACAACAATTTCTCATTGCGATCGGTCCTTGAAAAGGACAAATTGAATGGCACCAATTTCATAGACTGGTCTCGAAACTTGAGAATAGTGCTTAAGCAAGAGAAAAAGTCGTATGTTTTGGATGCACCCTTGCCTGTTGAACCTGGCAGGAACGCCTCTGCGGTTCAAAAGGAAACTTTTGAGACCAAGAAGAGTGACTCCAATGATGTGACCTGTTTGATGCTGGCCACTATGGTGCCTGACTTGCAAAAGCAATTTATGGACCAAGAGGCTTATGCGATCATGGTGCACCTAAAGGAGATGTTCCAAGAGCAAGCTCGTCACGAGAGATTTGTGACAACAAAGGCCTTGATTTCCTGTAAGATGGCTGCGGGTACTCCTGTTAGTACACATGTACTCAAGATGAACGGGTATCTTGATACTCTAGAAAAGCTTGAGGTACAAGTGCCAAAGGAATTGGCCACTGACTTGATATTAGGATCATTGACTGATGATTATGATCCATTTGTAATGAATTATAACATGCATGCAATGAACAAGTCAGTCACTGAGATTCATGGGATGCTTAAGAATGCTGAAGAGAACATTCGAAAGACCAATCCCATACTGATGGTTCAAGGGGGCATTAAGAAGGGACCGGCTAAGGGAAAAGGAAAGGGAAAGGCAAAACCCAAGAATGACCTGGCTCGGTTCAAGTCAAATGGGAGTGCACCTCAGGCCCAATCCAAGCCCAAGGCGCAAAAGCCCAAGGAGAGCGAGAGCACTTGCTTCCATTGCAACAAAATAGGGCATTGGAAGAAGAATTGCGCTCTCTTCAAGGAAGAACAAAAAAGGAATGGAGCCAAGGCGTCCAGTTCAGGTATTTTTGTTGTTGAAATTAACCTTTCTATCTCTACCACTTGGGTACTAGATACCGGTTTTGGTTCTCACATTTGTTCAAATGTGCAGGGGCTAAGAAATAGGCGGTTACTTGGAAACAATGAAGTGGACCTCCATGTGGGGAATGGAGCACGAGTTGCTGCCATGGAGATAGGCGACTATCAACTCACTTTACCTTCCGGACTTTGTTTAGTTTTGAAAAATTGTTATTATGTACCTGCTATGAGCAGAAACATTATTTCAGTTTCATTGTTGGATTTGGATGAATTTGATTTTATTATTAAAAATGGTAATGCTCATATTCGTCGCCAAGGCATTTCATATGGCAATGCCATGTTGCAAGATGGCCTTTATATCCTTGATTTACAAAACAAAGAGTCCATATACAACATTAATACAAAGAGGGTTAAATCAAACGAATTGAACCCTACTTACTTCTGGCATTGTCGTTTGGGACATACAAACGAAAAACGCATTTTAAGACTCCACAAAACTGGAGTACTTGGGTCATTCGACTTAGAGTCTTATGATACATGCGAGCCATGTTTGCATGGAAAAATGACAAAAAGTCCTTTTAATAAGAAAAGTGAGAGGACTAATGGCTTATTGGAACTAATACATACCGATGTATGTGGACCATTAAGTACACAAGCTAGAGGTGGTTTTAGCTACTTCGTAACGTTCACAGATGACTTCAGTAGATATGGCTATGTCTATCTAATGAAGTATAAATCTGAAACTTTTGAGAAATTCAAAGTGTTTAAGAACGAAGTAGAAAAACAACTTGGCAAAAGTATAAAAGCCATTCGATCTGATAGAGGTGGCGAATACTTAAGCCAAGATTTTGACGGTCATCTAAAAGTGTGTGGTATTATTTCACAGCTCACTCCTCCTGGAACACCACAATGGAATGGTGTGTCCGAAAGGAGAAATCGAACTCTATTAGACATGGTTCGATCTATGATGAGTCAAGCAAATCTTCCTATCTCTTTTTGGGGCTATGCATTAGAAACTGCTGCATTTCTACTAAACCGTACTCCAACTAAAGCAGTTGAGAAGACACCATACGAGGTATGGACTGGGAAAGAACCCAATATGTCATTTCTTAGGATTTGGGGCTGTGAAGCACATGTTAAGAAATTAACATCTGACAAACTAGAGTCCAAATCCACTGTCTGCTTATTTGTGGGTTATCCCAAAGAAACAAAGGGATACTACTTTTACTCACAAGCCGAGAACAAAGTATTTGTTGCTCGCAAGGCTGTTTTCTTGGAAAAGGAGTTCCTTCTCAAGAAAGATAGTGGGAGTAAAGTAGAACTTGGAGAAATTCAAGCGCCACAAATTCCTATAGAGGATGAGTTGGAAATGGGATCAAGTTCACAACCACTTGTGGAACAAGAACCCATTACACAAGTACCTAGAAGGTCCGGTAGGGTACGTCAGGAGATTTAGAGATATGGATTTCTAATCACCGACAGTGACACTATTGAGTTAGTAGATCGTGAGGATCCTACTACCTACCGAGAAGCTATTGAAAGCCCAAACTCAAAAAATTGGCTTGAAGCCATGAAATCCGAGATGCAATCAATGTACGATAACCAGGTTTGGACCTTGGTTGATCCACCGGAAGGTGCTAAGGTAATTGAATGCAAGTGGCTATTTAAACTCAAAGCTGATCAGACCTACAAAGGTAGACTAGTAGCAAAAGGTTTTCGACAAACTCATGGTATAGACTATGATGAGACCTTTTCGCCTGTAGTCATGCTCAAATCCACTAGGATCTTACTTGCCATAGCTGCATATCATGATTATGAGATATGGCAAATGGATGTCAAAACTGCTTTCCTCAATGGATATTTACTTGAGGAGGTGTATATGACACAACCTGAAGGTTTTGTCAATCCCAAGCATCCTAAGAAGGTTTGTAAGCTTTAGAAATCCATTTATGGATTAAAGTAAGCATCCCGAAGTTGGAATCTTCGTTTTGATGAGGCAGTCAAAGATTTTGACTTCGTCAAGAACGAAGATGAGCCTTGTGTGTACAAGAAGGTTAGTGGGAGCATAGTAGTATTTTTGGTCCTATATGTGGACGACATCCTTCTCATTGGGAATGACATTCCAACATTGCAAATGGTTAAGCAATGGTTGGGGAAATGTTTCTCAATGAAAGACTTAGGTGAAGCTGAGACAATACTTGGTATTCGGATCTATAGAGACAGATCGAATTGGCTTTTGGGACTAAGTCAAGAAAAGTACATAGACAAAGTACTAAAGCATTTTAGTATGGGAGACTCAAAGAAAGGGTACATACCTTTGGCTTTGGGAGTTCCTTTGACTAAAGAACAATGCCCTAAAACCAAAAAGGAAAGGGATGACATGAGTAGAATCCCATATGCATCTGCTATTGGATCTATCATGTACGCTATGTTATGTACTAGGTTGGATGTTGCTCATGCACTGAGTATAACCAGTAGGTTTCAGCAAGACCCTGGTGAAAAGCACTGGTCTGCTGTAAAAGGGATTCTAAAGTACCTACGAAGGACTAAGGATCACTTCTTGGTGTATGGTGGTCAGGAAGAGCTCGTCATACAAGGCTATGCCGATGCTGCTTTTCAAACCAGCACTCAGGACTCAAGATCGCAATCTGGATTTGTTTTTATTTTAAACGGTGGTGCTGTCAGCTGGAGAAGCTCAAAGCAAGAGACCGTCGCCGACTCAACTACAGAATCTGAGTATATTGCAGCGAGTGAAACTGCAAAAGAGGCTGTTTGGATTAGAAATTTCATTTCTGGATTAGGAGTTGTCCCAAACATCCTAGATCCATTAGAAATTTTTTGTGACAACAACGGGGCCATTGCACAGGCCAAGGAGCCCCGGTCACACCAGAAATCCAAACACATACTCAGGAGGTACCACCTGATCAGAGAGATCATTGATCGTGGGGACGTCAAGGTTAGCAAGATAGCAAGTGAAAATAATGTAGCAGATCCTTTGACGAAACAGTTGCGTCCAAATCTGCACGAAGCTCATTTGAGAGCATTCGGTCTTAGGGCTATGCCCAATTGGGACTAGTGCTAGTGGGAGATTGTTAGTGTTAGCCCTAGCCCCAATACATTGTAATAAAACACTTTATCTAATAAATGAGGCATTTGTTTTATCCATTGTATTCCTGTGCATGTCAATTGATAGAACTATCCAAGAATGTTATTTCAGTTTAAGTTATCATGTGTGAGGCACATGGTTGTAAGACCTTGAAACAAATGAGACTTCATTCTAAATATCCCTAGTCAGTCATTGTTATGGGAATAACAAATGAATTAAGACTAGTATGCTCTCTCTGATAAATTGAGTTCTGTCTTACGGATCATAAGGACAAGAGTGTCAATCAGAGATCATAGATAGATGTTTACAATATGGTATCTGGATTCGATCCATTAATGAGAACACTACATGGTACAAGTCATAAGTGTTTCTCATATGCAAGTTTTGTATCGGAGTTCTTAGACCTGAAATCTCTATGAAACTCTTTATGAATTACTGTGTACTTTGACATACACCTAACGTGCTCGTAATAGAGTGACAAGTATGGGTATGCTTGGGTATACATTGATTCATGTCCGAGAGCATGAGAGAAGTGAAGGGATTACCCATCTCTATAAGAGAGAAAATATCATCGGCCACTTGATCAGTGAACTGAGAAGTGTATGGCCATACCGAGATGAAATAATGAGTAACCATTATTTATCTGAGAGTTCAGTGTCACTGGAATATCAAGAAAGGAATTAACTTACATATAAGGATGACTAGTTCCATGCCTTATATTAATTCTGATATTTATGGGTAAGGGACTATGCAAAATTGCATTAGGTCACTAAATGCCATTTGCATTTTCATTTAATTTGGAATTCTATAATATCTTGCTAGAGAATATATATAGCCTTTGAATTAATTCATTAATTCATTGCCAACATTAAATGGACCTATAGGATCGCACACAAAGTATTGGGCTTAAAATATTTAAATAATGTATTGGGCATTAATTTGGGCTTTTAATTAAAGTCAAATTAATGTATGTAATGGGTATTAAAATTGCTATTGGACCTTGGCCCATGAGAGAGGAGAAATTCGGCCCACATGATTTAATTTCAATTAATTAATTATATGATTAAGTTAATTGAGTATTAAATCCTAATTTGAATTTTAAATTCAAAAGGGTTTAAACTAATATTTGTTACTTATCTCTAGGAAGTGTTTAAGATTGAATAAACTATCTTAAGGTAGTAAAATTCAGATTAAAGACTGGCCATATGATAAGGATAGATATTGGAAAAGGATAAAACTCTAGGAGAAGTGGTGTAGAGAAAGAATTCTCTCTCTCACTCTCAATTTTTCTTTTGGCCGATTTTCACAAGGGGTTTTTTTTTTTCTTTTCTGGTTTTCTTAGGTTATTAGGCATGAATAGTACCTATAGAAAAGAAAAGAAAAAAGCTTGTAGCTTCAATCCTTGCCATTACACAATACTAATAATTGATAGCTAGCAATCTCGGTTTTAAGCCTTGCTTGCAAGTGTGTGTGTGAACATAGAGAGGATTGGCATAAAGGCTATTCCTTGGCATTGGTGGTGAAGATTAAAGGTGGACAAACTCATCTTAGTTGCTGATCATCATCAAACTCAATTTGGAATAGGCATCTAAAGTTGTAAGTTTTAAAACCCTAAAAGTGCATGTTTCGATTCTTGTTATGGAATTGCTTGGCATGTATGATCCAATTTCGATGTTTTCCGCTGCGTGATTATCATATTCATTTCATGCCATATTCCAGCAGCCATTATATAAGACTATGATAGATGTTCCCACTGATACGAAAATGGATATATGTTACATGTATATGTACATGCGATATGACAAGATATGATGCGATACTTGTAGTTGGATATGAATGGCTAAATGTTTATATTTTGAAGATGCATATGAAGAATGACTACTTGGATATGAATGATTATGTAACACCCCCTACCCATACGTAGGCAAACCCATCATCAAGGGAGTGAGAATCCGTATAAGTCAGGGTGTCACCAAGCAGATTAAATAATAAACATATATCATACATACGAAAATACGGCGAAATTAAAACTTTTAAATATTAGATCATTCAAGCATAAATGTAATAATAATGTTCATTGCAAAACTGTTTTGATATTACAAATTAATTACATCTATCTAAATATAAATACATAGCGAAAGCTGAACAAAAGAATTAATACAATGAGAGTTCACTAATATAAAAATAATCATAAGACAAAATGCTAAGCCCTAACATCAACCTCTGTGTTGGCTTGACTGCAGTGACTCTCCCAAAAACTAATCATCTTTCGCACCTGCACGGATAAAACACCCGTGCTAAGCGATAATGCTTAGTGGAGAAAACACAACAATAATATGGACGGCCAATCACAATGGTCGTCAAGGCAAAACACATACTTATGGCATAAGCTGATAATCATATAAAATAATCATAAATGAATCACATTTATAGCATTTGTAAGTCCATATACACATTCATATACATATTGCTTCACATGCTGATAGTCATAACCAATCTGATGTTCACATTCTCATAATCATAACAAAACAGACAATACACCTGCTGACTCACAATAGTGAATAACGAGCTAACACATGGTGGTACCTTATGGGTACGAATCGAACACATGGCGGTACCTTATGGGTACGAATCAAAAAGCAACATCACACTTTCCTTTCAAAAACATTTTACAAAGGGGATGAGGTTCATAAGGAACCAAACGGGGGACTTGATCAGGTTCCGAACGGAACAGAGGGCTATAGCTAAAGAACTCTATTAGGCATGCCTAACTATCCACTAGATTGACTCTTGCAGGTCATGCATAAGGCAAGTCATGTTCCAAAATATAACATATAATTTAACATAAAGAAATCATAGTATTTTTCATATAGAAGCATGTTTATATTCCATACAATAATAAAAACTCATGCAAAAAAGATAGGAAATTCATTTGCGGAAAAATGGAGCATTTCAGAAAGATAGGGCAGACAAGGGCTAACTGTCGTGATCACGGCACGAGTCGTGCTCGCGATAGTGGCCAAAGGCCACCATCGAAGAAAAGTGAAGGACACAAGTCGTGTAGATAATCACGACTCGTGTCGATGCTTTCCTTTGGCCAAAATGCCGATCGCACGAGAGGAACCAGGAGCACGAGTCGTGCTAATGCTCTAAGCCCGGTCGCGAGTCGTGCCTGCGTTCACGACTCGTGACTTGGCTTCCAGCTCGCACGGATTGAATCGCGTTTCCTTTGGCAGGTTCCTATCGGATCTCCCATTCCGTTTGGCAGACATGCACCCAACCGTGCGGATGATCGACAGCCGAGAGCCGATCGGAAGGGAGAGCAAATGATCGGAAAGGGAGAGAGGGGGACACAACTCGTACAAAATGACACGACTCGTGTCGCCTCTCTTCACCATGTCATGAGTCATGCTCTTTAGCACGTCTCGTGACCTGGCTCCCATCAAAAGCACGAATCGTGCTTTCCATTCCCCAATCGAGAGCTTCCCATCTTATAATCGAAAGTCAAGCATTGTGTATTGTAGGCATGTTCGATCAGAAGATGTTAATTCAATCGGGACTTGGATACACCACTTCTGCATTCTAAATTTGCAGACTCCCGTAGCTCCAAAAGACACCCAAAACTTCAAAACCATTTCCAACAACTTACTTGAGATCGGCATTTCCCAACACAAACAACAGCACAAATGCATATTTTACTCATTTAATATAATCAATTCAAGAACCAACCAAAATTCATTACATTTATTCCAACATGCATCACCAAAGGCATCAGATTTCCAGTAATCATTCAACCACAACAAGC
The DNA here is from genome assembly GCA_947683425.1 of Excoecaria cochinchinensis. Classification (NCBI taxonomy): domain Eukaryota; kingdom Viridiplantae; phylum Streptophyta; class Magnoliopsida; order Malpighiales; family Euphorbiaceae; genus Excoecaria; species Excoecaria cochinchinensis. The sequence continues at coordinate 2,551,257 of CANTUQ010000020.1, forward strand.
ACAAGAAAATGCAAAAATTCCCAAACCTGCAGAATCCTATGCTCCTAGTTGCACGCTCTACTCCCACTGGCCTTCTCTTTCCCCTTGGGATCACAAGTAGGCACTTCTAAACCGAAAACTGTAGACACTGGGTCCTAAGGCAGCTCAAACTGAAGTTACCTAGTGATGAAAATGATGTCTGCCCACGGGCAAGAGGACAAATTGAAGTGTTAGTTTACTCAAAAATGCTATTTGTTTAAAAAAAAAAGGTTTTAAAGTTTGTTGGGGGGCCTGTGGGGTGAGGCCCATCTCACCCATGTGAGTTGGAGCCTCATGTTTGTGAGGCCCATCTCACGTTGGTGAGATGCAGCCTCACCACGTGAGGCTCATTTCACAGGTGAGATAAAAATCTCACCTGCCTCACGTGCCCCATACTGCTCCTAACGTCCCTTTTCACTGTTTTCAGGGGATTTTGTTTGAAAAAACGTGGTTTATGCTTGATTGGGTGAAAGAAAAAACTAATCCTGTCAAATATAATTAAGGAGAAGTGAAAGCTAAACAAAAAGGAGAAGTGAAAGCTAATCCTGTCAAATATAATTAAGGAGAAGTGAAAGCTGAAGAAAAAGGAGATAGGGAATTATTGGAGAGAGCTGAACTGAAAGAGAAAAACACAAAAAGAAAAAAGCTTGGGGAGAAAGAAAGAAACGAAGAAGAAAGAAAGGAAAACATTCTGAGATTGGTTTTGAGAAAAAGATAACAAGTTCTTAACGTTGGAAAGTCCATTGTTTTGGTTTTCTTGAATGTAACTTCCATTAAAAAGTTTTTGAGTTTCTATTTTAACCATCCTTTCAAGAAGAGCAAGGAGGGAAACAAGAAATCCTTTATTTGCAAATCAAAGATCAATATCTGCGGGTAAATACTGAATAGCCATATCTCTATTCCTGTTCTTTCTACTTTCTTTCTTTCTTTCTTTTTACTTTTTTTTACATTTTGCTTTACCAGTTAGTTCCTCTCTTTGTACATACTCTGGTTTTTTTCATTTGATTTTGTTAATCTGTTTATCATATGTTTGTTGTTGTTTGTTATCAGACATAGATCGTACGTAGCTATTATGATTAAATAAACATGTTTGTGGCTGTATTATGCATGTTTTGATAGCATTTTGTCTTATTTGTTAGTCTGTTGAAGTTACTCTGTTTATCCCTGTTTTTACGTTTTTCTAAACATCTCTTCGTTTTGTCCGAGTCGTAAGCCTCCGTCCGAGTTGTGTCCCTGTTGCGCGAGTCGTACATTTTTTTTCTTGCTGTTCGATATCGTGCTCCCCTGTTCTCTCTGTCTGAGTCGTGAAAGGTGTGCACGACTCGTGCACCTCTTGCACGAGTCGTGCAAGATGTGCATAAGTCGTGCTCTCCTTGCACGACTCGTGCAAGGATGCACGAGTCGTGCACTTCCCTTTCCCTGTTCATTTCTTCTCTTTTCTGTTCTGTACATAAATGCATGAATGTAGTTTTCTCTATGTAATTTCTGTCTATTTAATTTCTGTCTTAATTATTAATGATATGTATTATTTTTCAAAATATAATGATTTTTGCTGACTTATTTGAGTTGTTTATCTATTAATTTTTGTTTAACTATTTAATCATATATTATTCATTTAACTACTTTACTAACATTTTATTCATTTTGTTTTATTTGTGTCAAAAATTTTTTATCTTCGCGAATTTCATTCATGCTCGGGTCAGGGGATCGGAGATGAAGGACCTTTGATAGAGGGTTTGCATTTCAAATTTCGTATTTTCTTTTATTCTATTATCTTTATGTGTTGTATGTAGAATATATTTTCTATTATCCGTACTATAGAAAATCACATTTTTTAATAACTAATAACTTGAAATTTTTATTAATAAAATGGACCAATGTCCTATTTTAACCAATAAAATCTCACTTTCAAATGAAAAACTAATTTTCATAAAATGTGATCACTCATCCCGGTTTTTTCAATCAGTGCCTAAAAATAGTTCTCTAGTTTTTTAAGCTAATAAAAATGAACCAATGTTCCTAAAATTTAATAAATGACCCAATTTATGTATGATGCATTGTAATTACTCTTATGCATTTTTGATTATTTTTATTCTCTTTTGGGCCCTTGTAATTAATTTTGGGGCAAGTTTTACTATTTATGCTTTATTATTTTGGGGGATTGTTCTGTCCCATTCAATTTCTTATTTGTAATTTATTTATTTACTTATTGATTTATTATTTATTTATTTACTGCTTTATTTACCGCTTTCAATATGCTTGCAAATGCGCTTTAAATTCAATGCACAATCGCGTGAGATGAGAGATGGAATTTTGATTTCTTAAAAACTCATTTATAGACTTAAGTTATTAATAAGAGTGGAGTTTCAAACACCTTCTCTGGTTTAGACCAATAGAGGCTAGAGACCTTTCCCAATTTCTTGTAAATTGGGTGGCGACTCCAAAATACCTCAAAGGTGCCTAAAGGCGTTGTGAGTCTAGATGATCATTTCCAATGTTCTATTGGAAAGGAGGCATCCAAGATGACTTATGATGCCCAAGATCAAAAAGTCATGAACCAATCCCTCGAGCCTTAAAAGCGGGCTCAACGAGGGCCTTTGCTCTGTTTAGCGCGCGTCACAGTGGTGACTCCGCTGGGGACTGTGATTGAAACTTCACTTCGAAAGTGATTTAAGTTAAAATTATAATTGAGTTAGTAAGAATCAAAAATTCCATTTCTAATCAAAATTGCATTTGTAACACCCCCTACGTCCCCGTTGGAAGGACGCGGGTGCGCTACCGACGTTCACTCACATACAAGCACACATAAGCTAAGCGAAAGCATACATTCATACAAAAACACGGAAAATTAAAAACTTATCTTGAGAAGCAAAACTGGACATACATTAACTCACACACACGCAGGCACTAAGCCGAAACATATACACATGCATACATATGATCATTCAGCGGAAGCATAAAGCGGAGAAATAACTGAAACTTAATTACAATAAGATCCTTATATAATCAGAAGGCTACAAATTACAGAAATCAAAATACAGAAGCTGAACAGAATAATATAACGCTTCTAACTCCTATGTGGCCGATCCTGCAGACGCGCGACTCGAACCGAACCAAACCTGCCACCTGCACGGGAAAAGAGCCCGTGCTAAGCGATAAACGCTTAGTGGGGAGAACACACAAGAAAGATGGACGGCCATTCACAATGGTCGCCAGAACAAGTTACATACACAAATGGCATATACAAATAATCACAACAGATGAATAAATAAGCCTGCATAGGAAAGCCATGCATTCGAAAGTTCATATACACATACGACTATCATGCCAAGGACTCGTGCATTTAACGGAAAACCCATTCACATGTAATACAATTATCAGGCAAATACACACCCAATTATCATGCCGAAAACGCTAGTTAACTAAACATACTTCTACCATGCCTTGAAATGTAAATACATGCCCACACGCTGAAATCACTACAATAGGAAAGCTAGAGAGAGGAGGCACATAACATAACACAATATATATACATTCCAAGGTCAAGAGCACATTCGTTACGTATCTTGATTCATATAATTCACTATAACCGCCAAAAGTACAAAATCACATTTGTGCACATACTTACTAATCATAGCATTCAAAATAGACATAACTAATCGAACTCATGGCATTCAAAAGATCATGGTCACAGTTACACACATCTGAATTCCCGTACCTATATTCACAACCGTTAGCATACCATACATTCACAATATGTTATGCATATACCCATATATGCAGATAATTATGTCCAATTCACATGTTTAGGTCACACTTAACCCATTCAGAGATTCATAATCACATTCGGATACATAACTGATTCACGTGTCCAGAATCATGCTTAATCGAATATCACATTCTCTTGTTCATATTAGGCAAAACAAACAGAATACCTGCTGACTCAAAATAGTGGATAACGAGTATACAGAAAGTACTTTACGGGTACAAATCGAAAAGCATTTCTATTTTCATTCACAAACATTTTTCGGAAGGACCTTAAACAAGATCCAAACACAATAAAGGGGTTCGCGAGGAACCAAACGGGGACCTGATCGGGGTCCAAACGATAACGGAAACTGTAGCAGGAAGACTCTTTTAGGCATGCCTAACTATCCACTAGACTGACTTTCGCAGGTCTTGCATAATACAAATCATATTTCAAATCACATAATTATATATCATTATGCAGAATCAGCAATAGGTGAGATATATGAATAAGTTCATAAAGTCAAACATGCATCATACAATTTACACTTTAAGCATAACATAACAATCTTAGAGAAAGATCATAAGTATAGATATGCATAATACATCCAATTATATTAACATACTTCATAAAATAGTCCAATTACAAACCTAAAGGTACCACAACTTTGGAATTCAAACATTGGAATCACCAAAGAAAACTCATTCAACACAACACATCTGTCACGCTCGCGACAGAGACCATAGTCTCTTCGTTGCGCGTGCGCGACGGACTTCGCGATCGCGGGAAGGAGAGAAGGGCCCGGCTCTGTCGCGCTCGCGATGTTGTCGCGATCGCGACAGAGGGCAATCATTGCTATCGCGGGGTCGCGACAAGTCGCGTGCTCGCGATAGCACAGGCCAACAATGTGCTCTGTCGCGATCGCGACGGTTGTCGCGCTCACGACAGAGAGCACACAAGCTATTGCTATCGCGGGCTCGCGACAGCGTCGCGTGCTCACGATGGCACAGCATCAGAATCACTGATCTCTGTCGCGCTCGCGATAGTGTCGCGATCGCGACAGAGTCATGATTTCGAAAATCTGCAGAATTCTGCAGGATCTTTCCTTCCTTAAACTCATCCACAACACACGAAACATATCCAAAGGTCTCTTACCTCATCTCCAGCAAGCCACACATCATTGACAACAAAAACACAACATTTGTATCAAGAATTTCAATAAAACATGCCACTAACAATATCCATTTACACAATCTATAATAACAACATTATTCATCAATCATCTCAATCGCACCCACGTTAAATGCATTCATACATATGGTACATCATGCTTAGGTTACTCATGAGATCAACACATATCCACTGTCATCCATAACCCAACCTTCACGGAGTTATATCTATTATTATTCACTTGATAAATCTCCAATTCTTAAACATACTCATAAGTTTTACCGAAGACAACTACTTATATAGTCATTTAATTACCCTAAAGATGCATAATAAGCTAAGGGGAAGGTACGGGATTGATCCAGGTCAACCCAGGGCTCAAAAATGAAGAAATAAAGGCTAAAACATACTTTTCTGTCGCGAGGTCGCGACAGAGGCTCTCCTCTGAAGCCAAACGAGACTGCTTAACGCCCCAAACTTGTATTGCCTAAAAAGACCTCTAAAACTCATTTTTAGCCAAAACTTCCTTCTTAACAAATGTTTCCTAGGATGTTAAAGTTCAAATGAAACAAATTTCAGATCAAAATGACATCTATAACTCTAGATATGATCTCCACAACCCAGACTATTCAAATAACCTGACCCAAACAGAAACACTATGAGTTTGGTCAATTTTCTAGGTCTTAGAGCAAGAATTTTCCCAAGGCTATTTCTGAGACATTTAAAGGTATGGAAAACATGGTTCTAATGGCGCAAGAATAACACTATGTAGAGGTCTATAACTATACTTATGTCAAAAAAAATACACAGAGGTCAAATAAAAACGGGACAGAATTGCCAAACTCATGCATTTCAAACCAACCCTCATATACATTCATCTCAATCAATAACATGGATTAATAACACATCTACCCAAACTAATTCATGCATTTAGACATACCAAAACACTCAAATTTCAGAGATTTAAACAATACAAACTCATTTACATCTTAAGTGAGAATTAGGGCACAACAACTCATAGATTCCAATTCATAAATCAAAGCTCCCAAACCTGATTTCTTTGTAGCTTCAAGACCCAATCTTCACCTTCTCTTTACCCTTGAGCTTTCCCTTGAAACCCAAAGCTTGCACAAAACCAAAACCCACAATTACTCTTCCACAAACCTTAACTTAAACAAAACAAAAGAAGAAGACAATCCAAAATCCAATCACAACATCCAAAATCTAACCACGTACCTCTTCAATCTTGCTCTCAACCACTTCCAAAACCAGCTCTAAACCCACACATACAAGAGAGGAAACGCAAGAAACGGGAAAGAAGAGAAGAAGAGGAAGAACGGGAGAGATAGGAGGGAGCCCCAACGTGAAATATGCTCTCCCTCTCTTTCTTCTTTTCCTTTAACTCTTTTCCCATTAATTGCCCACCTACCAAGCCACTTGTCCCTCTCCAATTGGACCAAACATCCACTCACTTAACTTTCCACTCTAAGCACCATACACAACAGACACACAAACATTTCTTGAATAAATATCTTCAAGGCACCAAACTTGAGCCACACCCAATCATTCCTTAAACCCCACTTACATCCAAGGCACCATACATACAACCCACACTATAAAACCCCTTAGTCCACTTATATCCTACTTCCATACACTACAAACACACTCTAATATTTCCCCTTTATAACCTACTTAATTAATTACTTTGCCATAAAATCCTTATTATCCAATTTTTCTCAAGCATAAATTACTGAAATACCTTTAAATTCCCCAGTTAACGCGCCAATTCCGACCAGGCCTGATTTGGGGTGTGACAGCATTCATTCGGTAGAGCCTTAGAATTATGTTAGTTGGTCCCCCATCTATCCCGGTGCATTCCTAAATCACGACCCTACTTTCACTCATTGTAGGGAAGTGCTCGGGATAATCACTAGCCCAAGCCTCGTACCATCAAATGGTATATCAAATGGAGACCCAATTGGTTGCTATACTTGTGATGAGCTAGACCCATTGGCAGCGACCATGCTTGGGTAGACCTAGAGTAACACCACCTTTGACCGAAGCCCATGTAATGGCAATAGATACTCCCACTAGGTGAAATGTACCATAATACCATGCTTGCTATTTGTGCCGTCATATATTGAACAAAATCAATTAAATTAAATGGTCTTCATCAAAGGCTTTCATGCCCCGGTGGGCCCATCTTAATTGAGTTGAATTGTTTAAATATATAATGGCCAAACACTCATACGAATGTACATTAGTTAAGAGTTGTTATGCTGCCGATTTTTCACCGTGTGCTATACGTGTCCAATGGATTCCTTGTTAACCCTTGGATAAAGCCCACCTAGGAAAGAGATCGTACGACGCCGTTTGTGGGAGAAATAAGGTTAGAAGGATCTATCTGCATGCATGTGTTTGTTTATGCTGCACCAGCACGACCATGCATTGCACTTCAAATCATGCATCATCCTAACAAAGGTGTGTTTTGCAGCCATCATAGATTCGTCCAGGTGGTTTGGAGGTCTCGACGGTCGGTTAAGAAAGATTTCACTTTTGGGGTTGTCAGAGCTAGTGCCAGATTAGGGTTCGGATTCCTTTTCAGAGGTGGTAATGAGATATTGTCTTCTGAATCATCAGCTGAGACAAGCATGTCTAATCCAGCAAGTGGCTTTGATGCAACTAGGGCAATGATTACCAAAGAAGTGGGGAAGAGAATGGAAGAGTTTAAGGCCAGGATAATGGCGATGATGGGCAACCTTACTGCTACCTTAGCCCCACTTGCTGGGCAATAGTCTGCTGCTCCTGTTAGAGAGCAAGATGAACAAGGGGTTGCTCGAGAAGATCCCCCAACAGCAATTGATACACCTGCAGTTGAGCCAAGAGCGCCAGCACTGGTCGAGCAGAGGGAACGCCTTAGATCTGTGATTGACTTATGGGAGGAGTAAGAGGAGCCGATGGTAGTAAAGGGAAAGTTGCCTAATCTGGAGGATGAGATGTGGAGAAAAATGGAAGAAAAGTTTGAAGGTATGACGAGGATGTTGATGGTAGGAAGAGGAATGAATCCTGAGGATCGGGAGCTGGATAGTGATGATCTGATCCCTCAGAACTTTAAGATGCCCAATATCCCCAAGTTTGATGGCACTTTTGACCTTGCTGTGCACATCAAGCAGTATTCACTGGTCATGAAAGGAACAACTTTGACAAAGAGAGAAAAGATTGAGTATTTTTGTCTGAGCTTAATCGGCCCAGCGGTAGATTGGTATCATGGGCTAGACCAAAGGACGAAAGAGGATTGGGATTTACTGACAAAGGAGCTTCTCAGACAATATGATTGTAGTACAAGAATGGAAGTAACTCTGAAGGATTTGGAGCTACTGCAGCAGAAGGCTGGGGAGTCTTTTCATAAGTACCTCACTCGGTGGAGGAACCGAGTTATGGAGATGAAGGGCAAACCTGATACCCTTGATAAGATTCGATTATTCATTCTGAATGCTAGCCCTTACCTGAGAGACGAATTAAGAAAGAAAGGGTTGAAGGACTGGGAGTCTTTAAAGGACATAGTTATCGAAGCAGAGGGTGAGTGTAACACCCTGATTCCCCCCTAATAGTTTGAGCCTTGTTTTCCATGTGTATGCGTGCATGTGTGAGAGTTTTGGCATGTGTCAAGGGCATTTTGGGTAAAATGCATGTTTGTTGGGCTGTAATATTATGTGGGTGCAAATATGTTAGTAGGGTGTATGTGCATTGAGTTGTGCTAGTGTGTGCATACTCACATGTTAGTAGGGTGTGCATTAGTGAGGATAGCATTGTGTGTGTTGTAGTGCTTGTGGGTAGGGTGTGAGTGATCAAGTCCCACTAATAAGGAAGTGACATGTGTCTAGGGTTAGGAAAAGAGTAAACAAAAGAAGAAAGAGAAAAGGGAAAGCAGATTTTGCTTCCTCTTCCCCGTTTCTTCTCTTCTCTCTACTTCTCGTCTTCTTTTTCTCATTTCTTGAGTGCCCTAGCTTGGATCTAAGATATTGTTGGTGGAAATTGATCATCCCCTAACCTCTAGTTGGTATGTTATTACTATTTCATCTTCTTCTTCATCTTTATTCTCTTCTTAATTTGCTGGTTTGGAGTTTTGATTTGGGTTTGTTGTGTTTGTATGATTGTGGGTATGTTTGTTAGTTGAGACTCCTTGTGATCCCAAGGGAAAGGAGAAGGCTAGTGGGAGTGGTGCTAAGTAATTTGGAGCTAAGGAATTTCAGGTTTGGTTGTTTTTGGTAAATGTCACTTTTGTATTTTTTGATCCTTTTTCTTTTAATTTGGGTTTCTAACCTTTATTTGTGTATTATTAATTAGTAAATGATATTAATTGGCATTTCAATTTAGCCAAATGATATTTATGGTAAATTATATCGCATGTTGCATGTTGAATATAATTGGATTATGTATGTCTTATTCTCTAGTGTTTGATATAAATAGTATGAGATATTTAAAGGTGATTTCTTTATGCATGACCTGTAACGACCGAGCCCGCACAGTACAGACTCGACTCCGATTACGCTCGGAGGAGGACGGAACAGACAGAGCTGCGGTGCGTTACTCACAGAACTTTACACACCCCTTGTGCATTTTTGCCTTCCGTGGGATTCGAACCAAGGACCTGGGGATAAGTCCTTAATTCATAGAATACCACTACCATTAGGCTATATCTAACTGTAACACCCCCATCGCCGTCCCCGTTGGAAGGACGCCGACGGACGTGCTACACGACGCTCACATATACCGATATACACATGCACAATGCGGAAGCATACATTCATACATAACATGCACACAGAAATACGGGTTAATTAAAAACTTACATTGACTTACCTTGCGGTACAGACTAAATATGCAATAACTCACGCACACGCAGGCACTAAGCTGAAGCAAACACGGAAGCATACATATGACCATTCAACGAAAGCATAAGCAAATTAGTAAAACAAAGGAATAACTAAACATAAGGACATACTAACTATTACATTCCCAAAAGAAAACTCAAGATTAAAACATAATTAAATACATATACAATACTACAGAATTACAAAAGCTAAAATACAGAAGCTGAACCAAATACAGAACTTCTAACTCCTACGTGGCCGACCTTGCAGAGGCGCGACTCGAACAGAACCAAACCTGCCACCTGCACGGAAAGGAAATCCGTGCTAAGCGATAAACGCTTAGTGGGGAGAACACACCAGAATATGGACGGCCATTCACAATGGTCGCCAAGGCATAACACATTCAAATGGCAAATGCGGATATTCATAACATATAAATAAACAGACTTGCATATTAAAGGCATTCATTTCAATACTCACAATCGAACCATAACTTCATGTTCAGGATAGACTAAAACAGACATAATACAATACACATTACAAGCATCATCATGCTGAACTACATACTATATCTCATGCATAAACCTACATGGGTAGCAAATATCAACATCTTACTGTGCAGAGTCACAAGAACTTTACTCATGCAATTGACATAACTAAATACCCATGCATGAACTGACAACCCAACCGTCATGTTAAGAATGCTAGTCATTTAACATACTTAGACATGCCAAACACATACACTAGTCAAATATCCAAAGGATAACATTTAGAGCTTCACAATACCACTGCGCAACTCTAATATATATTAAGCATCATGCAAAAACACTCTGATAGCGGAGACTGAAGACGTAACCACTTAGTATTACATTCATATCATCATCATGCAGAAAGTACAATAATCATCACATACTTACAATCACAGCTGTTTCGGTTCACATGGTAATATATATAACAAAACTATGCTGAAGTCATATACTTAAATACATCAATCAAATCATTTCAAAGCAATCAGAAACTTATAACAAATCACATGACAAGTACGGATAATCATGTTAAATGTAAAGTCATGCTTACTTAAAACAGACATACATTCTGAAGCCCATAGTCACATTCATATGCATATAAACTGATTCCTGAAATCCTTATCAAGCTCAAACGGATATCACATTCGAAGGCTAAAACATAATCTATATAAGCATGCTCATATAATAAAGCCATACAATCAGTATTTCATAATCATATTCATTCAGAAAAATCCGATATAGCCAAATCAGATCAGAGCAGTTCAGATAAACATTCAAAGAACACTTGCTGACTCTAGGTAGTGGATAACGAGTGTACAGACAGTACTTTCCGGGTACGAGCCGATTACAGACAGTACGTTACGGGTACGAACCGATTAAACCATTATACTTTAACTTTCACAGATATTTTCACAAGGGACCTTAAACAAGATCCAATACAGAAAAGGGTTCGCAAGGAACCAAACGGGGACCTGATCAGGGTCCAAATCATTCAAAGGGCGCTGCAGCTACAGAAGACTCTATTAGGCATGCCTAACTATCCACTTACTTGACTCTAGCAGGTTATGCGTAACCCAATTTACATTTCGAATCGCACAATGCATATATAATCAGCATGCATAAACAGAGAACGACAGACATTTAAATATTCTCATAAAGTTGGTCACAAATCATACAATTTCGCATTGCAAAACATATTATAGTCCATACATTTTAACATTAAACAATGTTCTAAAGCATGCCAAGAATCAGATTAAGAAGCACTACAATACCAATGATTATCAATACAAAATCCTAATCATGCATTAGGTGAAGATACTAAGCATAAACCATGCATAGTCCAAATTGCATTTAACATAACACAATGAGCTCCAAGGCTAAAGCATAACAATGTATTCCGACATCAGCCATAATATTCAAATAAGTCTGGCATAGCAGGATGCCAATCATACTTCATACAAGTCAAATACTGGAGCATGCAATAACTCAATTGATAACATCAGCACTATTCATCTTTCTAAAGCATAACAGGAACACATGTTGAATCATATTATGCTAACGACCAAGGACGCATCATCATAATCGAGGAAAGTTACAGCATAAACTTAAGCATAGCAAATTATTCTTAAAGAAGAAACAGACTAAAATATGCATAGCATAATTCACATTAAGACAGAACATGTTTGGGACTTAAACAATCGGAAAGTCAGCATTCATAATTCCTTCACATTCAGAATATGACGTGAAATACATATCACAATAATAAGCATATTAAAGTCCAAACCATACTGTTAAAATCCCACAATCATTCAACAGGATTATTATAATCCAAAACTGATTCCAAAATACTACATATAACTTATCTTAGATAACATATTATTAATACCAAATAAATTGGAATAATCAGTCATATCATCAAGATAATATAAAACACAGTAGAGGAAAATACCCTGAAAAGCTTTTGAAAACCATTTTATAAAAACTGGTCGCTTGGGGAAAGAAAAACAGAAGCAAAACAGAAGAGTCGGAAGACTTGAGCAACCTTCACGTCACGTGAAGGTTGCTCACGTCGCGTGAGCATAGCTCACGCCTAGTGAGCAATTGCTCACGTCGTGAGCATAGCTCACGTAGCGTGAGCTTTGCTCACCTAGCGTGAGCATGGCTCACGTCACGTGAGCATAGCTCACGTCGCGTGAGCCGCTTCCTTCTTCTTCCCCTCAATCGCAAACTGCAGATTTTCTTCGTTTTCCCAGAAATTCAATAGAAATCATTTCCAATCTAATTCACAACACCAACAAAACTCATATTACCTTTCAATCGATGTCCCAAACAGTATAAACAAGATCATTGCAACTTAATTCAACAATTACATCAACCAAAATCATGCATAGACACATTTAATTCCTTCAAGAACATAAACCCTAACAAATAACAGTAACTTCAAAACCCAAACACAGTACTTGCAATTTAATCCTACTCATGCATTACTAACACATTTACTCACATACTCATGCATATACACATTTCAAAACATAACAAATTCCAGAAATTAGATAGTGTAAACACATTTACAAGCCTAGTGAGAAATAGGGCAGAGATAGGAACACAGAAACTCTTTAAACCTTGCATACAATCAAAATACTCCCAAACCTGGAATGAAGATCCAAAAATCAAGCTTCAAAATCAATCCTCAATCCTTTCCTTGCCTTTACTTTGCTTTTCCTTACAATCCAATGCTTGCACAAATAAGAAACCACACAATCCTTAGCAAAACCCTAACTTAACCAAAACAGGAGAAAGAAGAAGAAGAACAGGAGCACATACAAAATCTTAAACCAACATACCTCTTCAAGAAAAGCACAATCCAAACCAAACACAACTCCAAGCCAATCGTGAAAGAAAGGAAAAGCAGAGAAAGGAGAAGAGAAGAAGAAGGGCAGGCGTGAGAGGGGAGACCGGGCTTACAATCTGTGTTTCCTCTCTCACTCACTTTCCTTTCTTCTTTTCTTCATTCAATGCCCACCTAACATGCCCACATGGCAGATCCTAATTAGACCACAAACTCCACTTAAACATTCCAAACCATGGCACAACACTTGAGTCATACCCAAACATTTCCTTAATAAATATCTTATCTTAATGCTCTTTAGTCCTTAAACAAATTACACTTCACTTACTTACACAATTCTTTCCTTACAAACTTAATTAATTAATTACCATTAAGTCCTTATTATCCAAATTCTCAATCACAAATTACTGGAATACCCTTCCGATCCCGATTTAGCATGCACAATCCGACTAGGGCTATTTTGGGGTGTGACATGACCTGCAAGAGTCAGTCTAGTAGATAGTTAGGCATGCCTAAAAGAGTCATTTTACTGCAGCCTCTGTATTGTTCTGGATCCTGATCAGGTTCCCGTTTTGTTCCTCACGAACTTCTACGTGTTTGGATCTTATTTAAGATCCCTTGGTAAAATGTTTTGAAAAGAGATACTGTGACGCACGCCGAACCTCGCGTCCTCCCGAAAGCCAACTTCAGGGCTATCGGGAAAGGTTCATAAAACTTGTAAGGTATTTACAAGTGCATCTATTTTGGGCAACAATGAGGTTTCTTGGAGTCGCCACCCAATAGAACATTGGGAAGGGTCGTCTAACCTTATCGAGCCTAAGACGGGGCATACATATCCATTTTGAGCTAGCCAGAGGGATCTTGGAGGCCTCATCCTCTACTCCCCTAGAGCCTAGGATTGTGTATTTAAGCCTTTTGGCAGGACTCAAGAGGTGTCTTGGAAGTCCTAGACCTCTCGCCTCTTTGAGTCCCAAAGACCAGAGTGAGTTCGGGACTTCTCATTTATTCGTACTTTGATTAATTTTACAATTATGTTTTGAATTTATTATTTCACCACCTTTCCACACGATGCATTTTATTAAAGGCACGATCATTCACATCCAAAGCAGTAAATAGAAGCAAAAATCAAGATAAAGTGTTCAAAATAAATTACAATAACACTAGGAGCGGAATACAACTCCCATCTATAAAAGTACGATACATGCATAAAACGGGATATTTATTGGAATGAGGACTTTGGTCCTACCATGCACATTTATTACAAAATGGTTTTTATGAATTATCAATTTTATTGACTGAAATGGGACATTGTTCCACCATTTTTGGGAAAATCTCTAGGTTTAATCGTTAGAAAGCTTTTGGTCCTTTTTACCTTAACGACGTTAAAACCATTTCCATAACAACATAAATAAAAGGTAAAGGTAAAAAAATGAACCCGAATCGAGATCCTCAGGATGGCGCAACCACCATCTCTCACAACTCCAACTTCCAATGGTCAGAAAAGAACTCACAAGGATAAACATGTTAGCAAAACGTGAATAAAAATAAAAATAAAGATGAGAAAATTCTAACAGAAATAAGTTAAGAGATAAGATTTTATGAGATGAAAAAATGAGAATTTTGCCTAGGGACGGCTACCTGGATCGTGCCAACGGCCGTCCCTAGTGAGGGGAAAACAAATTAAAGAACCTCTTAAATCTTTTGTAAAAAAGGGATAATAAAGTATATATAGAAATCAATGTAAATCAAATTAAATTATACAAATGTTAATCCAGAATGTTTACCCTCGGATTTTACCTTTTAGGGTGGATGTTGAATGATTTTGTCCCCGTGTGCCTCGTAAGGATCAAAAAAAGAATCAGATCAAAGAAAGAAAATTTATGTTATTCTTTCCTTGAAAATTTGATAGCAATCGTGTGTTCAAATTAGTTATATTGATGGAAATGACTGAATTTCGTCACCTCAATTTGACTTAATTCGTAAGAAAAATTTGAAGAAATCAATTAATTAGAAGAAGTTTTATCAAAATAAAACTCTACAGATGAATAGAGATTTATATACTTTTTGTGTAATTTGCTCACAGAAAAACCTTTTCTCTAAAAAGCGATTTTTTACAAAAAATATTTGATAACCTTTTTTGTAAATAAAATTTCTCTAAAATTTCCCTCTCTTTTTCCAAATTCCCCCAAATTTTCTAACCCCTAAAACTGAAATTTTATCCTTTATTTATAGGGTTTTATGAGATAATTAAGATAAACCTCTATCTAAAGTTTGAATTTTAAAAGGACTTTAAAATTCAAGTTTTAGATAAATTCTATCCTCATTTTAAAAAGAAAAGAGATGAAATTTTATCCAATCTCGCGTGATCCGGTCAGTTACCGTTCCGACGGGCTTCCCTGCACCTACCGATGGCCGTACCTACTAAGGGAAAATGCGGGAAACTGACTAGGGACGGGGCACGATCCTAGGGACGGGCGTCCCTAGATTACCATGGGTCCGTCCCTACTACGCCTAGGGACGGGTATCACCCCCAAGTAGGGACGGGTATCACCCCCAAGTAGGGACGGGCGTCCCTACAAAGACGGGATGCCCGTCTGTGGAGAAAAACTCCCAATTTTACCCAAATTTTGTAAAATTTATCCAACTCTTTCAAAACTCCATGCTATAGAAAAATATTTTAATCCTTGCGAGACCGAAAGACGAAAACCTCCGAATTTCATCCCCTTACTCGAAAATTGACGTTGATCTCTTCATCGGGTAACTCTGATCTGGACTGCCTCAAGACTCGGTGTCTACAGATACTATGATACTATTTTTTTGATTTGTACCCATAAGGTACCGCTTCGTGTCGATTCATACCCGTAAGGTACCTCTACGCATTTACTCGTTATCCACTACCATGAGTCAGTAGGTGTTATGATTTGTTCTGATATGATTATAAGTATTTGAATCTGAATGACTTTATTATGAGCATATGAATCTGTTGGCATATAAATGTGTTTATTGAACCTTTGAATGGTGATGAATGGAATTCTATTATGATTATATCTTGTGATATTCAGTATGCCATTATGAATGTGATTTGCCTTGATGACCATTGTGAATGGCCGTCCATATATTATTGTTTGTTTTCCCACTAAGTGTTATTGCTTAGCACGGTGTTTTCAATCGTGCAGGTGCGGAAGGTGTATAGCTTTTGGGAGAGTCGCTGCCAGTCAAGCCAACTCAGAGGGATTAGTGTTAGGGCTTCATTTTTGTAGCATGATTATTTTGTAATAGTGATATATCTATTGTATATCATTTTTTTAAGCTTCCGCTATGTATCTCTGACAGTTGTAATTATTTTGTAATATTAGTTTTAGATCAGAACATTATTGTAATGAATGTTATTATATTAATGCATGATCATTCTGAAGTTTCCAAAGTTTTTAATTTCTGCTATTTGTATGTATGTTTATATTATGTGAATGAATGTTTTACACTGTTCTGCTTGGTGACACCCTTACTCATATGAGTTCTCACTCCCTTGCGGATGGTCCTCCTACATATGGGAAGGGGGGGGGGGGGTGTTACAGTGAGTACCTATCAAAGAAAGCAAGCCAAGGTAACTTTACTGGGAAAAATTTCAGGAACCAGTCGAGGTACATATTAGGTAGTGCTGGGGGCAGTAATACAGTAATGATAAGACAACTGAGGTTTTAGTTACCGAGGTTGGGCAAACTCAGAGATACTATTCCAATTTAGGCCGCTCTCTGTCTTGGGTCTTAGAGAAATTGACAAAGGAGGGGAAGTTGAGACCACTGCCACCTAGGCCAGCTGCAAATTAGGACAGCCAGGGCATAGAGATGATCAGTACTGCGCCTACCATCAGCACACTGGGCACTTGTCAGATTACTACTGAACCCTGAGGAACAAAATTCAAGATCTTATTGACTCCAAGGAGATCACTGACTCTGAGAAGAGGGAGAAGAAGAAGAGGGCAGGGTATAATGCAGTCCCCCCACCATGACTATGGTCGGAGAAGAAGAATATGTTTTTAGTTATTTTTTATTCCAAGAACACATTTTATGACAATATTTGCAATGTTGGGTATTTCAATAAGATGAACAATCTTGCGTATTTGTATAGTGTTTCTAATGATTACATTTCTCATGATCATGATGCATTTATTTTTTGATATTAATTCAATTAATACTACTGTATTTAATCTCAGAACTTTGGAAAACCCAAAGGAAATCTTGATAGCATCTGATATAACTCCTGAAGAGGAAAATTCTGAGAGCTGAAAATAAAATAAAAATTGGAAAAAATGATAAAAGAAAAACTAATTGAAAATAGGGGATTGGATGAAAACTCACTAAGAGCGCTAGAACCTTTTTGATTACCCATCAAAGCAATCATTGGATAAGACGGAACCTAAAAAATGATTTAGGCAACCATTTCTTTGTATAGCTCTCTAAATGATCATTTCCTACCCTTGTTTTGCAATCGCTTGCTAGCCCGTTGAGCCTTTATTTTGGTATGCTAAGTGCGTACTGATTTTGTTGCTATACATGTTGAAACTACCCTTCGCCTAAAATGAATTTTATCTCCCCTTAGGAGAATGGCTGCTCTAATAAGGACAGATGTACTTCATTGATAATCTTCTGGGCTATCAAAACTCACGTAGATAAGGATGAATTTACACATAGGGAAGAGGGTTTAATTATTCACAATCTTGACTTTAAAAAAAAAAAAAAAAAGAGAAATAGAGCTCAAGATAGTAACCACTTAAACGAGTTTCGATGATTACTATTTTAATTGTTATTCTGACCTTGATGAGCTAAAACGTTACCGAGCCCAAATTCAAGAATACCTTTGTATATGCAATTGAGCTGAGAACGGTTCACCCATCAGTCGAGTAAATATTGCGGCCATTTTTCTCTAGCGACCTGATCCTTCTTTGATAGCCATCTACCTAAGCCTAATGTTGCAACCAAAGTAAGACCTCTTGATTCTTAGTTCAGTCTTATCCAATTAGTGGAGATGACCTTCTAATAAGGTTTGGTACGTAGGAAGAGGCATATGGTTTTTCTTGAACCTCAAGTGGGGAGCCATGAGTCTATTTATGTATTTGAGTTAAGTTTCATCCCCAATGTTACATCTAGAATCCACATTCAAAGAAAAAAAATTAAGAGCTGAGAGAAAATATTCAATCATGAAAAATAAAGAGGGCTGATTGATAACAGGAGTTTGATGTTTTCAAGAGATTAGATGAGGTTTTGTATTTTTGAGATTAATGCCAAATAATGATCCTGTGTAATAAAATCAAATTGAAATATATGCATTTATGCAATGTTATTAATGTGACCAGAGCAGTTCATCTTGTATACTCAAAGTTGCCTGGTCCTAGTATAAAATCAGCACATGGTTACTATCTACCTTCTGCCACTCTCATCACTCGAGTCTTTCAGCCGACTCATCCTGTTATCAATTATGAGACCAATCCTACATCACCTTCATGATAAGAACCAAGCTTAAGCAACCATGATCCAAGACGTAAGTGCATGCCGATTATACTTGAAAGATTTTTGGCAATAGCTTCAACCTTCTTTACAATCTCAAAAAAAATGCTGTTAGAGATAAAAATCGTAATTGGCGCTCTAAGCAAAAGTTAGGCCAAAGGGCAGGGTGAAAACCTGGGAACAGGCAGTCTGTCCTATAAAAAAAAATTAAATGAATAAAAGCCGCTGGATTGGGTTGGGTCCATTCCAGGCAAAAAAATAAGGCACTGGGTTATGTGAAAATCCGAAAAGGACGCATTTCCTGCTAAGAAATGCTAGTGTGAAAATCTACAAGGGACGTACTACCTTCAAAAAATGACTACAGGTATCAGAAGAGAACCTCATGATCCCCAAGGCATGAAATGCAAGAGCAGCTTCAAAAGGCATCAATCCTATCGCAACTTATGGCCAAACCGACTGTCACCTCTAAATCCACCTAGATGGATTCTTATCCTGCATTCCTGCATGAAACATGCATCTCACGTGCATGCTCACTCTTTTTTTTGCATATTTAGTTTTTCAATTTTGCATTAAGAAAGATTCGATGCAGACACCGGCAGAAGGTGAGTGACGACATCAATCCACACATTAAGAGCACATCTCACACTTTGTAAGCCTAGAACGGGCTCGGTCCAGTTCAAAAGAACACCTCTGCACTTTGTAAGTCTAGAACGGGCTCGGTCCAGTTAAAAAGAACAACCTCGCACTTTGTAAGCCTAGAATGGGCTCGGTGTAGCTCAGAAGAGCAATCCTCGCATTTGTAAGTCTGGAGCAGACTCGGTGCATCATCTAGTCCAAGAAGATAGCTACCTCAGGTACGCGCTTCTTCCTTCTTTCTTTGAGTTTTGGCTCACTTAGGCACCCAGGCACTACGTTCCCTAAAACTGGGGGCAACTGTAGACACCGGGTCCTGAGGCATCTCAGACTGAAGTTACCTAGTGATGAAAATGATGCCTATCCACGGGCAAGAGGACAAATGAAAGTGATGGTTTACTCGAAAATGTTATTTGTTTTTTTTTTTTAAAAAATGTTTTAAGGTTTGCTGGGGGGCCTGTGGGGTGAGGCCTATCTCACCCATGTGAGATGGAGCCTCACATTTGTGAGGCCCATCTCACATTGGTGAGATGCAACCTCACCATGTGAGGCTCATTTCACAGGTGAGATGAAAATCTCACCTACCTCATGTGCCCCATACTGCTCCTAACATCCCTTTTCCCCGTTTTCAGGGGATTTGGTTTGAAAAAATGTGGTTTATGCTTGATTGGGCGAAAGAAAAAACTAATCCTGTCAAATATAATTAAGGAGAAGTGAAAGCTGAAGAAAAAGGAGAGAGGGAATTATTGGAGAGAGCTGAACTGAAAGAGAAAAACACAGAAAGAAAAAAGCTTGGGGAGAAAAAAGAAATGAAGAAGAAAGAAAGGAAAACATTCTAAGATTGGTTTTGAGAAAAAGATAACAAGTTCTTAACGTTGGAAAGTCCATTATTTTGGTTTTCTGGAATGTAACTTCCATTAAAAAGTTTTTGAGTTTCTGTTTTAACCATCCTTTCAAGAAGAGCAAAGAGGGAAACCAGAAATCTTTCATTTGCAGATCAAAGATCAATATCTGAGGCTAAATACTGAATAGCCATATCTCTATTCCTGTTCTTTCTTCTTTCTTTCTTTCTTTTTACTTTTTTTATGTTTTGCTTTACCGGTTAGTTCTTCTCTTTATACATACTCTGTTTGTTTTTCATTTGATTTTGTTAATCTGTTTATCGTATGTTTGTTGTTGTTTGTTATCAGACATAGATCGTAAGTAGCTATTATGATTAAACAAACATGTTTATGGCTTTATTATGCATGTTTTGATGGCATTTTGTTGTATTTGTTAGTCTGTTCAAGTTACTCTGTTCATCCCTATTTTTACGTTCTCCTGATCGTCTCTTCATTTTGTTCGAGTCGTGAGCCTTTGTCCGAGTCGTGTCCTTGTTGCACGAGTCATTTTTTTTCTTGTTGTTCGATATCATGCTCCCCTGTTCTCTCTATCCGAATCGTGAAAGGTGTGCATGACTCGTGCACCTCTTGCACGAGTCGTGCCCTCCTTGCAAGACTCATGGAAGGATGCATGAGTCGTGCACTTCCCTTTCCCTGTTCGTTTCTTCTCTTTTATGTTCTGTACATAAATGCATGAATATAGTTTGCTCTATTTAATTTATGTCTTAATTATTAATGATATGTATTATTTGTCAAAATTTAATGATTTTTGCTGACTTATTTGAGTTGTTTATCTATTAATTTTATTTAATTATTTGCTTATATATTCTTCATTTAACTACTCTACTAACATTTTTTTTTTTCATTTTCTTTTATTTTTCTCAAATTTTTTTATCTTTGCGAGTTATATTCATGCTCGGGTCAGGGGATCGGAGATGAAGGACCTTTGATTTAGGGTTTGCATTTCAAATTTCGTATTTTCTTTTATTCTATTATCTTTATGTGTTGTATGTAAAATATATTTTCTATTATCCGTATTATAGAAAATCACATTTTTTAAAAACTAATAACTTGGAATTTTTATTAATAAAATGGACCAATGTCCTATTTTAACCAATAAAATCTCACTTTCAAATGGAGAACTAATTTTCATAGAATGGGATCACTCATCTTAGTCTTTTCAGTCAGTGCCTAAAAATAGTTCTCTAGTTTTTTAAGCTAATAAAAGGGAACCAATGTTCCTAAAATGTAATAAATGACCCGATTTATATATGATGCATTGTAATTACTCTTATACATTTTTGATTATTTTTATTCTCTTTTGGGCCCTTGTAATTAATTTTGGGGCAAGTTTTATTATTTATGCTTTATTATTTTGGGGGATTGTTTTGTGCCATTCAATTTTTTATTTGTAATTTATTTATTTACTTATTACTTTATTATTTATTTATTTACTGTTTTATTTACCGCGTTCAATATGCTTGCAAATGCGCTTTAAATTCAATGCACAATCGCGTGAGATGAGAGATGGAATTTTGATTTCTTAAAAACTCATTTATAGACTTAAGTCATTAATAAGAGTGAAGTTCCGAATACCTTCTCTAGTTTAGACTAATAGAGGTTAGAGACCTTTCCCAATTTCTTGTAAATTGTGTGGCGAGTGCAAAATACCTCAAAGGTGCCTAAAGGCGTTGTGAGTCTAGATGATCCTTTCTAATGTTCTATTGGAAAGGAGGCATCCAAGATGACTCATGATGCCCAAGATCAAAAAGACGCGAACAAATCCTTCGAGCCCTAAAAGCGGGCTCAACGAGGGCCTTTGCTAGGTTCGGCGCGCCTCACAGAAACCCAAGAAATCACACAATGCACAAAAGCCCTAAGTTAAAAATACGTTCTAAAAGACCAAGAGAAAGAAGAAGAAGAAGAAAACTCAACCACTTACCCAATAAAACTTGAGAGATGATCAATTTCCACCAAAACCACTTGGATTTTATCACACCCCAGTTTCCCCCTAGAAGTTAAGCCATGTGCATGTATGCATTGAGTATCTGTGTATGCATGTGTTATTTAAATTGAGTAATATGTTTGTTTTATGGGGTTAATAGAGTGTGGGTGCATATATGTTAGTAGTGTGTGTGCTTTTAGGTTGTGTTAGTGTGTGCAAGCTCATTTGGTAGTAGGATGTGTAATAGTGGAGTTAGTCTTGTGTGTGTGTGATGCATGGGTGTAGGGTGTGAATTATCAAAACCCACCGATCACAAGGTGACAAGTGGAAAGGGGAATTAAGTTGGGGTAAATATAGTGTGGAGAGAGAAAGAGAGAGCATAATTTTGGTTTTCGCTCTCCCGTTTTCCCTTCCTCCTCCCCTCTTTGCTCCTTCTTCCTTCCTTTTCCTCTTGCTACCCCTTGGCTCATTCCTCTTGGATGAATTATTGGTGGATCTTGGTAATTCTAAAGAGTTTATTTGGTAAGTTTATTGAGTTCTTTCTTCTTCTTCTTCTTGATTTTGTTAGAGTGTGTTTAATCTAGGGTTTGTTGTGTTTGTGTGTTTTTGGGTGTTTTGATTAGTTGAGCCTCCTTGCGATTCCAAGGGAAAAGAGAAGGCTAGTGGGAGTGGTGCTAAGTGATTGGAGCAAGGAATTTCAGGTTTGGGAAATTATGTGCATTTTGATGTTTTGGTTCTTTGTTGATTTTCTGGAAGTTGTATGGTTAATTGAGTTTATGATGGTTTGTATGTCATGAGCGTTAAGTATGTTGAGTTGATAAAACTTAGATTATGATTTTATTGGCTCATACATGCAATTGATTATGTTTTGGATTATAAATTGCTGGATTTGGGCTTGATTAATTTAGTCATGCATGATTTCTTTGGGGTTATGAGCTTATAAGGTGGGTTTTAAGTTGGTTTTGATAAGTTGAATGTTTAATTTCTGGGTATGTGGAGTTTGGTTTTGAGTTGGGAGGAAATTTTGGGAATTTTTTTGGGTTTGGGTCGATCTACACGGCGGTATAGTTTGGAATACCACCGTGTGAATCGCGTGTTTTCCTTCAGTTTTGCTTGTCCGTGATTTTACACGGCGGTAAGGACATTTCATACCGCCGTGTAAAGTCATTCTGCCTTGAAGGAATTCTGGGCTGTGCATTTTACACGGGGGTATTGATTATCCATACTGCTGTGTAAAAGCATTCTGCCTCTTATGTTGGGCATGTTACACGGCGGTATGGCTTTACCTTACCAACGTGTAGGATGTCTTACACGGCGGTAAGGATAAGTCATACAGCCGTGTAAAACGTCTATGCCCTCAAAAATTTGAAGTTCTTGGTTTTCGTCTTTCTCATTCCTTTTTCATTTATTTTGGTTTTGAACCTTATTTAGCGTTATCTTATCTAGCTAATAACATTAAATTATACTTTGCCTTATTAAATTATATTGAATGTTGCGTTTGAATACAAAATGTATTATGCATACCTAAATTTTATGATTCCTCTTTATAACAATATGTTGTACTTGAATGTGATTTGTATTATGCATGACCTGCGAGAGTAAGTCTAGTGGATAGTTAGGCATGCCTAATAGAGTTCTATAGCTACAGCCCTCAGTTATGTTTGGACCCTGATCAGATCCCTATTTAGTTCCTCGCGAACTTCAATGTGTTTGGATCTTGTTTAAGATCCCCTTTGTAAAATGTTTTGAAATGGGAAAAATGTGATATTGCTGTTCGACTTGTACCCGTAAGGCACCGCCATGCGTTCGATTCGTACCCGTAAGGTACCGCCATGTGTTGCTCGTTATCCATTACTGTGTGTCAGTAGGTGTTGTGATTTTTTCTGTTATTCTTATGAGAATGTGAATCCAAATGACTATGATTATAAGTTTGTGAATTAGATTAACTCTATTTATGAGCATATGAATCAGTTGGCATATGAATGTGATTCGTTTATGATTGTATCTTATGTGATTATCAGCATATGTTATTATGAATGCGTTTTGCCTTAACGACTATTGTGAATGGCTGTCCACATTATTGTTATGTGTTTTCCCCACTAAGCGTTATCGCTTAGCACAGGTGTTTCATCAATGCAGGTGCGGAAGGTGCTGTGATTTTGGGAGAGTCGCCGCGAGTTAAGGCAACACAGAGGGTTGATGTTAGGGCTTAGCTTTTATATTTGATGATTCTTTTGTATTAGAACTCTCATTGTCTTAGTATTACTTTGTTCAGCTTCCGCCTTGTATATTTTGGGAATATGTACCTCTTTTGTAATGTCAGTTTTGATCAGAACATCATTGTAATGAATTTTATTATACTAATGAATGATCATAATTTTGTTCTTTAAAGTTTTAATTTCCGTTGTATTTCTATATGTATATTGTATGGGAATGTATGTTTATTGTATTGTCTATTTGGTGACACCCTGATTCATATATCATCTCACTCCCTCATTGATGGGTTCGCCTACTTATGTGTAGGGGGTGTTGCAAGTTTTGGTATCAGAGGCCCGGTTTAGGCATTTTTTGGGTGAATATTACGTATAGATATATGATTAGGACTATGTTGGCTGATGTGGTGTCTTTGTGCTTGTTTTAGATGGATTCTGATCCCGTTCGTGGGTCGCTTGAGGGGTCCCCTGAGAGTGTGAATCCTCGAGTAGTAGATCCTTTAGTGTTTGTTTCGGCTTAAACAACTAGGGTCCAGCCTGAGGCGGCACCCATGCCCTTCGAGGCTATGCTTAAGATTTCTCAAGACATGGCTCGTGTCTTGGAAAGGGTGACCGCCCCGAAAGCCCCTATTGAGAGTATGAAAAGAGCTGGAGCAGATGACTTTTATGGGACCAGCTTGGATGAATCAGAATATGCTGAGAAATGGTTAGAGAAGGTAGAGCGAGTACTTGAGGAGATCCGGTGTCCTGCTGAGAAGCAAGTGGAATGTGTAGTGGCTCTTCTTCAGTGGTCTGCCTATGACTGGTGGAAATTGGTTCGTAGGCATCCCCAGTTGCCTGATCCAGTCACATGGGAGTTCTTCGAGATGGAATTTATAAGCAAGTATATGACCCAAACTTATAAGGATACGAAGTGGGCTCAGTTCTTAAGTCTGAAGCAGAGGGCTATGTCAGTTTCTGAATTCAAGAAAGAGTTCAACCGCCTTACCAAGTATGCTCCTGAAGGTATTTTGACTGAAGAGTTTTGGTGCCAGCATTTTGAGGCAGGTTTGAATGAGTCGTTGAGGGCAATGCTGATTTCGCTGATGAGTACTCTGGGTATTGGTTATTACCAGATTATTCAGGCAGTAGTACGGGCTGAGAGATCGGAGTCAATTTTGAGAGAGAGGGCTCAGAGGAGGAACCCCTCTCATGGAGGATCATCATCATCCTCGGGTAAAAGGTTCAGAAACCTGTAGAATGAGTCTTCTTCAGGCTCGGCTTCGAGAGGTAAGAGGCAGGGTTCTGCTATAAGTTTGAGTTCAGGTAGAGGTGGTTCGGGAAATAGGACGGAGGCATTGCTAGAATGTTCTCACTGCGGCAAGTGTCACAGGGGTGAGTGTAGGTGGCTCATAGGTGGGTGTTTTCGATATAGGAGCACTGAGCATTTTT
Source organism: Excoecaria cochinchinensis (assembly GCA_947683425.1). Classification (NCBI taxonomy): domain Eukaryota; kingdom Viridiplantae; phylum Streptophyta; class Magnoliopsida; order Malpighiales; family Euphorbiaceae; genus Excoecaria; species Excoecaria cochinchinensis. The sequence goes on from CANTUQ010000020.1 coordinate 2,577,046, forward strand.
TAGCCAACTGTTCGAGATTGAGTGAGGCTTCTGGTGGTCAGTGTGAGGCTAGCAGAGTTGGTTTTAATGATCCGTAAGTCAGTCGTGGTAGAGGCAGAGATAGAGGTCGAGGCGGCCGACCTAGTGAGGGAGCTCCATCGGACTGTTGATCGTCCCTTGGCAGTTCCAGCCAGAGCTTATGCTATGAGAGCTCGAGATGAGCAGGATGCTCCTGATGTGATTGCCGGTAAGTTTTTACTCCTTAACACTGAGTTATATGCTCTAATTGATCCTGGTTCCACACACTCATATTTGTGCACAAATAAGTAAACTGATAAGTTGCATGATGTAGATCAGTTAGATTATGAGATTTGTGTGACCAATCCCTTAGGGCATAGTGTCAATGTGAGTAGGGTGTATAGGAATTGTCCTCTTGTAGTCCAAAGAGTTGAGTTCTTTGCAGATTTGATTGAGTTGCCATTTCAGGAATTTGACTTGATCTTGGGTATGGATTAGTTGAGTAAGCATCGGGCAGTGGTTGATTGTCATAGGAAGACGGTTGTGCTTCGAGATAGTGATCAGTCGGTAGTTGCTGTTAAAGGCTTAGGTTTGGGCTCCTTGGGTAATGTGATCTCTGCTATGCATGCTAAGAGATTCTTAAGGAAGGGTTGTGAGGCATTTTTAGCAGTTATATTGGACTCTAAGCCTGATCAAGTTAAGATTGAGGATATCTCGGTTGTTAGGGAGTTTGGAGATGTGTTTTCGAGTGAGTTACTTGGTTTGCCTCCTGAGAGAGAAGTGGAGTTGTCCATAGAGATTATGCCGGGTACTTTGCCCATTTCGAAAGCACCTTATCGGATGGCTCCTGTAGAGTTGAGGGAACTCAAAACTCAGCTACAAGAGTTATTGGATAAGGTGTTTATTCGACCCAGCATATCTCCATGGGGAGCCCCGATTTTGTTTGTCAAGAAGGATGATGTAAAGTTATAGCAAGTTTTGCAAGAGGTTCTGAAAGGTAAGCAATCGAAGTTCTCAGTTTCGAATGGGGTGCTTATGTATAGGAATCGTTTGTGCATGCCCGAGAATGATGAGTTAAGGAAAAAGCTTTTGAGTGAGGCACACACTACAGTTTTTACTATGCATCCTGGTAGTGAGAAGACGTATCGAGACATGAAGCAGTTCTACTGGTGGTCCGAGATGAAGAGAGACATTGTAGAATTCATGGCAAAATGCTTGACTTTTTAATAGGCAAAGGCTGAGCATCAAGTTCCTTCGGGATTGCTCACTCCTTTATCCGTTCCTCAGTGGAAATGGGATGATATTGCCATGGATTTCATGTTAGGTTTGCTGCTGACTCAGAGGAAGTATGACTCAGTTTGGGTGATTGTGGATCGGCTTACGAAGTCAGCTCATTTTCTGCCAGTTAGAGTGGATTATTTGATGGATAAGTTGTGCAACATTTATGTGGATGAGGTGGTCAGATTGCATGGTATGCCGTTTTTGATAGTATCAGATCGGGATCCAAGGTTTACATCTAAGTTTTGGAGGGAATTGCAGAGAGATTTGGGTACTCGGTTGAATTTCAGTACGGCATTTCATCCTCAGACAGATGGACAGTCAGAGCGGGTCATATAAATTTTGGAAGATATGTTGTGGGCTTGTGCTCTAGAATTTTCAGGTAGTTGGGATAGGTATGTGCAGTTAATGGAGTTTGCCTACAATAACAGCTTTCAGTCGAGTATCGATATACCACCGTATGAGGCTTTGTATGGTTGGCCATATGTGACGCGCGCTGAACCTCGTGGCCTCCCGAAAGCCCACTCAAGGGCGATCAGGAGAGGTTCATAAAAACTTGTAAGGTATTTACAAGTTGCGTCTATTTTGGGCAACAAAGAGGTTTCTTAGAGTCACCACCCAATAGAACATTGGGGAGGGTTGTTTAGCCTCATCGAGCCTAAGATGGCGCATACATATCCATTTTGGGCAATCCAGAGAGATCTTGGAGGTCTCTACCTCTACCCCCTGGTGCCTATTAAGTCTTTTGGCGGGACTCAAGAGGTGTCTTAGAAGTCCTAGACCTCTCGCCTCATTGAGCCCCAAAGACCAGAGTGAGTTCGGGACTTCTCATTTATTCGTACCTTGATTAATATTATAATTCAGTTTTGAATTTATTGTTTCACCAACTTTCCACACAATGCAATTTAATTAAAGGTGCAATTATTCAAGTCAAAAGCGATAAATGGAAGCAATATCCAGAATAAAGCATTCAAAAATAAATTACAATAACACCAGGAGCAGAATACAACTCCCATTTGTAAAAGTGCAAATACATGCATAAAACGGGATATTCATTAATGATGAGGACATTGGTCCTCGCATGCATATTTATTATAAAACGATTTTTAAGAAGTGTCAATTTGTTGGTTAAAAATAGGACATTGGTCCACAGCTTTCGAGAAAACCTCAAATTAATTACTATAAATATTTGGCCCTTTTCACTTTAACGACATTGAAATAATCTTGATAATAACATAATATGAAAGAAAGGGTAAAGAAAGAACCCGGATGAAAATCCTCAGATTGGCGCGACCACCATCATTTACAACCCCAATTCCAAATGGTCCGAAAATAACTCATAGGAATGGACATGTTAGTATCAAAATTGCAAATAAAGTAAAGAGAAGGAAAATGATGAGAAACTTAAAAGAAAGGAGTTAAAAGATAAAAGGAATAAAAAGGGGTAAAAAAATAACTTTAAAAACATGGTATGACCGGCGGACCGAGTGGAAACCACTCTGCCCGTCGGTCACTCCCGATTACTAAATTTAAAATAAACTCTTCGAAATTTTAATTAAAAGATGGTTATTTAGAAAATGAAAACAATCAATGTAAAGCAATTAAATTGTATAAATATTAGTCCAGAATGTTTACCCTCGGATTTTACCTGTTGGGTGAATATCGAATGGTTTCGGTCCCCTCAAGCTCCACAAGGATCAAATGAAAATATATCAAGGCAGGAAAATTTGTATTTTCCTTTTCTAAAAATCTGATAACGATCGAGTGTTTGAATTGGCTGTATTGATGGAAACGAATGGATTTCGTTACCTCAAATTAGCTTAATTCGCAAGAGAAATTTTGAAGAAATCAATTAATTGGAAGAAGTTTTATCAAATAAAATTCTGAAAAATAAACAGAGATTTTTTGATAAATTACTCACAAAACCTTTTCTAAAAAACCAATCTCTCAAAAGGTTTGATAACTTTTCCAAAGAAATTTTCTCTAAAAATTTGTTACTTTTTTCTCACAAAAATTGTCAAATTTTCTAACCCCTAAAAATGGAATTTAATCCACTATTTATAGAGTTCTTTTTGGAGATAATTATGATAAGCATTAGTTTAAGATTTGAATTTTAAAAGGACTTTAAAATTCAACTTTAAACCAATTTTATCCAAGGATTGAAAGAGATCATATTAGATTTAATCCAATCCGGCGTTATCCAATCAGTTTCACTATAGACGGGCATCCCTCCAACTACCGACGGGCGTCCCTACTAAGGGTACGTGTCCGTCCCTAGCTACAGACGGACTCAAGACTCGGGACTAGGGACGGGCGTCCCTACTCCCCCATGTGTCCGTCCCTAGCTACAGACGAGCCGTCTCCATTACGCGTAGAGACGGGGATCACCCCAAGTAGAGACGGGCGTCCCTACACAGACGAGAATCCCGTCTGTGGAGCAAAACCTCCATTTTCAAGCTAAATCTCTCAAATTCTTTCAAATCTCCACGCTATAGAAAAAATTTTAATCCTTGCAAAACTGAAAGACAAAAACCTCCGAACCTCACCCAGTTATCCAAAAACAGACGTTGATCTCTTCATCGGGTAACTCTGATCTGACCTGGACTTTCTTAAGACCCGGTGTCTACAGTTGCCCCCAATTTTGGGGAAAATAGTGCACTAGTGTCTAGATGAGCCAAAATTCAGAGAAAAAAGGAAAGAGACGCATACCTGAGGCAGTCCTTACCTTTGTTGTCGGGGAAGTAGCGATGCATCGAGTCTGCTCTAGACTTACAAAACATGTGGGTTGCTTTCCTGAGCTGCACCGAGTCTGCTCCAAACTTACAAAGTGCTGATAATGGCTCTCCTGAGCTGCACTGAGTCTACTCCAGACTTACAAAGCGCTGATGATTGCTCTCCTGAGCTGTACTGAGTCTACTCCAGACTTACAAAGCACGGATGATTGCTCTCTTGAGCCGCACAGAGTCTACTCCAGACTTACAAAGCACAGATGATTGCTCTCTTGAGCTGGGCGTCCTTCCGGACTACTCCTCTGAGCGGGGTATATCTCTGAATTGAGTGTCTCAATTTGGCGGCTTCATCATGCCCCCAAGGTACAATTCTGACTTTTTGATTCTCATCTAATCTATGTGATCTTGAAGGACATGATGCCTGATCTGTTTATCCTTCCTTTTGATTGTTGGTCAATTTTGAATTGGTGTAAAACCACGTTCCTGTAGTGCAAGAGATTCTTGTTAATCCTCGCACTAATTAACCTGATTGGTAGACTTGTGAACATTTTTATAGTGCCCTTTATTGTTTATTATCCTTTTTACCATATGACCAATTACCCTTTTTTCCCTTTTCTTCCATTGTTCCTTTTCAAGAGAGTTAAATCATAAAGAAATAACATGCCAATTTAACAAGTTAACCATAAATGCCTTTCCACTAAAAAGGTTAAATTTTGTACAATATACAAATGTGATTACAACAAAAAGTATAAATATAAAGCCAGAAGAACTCCCTGAACAATCTACAATGGCGCATAATCTAAGAGCTCCTCTGGATCATCCTCATCATCATCATCTGATATATGAACCGGCTGAGACCGACATGAAGAGGCAAAGGGTCCCGCATCTAGAGCAGATGGCTGACTGGGAGGGGCTAATGGTCTGGCCCGCTGTGTAGTCGAGGCTCTGGCCTGTCGCTGGTATCTGGGAGGTATAGCCACTGGTACAGATAATGGCTACGCTCTCGCTGGGTCCTGCTGCTAGAACTGGACCTGAGCATATCCGTCTAGGAAAGGTTGCGCACATACTGTCATGAACTGCAGCGTATCAGTGACGACCCCCCCAACTCTCTGAAAGATTCACCCAGGCGAAGGGTCTGATCTGTGGAGGCGGTCCCCATACTCTTCAGCCTATCCTCAGTATGCTCCCTAAACTCCCGAAGAGACTGGGCAATGGGAGGTATGGCACCCTCCAGAACCTGAGAGCCTCAATCGACTCATCCACGATTTGTAAGGATGCGTCTGTCCTCTGGGCCACCCCATCCTGGGAGGTCCTCATCTCCTGCCTCAGCTGAGCCACAAGCCTCTCCTGCTCCTACCTCAAAAACTCAATGAGCCTCCCCTGCTCCTGAATAATACTCTGCTACTGATCCAGCCGCTCTAATATGACTCTTTCCCGCTCCCCGAGGTAGCCGAGAAGGGCCCTATCTCTCTCCTCCTACCTGTGCTTAAAGGAAGCGAAGCTAAAAGTCAATAGTGCAGCAAAATCTGGCTGCGCTGGGAAAGCCGATGATGAGGACGGAGGGGGAGCTGACTCTGGTGCCGGCTTTGGAGGTGGAGCTGTAGAAGTAGATGCCCCCGGATCCCCTACTCTAGCATATGGACTGAACCTCTCATGGGCCCGGGGAGCAATCCGATGTACTCTCGATGGCGAAGGCAGAGTGGGACTCTGTACTCTCTGCCCTGGACGAGTAGGAGTAGCAAATAGCTCATCCATGGTGAACTCGATCCCCATGTCAGAGGGCGTACTCGGATGCTCCTCCTGATGCTGCTGAGGCTCGGGAGACTGGTGCTCCATCTGCGGCTGCTCCTGAGCCTGCTCCATCTGAGGCTGCTCCATCTGAGGCTGCTCATGGGGCTGCTCCTCCACTGGCTCTAGCGAGGGTAAGCCGAATGCACATCTGGTCTCATACATAGTACGAAGCCTGTAAGCCTCTGGCTAGCCCAGTATCGGTATTATCATAGCCATAGTGATAGCTGCCGGAGCGTCAACATAAATACTCTCATCCAAGGCATGCCCCAGGATATCTGGACGAACACCCAAACTCAGAAGCAATCTGGTAATAACTCCCCCAACGTAGACCACAGGGGCTGTCCCCCTAGATACTCTCACCAGGTTGACCAAAATCTCATGGCTGATATTGAGCTGTTGGCCTGCCACCATGGCCCACAAACTCTAAATCTCTATGGCATTGAGAGACCCTGGGTTAGCAGCTCATCCCAAATATGAGCTGGATAAGACTCTGTGAACATATCGCAGGGCCTGTGACGAGAGTACCGTGCTCTTTGCCGTATCATGATCATACGGCACTCCCGGCAAGGCGATAACTGCCCAATGCTGGCATCTAACTGACATCTGAGGCGCTATGACATCTCGCCCAAACGGAAGCCCCATGGCCTCTGTGAACCGCTGACGGGTAATACTATAACCCTCGACCCAAAACTGTATGACACCCTCCTCCGTGTCAGATCTCTGATATCCCCCGTACTGTAATGTGGCAAGAAACTGCCGTACTATCTCTTGATGAGTCTAGAAAGCATGCGTCAAAAACTCAGTCCATCCCGTGCCTGCCATCAGAATATCCACCTCATCTGCCATCCCCAGAGCCTCAAGGAACGGCCTAGAAATAAAACGGCTAGCTCGGAACTGCACCTGAGTCAGCGCCGCATACCTCTGTCTAGCCTCGTTACTCATCCACCCCAGGGCCTGAGGCTCAGGCTCATCGTGAGGAGTATATCATTGCGGTGGCATCCTGCGAATGAGGTAAACAGTTAGCTTGGCATCATAGACATAAATGAAACTTTGCTTAGAAATTGAGGCAGCATTCTGACGGGAATGTGTCTAAACCGACAAGATAAATTATGGGTAGCACCCCGACAAGGGTGTGCCCAACCTCTTGCAAAAAGAATGGGATAGGCCTCAGGCCCCAAGCAATAATGCAATATATTCATGTTTGGTAAAAAAAATTTGGGCAGCACCTCGGCAAGGGTGTGCCCAACCTCCTGCGAAAAGAAAGGGACATGCCTTAGGCCCCAAGCAATAATGCAATATATTCATGTCTGCTTTGCTTCCTATTTCCTAGTATTGGTTCCAATATGCATGCATTTCTAAAGCCATGTCTTATCTAAAAACACTCGGAAACAAATATACATTTATCACTAATTGTTCTTAAACAACATAGGTTAATCTTATGCCCATTAAAAAGAAAAAAATTCCATGCTATTTACTCTATGCATCAATTCATGCATTTTAAATAAAATTACTAAATAATGATATTTCAATTAATTAACAAGGCTACTAATTACACTAATTCAAAAGAAGAAAGAAGAAAATTAAATTACATTACTCATGATAAAATAAAATGAATAAAAGATGGAAAAATTTTACTAACTTGGAAGTTGAGACCGAAAGAAGAAGTAAAAAACTCACAACTGGTGCAAAAAAAAATGAAAGGAAACCGCTGGAAATAAAGGGAAAAGCGTCGGTGTGAAGAAGAAGGAAAAGAAAGTGACAGCCCGTCGGTACCTGCGTCTTTATATAGATTTTAAGTACCGACGGGCTTTACGTCTATACAGCGACAGACGGGTATGCCGTCTGTCTCTCCAGATTCCGCTTTTAACTCTCATTAATTACCTAATTAATGTGCGTGATATGCATGATGCAGAGACTGCCAGGTGGACAATTATAGACGGGATCACCGTCTGAGATAGGGACCGGCTAGCTGTCGGTATGTCAATCTTATAAAATTCAGCATTTTCTTAGATTTTGTGCCTTTTCTCTCATTTTAGCTTCATAGCAGGTTCCTTTCCTCAATTTTTTTCCTTTTTTCCTTCTTTATTTCCTTTAGTGACTTTGGCTTTAGCTACTGAGGAATGAATTCTCCTTTGCTTTCCAAGATGCACCGTATCTTAGACGATATTTAAACTTGGGAAAACAGCACTCTTGCCCCCCTTTCTGGACTGAAATTTTTACGAAGAATCAAAATAGACTACAACCTCCTTCTGGCTGCGACCCACTTCTGGGACCCTCGCTTTCACGTTTTTAGGTTCACTTACCAGGAAATGTGCCCCCTGCCTGAGGAACTTACTGCTATTATCGGGAGCTGGTATCCTCCTAGTGCTTTACCCTGCATTCCTCGCTATAGTTTGATTCAAAATCGGGATATTGCCCTGTCCTTAAGTATAGCTCCTTCTGACGCTGCTCGTCTAGTTCCTCAGGGCCCTGCATTTGCCTTAGAACCTCTGATCGAAGCACTGGATGAATTCTCCCACGTTCCTTCATACAGGGTAAGTATAATCTTTCTTTTCTATCTGATGCAGTATCTGGTGGTGACTTCGGGGGAGCTGCATGGAGACCCTCGTCTGTTTGGGATTTTGTATGATTTTTACCATGGGCTGACCCCTTTTCCACTTATTCTGGCCGAGACTATCTTGGGTTTTGACTCCGTCCGTGCCGGGTCTACCACTTCATTCTCTGGGAGCCCCTTATTACTCCAGGTATGTCATTGCTTTAAAGGTAGTGCGTCCCTTGTGGATTTCGCACTAGCTTTTCTTAGCGGGAAGTGCGTCCTTTCGGATTTTCACACAACCCTATGCCTAATTTTTGCCTGAAGTAAATCCCAATTACTCCAGTGGCTTTTCTTTGCCTTTTATTTTATTTTTCTTTGGCTTTTATTTTTCCTTGTTTGTTCTTTTAGATTTGGTTGCAAGAGAAATTGAAACTGCTGTCAGAGCCACCTCCTGGGATCATTAGTCAGTACTCTGCGAAGCACTTTCTTCCTCGCCAGCATTTGTACCTACCTGAGACCCCTGACGAAGGCATTACCAGATTCAGTGAGATATCAAATGAGGATATAGGATTCATGTATGCTTGGCTTTCCTTATCAAGCGCAGTTATTGATGGGTCTTCAGGATGCATTCCCCTATGCGGGATCCGTGAGGCAACCTTTTACATCACGGCCCGCTGCTCTCGTCAACTCGGGATGACTCAGGATGTGGTGAGACCCCCTGTGATGCACGCCGGACCCGCGGTCGCCCCTTTGACCGCCCGCTCGAGGGCGATCAGGCATTTGAGGTCCGTTGACAACTTGCAACGAATTACAGGTGCGTCTATTTTGGGCAACAGGGAGGTTTCATGGAGTCGCCACCCAATAAAATATTGGGAAAGTTTCTCTCGCCTCGGAGAGCCTAAGACTGTTCTTATTATCCATTTTGGGCCAACCAAAGGGGTCTTGGAGGGTAAACATATCTTCCAAAGGAGCCTAGGATTAATGTCTAAGTCTCGTGACACAAGAGATGTTTTGGAGGGTAAACCTCTAGCCTCTTTGAGCCCAAAGACCAGAGATGGGTTCGGGACTTCTCATATATTTCTACCTTGATTAATTTTACAATTTGGTTTTGAGTTTATTAGTTCGCTCTCTCTCCACACGATGCAATTTTAATTAAAAGGCACAAATATTCACATTGAAAGCAGTAAAAAAGTAAATTACAATAATACTAGGAGCGGAATACAACTCCCATTTTAAAAAAAAGTGCAAACATACATAAAATTGATGAATTTATTAATTATGAGGACTTTGGCCCCCGCATGTGTATTTAAAGAAAACATTTTGAACGTGGTGATTTTATTTGGGATGAAAACTAGGACATTGGTCCCATTTATTATGAAAAAATCCAAGTTAATTTAGTAGAAATATTTTTGTGATTTTTATTTAGGCGTGCATAAAAAAAACTTTGAATATATACAAGGCAATTAAAAAAAACATAAACAAAATGAGAATTAAAATGTGCAATGAAAATACCAAACCCCGCATCTCCTCCTTCGCGTGCATGGATGCTCAAATGAGAATAAAATAACAATTTGCAACCAAAAATAAAAATGAAATTCATGTTAGAAATTGACCCAAAGAAATAATATGACATAAAAGATAATATGTATAATAAAAATATGACATGCATAAGATACTATAACATGCATAAAATAATTATGATGCAATTTAACATGCATAAGAATAAAAAAAATATTAACCATGCTCAACATACCAAATAAATAATCATAATAACAATTATGAGTAAAAATTAAAATATTGATATGTGTAAAAAACAATTTGACATGAAAATATAATAGGATTTAAAAGAGTTTACTTGTTATATGAACAATTAAAAAATGAAACAAGAAGAAAATTATGAGGACTAAAAGGATTTACATTTTTGAAAGTTAATTGGAAACAAAAGAAATTAAAATCAACAAGAGAATTAAGGAGTTAAGCCATGAATAATTACCCTCAAATTTAATCTTGAAGAATTGAAGGTAGAAGTGTTGAATTCCTTGTCTTTTCCTTATGAAAAATGCTTGAAAAATAACTTGGAAACTTGAAAAATCACCCTTGGAAGCAAGTGTGTAAGATTGATTTTTTCTCTCAACTAAAAAGCTCAAAAATTCAGTTTTTTTTCCTCTAAAATCTTTCTAATTCGTTCTCCCCTTTTTCTAAATTTTTTCTACACTTTTTCACACTCAAAAACTACCCAAAAACCACCCAAAACCGTCCAAAAATGGTTAAAAATCCAGTGGGGGTCGAAAAATCGGCGAAATGGGGCAAGAGTGGGCGACTGCGCGCACGAAGCGAGCGCTCGCTTGCGCGCTGCGCGCCGCACAGTTCCCTTTTTTTTTTTTATAAAAACCCTCAACCTAAAACACGCTTTTCCTTCTCCAAAATAATTTTAAAAATATTTTTTAAAATATTTTTAAAATACACTTTTTACTCATAAAAAAAGACAAGGAAAACCACTTTCGAGCTCCAATCTTTTTGCCTATAAGCCGACGTAGCTAAATTTCATCATCGGATAATCCTGATTAAGGCTACTCGGGACCCGGGGTCTACAGTTACCCCCAATTTTGGGGAGGTTAGTGCATGGGTGCCTAGGTGAGCCAAAATTCAGGAAAAGGAAAGCAGCGCGTACCTGAATCGGCGACCTTCCTGTTGGACGGAGTTATGATGATAGCTGTTGCCTTGTTATAGGCAGGCTGTCTTTTGGTTGTAATTGGTGACGCCGTAGGTGCGCTAACCTCTTTTGGGTGGCGCCGCTATCGTGCTAACCATTGTGAGTTGGTAATGCCGTGGTCGTGCTAACCTCTTGTGGGTAGTGCCGCCATCATGCTAACCGCTGTGAATTGGTAGTGCCGTGGTCGTGCTAACCTCTTGTGGGTAGTGCTGTCATCGTGCTAATCGTTGTGAATTGGTAATGCCGTGGCCATGCTAACCTCTTGTGGGTAGTGCCGCCATCGTGCTAATCGCTGTGAATTGGTAATGCCGTGGTCGTGCTAACCTCTTGTGGGTAGTGCCGCCATCGTGCTAACCTCTGTGAATTTGTAGTTGTGCCCCTTTGGACGTTTGGACTGGTGTCGTCACTCGGCTCTTGTTGGTGTTCCCCGCCGATTTCTCCTGCTAGATTGTATTCGTAGAAATATACAAGAAATCATGTGTGTATGATATGGAATGCAAATGCTTGTATAGACCATGCCCTAGGTGGTCCGAGGTTTGTTGAGGCTATAGCTTGCCTGCTCTACCATGCCCCCTGAATCCTGAGGATTGTCGGCAAGTTTTCTGAAAGAGACCTCCCGTGTACATCCTTTGCCCCCCTGGTCAATGATCATTTACCCAGGATTTTGATTTATGCTCTGTGTTGTGTGTTATCTGATTGAAAGAAGATCATCTGAAGTAACGCCGCCTTATCGCTCCAGGCATTGAGCGTCATTGTTTTAAAGGTAGTACGTCCCTTGTGGATTTTCACACTAGCTTTTCTTTGCGGGAAATGCGTCCCTTAAGGGATTTTCACACCACCCTTTGCCTAATTTTTGCCTGGAATGGACCCAACCCAATCCAGGTTTTCACCCTGCCCTTTGGCCTAACTTTTGCTTAGAACGACTTCTTTTTTTTTTTTTTTTAAGAGAAGGTTATCATCAAAGCTTCTGCTAAGAGCAAATAGCACATATCCGATGAAGTGACTGAGCAATAATCATTAGATGAACAATTGGTATATCTCTTTTTAAGGCAGAACTAAAAGATCAATGAAAATATATTCTTTTATTCATTGCAAAATTGTGTACATTTCTATATAATTTCATCATACATGATTTTCATTTGACAAGAATTCAAAAGCTTATGACTACACCTAATCTCGGAGTAGATTTTGTCAGCATCAAACTCCTGTTATCAATCGGCCCTCTTGGGTTTTCTTGATTGAATATTTTCTCTTGGCCCTTAATTTTTTCCCAGGATACCTTTTTTTTTTATTTTCACCCTGTCAGGGCGCCCAATTTTAGCAAGGCCGCCTTTTTTTGGTTTTCGACCCGCGGGGAATTTATTCGCTTCTTTTTATTTTTGGTCTTTAGCCATGGAACCTTTTAAGTATATCGATATTGACCGGGTCCTTGAACTCATTCCCATCACTGTCTGCCAAAATTGCTGCTCCTTTTGTTAGCAGCTTCTTCAAAACGAATGGACCTTCCTAGGTGGGCCTGAATTTTCCGCGTATATCTGGAACTCCCGGCCTCATAATCTTAAAGACCAAATCCCCTTCCTTCAATGGGTGCTTCCGTACTTTCTTGCCAAATGATCGAGCCAACCTTTTCTGATAAACTTGATTGTGGTAATAGACCCGCAACCTATTTTCATCTAGCAAATTTAGCTTGTAACACCCCCAACGTCCCCCATTGGAAGGACGCCGGAGAGCGCTACCCGATGCTCACTCACAAATAAGCACACATACACTATGCGGAAGCATACATTTATCTAAAACACGGGGAAATTAAAAACTTATCTTGAGAAGCAAAACTGGACATATATGTTAACTGACACCCACGCAGGCACTAAGCAGAAACATATACACATGTATACATATGATCATTCAGCGGAAGCTTAAAGCGAAAGACAAAACGAAGGAATAACTGAAAGCTTAATTACAAATACCATAATACAGAAATACAAAAGCTGAACAAATTACAAAACTTCTAACTCCTATGTGGCCGACCTTGCAGATGCGCGACTCGATCCGAACACAACCTGCCACCTGCACGGGAAAAGAGCCCGTGCTAAGCGATAAACGCTTAGTGGGGAGAACACACAAGTAATATGGACGACCATTCACAATGATCGTTAAGGCATAACACGTACACAAATGACATATGCAAATAATCATAACAGATGGATATACAATCCTGCATATGAAAGCCATGCATTCGGAAGTTCATATTCACATGCAATACAATTATCAGGCAGTAACGAACCCAATTATCATGCCGAGAACACTAGGTATCAAAACATATTTTTATCATGCCACAAGGCGCATACACAAAATGAAACCCAGGGCATAGCATCAAACCACCACACTTCCACTGCGCAACTCTAAACCATACAATATCATGTTATGAACTGCAAACATATAACAACGTACCGAAGACACCACGGTGACTGAGTTCAAAGGAACATATAGCATATCATTAAATTATGGCACATGCTCTTACCGGATGTCGACCCACATGCATTGCATCATAATAGTACATATACTCATTCACACATTTAACCTTAACATTCAATGATTCAAATCAGCGTACTTATACATATTAGTTCACATGCTTACAATTCTAACCAATGAAATCAAACACATTCCCAATACGATATATATATATATACGGGAAAACAGATACAAAATACATATTGAGTCACATTCGGCCCACTCAGGAATTCATAATCTTATTCAGAAAGATGGCTGATTCACATTACTGAAATCTTACCCATTCAGTTATCATATTCTCATATTCATATCAGACAAAGCGAACAGAATACCTGCTGACTCAAAATAGTGGATAACGAGTATACAGAAAGTACTTTACGGGTACAAGCCGATTACAGAAAGTACCTTACGGGTACAAATCGCAAACTATTTTACTTTTCATTCACAGACATTTTTATGGGGGATCTTAAACAAGATCCAACCACATTACAGAAAGTTCGCGAGGAACCAAACGGGGACCTGATCGGGGTCCAAACGGAAACGAAACAGAAGCTGCAGCAAAGACTCTATTAGGCATGCCTAACTATCCACTAGACTGACTCTTGCAGGCGGAGAATTACACAGTTAATGGCCGTAGTTTAATTACGACAAGCAGAGAATTCACATTCTATGATAATCAGAACATACATACTTATAGCTCAAAACACATGGTATTGCGTGCTAAAAATCCATAATTAAACATTCCTAAAACGTGCGTGATAAAAAGGATTTTATTGCACAAACAGGGCAGGTCATGGTGGTAATCAGATTGGTTGCCACCGTGACATACCAGGGATCCTTGGCAGAATGTATGTCTGGGGTACCTCACGGTGGTAACGAAATGGGTTGCCACCGTGACATACCCAGACCCAAAACAGAAAGTATCTATGGGGTACCTCACGGTGGTAACGAAATGGGTTGCCACCGTGACATACCCACTGCCCAAATAGAATCTAAAGTTTGGATACCTCACGGTGGTGACCAGATTGGTTGCCACCGTGACATGTTCAAACTCTGGGCAGAATGCATTTGGTTCATGGCTCACGGTGGTAACTAAGTTGGTTGCCACCGTGACCCACGCACAGATGCGATTCCTGAAGGCAAACTTCCCGATTTTCAAGCGCAAAATCCCACAATTCACACAATCAAAAAGCATAGTCTCACCTCAATAACAAAATTAAACCATTCAAATATCATTAAATCAGTCATGCATCATACAATTCATATTGCAAAGCATAGAATATAATTCATGCCAACATGCTATACCCAATTCTTTATTCTATAGCACCAGGGTCAAGTAGGGGAACATTATTATGCCAATACTTAACAATCCAAAGTCTTAATCATGCAATGATACAATTTACACTTAAGCATAGCATAATATTCTTAGAGGAGGATCATAAGTACAGATATGCATAATACATTTCACATCCAATATTACATGTTCATGATGAACAACCATGAAATTGGCATTCATAAGTCACTCGATTTCAGATGGCGATATACGATACCACCCACAACAACTAACATTAATAAATCACATTAAACAACCCCAATTCATTCGATATCCTTTAAATGTGTATAACTTAATCATGTTACGCATGCTCATACAGATTAAGGTATTATAACCCTTAAATGTCATTTAACTGGACTAGATTCTAATCATACAATTACACCTAATTATTTCATTCGTTTGTATTAATCTTAATCCTATTCATGTTTATTTTCCAAGTGAAAACTATTATTATACTCATTTAATAGTCCTAAACATGCATTGGATGGATCCTAGGAAGTTCCGGTGCAAAACGGGTGCAATTTGGGAAGAAAAACACATAAAGTGGTCAAGACAGAAGGGGTCACGGTGGTAATGAATTTGGTTACCACCATGAGGTCCCAAAATAAGCATTCTGTCCAGGAATTACATATGTCACGGTGGTAATGAAATTGGTTACCACCGTGACCTACCAAAAACTTGCAAAACAGAAGCTACGATTCAGGACTTCTTCACAATGCACTTTTGTTCAGCCTAAACGGACATCTAAATGACATTTTTAGGCAAACATTCCTTCTTAACATTTATTTATTAGGATGTTAAGTTTACAATAGGACAAATTTCAGGTAATGTTGACATCTAAAACTCCAGATATGAGCTAAAGAATCCACACTGTTCCAGTGACCCGACCCAACCAGAAACACTTCAGATTTTAACTTATTCAAGGGTCTTAGAGCCAGAACTGGCTCCTGGTCCTTCCGAGATAATTTTATATATATGTCTTATCTTTCAAATGGAGCTGGAATTACTCATTTTGGAGGTCTATAACTCGATCTATGACAAAAACAATACACAAAGATCTGGCAAAAACTAAACAGAATTTCCCCAACATCATACTTTACACACCAAAAATTATATGAACAATCTAACACATCCAAAATTCATGCACAATCATCCAATACATAATCATGTATCATTTATACATCAAGATTATATCACACATAGCTCCCAAACCTGGAAATCCAAGCTTCAAACCGATCACTTCAAAATCCAACCTTCTCTTCCCTTCTCCACAAATTCTTGCAACCAAATTAGATCAAAACCTCATTAACCCAAGAACATAACCTTTAAAACCCACTCAAATTCGAAAAAGGTGAAGAAGAAGAAGAAGTATACTAAAAGTAAAACAGCCACTTACCTCCTATAGAACCTTCAAAGCTCAAACCCTAGACCAAGGTGGAAGAAAACCCACATGAAAGGAAGAGAGAGCAGAAATGTAGATGGGAAAGAGAGAGAGAGGCGTGGGAAAGGAAAGGCAAAACTTCCTTTGGCTTCCACGGGAAGCTACTCTCTCAATCCCTCTCTCTTCTCCTTTCAAATCCCAATCAATGCTCCCACCAACCTTACACATGTCACCCCACTATTGGTCCCTAATGATCTCATCTTGACTAAAAACCCAAGGCACCAAACTCCACTCACACCATATAACCTCCCATGAAACACTTTTACATCCTAGTTACCATGCACTAATACCACTATATCATGCGAAAACCAAAGTACCCTACATCCATACACACATGCACACCTTATAATTTTCCCCCTCTTAACATAATTAATTAAATACTTTGCACTTAAGTCCTTATTATCCAATTTCCTCATGAACAAAATTACCAAAATGCTCTTCACTTATCCGACTTAGCTAGTCAAATCCGACTAGGCCCGATTTGGGGTGTGACATAGCTGTGACAAACGCTGTTGTGCCCATTCTGTCTCTGGAATCTCGGCTTCCATGACTACCCTCAAAGACTTCAACTCAATTTCAACCGACAGGACTGCTTCAGTTCCATATACCAGAGAGAATGGTGTTGCCCCTGTAGAGGTTCTGATTGTAGTTCTATATCCCCAAAGTGCGAAGGGTAACTTTTCAGCCCAGTCTTTATAGCTCTGAACCATCTTGGCCAATATCCGCTTCACATTCTTGTTCGCTGCTTCAACTGCACCGTTTACTTGAGGACGGTAGGGAGAAGACTTATGATGTTGGATTCCATATTTCTGGAGCATCTGCTTAGTTTCTGCTAGGAATTGCACCCCATTATCAGACACAATGTGATGTGGGAGACCATATCTGCATATCAGATTCGGCTCGATGAATTTAGCCATATCCCTTGCATCAACCTTCTTGAAAGATTCAGCTTCAACCCACTTAGAGAAGTAGTCAATGGCAACTATAATGAACCTGTGCCCGTTAGAAGCTATAAGATGGATCTCACCTATGATGTCTATTCCCCAAGCTGCAAATGGCCATGGAGATGTCAAGTTGTGTAACTCTGAAACTGGCACATGCCTCAAGTTTGTATACTGTTGGCATAACTGGCATTGCTTCACAAATTTTGAACAATCCGTATCCATGGTGAGCCAATAAAACCCTTGGTGCATGATCTTCTTTGCTAAGGCCAAGCCATTAATGTGAGCTCCACAGATCCCGGCATGAACCTCTTCCATAACTCTTTTAGCTTCTTTCTCCGCGAGACATCTTAACTGGATACCATCAGCTTGCCTTTTATACAAAGTGCCATCGACACTGATGAATTGAGTGGACAGCTTCCTGATCATCCTTTGATCCTTCTCCGTGGCTTCCTCTGGAAAAGTTGACCTTTCTAAATAATTCTAAATGTCATAATACCATGGATTTCCATCGGCGGCCTCAATGTCCATCACCTGTTCAGCTTCAAAGCAAGGTCTTTTAGAACTATAAATTAGTATAGGTTTCATCGCAACTCTTGTTGGATTATCCCACATAGACGCTAAAGTTGCTAGAGCATCAGCTAACTGATTTTCGTCTCTGGGGATGAAGTGAAAAGTGCAAGTCTCAAACTGGCTGCTCAACATTCTCAAATACTTCACATAAGGCAACAACCTTTCTTCCTTGACTGACAACTCCCTTCTGATTTGATGAATTACCAAGGAAGAATCTCCAAATACTTCCGCGGTCTTTGCCCCCAAAGCGAGCAATGCTTCCAATCCAAAGATGCAAGCTTCGTATTCTGCTTCATTATTGGTAGCCTTATATCTCAGCTTCTTAGCCAATGGTAGCCTTTCACCATCTGGTGTCGTAAGAATAATTCCTGCTCCTGCCCCTTTATTATTGACTGCTCCATCAAAGAATAGCTGCCACCCTTGCACTGCTATGGCCGTGACATCTTCATCCGGAAAGTTGTATTCAAACTGATCTCCCTCAATAGGATGCTCGGCTAAGAATTCTACTACAGCTCTTCCTTTAATGGTTTTCTTGGTTATGTATTCAATGTCGAACTCCTGCAACAGCAGTAACCATCTTCCCATCTTCCCTAGTAGAGAGGGTGCTTCTTGGAGGTATCTAAGCGGATTATGTTTAGCAACCGCTTGTACACTGAAGGAATGAAAGTAGTGTCGTAACTTCTTAGAAGCCTAGATAACTGCTAAACAAATCTTCTCCACCTCTACATATTTAGCTTCATACGGTAGGAACTTCTTGCTAAGATAGTAAACCGCAAACTCCACACCAAAATCGTCTTCTTTAGACATCATAGCACCTACTGAATTATCTTCCACTGCTAGGTACAGGATTAGTGGCTTGACGCGGCGTGGTGGTCTCAATACTGGAGGATTTAACAGATACTCCTTAATGGTGTCAAATGCTAGTTGACAGTCATCGCTCCATACCACCGGCTGATTCTTCCTAAGAAGCTTGAAAATAGGCTCACATACTGAAGCTAGCTTGGTAATAAACCGGCTAATATACTGAAGCTTTCCTAGGAAACTTCTGACGTCCTTCTCCTTCTGGGGCACCGGCATCTCTCTTATGGCTTTGACTTTATCGGGATCTACTTTAATTCCTTGCTGGCTTACCACATGGCCTAATAGCTTACCCGAGGTAACCCTAAAGATGCATTTCTTGGGATTGAGGAGCAGATTATACTTACTAATCCTTTGAAAGAACTTTTCTAAAGCCTCAAAATGACCTTCTCTAGTAGCTGACTTAATCATCATGTCGTCGACATATACTTCCACTTCTTTGTGAATTAGGTCATTGAGAACTTTGGTGGCCATCCTCTGATAAGTTGCTCCTGCATTTTTCAAGGCATAACCCGATAGGCGTATGTCCCCCACTCTGTGATGAAGGCTGTCTTAATCCGATCCACTATCTTGTTAAGGATTTGATTGTATCCTGCGTATCCATACACAAAGCTGTACATCATACAAGCAGCAGCACTATCCACTAGCACATCAATATAGGGTAGCGGGAAATCATCCTTAGGGCAAGCTTTGTTCAGGTCTCGATAGTCAACGCATACTCGAACCTTACCATCTTTCTTGGCTATAGGAACTACGTTAGCGAGCCAGGTTGGGCATTGAACCTCTATTAAGAATTTGGCCTCAATCTGCTTATGGATCTCCTCCTTTACTTTCTGCGCCCATTCTGGCCTAAGTCTCTGAAGCTTTTGCTTGACTGGTTTAAACTCTGGGTAAGTTGGGATGGCATGTTCGGTAACATCTCGATCTATTCCCGACATATCCTCATAGGTCCAAGCAAAGACTTTTTCATATTTTTTTATTATTCTCTCAAATTTTATTCTCTCTTCAGGAGTTATGTCTGATGCTATCAAAATTTCCTTTGGATTTTCCAAAGTTCCGAGATTAAATGCGGTTGTGCTAGTTGAAGTAATATCAAAAATGAATGC
This sequence comes from Excoecaria cochinchinensis, assembly GCA_947683425.1. Taxonomy (NCBI): domain Eukaryota; kingdom Viridiplantae; phylum Streptophyta; class Magnoliopsida; order Malpighiales; family Euphorbiaceae; genus Excoecaria; species Excoecaria cochinchinensis. The sequence continues at coordinate 2,596,853 of CANTUQ010000020.1, forward strand.
ATCATGCGAAATGAAATCATCAGAAACATCACACAAGTAAGCAAAGTTGTTCATCTTATTAACATAATCAGAAACATTAACATTGTTCTCAAAGAGTTCTGGCATAAAAAGAGAATCTAAATGACTATCAACTTCAGTCGACGCCGATACTGCAGTCGACTATGCTTTGGCTTCTTGACTTGGTGAAATCTTGAGATCTTCAATCTTCAGCTCTGGTTCTACCATCTTCTCCTTCCCTTTGAGTCTGGTGGCTAACATCTTATCAGTTACAATCTCTTCGGGCTCATCCCTGTCCCAGACGCTGCATTAGGTCATAAGCTCCTCGTCCCAAAAGTTCTCTACAGCTTTAACAACTCTGATCTCCCAATCAAAGACATCGTTGAAAATTTCAAAACCTGGAGTGATCTTCCCATCTATCCACTGCGGCTCTTCTTCTCCGGTGTAAGCACAAACCGATGATGATGGCACAAAGCTCTCCAAAATATGGGGGATCTTCTCTGACAATTTCTTCTTACCATACTCTCCTTTGTAGCCCAACCTCTTTCGGTCTTTCTGACCATGTGTAGTGATAGCATCCTGCAGCCCTTGTGACTCTTTTCCCAAACCAGCCCCTGGGAGGAAGTGCATCTTCTTTAGTATGTTCACCACCTGAGGGCTACCTTCTAAGCTCTGCTCTTCTCCGATCATAGATACATGAAAGCCACTGAATGGCTGATTAGAGATCTCCAAGGCAGACACTTGGTTCTCTCTTACTGCTTTAATGGTCACTACTTCTCCTTCATGGGGTATCTTAATTATCTGGTGTAAGGTGGATGGTACTCCCCCTAACCTGTGGAACCACGGTCTACTAAGTAGAGCTAAAAAGTTTGCTGGGATCGGCAAAACCACAAAATCCGTTTCTATCTCAATGGGCCCCGTCTTTATTATGGCTTTGAAAATTCCTGATGCTTGCCTCCTGGAGTTATCGTAGGCTGTGATGGTCAGGTCAGACTTACTTAATATACTCTCATCCATCCCAAAGGCCTGAAGCGCCACTAAAGGGCAAACATTTATTGATGACCCGTCATCAACCATGACGCAAGCGGTGTGTTTGCCATTGATCTGTGCCTTAATATACAGAGGCCAGTTATGGTTGTGGCCCTCTGTCGGTAAATCTGCATTAGAAAATACCAGCTTCTCCCCAGATTCCCCTTTAACAAGGTCTAACAGCTCAGATGGAGAGATTGTAGTTGCTACGGTGGATACACTCAATGCCTCAACTAACTTCTGTCTATGAGAGGGGGACTGTCTCAAGAGGTCCCAAATAGATATCTGAGCCGTGGTCTTTTTCAGTTGCTTCACTATTGAATTTTCTTTCGGCTCCTTCTCTGCGATTGCTTGTGCTGGGTCCTGCTGCTTCTCAACTTTGGGAACTACTCTCCCACTTCTCGTTACTGCTTCTACTCTTTCTTCCTCTTCCGAATCCCACAGATCCGTGAACTCTCCATGTTTCTCATTGTCTTCATCTTCTCCACTCTCACTAGTGGACCAACAGTCTATCGCTACCACGGAAATCCCTTCTTCATTCACCGCAGGGCGGGTAATAGCGACATACTCATTTCCATATAAATCTTGCATCACATACCATTTTGGTAGGCTCGATCCAATCATAAAGACTGGAGGTAGCACTGCATTATAGCTGGACTTCTTCTTGCCTTCCCTCTTCTCAGGATCGGTGATCTGCTTGTTGTCAATTAGATCTTGGACCCGATGTCTTAGCGTTATACAATCATCTGTCAAATGCCCGGTATGTTGGTGAAATGCACAATATTCATTTTCCTTGTGCCCTGGCTGTCCCTGGGTCTTGGCTAGCCTAGGTGATTGGGGTCGCAGTTTTCCTTCTTTTACTAGCCTCTTTAGCACCCATGATAAAGGCCTACCCAAGTTCGAGAAATACCTCTGATTCACGCCTGTTGCAGACACCTCGGCTGTCTTCCCACCTCTATTACCGCTGCTTGAACTTGTTGACTTGGCTGCCCCCTGATTGCTGTATCCCTTCTTGACATAAAGCTCGCTGTTTGCCCTCTTGGCTAAATATTCTCCTTCTGCTTCTATGGCAATGTCCTTCAAGGACTCCCAATCCTTCAATCCCTTTATTTTTAGTCCATCTCTCAAGTACTGGCTGGCATTTCGAATGAATAATCGGATCTGATCAGAAGTGTTCGGTTTGAATTTCATTTCCATAACCCGATTCCTCCATCGAGTAAGGTACTCTTGGAAGGACTCTCCAGCCTTCTGTTGTAGCAACTCGATATCTTTCAAAGTGACCTCCATCCGGGTACTGCAATTGTATTGCTTAAGGAACTCCTCGGTCAGCAAGTCCCAATCATCCTTGGACCTCCTGTCAAGCCCATGATACCAATCAATACCAGCTCCTGTGAGACTCAAGCAAAAATACTCTATCTTCTGCTTTCTTATTTAGGTCGTGCCCTTCATGACCAGCGAGTATTGCTTGATATGTGCGGCAGGGTCAAAGGTGCCATCAAATTTTGGGATATCAGGCATCTTGAAATTCTGGGGAATCAGGTCATCCCCATCCAGCTCTCGGTCTTCTGGGTTCATTCCTTTCCCTACTGTCATCATTCTTGCCATGGCCTCAAACCTCTCTTCCATTTTCCTCCACATTGCCTCCTCCAATTTCGGCGACTTTTCTTTAGTTACTGTATGCTCCTCTTGCTCATCTCCCCCAAACTCAGCTTCAGACCTGGGGCCCTCTCTGCGCTCAATAGGTGCAAGTACTCTTTGCTCAACAATAGGTGGATCGACCACTGGTTGGTTAACTGCAACAGGGAGCTCTTTTCTAACAGCCTCTTGTTCAGCTTGCATTCAGATAAGGGCAGCAGCAGCTTGTTGCCCAGCTATGGTGGCGACAAGATTGCCCATCATTGTAATCATTCGGGCTTCAAACTCCTCCATTCTCTTTCCTACCTCTTTAGCAATTATTGCTCGGGTTACATCAGACTCATTTGATGGATTAGCCATGCTTACTTCTATTGATGATTCGGAAGAAAACCCCACACTTCCTTCTAAGACTGACTCTGAACTCTGATCCGACACTAACTCTGTTAACCTCAAAAGCGGAGTCCTTCTTAACCGTCCGTCGGGACCTCTAGACCACCCAGGAGAATCTATGATGGCTGAAATGCGAAAATTGTTAAGATGATGCATGATTAAAAATGCAATGCATGCTCGTGCTGATGCAACATAGACAAACACATGCAAGCAGATAGATCCTTCCAACCTTATATCTCCCACACACGTGGTAGTGCAGTCTCTTTCCTAGGTGGGCTTGATCCATGGGTTAACGGGGAACCCAATGGACATGTATGGTGCACGGTGGAAAATCGGTAGCATAACAGCTCTCATCTAAAGTACATACGTGTGGGTGTTTGGCCATTATGTATTTAAACAATTCAACTTAACTAAGATGGGCCCATCGAGGCATGAAAGCCTTTGATGAAGAACATTTAATTAAATTGACTTCGTCCAATATATGATGGCCCATATAACAAGCATAATATTACGGTACATTTCACTTAGTGGAAGTATTTATTGCCATTACATGAGCTTTAGTCAAAGGGTGATGATATTTTTGGGTTACCCAAGCATAATCCCTGCCGACGGGTCTAGCTCATCACGAGCATAATGACCGATCGGGTCACCATTTGATATACCTTGGTGGTATGAGGCTTGGGCTGGTGATTATCCTTAACACTTTCCTAAATTGAGTGAAAATAGAGTCGTGCTTCAGGAACGCACCGGGGTTGAGAAGGGACCAAGCTAACTTAATCTAAGGCTCTAATGAGATGATATGCAATTTTGAGATAAAACGAAATTCATAAACTAAAACTTAATTGTAAAGGATAATCAAGGTATTTTCAAGTTGAAGTCTCGAACCATTTGTCCCCAGTGGAGTCGCCACTGTGACGCGCGCCGGACCCGCGGCTGCCCCTTTGACCGCCAGCTCGAGGGCGATCGGGCATTTGAGGTCCGTTGACAACTTGCAACGAATTACAAGTGCGTCTATTTTGGGCAACGGGGAGGTTTCATGAAGTCGCCACCCAATAAAACATTGGGAAAGTTTCTCTCGCCTCGGAGAGCCTAAGACTGCGCTTATTATCCATTTTGGGCCAACCAAAGGGGTCTTGGAGGGTAAACCTCTCTCCCAAAGGTGCCTAGGATTAATGTCTAAGTCTCGTGACACAAGAGGTGTCTTGGAGGGTAAACCTCTAGCCTCTTTGAGCCCAAAGACCAGAGATGGGTTCGGGACTTCTCATCTATTTCTACCTTGATTAATTTTACAATTTGGTTTTGAGTTTATTAGTTTGCTCTCTTTCCACACGATACAATTTTAATTAAAAGGCACAGATATTCACATTGAAAACTAGGACATTTTGAAGGAAACATTTTGAACGTGGTGATTTTATTTGGGATGAAAACTAGGACATTGGTCCCATTTATTATGAAAAAATCCAAGTTAATTTAGTAGAAATATTTTTGTGATTTTTATTTAGGCGTGCATAAAAAAACACTTTGAATATATACAAGGCAATTAAAAAAAAACATAAACAAAATGAGAATTAAAATGTGCAATGAAAATACCAAACCCCGCATCTCCTCCTTTGCGTGCATGGATGCTCAAATGAGAATAAAATAACAATTTGCAACCAAAAATAAAAATGAAATTCATGTTAGAAATTAACCCAAATAAATAATATGACATAAAAGATAATATGTATAATAAAAATATGACATGCATAAGATACTATAACATGCATAAAATAATTATGATGCAATTTAACATGCATAAAAATAAAAAAAATATTAACCATGCTCAACATACCAAATAAATAATCATAATAACAATTATGAGTAAAAATTAAAATATTGATATGTGTAAAAAACAATTTGACATGAAAATATAATAGGATTTAAAAGAGTTTACTTGTTATATGAACAATTAAAAAATGAAACAAGAAGAAAATTATGAGGACTAAAAGGATTTACATTTTTGAAAGTTAATTGGAAACAAAAGAAATTAAAATCAACAAGAGAATTAAGGAGTTAAGCCATGAATAATTACCCTCAAATTTAATCTTGAAGAATTGAAGGTAGAAGTGTTGAATTCCTTGTCTTTTCCTTGTGAAAAATGCTTGAAAAATAACTTGGAAACTTGAAAAATCACCCTTGGAAGCAAGTGTGTAAGATTGATTTTTTCTCTCAACTAAAAAGCTCAAAAATTTAGTTTTTTTTTCCTCTAAAATCTTTCTAATTCGTTCTCCCCTTTTTCTAAATTTTTTCTACACTTTTTCAAACTCAAAAACCACCAAAAACCGTCCAAAAACGGTTAAAAATCGAGTGGGGGTCGAAAAATCGGCGAAATGGGGCAAGAGTGGGCGACTGCGCGCACGAAGCGACCGATGCCCTGGGCGTTGCTCGCGCTCTAGGCGCTGCGAGCCGCCCAGCGTCCGGGCAGGCGCTCCGCGCGCGCTGCCGCGCCCCGACCTTCGCGAAAAATACCTTTTTTTTTTTTTTTATAAAACCATCAACCTAAAACACGCTTTTCCTTCTCCAAAATAATTTTAAAAATATTTTTAAAATACACTTTTTGCTCATCAAAAAAGACAAGGAAAAGCACTTCCGAGCTCCAATCTTTTTGCCTATAAGCCGGCGTAGATAAATTTTATTCATCGGGTAATCCTGATCAAGGCTACTCGGGACCCGGTGTCTACACTCCCTCTATCCTTTCGAGGTGGAGTCCTTTCTGCGACTTTTGCTTCCCTCTATCATGAGCTCTGGAGTCGACTTCCACTGAAAACTATCATACCTCCCTTCGGGAACCACTCTGTCACTTCCACCAGCGCGTACAAGAGGTGGATATTTAGCCCATCATCTGATAACCGAACTCGGCGACCGAGGCATTTTGCTAGCGAGGGTAGTAGTAGGGCATAGTTTAGTTTTACATGCATTTTGAGAAATATATTTATTTTCAAAGCAGAATTAGACAATGATATAAATGAATAAATCAAGTCTTATTTTATTTCACAAAATTGTGTACATTTCAGTACGATTTCAAAATACATGATCATTTTGGTACCACTTCAATTATGCACGACTACATTCATTCATGGAACCAAATCTTGATAGCATCAACTCCTGTCTCCAATCAGCCCTCTTGGGTTTTCATGATTGGATATTTTCTCTCATGCCTCTAAATTTTTCCCAGGATGCCTTTTTTCGGTTTTCACCCTGACGAGGCACCCGATTTTAGCAAGGTCGCCTTTTTTTGGTGTTCGATCCGCGGGGCTTTCATTCTCTTCTTTTGATTTTGTAGCCTTTAGCCATGGAACCTTTTGAGTCTATCAATATTGATCGGTTCTTTGAATTCATTGCCATCACTATCCGACAAAATCGCAACTCCTTTTGACAGCAGCTTCTTGAGGATGAATGGTCCTTCCCAGGTTGGTCTAAATTTTCCTCTGATATCCGGTACCCCTGGTCTCATCTGTTTGAACACTAAGTCTCCCTCCTTCAGCGGATGCTTTTTCACCTTCCTCCCAAATGATCTGGCCAGCCTCTTCTGATAGATCTAATTATGATAGTAAGCTTTCAGCCTACTCTCATCCAATAAATTCAAATGCTATAACCTCTGTTGTGCCCATTCAGTCTCTGGAATCTGAGCTTCCATGACTACTCTCAACGATTTGAGCTCTACGTCAACTGGCAGCACTGCTTCTGTCCCATAAACCAGAGAATACGGCGTAGCGCCCGTAGATGTCCTCACCGTCATTCTGTAACCCCATAGAGCAAAAGGTAGCTTCTCTGCCCAGTTTTTGTAGGTTTGGACCATCTTGGCTAGGATCTTCTTCACATTCTTATTGGCAGCCTCTACTACCCCGTTAGCTTGTGGTCGATAGGGAGAGGAATTATGGTGCTTGATTCCGTACTTCTCAAGAAGCTTCCTGGTTTCCCCCATGAATTGCACCCCGTTATCAGACACTATGTGATGTGGGAGGCCGTATCTGCAGATCAGATTCCTTTCAATGAACCTGGCCATATCTCTTGCGTCGATCTTCTTGAAGGACTCCGCTTTTACCCATTTTATAAAATAGTCGATTGCTACTATTGTGTATCTATGCCCATTGGAGGCCGTAGGGTGGATCTCTCCAATAATTTCTATTCCCCAAGCAGCGAATGGCCAAGGTGATGTTAGGCTGTGTAGCTCTGACACTGGCAAGTGCCTTAAATCCGCATACTGCTGGCACAGCTGGCACTGCTTGACATACTTTGAACAATCGTTGTCCATCCTAAGCCAGTAGAAGCCTTGTCTTATGATCTTTTTGGCCAATGTCAGCCCGTTCATATGGGCTTCGCATACTCTGGCGTGTGTTTCTTCCATTACCCTCTTGGCCTCTTTCTCATCCAAACACCTCAATTGGATACAATCAGCTTATCGTTTGTACAACATCCCATCTATGCAGATGAACTGAGTGGACAGCTTGCGAATCATTCTCTAATCCTTTTCAGTAGCCTCTTCCGAAAATATCGCATTCTCTAGATAGGTCATTGTAAGCACCATGTCCCGGAGCGGTCCGGATTAGAGATTACCCTATGATGAAATCGGCATCCGAGCCTATACAAACGATTTGGATTCGGAGGCTTTAGTCCCATGCTCCACGAGAAACGAGTCTTTTTACCTTTTGTAGGCAGAAGGGGAGAAAACGGGGGAGTTTTTAAAGTCCAAAAAAAGTATATTTTCCTCTACGGACGGCCAGCCAGTCGGTCAGAGGCCGGCCTGTCGGTCGGCTGGCAGGACCGTCAGATTAATCCTTGTGTTAGAAGGATTCTTCTGACGCCCGTCGGTAGGTTAGCAGGACCGTCGGATGAATCCTTGTGTCAGAAGGATTCTTCCGATGCCCGCTAGTCGAAATGGCAGGCACGTCGGTCAGGTTGCAGGGCCGTCGGATGAATCCTTGTGTCAGTAGGATTCTTTCGACGCCCGTCGGTGAACCACAGACGCCCGTCGGTCACCCCTGGCCTATAAAAGCTTTGAATTTTCTCATAAATGGGGTTGGAAAAAATTTGCAAAAATAGGGGAAACTCTGCCAAAATTCACGTGCATTTTCTCTCTCTTCCAATAAGCACATTTCTAAAAAGATTTAACTAATTTAAGAATTCAAATCTTCAAAAGAAAGAGGATCTAGTTGATTTTTTCACGGGTTTTTGATTTCCGAAATTCAATTTTCGTCGAGCTATTGAGGACACACTCTATCTCCAACACTTGGTCTTTTGTTTGAACCTTCTCGTGGAGCGTGCGGGAAGCCAAACAACAACAAGAAATCCAACCAAAAGGTTGTTCTGAGGGTAAATATTCTGGACCCTTTTCTGTCCCTTTTTTACCTTCATTTTCGATATTACCTTTGTTCTTGTCCCCTTTTTTGTATTTCTTGCTTCTATTCTTCTTGGGCCTGTGTAAAATTTGTGTTTTTGCTTTTTGAAAAGTTTCTATTTTTTCTGTGACAGTGGTGACCGACGGGTCATCTACCTTGACCGACGCCCGTCGGTCACCTTTAAGCATAACCCGTTGGTCACCCCCACAGACGGCTCCCTTTGAGTGAGCGATGGGCTGTATCGGTCACCTTAATCGACGCCCGTCGGTCATTCAGTATAGCTCGTCGGTGGGTTCTATCCCACATTTTCAAATCTTTTTCTTTTTCCTTTTTTGTTCACTCAAATTTTTATGCTTATTTATAATTTTTCCTCTGTATTTTAACATCCTTTTGGCTTGTTTTGTGAGAATATGTTTCTATTTCTTTGAATGGCTGGACCTTAAGGGAGTTCTCCCGTATATGGAAAGTTCGCCTGGTTTAGTTTCCTATCTCCATCTCTTTTATATTTCATTTATTTATTTATTGTTTCTCCTGTATATGACAAAAGTGTTGTATTTCTCGCTAACGTAAAAATCGGCCAAACGTTTTATATTTAATAAACTGAATTCTTCATAAAATCAAGGACCCAATGTCCTATTTTTGCCCAATAAAATCCTCACAATAGAAATACCCATTTTAATAATGATGCATGCGAGGACCAAAGTCCTCAGAATAAGCAATGCCCCGATTTGTATATGTATTGCACATTTATAAAAGGGAGTTGTATTCCGCTCCTTGTGTTATTGTAATTTATCGCTTTCATTATTTACTCGTTCATTTACCGCTTTCCAAATATGAATAAATGCGCTTTGATTCAATTGCATCGTGTGTAGAGAGAGCGAATTAATGAAAATTAAAACTTGATCCTAAAATAATCAAGGTAGAAATAGATGAGAAGTCCCAAACCCAGCTCTGGTCTTTGGTTTCAAAGAGGTGAGAGGTCTATCCGATCACTCATTAGAACTATGACCTTGAAGACACCTCTTGTGTCACGAGACTTTGACGTTAATCCTAGGCTCCTTAGGGCGAGAGGTTTACCCTCCAAGATCCCTTTGGTTGGCCCAAAATGGATACTAAGCGCAGTCTTAGGCTCTCCGAGGCGAGAGAAACTTTCCCAATGTTCTATTAGGTGGCGACTCCGTGAAACCTCCTAATTGCCCAAAATAGATGCACTTGTAAATATTTTTACAAGTTGCCAATGGATCCTCAATTGCCCGATCGCCCTCAAGCGGGCGGTCAAAGGGGCGGCCGCGGGGTCCGGCGCGCGTCACAGTAGCGACTCCACTGGGGACTTATGGTTCAAGACTTCGATTTGAAAATACCTCGCTTAACATTTATGATTAAAGTTTAATTCATAAATTCGCTTTCTTTCAAATTTGCATTTACATCCCATTAGAGCCTTAGAATATGCTAGATTGGTCCCTTCTTAACCTCGGTGCATTCCCGAAGCACAACCCTACGTTCACTCAATGTGGGGAAGTGTTAAGGATAATCACTAGCCCAAGCTTTGTACCTAACGGTATATCAAATGATGACCCGATCGGTCGTTATGCTCATGATGAGCTAGACACGTCGGCAGGGATCATGCTTGGGTAGCCCTAAAGTAACATCTCCCTGGTCTAAAGCTCATGTAATGACCATAGCTACTTTCCATAGGTGATATGAACCGTAATCCCATGCTTGCTGTATGGATCCGTATGTATTGGTTGAGTTCAAATGTCTTGCTTGGTAACCTAGCCAAAGGCTTTCATGCCCCGGTAGGGCCATGTCAAAATTTTTGGAATATCTAAATACATGATGATCATTATCCATTCACTTGTACATTAGCATAGGAGTGTCGTGCTGCCGATTTTTCGTCGGGCACCATGCGCGTCCATTGGGTCCCCCGCTGACCCTTGGGCTAATCTCGCCTAGGAAAGAGACCGCGCGACCACTTGTGTGGGAGAAATAAGGGCGAAAGGACCTACCTGCTTGCTTGTGTTTTGTGGGTGTTGCATATCACGATCATGCATTGCATCTGCATTCCATGCATCACATCTAACGCCTTGTCCCTATAGCCATCATAGATCTGCCTAGGTGGACTAGAGCACCTACCGAACGGTTGATTCGAGTTTCTGCATCTGAACTGCTAGATAGAGAAGGCCTTCCAGAGATCTTACCAGAAGCCAGCTGTACCGTATCTGAGATGGCAAACTCACCTAGGGATAATGATGCCACCAGGGCCATGATTGTAAAAGAAGTGGGCCGACGGTTTGAAGAGTTTGAGGGCAGAATGATGAACATGCTAACTGCTTTGGCACAACAGAATGCTCCGCAGAATCCACCGCCACCTCCTCCTCCCATGAGACAAAATGAGCGAGAAGAGGAAAGAGCTGAGAGACAAGAAGAGCCTATTCGGCCGCCACCAGTAGAGCTGAGGTCAGTAGCTTCGGGAGGTCAGAGGAGAAGACCAGTGCTGAGGATAGATGATGACAGGGATGACGAAGACGACAAAATGAGTGTTGTATCTGAGAGAGGGAAGGCACCCCAAACTGATGAGTTCATTCTGAAGAAGATGGAAGAGAGGCTTGAAGCCATGGCCCGTATGCCGAGTAGAGGTCAGAGGATGAACCCGGAGGATAAAAAATTGGAGGAAGAAGACCCGATTCCTTATAATTTCAAGATGCCTGATGTGCCAAAATTTGACGGTACCTCTGACCTGACTGCCCATTTGAAGCAGTACTCTCTGATCATGAAAGGGACCACTTTGTCTAAGAGGCAGAAGGTGGAGTACTTTTGTTTGAGTCTGACTGGCCCTGCCATCGACTGGCATTATAGCCTCGATCGTCGAACTAAGGAAGATTGGGATCTACTCACGGAGGAGTTCTTGAGGTAATATGATTGCAACACCAGGATGGAGGTGACTCTTAAGGACCTTGAATTGCTCCAACAGAAGGCCGGGGAATCTTTTCACGACTATCTCACCCGCTGGCGGAACAGAGTAATGGAAATGCGAAGAAAGCCAGACACCCAATACTAGATCCGCCTATTTATCAAGAATGCAAGCCCGTATTTGAAGGATGGTCTGAAGATGAAAGGGCTGAAGGATTGGGAGTCTCTAAAAGACATAGCCATTGAGGTGGAGGGAGAATTCTTGGCCCGGAAAGCTAGCAATGATAGTTTTGCAAAAAGTACTAACACTGGTCAGGAACCAGTAGGCCAACTGGTGCCAGTAGCAGCCCCAGAAGATCTGTCGAGGTGTCCGCTACTGACTCTAGCCCTCGAGGAAGTTTTCGAACTTAGGAAGACCACTGTCTTGGGTTTTAAGAAGGTTGATGAAAGAAGGGAAGTTACAGCCTTTGGCTCCTAGGCCAGCTAAAATGCAAGGGAAGCCAGGTCAAAAGGACAATGAATACTATGCATTTCATCAGCACACAGGCCATCTAACAGACAATTGTAAGGTGCTGAGACACTATATTCAAGATCTGATTAATCACAAGCAGATTTTCGTCCCCGAGAAGAGGGAATCCAAGAAGAAGCCTGGTTACAATGCTGTGCCACCACCAGTTTTTATGATCGGATCCAGCTTGCCAGAGTGGTACGTACTGCAGGACTTATATGGGAGCGAGAGTATTACTGTCATTTGTTCTGAGGATAGGAAGGAAGAGCAGTTGTAGCGACCATTGATTGTTGGTCAAGCAGTGAAAGCGGTGAAGAGACCGAAGAGGAAGGAGAGACGAGCTTAGATATGTGGAGATCTGATGAGGATGAAGAAGAGGTAGGGGCTGTGATAAGAAGTGAGAGAGTGGTCCCTGAGATTACAAGGGTACCGGAACCAGTGCAGCCATTGACGAAAAAGGAGCCAGAGGAGAACCAGCTTGTTAAGCAGTTAAAAAAGATCGCGGCTCAGATATCCATCTGGGATCTCTTAAGACAGTCCCCTTCTTATAGGTAGAAAGTGGTAGAGGTCTTGACTGAGTCCACTGTTGCCACCACAATTTCCCCATCAGAGCTTTTAGGTCTAGTTAAAGGAGGATCGGGGGAGAGATTGGTTTTTTCCGATGCCGACCTGCCAGTCGAAGGCCGCGATCATAACCGACCCCTATATATCAAAGCATAGATTAATGGCAAGCACACCGCTTGCGTTATGGTAGATGATGGATCTTCTATCAATGTTTGCCCTCTGATAGCTCTTTAGGCTTTTGGATTGAGTGAGGATATGCTTAGTGAATCAGATTTGACGATTACAGCCTATGATAATTCAAGAAGGCAAGCCTCGGGAACATTCAAGACCTTGGTCAAGACGGGACCCATTGAGGTAGAAGTAGAGTTTGTGGTTCTGCCCATTCTAGCTAATTTCTCAGCCCTGCTTGGGAGGCCTTGGTTTCATAGACTAGGAGGAGTACCATCCATGCTGCATCAAATGATAAAGTTCCCATATGAAGGGGAGGTGGTAACTATTAAGGCATCCAGGGAGAATCAGGTGTCGGCTCTTGAAATTGCTAATCAGCCATTTAGTGGCTTCCACGTGTCAATGATAGGAGAATAGCACGGACCAGTAGATAACCCAGCAGTGGTTAACATGATGAAAAAGATGCACTATCTCCCTGGGGTTGGTTTTGGTAGAAACTCTCAGGGGCTGCAGACTGCGAGCACCACTCAAGGTCAGAAGAACCAGAAGGGTCTAGGGTACAGAGGCGGTTTGGCAAGAAAAAGATGGCAGATAAGATCCCTCATATCTCGAAAAGTTTCATACCATTATCCTCAGCATGTGCTTATACGGGTGAAAATGAGCCGTAATGGGTGAATGGGAGGATTGTCCCCAGATTTGAGATCTTCAATGATGTATTTGACTGGGATGTCGGAGTTATCAAGACCGCTGAGGGCTTCTGGGATGAAGAGGTCATGACTCAATGCATTGGTTGGGACAGAGGTGAGCCTGAAGAGGTAGTCACAGAATGGATGTTGATTGCTAGGCAGAAGGGAAAAGAAAAAATGGTAGAGCCAGAACTGAAGATTGGGGATTTAAAGATTTTCTCAGACATACCTGAAGGGCCTCTGCTGAATCAAGAAGCCGATGAGCAAGCTGCAGCAGCATCAACCTCTAGGGAGGTAGAAGAAGACTCTAGCTTAGATTGTATTTTTATTCCAGAACTTTTTTATGATGTAAATGACAATTATAATATTATTAATAAGGCAAATGATTTCTCTTACTTGTGCGATGTTTCCAATAATTTCAACATGCATGAACATGATCATATTCCATCAATTTTTGATATTGATTCCACTAATACAACGCCTTTTAATCTTGGAACCTCGAAAAATCCGAAGGAAATTCTAATAGGATCAAATATAACTCCTGATGAGAGAGAAAAATTTGAGAGAATAATAAGAAAATATGAAAAAGTCTTCACCTGGACCTATGAAGACATGCCAGGGATCGATCGGAACGTAGCAGAACATGCTATCCCGACTTATCCAGACTATAAGCCTGTGAAACAGAAGTTGAGAAGGCTCAGGCCAGAATGGGCATACAAGGTCAAGGAGGAAATTCGGCAGTAGATTGAGGCCAAGTTCCTTGTTGAAGTGCAGTATCCTACATGGTTGGCAAATGTAGTCCCTGTAGCGAAGAAAAATGGGAAGGTCAGGGTATGTGTGGATTATCGAGATCTGAACAAGGCCTGCCCTAAAGATGATTTTCCACTACCCCACATTGATGTGTTGATAGACAGTGCCGCCAACTGCGCGATGTATAGCTTTGGGGATGGTTATGTGGGCTACAACCAGATCCGTTGAGATATTTGAAATAAGCGCCGTCCTTGCTTGGTAAGATGGGGAGGTGGTTGCTTTTGCTACAGGAGTTTGATGTGGAATACATCACTCGCAAAACTATTAAGGGGCAAGTCGTAGCCGAATTTCTTGCTGAGCATCCTATTCAAGGAGACACTCCCGAGTTCACCTTTCCTGATGAGAGCATAGTCGCGATTTCTGTCCAAGGATGGCAGTTACACTTCGACGGGGCAGTGAATAACAAGGGGGCTGGAGTTGGAATTATTTTAACAACCCCAGACAATGAGAAACTCCCTCTAGCCAAGAAGTTGAGGTACAAAGCAACCAACAATGAAGCCGAATATGAAGCATGCACTTTCGGGTTAAAAGCTTTAGCTGCTTTGGGGGCAAAGAACATAGAAGTCTTTGGTAACTCATCCTTGGTGATTAACCAGATCCAAGGAGAGTGGGCTGTAAAAGAAGAGCGGCTGGTACCTGATAGCTTCAATATAGTACTTAGTTTTGATGGTGTTTTCATATGATTTTTGGGTGTTTAGTTGTGTTTTTGTGTCATGTTTTGTTTCCTTTAGGTTAATTTTACTAATCTTAGTTAAATTGGAATTTTGATGCATTATAGATAGTTTTTGATGGAATTTGATTTGTATTTGCAGGTGTGGTTCTAGGTACCTCATGGTCACAATGAATTTCATTGTCACCGTGACCCCTCTCCTGTGCGCAAAGGCAATTTAAGGCCCTCGACACCTCACGGTGACAATGAATTTCATTGTCACCGTGACCACTCTGAGACAATAAAAACACACTTTTCTATTTGGTTAGGGTTCCTAATTTTTTAGTTAGTTTTTGATTTTAGTTTTGGCGGCTGAGATTTTTTGAGTTATTCTTCTGTTCTAAACTTCAGTTTTCAATCTTGTTTTGAGTTTTCAATTAGAAATTGAGAGTAATTTTCATTAGATACATAGTTTAATTTCCAGAATTGTTATTTTTAGTTTTCCAGAATTTTAGTTTAATTCTCCATTAAAGATCCAAAGAAGAAGATCGAAGAACGTGGGATTCAACCGGGATTTCTACCTCAATGAATTTCTGGGTTTATTCTTTCCTTTATTCTTTTGATTTTGTAATGGATCGTGAGTAGTCTTTTATTTGTTTGGGGGATCTTTAAATCCCCTATCCTTGATGTGAATTATGAACACATTTTGATATTTGTTATATGAATGAAGGGTTTATTTCATTGGTTATTATTGTCAAATCATGAGTTGTATATTTTCAAGTTAATTTCCTGTTTTGATGAATGATTTAATTCATGTATCTTAATTGGTTATTGAATTGTATGATTGAATGTCATGATAAATTATCTTCAGATTTTCTGTCATGTTTGCTGTATCATTTGGACTGCTCCGGAATGGGAATCCATATGTGCAGGTTTTCATGGTTTAAGATTAGAGTGAGGAGTGAAATAATTAAGTTTTGGGTTGTTTGGCTCCGAAATGGGAAAGCAAACTGAACCTAGGATTTTAGACCCGTGATTAGGCTAGTTGTATGACTTGCTCCGGAATGGGACGTTATGCAATTAGAATTGCTTGCTCCGGAATGGGACGCTTGGGTTAAGAGGGTTATCCCGATTTCGTTCATATATGTTTCCTTTATGTGTTTTGATTCATATTTGGGTATGGGGTGGATGAGTGAACGTGAGCAACGCTTGTTTATTTTGAATCCTTATTTTGTTAAATTTTCCATTATTTTATTTTTTGTAATTATTGCTGTCAATTTAATTTGATTAATTCTGTTTGTTTATTTTGGTTACTTAAATTCTTTGTTTTTAATCAATAGTTAACTCAATCAATTCAACAACTGGGAATTCTTTAGCATACATCTAAGTGTCATAACTTGCATACTCAGTCCCTTGGGTACGATAACTCGGAGTCTTAAAAATACTCCATTATATTACTTGCCGATTCAGTACACTTGCTGAGGTCACGTCAAGTTTTTGGCGCCGTTGCCGGGGACTTGCATTATTTGTGAGTTTTGATTTTTATTTGTGTGTGTTTATATTTTTCTTATTTTAGTTTTTGTTTTATTATTCTTTTCAGGTTACTGTGGTGCATGAGCAGACTGAGACAGGAGCCAAAAGCACCATACGACCCTGAAATCGAGAGGACCCTCCATCAACGAAGGAGAGCTAACAGAAATAATAACATGGAAGATAATCCTCCGATTGGTGAGATTCCTCCCGAGAATGAACAAGTGCCGAGGGCACTAGATGAAAATCTGGGGAATTATAGAGAAGAGGTCCCTAGACAGAGGATAATAAGGGATTATGCAATACCAAGATGGAATGAGGATAATCAAACGATTGTACTGCCAAGGGGAGTGCAGTTTGAGTTTAAACCAGCCACCATCAATATGGTACAGAGGAATCAATTTTCGGGTTCAAAAGTGGAAGATCCCGCACATCACTTAGATATATTCTTAGAGGTCAGTGATACGGTTCAGATTCCTGGAGTGTCATCTGACTCGGTAAGATTAAAGTTGTTCCCTTTCACATTGATTGGAAAAGCACGTGAATGGTTGCAAATGCTACCTAGACAGTCGATTAGATCATAGGACCAGTTACAGGAGAGATTTTTTGATGAGATTCTTCCCTCCGATAAAGACTGCGAACATCCATAACAGTATCTTGGGTTTTAGTCAAATGAGTGAGGAGCCATTTCATGAAGCCTGGGAAAGGTTTAGAAGGCTGTTGAGAAGCTGTCCACACCATGAGATAGCCATATACCACCTGATGACAACATTTTATTCTGGGGTTACAACACAGACAAGATCTTTATTGGATGCTTCATCAGGAGGGTCATTCATGAATAGACTACCAGAGGAAGCTTTTCATCTGCTAGATGAAATGGCGGCGAATGATGCTCAATGGTCTAATCCTAGGTCAGTTCCAAAAAGACAAGGGATACACGCTGTATATGAGGTGTCGATGCTGAAGGCACAGATTGAGTCCATGAGGAAGGAGATGAGTAGTCTGAAAGTGCAGAATGTAGCTTCTATGGCTCAAGAGAGTGGATGGTATGAAAGTGGGCAATTTGGTCAAGAAAGTGGGGTAACGGGAGATATAAATGCCATAGGAGCTTACAGAAGGAATGACCCCTGCAGTAACACATATAATTCGGGCTGGAGAAATCATCCAAACTTCTCTTGGAAGGATGGAAATCCAAATGCTTCATCCTCTCAACCACAAGTTAGACCTCCCTTCAACCAAAACACTCATCAGAACCAAGGGCAGCCGTATCAGCAACCATATCCAACCCATCATAACCAAGGGCAGCAATACCACCCACCGGGATACCAACCGAGGCCACCTGTGCAAGAAAAGAAGGCAAATCTGGAAGACATGTTGGCTACTTTCATAAACAGCCAACAACAGTTTGTAAATAGCCAGCAATAGTTCATGGCTAATCAAGAGTCAAGGTGGAAATCTCAAGAGCAGTGGATCCGAAACCAAGATGCTTCCATGAGGAATTTAGAGACTCAAGTGGGACAGCTGGCAAATTCCATATCTCAAAGACAACGGGGAACATTTCCTTCGAATGTGGACCGGAATCCGAAAGAGGAAGCTAAAGCAATCACACTGAGAAGTGGTAAGGAAGTGGTACCGAGAGAAGGCCAAGGTAAAAATTCTTCATCATCAGAAAAGGAGGAGCCGACACGGACGGTAAGTAACTCTAACTCTAAGGTAGAAGTTAATGAAAATGCTCCTAAAATTGATAAGGGTAAAAGTTTAGTGAATCCGAGGGTAGAGGATCTTGATATAAATAGACTGCTATTTCCTGCAGTTGCTAAATAGGAAAAGAAAAATGAGCAAAAGGCTAGGTTTCTACAGATGTTTAAGAAACTGCACATTAATTTACCATTTGCTGAAGCTTTAGCTCATATGCCTAACTATGCTAAATTTATGAAATAATTATGTTCTAATAAAAATAAATTAGAAGGGCATGGAACTGTATAGCTTACAGAAAATCGCAGTGCTATAATTATGAACAAGATCCCTGAGAAATTGGAAGATCCAGGTAGCTTTACTTTACCCTGTGCTATTGGTGAAGATTTTTATGGTAATGCTTTATGTGATTTGGGTGCCAGCATAAATTTGATGCCTTATTCCATTTGCAGGAAGCTTAATCTTGGGGACCTCAGGGAGACGGGAATGAGACTCCAACTTGCAGATAGGTCAGTGAGGCGGCCCAAAGGAGTGATACAAGATCTGTTAGTGAAGGTGGGGAAATTCATCTTCCCAGTGGACTTTGTGGTGATGGAGATGGAAGAGGATAGGAAGGTGCCACTGATAGTGGGGAGGCCGTTTTTAAACACAGCAAAGGCATTGATCGATGTTCATGGTCAAACGGTCACCCTACGGTTTAATAATGAGGAGTTGGTAGTGGTTATGAACAAGGCTCAAAAGTATCCATCTGGGGATATGGAGGAGTCTATTTGTTTTGTAGATGTAATAGACGAGTGCGTGGAAGAAGTGCAGGAAAAAGTGGTTGGAGTTGATCCAGAAAATTTGTGTCTGTTACATTCAGTGGAAGGAGAAGAAGTGGAAGAAGAGATGAGGGGAGGAGCAATAGAAATTGTGGAGATAGAAGATGGAAAGGATGAATCACAGAATGAAGAGTTTAACCCTAAAAAGGGGGATTTAAA
The DNA here is from genome assembly GCA_947683425.1 of Excoecaria cochinchinensis. Lineage (NCBI taxonomy): Eukaryota > Viridiplantae > Streptophyta > Magnoliopsida > Malpighiales > Euphorbiaceae > Excoecaria > Excoecaria cochinchinensis. The sequence goes on from CANTUQ010000020.1 coordinate 2,615,782, forward strand.
TTCTGAACTTAAACCTCTCCCCTCTCATTTGAAATATGTGTTTTTAGAGAAAGATCAGAAACCAGTAATCATATCTTCTTTGTTGTCAGGTGATGAAGAACAGCTGTTGCTAGAGGTGTTGAAAAAGCACAAGGGAGCCATTGGATGGGAAACCTCAGATTTGAAGGGGATTGACCCAAGTTACTGCACACACATGATCCCAATGGAGGAGGAATGCAAGCCGGTAGCTCAGCCTCAAAGAAGACTCAAACCGGCCATGCAAGAGGTAGTAAAGAAGGAGGTACTCAAACTCCTTGATGCAGGTATAATCTACCCTATTTCTGATAGTAGATTGGTTAGCCCAGTGCAGTGTGTGCCTAAAAAAGGGGGAATGACAGTGGTAAAGAATGAACTGATTCCAACTCGTACAGTTACGGGTTGGAGAGTCTGTATTGATTATAGAAGGTTGAATATTGCCACTAGAAAAGACCATTTCCCTTTGCCGTTTATTGATCAGATGCTAGAGAGGTTAGCAGGTAATAGGTTCTACTATTTTTTAGATGGGTATTAGAGATATTTGCGGATTCCTATAGCCCCTAAGGATAAAGAGAAAACAACCTTTACCTGCCCATATGGCACATTTGCATATAGAAGAATGCCCTTTGGGTTATGTAATGCACCGGTTACGTTTCAACGGTGTATGATGGCTATTTTCCATGATTTTATAGAGAAATTTATGGAGGTATTCATGGATGACTTCACTATATATGGGGCTGATTTTATGAGCTATCTAAAGCATCTTGATTTAGTGCTAGGGAGGTGTGAAAAGACTAACCTAGTTTTAAATTGGGAAAAAGGCCATTTTATGGTGAGAGAGGGCATTGTGTTAGGGCATAAAATTTCAGAGAGAGGGATAGAAGTGGATAAGGCAAAAGTTGAAGTAATAGAGAAGTTACCGCCTCCGACGAGTGTTAAGGGCATAAGGAGTGTTTTAGGACATGCAGGGTTTTACCGGCGTTTTATTAAAGATTTTTCAAAAAATGCTAAACCCTTGTCTAATTTACTCATGAAAGATGCTATTTTTAATTTTGATAATGAATGCTTGCTAGCTTTTAAAACGTTAAAGCAACGGCTTATTTCAGCTCTGGTGATTATATCTTCGGATTGGACTATGCCGTTTGAACTAATGTGTGATGCTAGTGATTATGCAGTGGAAGCGGTACTGGGACACCGTCGGGATAAGATATTCTGTGCAATTTATTATGCTAGTCACACTTTGACAGGAGCACAGGTTAATTACACCACCACAGAGAAAGAACTTCTTGCAATTGTGTATGCGGTTGAGAAATTCAGGCCATATTTGTTGGGAGCAAAAGTTGTAGTGTGGTCGGACCATGCAGCTTTGAGGCATTTGTTTGCCAAGAAAGAATCCAAACCGAGGCTAATTCGTTGGGTGCTGCTATTGCAAGAGTTCGATTTAGAAATTAAGGATAAGAAGGGTACTGAAAACTTCGTGGTAGACCATTTGTCCAGAATGGAAAATTACCATATTGAAAAGGGGGAAAGTTTAGACTTATTTCCTGATGAACGCATTTGTGCTTTATTTGCTTGTGACACTTCTGTTCCTTGGTTTGCTAACATAGCAAATTTTCTTGCAGGAGGTTTTCTGCCTAAAGATTTTACTTGGCAGTAAAAGAAGAAACTGCGAGCTGATGCAAGACAATACATTTGGGATGACCCCTACCTTTTCCGATTAAGTGCTGATCAAGTTTTAAGAAGGTGCATCTCAGATGAGGAGACGGGTGTAATCATCACAGCTTGTCACGGTGGAGAAGCTGGTGGACATCATGGGCCAAATAGAACGGTAATGAAAATTTTGTCTTCTGGTTTTTATTGGCCTATAATGTTTAGAGATATTCAATTTTATGTGAAGACTTGTGATAGATGCCAGAGGGTAGGAAATATATCTAAGCGAGATGAGATGCCTCTGACAAACATGCTTGAGGTAGAACTATTTGATGTATGGGGAATAGATTTTATGGGACCTTTTCCGGTTTCGTACGGGTTTGAATATATTCTAGTGGCAGTGGATTATGTGAGTAAATGGGTCGAAGCTATAGCCACTAGAACTAGTGATGCTAAGATTGTTTTAGAATTTTTGAGGAGAAACATATTCACTCAGTATGGAGCCCCTAAAGCCATTATAAGCGATGGTGGTAAACATTTTGTGAACCACCAATTTAAGGCTTTATTAAAGAAATTTGGTGTTAGGCATAAGGTCACAGCCCCTTACCATGCTCAGGCTAATGGTCAAGTTGAAGTGTCTAACAGGGAGTTAAAGAACATCTTAGAAAAAACGGTCAATTCATCTAGAAAAGATTGGTACCTTAAGTTAGATGATGCTCTGTGGGCCTATAGGACAACATTCAAGACACCGATAGGAATGTCCCCTTTTAGGTTGGTTTATGGGAAGTCTTATCACCTCCCAGTGGAATTAGAGCATAAAGCTTATTGGGCTACCAAATTTCTGAATTTTGACCTTGAGAATGCAGGTAAGTGCAGGTCTTTGCAGCTAAGTGAACTAGATGAGCATAGATTTTGGGCCTATGATCATGCCATGAGATACAAAGAAAATACCAAGAAGTGGCATGATCGAAAGCTGGTCAAAAAGGAAATTACACTTGGAATGCGAGTGGTTCTTTATGACAGTAGGCTGCGGTTGTTTCCTGGTAAGTTGAAATCGAGATGGAAGGGACCCTATGAAGTAATGGCAGTTGATAAGTTTGGCGTGGTGACACTGAAGCACCCGCGGTTTGAGAATGAATTCAAGGTGAATGGACATCATGTGAAGCCGTATTTTGAATCTACATTTGATAGTGCTTCCATGATCGTCACTCTTGCAGATCCTTGACGGGTTTTAAAAAAAGTCTAGCTGCGGACTTGTTAAATGCAGAACTACTTCTTATCTTTGTTCTTTTTATCGTTTAATGGTATTTTTTTTAGGAAGTTAATCTTGTTACGTTTTGTAAATTTTATGTTCAGAAGTGAAATTATGTTTTGTTGGAGAATTTTAAAAGTAGTAGTAGTTAGAAATTTAGAGAGATTGATGAAATTCATTGTCACCGTGACCAACAGAAGTTACATTCTGGAATCTGGTTGGTGCACATGTCACGGTGACAATGAATTTCATTGTGACCGTGACCATCGGGTAAGTAACTTTCTGTTTTGAGGTGTACACATGTCACGGTGACAATGAAATTCATTGTCACCGTGAGATAGAGTAAGTTACATTCTGTTTTCAAACTGGGTTATGTCACGGTGACAATGAAACTCATTGTGACCGTGACCTAATGCACATTCAATTGTGTTTTCAAATTTGGTTATGTCACGGTGACAATGAAACTCATTGTGACCGTGACCCCGCGAAAAGATCTTTTAAAATCCTAGTTTGCCATTTGTTATTTCTCACTTTCCCACACCTCATTCACTCTCACCGTGCACTAATTGTTCTTCTCTGCATCCTCTGTGTTTATTTTCTCACTTTTAGACCACCATTCCGGATAATCTACAACAAGTAAGTAAATTTCTCTTCCTTTTATTTTAATTTTAAATTTTGTTTGTCTCCTCCTCTCATCCCCTGTTCTTCTTCGTTCTCCCTTTCCATGTTGTTCTTAGTTGCTTTGTCCGAAAATTTAATGAAGTTCTCTATTATTGCTTGGAAATCTTGATACGAATCCTCTTAATCCTTGCTGTTCTTCTTAATTTTGATCCTTACTTCTGAACGTGACTGAGTGGGAAGTAGGAATTTAGGGCATAAATGGTGCACAACTTGGGTTAATCTCGAATTTTATTGATCTTAAACTATTTTTTATGCATTGTCTTGTTGTTAATTGCCAATTTGGGGGGTTGTTAGTGCTGTTGGTTTTCAATTCTAGTGCGTTTAAATGCTTGCTCACCAAGTGCTTGATAAAATGTCTCTATGAACTGATTTTCCAGATTCTGCAATTTTTAACATGTTGAAATGCTGAGTTTTATTTACCCTTATGTTTAACTGTGCTTTAAGGTTGTCATTGCACACTCTAAACCTAATTATGAGTTGATATCACTTTGTTAAAATCAAGCTCATTTGGAGGATGCATAGGTTTGGGTAGAATGGATTATTTATTGCTAAGTAGAGTAGTAGCCATTGTTTGTTTAAACTTACATTTTTATTGAAATTGGCTGATTGCTTTCGTGCAGTGGCTCAAAAAAGAAAAAGCTCTGCTCTAGCTTCCAGCTCTGCCAGCCAACCCCCCAGCACAGATTTAATGGACATTTCTAAGGTGCCAGTCTGGGTTCCAAGTGCTAAAAAGGATCCGTATGCTCGATTCACCAAATGCTCGTTCATCCCAACGAGCTATTTGGATTTTGAACTGCTGGAGAAACTTGGCATAAAAAATGAAGTCCAGTAGCTTATCGCCAACATTGGCTGGGAGCGGGTTTTCATGCTCAATGAGAAAGTCTATCCTACCTTGACAAGAGACTTTGTGTCCACTATCACTTGTAGACCAGGCCGCGATCTCATCAATGATCCAGGTTCTGTTTCATTTTTCTTGGACACTATAGAGTATAACCTCACTTTCCATGAATTTTCAGAGTACCTTGGCTTTCCACACCTGGTGCCGGATTGTTATGATGATTACTCTAAAGACGGTGCATGGGCGATCATCCGCGACACTGTGACTGCCACACAGTATGCCTCAGGCAAAACGAAGGTACATCATTTGCACAGCCATGTTCTGCGGATCCTCCATCAAATTTTTTCATTATCTTTGTTAAGCCATGCAGATTTCGCGGGCCAAGTAAACTTACCGGAAGCCCTGTTTCTCGCGTGCATGATCTAGGGTGTCCGAATAAATGGTGCCACTCATTTCTGGCACAAATTGGAGGAGATGCAATGGAAACCGAAAAAGGTGACAAAAATCGCACTTGGTGGATTTGTCACTGCCATAGCTAAGAGCGTCCGCCACCCATTGAAAAAGTACAAATCATTGCCTTCCATTGCCACAATTGATCAGAAGATGCGTACAAATATGAAGGTCATAGTGAAGGATGTGACAATGGCTGATGGCTTTTGGTTGTCCACTCGTGATGAGTATTTGCACGGCATCGAGCGCGGTCTGGGAGGCTTGCCACGCGACAATGAGGATGATCCTGAGGCACCAGCTCCCCCAGCCCCTGAGCACTAGCAGTTTTCTTCCGCGCATTATGACGCGATTATGGAGCGGATGGATACCATAGCTGCATCGGTGGACACCATCTCAGCGTCTCAGGCAGACATTCAGTCCCAGATGGACCAGTTAATCCAGGGATTTTTCGCCTGGTCTGCGCAGTTTATTGCCCATTTCCCACCGCCACCAACACCACCAGAACAGTGATCAGGGAGACTTCTTATCTTTTGTTTTGATTTTTTGTTTATTTTATTTTTATTTTTCTTTTTGATATGTAATATTCTTACTTGCTGGGGACAACAAGTTTTGTGTGGGGGTAGGAGAAATTAACTTCATATATATATGTAATTAACAACCGTTGATGTATGATGCATGTTTATTTCTGTTTTAGTTTCTTTGTACTTTATTGTCATTGCCTAAATATCCTTATCTCAGCTTGGCTTAACCTCAGTTATTCCTGTTGTGAATGTTTTGAACTTTAATTAGAGAATGGTCTATCTTAAAAACTGATCTTGGCAAATGAGTAGTTGGAAGTTTTAGAAGCAAATTGGATCTCAATCAGTCATATATCTTGTGATTTTCAATCTTTTATGCATTATAGGCTTGTTTATAAAAATTTGAAAAATCCAGTGCGTAAGAGTTTTTGAGTGAAGGAATTTTAGGATGGTTAGAACCTTCCTCATCACCCTTCGAAACATGATAACAACTTAAACAAGTTGAGGACATGATTAAGGCAATTTGTTTCTTTGATAACCACTTTTAAATAGTTTTAGACCTACCTGTTTATGTTATGACCATTGCTAGCCCGGTTGAGCCAATTTGGTATGCTAAAAGCGTACTACGCAATTTTCTTGTTACACTCTTAATTTACCATTTAGCGTAAATACCTTTGCCTATCCTTTTCTAAGAATTGGCCACTCTAGGATTGGGTTGGTATATCATTGAAAGTTGAATAAGGGTATCTATTGTTGAAGTAGTGGAAGTGTGAGAAGAATTGTTAAATTTTGTGGGTATTATTTAGTATGGTGTTAAACTTTCCCTTATTAGAAAAAAATGGGTATAAGAAAATTTAGACTTTGGGTACCCCAGTGAAAAAATATATATATATATATATATATATATATATATATATATATATATATATATATATATATATATATATATAAAGATCATAAAAAAAAGATCAAGAAAAGAAAAAAAAGGAGAAAATAAAAGGAAAAGAAGTTGATTGATTATTGTTAATCTTGGAGTTAGTTGATTATAGAAAAAATTCAAGTGTGGGGTACCTTTAATTAAAAGAAGACGTATTCATATTCAAGGATATTTGGGTTTGAAAGAGAAATTCCTTAAGAAAGCTCATCACTTTGTTTTCTTGAGGTTTAATGCATTTCATGATTGGGGAAGTTAGATGACCTTTGGAAATTATGGGTGAATTGAAGGTAGGACATGGACAATCTTGTTCAGTTTTGGGTAGTTGAAATTTTAGGTACAGTGGCTACTTCTTTATTTGAATTCTTTAACTTTTCTTGTTAGCCAATACCTTAACCTAACATTACAACCCCGGAATAAGTCCTTTTGATCCTGTTCTTGATTTGAGTTGTTTAAGTGTAGATGACCCTTGTGGTTCCAGTGCTAAAGGAGAGGCATATGATTATCCTGGGTTTTACGTGCGAAACCTGCATGCAAATTCATTTGCATATTTAATTTCTTTGCTCAATTGTTGGAATGTATTGGTTATTTTGTTTTGAAAAGAGAAAATTGGTTTTGAGCCTAGCACACACACATGTGAAATTACTTGATATAAATTGATTTGAGAATTTTTAACTAAGACCCTTCTGCTTGGCGCTAAGACTGTTGTTAAGTTTTCGCATCCCGAGTTAGAGTTTGAAATTTGAAGAATGTGGATAGTTCATTTACTCGAGGACGAGCAAAGTCTAAGTGTGGGGTATTTTGATAACTTCAATTTAGTACTTAGTTTTGATGGTGTTTTTATATGATTTTTGGGTGTTTAGTTGTGTTTATGTGTCATGTTTTGTTTCCTTTAGGTTAATTTTACTAATCTTAGTTAAATTGGAATTTTGATGCATTATAGATAGTTTTTGATGGAATTTGATTTGTATTTGCAGGTGTGGTTCTAGGTACCTCATTGTCACAATGGATTTCATTGTGACCGTGACATAAAGAGAAGTTGAAGACAGGAGCAGACTTAGAGGGGTCACGGTCACAATGGATTTCATTGTGACCGTGACATAGCAAACGTTTGGACAGAATGCAAGTATGAAGCATGTCACGGTGGCAATCAATTTCATTGTCACTGTGACATAAAAATCATTAAGGCAAAATCAGAGCAGCACGTACCTCACGGTGACAATGAAATTCATTATCACCGTGACATAAGTATTTCCTGGACAGAAGCAAAAATTGAAGACCTCACGGTGACAATGAATTTCATTGTCACCGTGACCCCTCTCCTGCGCGCAAAGGCAATTTAAGGCTCTCGACACCTCACGGTGACAATGAATTTCATTGTCACCGTGACCACTCTGAGACTATAAAAATGCACTTTTCTGTTTGGTTAGGGTTCCGAATTTTTTAGTTAGTTTTTGATTTTAGTTTTGGCAGCTGAGATTTTTTGAGTTATTCTTCTGTTCTAAACTTCAGTTTTCAATCTTGTTTTGAGTTTTCAATTAGAAATTGAGAGTAATTTTCATTAGATACATAGTTTAATTTCCAGAGATTGTTATTTTTAGTTTTCCAGAATTTTAGTTTAATTCTCCACTGAAAATCGAAAGAAGAAGATCGAAGAATGTGGGATTCAACCGGGATTTCTACCTCAATGAATTTTTGGGTTTATTCTTTCCTTTATTCTTTTAATTTTGTAATGGATCGTGAGTAGTCTTTTAGTTGTTTGGGGGATCTCTAAATCCCCTATCCTTGATGTGAATTCTGAACACATTTTGATATTTATTATATGAATGAAGGGTTTATTTCACTGGTTATTATTGTCAAATCATGAGATGTATATTTTCAAGTTAATTTCCTGTTTTGATGAATGATTTAATTCATGTATCTTAATTGGTTATTGAATTGTATGATTGAATGTCATGATAAATTATCTTTAGATTTTCTATCATGTTTGCTGTATCATTTGGACTGCTTCGGAATGGGAATCCATATGTGCAGGTTTTCATGGTTTAAGATTGGAGTGAGGAGTGAAATAATTAGGTTTTGGGCTGTTTGGCTCCGGAATGGGAAAGCAAACCGAACCTAGGAGTTTAGACCAGTGATTAGGCTAGCTGTATGACTTGCTCCGGAATGGGACGTTATGCAATTAGAATAGCTTGCTCCGGAATGGGACGCTTGGGTTAAGAGGGTTATCCCGATTTCGTTCATATATGTTTTCTTTATGCGTTTTGATTCATATTTGGGTATGGGGTGGATGAGTGAACCTGAGCAACGCTTGTTTATTTTGAATCCTTATTTTGTTAATTTTTCCATCATTTTATTTTTTGTAATTATTGCTGTCAATTTAATTTGATTAATTCTGTTTGTTTATTTTGGTTACTTAAATTCTTTGTTTTTAATCAATAGTTAACTCAATCAATTCAACAATTGGGAATTCTTTAGCATACATCTAAGTGTCATAACTTGCATACTCAGTCCCTTGGGTATGATAACTCGAAGTCTTAAAAATACTCCATTATATTACTTGCCGATTCAGTACACTTGCTTAGGTCGCGTCAATACCCTATGTTGAATATTTGAAAGAGATATGTGGGAAGTTTGAAAACTGCACTTTCCACTTCGTGCCAAGAGATGAGAACCGTCTAGCTGATGCGTTGGCAACCCTAGTGTCGATGTGGGATAATCCTGAAAGGGTAGCTATGAAACCAGTGCTAATTTTGAGTTCTGAGAAGCCCAGCTTTGAGATCAAGCCAGTAATGGAAGTATAAGTGGCGGATGGGAAACCATGGTACTTTGACATTATGAATTATTTGGAAAATGCTAGGTTTCCAGAGGAAGCTACCGAGGAAGACCAGAGAATGATCCGGAAGCTATCTACTCAGTTCATATCCTTGGAAGGAGTGTTGTACAAAAGATAGGCAAACGGGATGGTGCTTAAATGAAAAAGAAGCCCACAAGGTAATGGAGGAGACCCATGCAGGCGTCTGTGGGGCTCACATGAACGGTTTAACTCTTGTAAAGAAGATCATGAGGCAAGGCTTCTATTGGCTTATGATGGACAATGACTGCTCAAAGTATGTCAAGCAATGCTAGTTATGCCAACAGTACGCAGATTTGAGACACCTGCCAGTATCAGAGCTACACAACCTGACATCGCCTTGGCCTTTCGCTGCTTGGGGGATAGATATCATTGGAGAGATTCGCCCTACGGCATCTAACGGACACAGATACATCATAGTCACAATTGACTATTTTACCAAATGGGTAGAGGCAGACGCAAGGGATATGGCCAAGTTCATAGAGAGAAATCTGATCTACAGATATGGCCTCCCTCACCACATAGTGTCTGACAACGGGGTGCAGTTCATGAGGGAAACCAGGAAGCTCCTTGAGAAACATTGTATCAAGCACCATAGATCCTCTCCCTACCGACCACAAGCTAACGGGGCAGTAGAGGCTGCCAATAAAAATGTGAAGAGGATCCTATCCAAGATGGTCCAAACTTACAAAGACTGGGCAGAGAAGCTACCCTTCGCACTGTGGGGATACAGGATAACGGTAAGGACATCTACGGGCGCTACGCCATATTCTCTGGTATACGGGACAGAGGCAGTATTGCCAGTTGAGATAGAGCTTCGATCGTTGAGGGTGATTATGGAAGCCTAGATTTCGGAGGCTGAATGGGCACGACAGAGGCTACAGCACTTAAACTTACTGGATGAGAGTAGGCTGAAGGCTTATTATCACAATCAGATCTACCAGAAGAGGTTGGCCAGGACATTCGACAAGAAGGTGAGAAAACATCCGCTGAAGGAAGGGGACTTAGTGTTCAAGCAGATGAGACCAGGTATACCGGATATTAGAGGAAAATTCAAACCAACCTGGGAGGGCCCGCATATCCTTAAAAAGTTGTTATCCAAAGGAGCTGTAATGAAAAATCCTTCACAAATCGACGGTAATGCCCAGCTAAACCAAGAAAACTTCTCACCTCTGTGACATTCTTAGGTGCTTTCCAATTAACAATCGCCTCAATCTTAGCTGGATCCACTTGAATACCCTTAGCTGACACAATGTGGTCCAAGAAAGACACCTCCCGAAGCCAAAAATCTCACTTGCTAAGCTTTGCAAACAAATGGTGCTCCCTCAAAACCTGCAGCACTAACCGAAGATGCTCCTCATGCTCACTCTCATCCCTCGAGTAAACCAAAATATCATCAATAAACACTACCATAAATCGGTCGAGATATGGCCTAAACACTCGGTTCATCAAATCCATAAAAGCCGCAGGTGCATTAGGCAAACCGGACGGCATCACAAGGAACTCGTAATGACCATATCGCATCCGAAAGGCAGTCTTAACCATATCCGTATCCTTAACTCGAAGCTGATAGTAACCCGACAGGAGATTAATCTTCAAAAAGACACCCACAGATCAAAAAAATCCTCGACTCTAGTCAAGGGATACTTGTTCTTCACCGTAACCTTATTAATTTGCCTATAGTCGATACACATCCTTAAGGTACTATCCTTCTTCTTGACGAACAACACTGGAGCTCCCCATGGAGATATGTTGGGTCTAATAAACCCCTTATCCAATAACTCTTGTAGCTGAGTTTTGACCTCTCTCAACTCTACAAGAGCCATCCGATAAGGTGCTTTCGAAATGGGAGTAGTACCCGACACTATCTTTATGGACAACTCCACTTCTCTCTCAGGAGGTAATCTATGTAGCTCGCTCGAAAACACATCACCAAACGCCCTAACAACTGGGATATCCTCAATCTTAACCTGATCACGCTTAGAATCTAACACAACTACTAATAACGCCTCACAAACTTTCCTCGTGAACCTCTTAGCTTGCATAGCAGAAATCACACTACTCAAGGAACTCGAACCCAAACCTTTAACAATAACAGAAGATTGATCCCTACCTCGCAATACAACCACTTTCCTATGACAATCAACCACTTCCTGTTGCTTACTAAGCCAATTCATACCCAAAATCAAATCAAACTCCCGAAATGGCAACTCGATCAACTCAGCAGAAAACTCAACACCTTGAACCAGAAGAGGACAATTCTTATACACTCTACTCACATTGACACTATGCCCTAAAGGACTGGGCACACAAACCTCATAGTCTAAATAATCAACCTCATGCAATCTATTAAACAACTTATCCATGCACAAATATGAGTGTGTGGAATCAGGGTTAATTAGAGCATAAATCTCAGTGTCAAAGAGTAGGAACTTACATGTTATCACATCTAGGGCGTCCTACTCATCACGAGCTCTCATAGCATATGCCCTAGCTGGAACTACCAAGGGACAATCAACTGACTCAGTTGGAGCTCCCCCACTAGGTCAATCGCCTCGACCCCTACCTCTGCTCCTAGCCCGACCGAATTGAGGTGCATTTGACCCAACTCTACTGGCCTCACACTAATCACCAGAAGCCTCACCCAACTTAGGAAAACTACCCAAGAAGTGATTAGTACTCCCACATCTAAAACAACCACCCATGAGCCACCTGCACTCACCCCTGTGGCGCCTATTGCAATGAGAACATTCGGGCAACACCTCAGTCCTATTACCCGATCCACCTCTTCTAGAACTCAAAGTCATAGCTGAACCTTGTCTCCTACCTCTCAAAGCTGGTCCTAAAGATGAATCATCCTGCGGGTTCCTAGACCTCTTACCCCGAGGATGAGGACGATGACGATCCTCCATGAAAGGGATTCCTTCTCCGAGCCCTCTCTCTCAAAACTGTCTCTGATCTCTCAGCCTGTACTGATGCCCGAACAATTTGATAATACCCAATACCCGGATTACTCATCAGTGAAATAAGCATGGTTCTCCATGACTCATTCAACCCAGCCTCAAAGTGCCGACACTTAAACTCCTCTGTCAAAACACGTTTTGGAGCATACTTCACAAGCCGGTTGAACTCCTTCTCGAACTCTGAAACTGTCATGGCTCTCTGTTTCAAACTCAAGAACTGTGTCCATTTCGTATCCTTATAAGCTTGAGCTACATACTTGCTGGTGAACTCCCTCTCAAAGAACTCCCAAGTAACAGGGTCAGGAAACTGGGGATGCCTACGGACCAATTTCTACCAATCATAGGCGGACCCCTGAAGCAATGCAACCACACACTCTACCTGCCTCTCAGGTGGATACCGAATCTCATCTAAAACTCACTCTACCTTCTCTAACCACTTCTCAGCATACTCTGACTCATCCAATCAAGTCCTATAAAAGTCCTCTGCCCTTGCTTTCCTCATACTCTCAGTTGGGGCTCTAGGGGCAGTTAGCCTCTCTAAGACACTAGCCATATCATGTGAAATCTTCAGCATGGCCTCAAAGGGCATTGCTATAGCCTCAGGCTGTACCCTCGTTGGTTGAGCCAATAAAGATACAGAAGGATCCACTGCTTGAGGATTCACACTCTCGGCGGATCCCTCAAGTGACCCACGCACCGAATTAGAAAACATCTAGAATAAAACACAAAGACAACTGCATCAGCCAACACAGTCCTAAACAAATATCTATGCACAACAACACCCAGAAAATGCCTAAACCTAGGCTCTGATACCAAAAACTATAACACCCCCTACCCATACATAGGCAAACCCATCCCCAAGGGAGTGAGAAGCCATATGAGTTAGGGTGTCACCAAGCAGATCAAAAAATAAACATATATCATACATACGAAAATACTGCGGAATTAAAACTTTTAAACATTAGATCATTCAACCATAAATGTAATAATAATAGTCATTACAAAACTATTCTGATATTACCAGTTAATTACATCTATCCAAATATAAATACATAGCGGAAGCTGAACAAAAGAATTAATACAATGAGAGTTCACTAATACAAAAATAATCATAAGATAAAATGCTAAGCCCTAACATCAACATTTGCGTTGGCTTGACTGTGGCAACTCTCCTAAAAACTAATCACCTTTCACACCTGCACAGATAAAACACTCGTGCTAAGCGATAACGCTTAGTGGGAAAAACACAACAATAATATGGACGGCCACTCACAGTGGTCGTCAAGGTAAAACACATACTTATGGCATAAGCTAATAATCATATAATATAATCATAACTGAATCACATTTATAGCATTTGTAAGTCCATATACACATTCATATACATATTGCTTCACATGCTGATAGTGATAACCGATCGGATGTTCACATTCTCATAATCATAACAAAACAGAAAATACACCTGCTGACTCACAATAATGGATAACGAGCTAACACATGGTGGTACCTTACGGGTACGAATCGAATGCATGGCGGTACATTACGGGTACGAATCGAAAGGCAACATCACATTTTCCTTTCAAAAACATTTTACAAAGGAGATCTTAAACAAGATCCAAACACATTGAGGTTTGCAAGAAAACAAACGGGGGACCTGATCTGGGTTCGAACAGAATAGAGGGCTACTGTTAAAGAACTCTATTAGGCATGCCTAACTATCCACTAGATTGACTCTCGTAGGTCATGCATAAGGCAAGTCATGTTCCAAAATGTAAGATATAATTTAACATAAAGAAATCATAGTATTTTTTAAATAGAAGCATGTTTATATTCCATACAATAATAAAAACTCATTCAAAAAAGATAGGAAATTCATTTGTGGAAAAATGGAGCATTTCAGAAAGATAGGGCAGACAAGGGCTCACTATCGCGATCGCGGCACGAGTCACGCTCGCGATAGTAGCCAAAGGCCACCATCAAAGAAAAGTGAAGGACACGAGTCATGTAGATAATCATGACTCGTGTTGATGCTTTCCTTTGGTCGAAAGGCCGATCGAATCTCCCATTTCATTCGACAGTCATGCACCCAACCGCGCGGACGGTCGAGTGCCGAAAGCCGATCGGAAGGGAGAGCAAACAATCGAAAAGGGAGAGCAGGGAACACAATTCGTGTAAAACGACAGGACTCATGTCTCCTCTCTTGACGATGTCACGAGTCATGCTCTTCAGCACGTCTCGTGACCTAGCTCCCATAAAAAGCACGAATCGTGCTTTCCATTCCCCGATCGAGAACTTCCCATCTTACAATCGAAAGCTGAGCATTGTGTATTCTAGGCATGTACGATCGGAAGATGTTAATTCAATCGGGACTTGGATACACCGCTTCTGCGTTTTAAATCTGCAAAAAATTTACAGACTCCCTGTAATGGCCGAAAATGTACCTTAGTTGTAAATGGTTTAATTGGGGGTGTGTGTGAATTGATTGTGTGATTTGGGACTTGATTGTAATAAAAGAAGGATCTAATTGAAAAGTTTAAGGAAAGTTTAGTGGCTAAGTTATAATTCTACAGGATTGGGATAATGGTCGTTTAACTAACATTTAAGTGGAGATTAACTAAATTAATTGAGTGGCAGAATTGTGAGTGGAATCTGGGTGGCACTTCATTGTGCTGCCACCACCACCATTTACATGCATATATATTGTGTTGAGGAGAGAGAAATGACCATGAGTGCATGTTTTTAGCTATTTCCATTTTTAGCAATTCAGTTCTCTCTACTTCTTCTTTTCTTGTGATTTCTTAGGAAGTGTTAAGTTGATTCTATGAATTGTTACTTTGTGGACTAGGATTAAGTGGTTAAAATTGGAAGGTAAGTGGTTTAGTAATTGATTTCTTTCCATCTTCTACTCTTTCTTGTTCCATGAATTGAGAAAGCATGGAATTGATGAATTGTATCCAATTCTAGAAATTGGAATGGTATTTGTAGAGGAAGGAGTAAAGAAGGACAAGGGAAAAGCCAAACTTGGGGAAACAAGTGCTAAGTGAACGCTAGGAGCTTAGGCGACGAGGTTTGGGAACTAACCCTATAAGTGTATTGGCATGTTTTGTATTTGCTTGTATAATTTGACTAAGCATGAACTAAATTTGTAGTAGGAATCCCTAAAGATGTAAATGAATAAGTTGGTTAGGTTTAGTAGGTTATAAGACTAATGTTGTGTTCATGATAATTTGAGTGGAATGTTAAGTATTAAGCTATGTAAGTGTGCCATGCGAATGGTGTGAAAGTGGTTGTGATTTGTGTTCAATTGAATAAGGCTGGCTTAATGGAAATCAGGTATGTGTTAATTGTTATTGTTGAAAACTGAGTTGGTTTGAATGACAAAAAGGAAATGAGCTTTGAGGTCTTGAAAGTGATATGAGAATTGAGACAGGGAGCACAACTGTGCTTTGGAAAAACACAGCTGAGTTTCGGTGTTTTTGCATAGGTCACGGTGACAACCAAAATGGTTGTGACCATGAGGTATGCAGTAACTCCATTCTGCCTGATTGAGCATGGTATGTCACGGTGACAACCAAATTGTTTGTGACCGTGAGGTGCCATAGCATGCATTCTATCCGCTAGTGTAATGTACCTCACAGTGACAACCAAATTGGTTGTGACCGTGAGATACCTCATTTGACATTCTGTTTTGGGAGTGCATGGCATGTCACGGTGACAACCAAATTGGTTGTGACCGTGAGGTACCTTGGCTTACATTCTGTTTTGAAGACCTCAGTATGTCACGGTGACAACCAAATTGGTTGTGACCATGAGGTACCCTATTTTGGCAAGTAACCCTAATTCATTTTGGTTTGTTAATTGTGTGGCTTTTAACCAAGCTTGTGGCCATTTTATATGAGCATGAAATCAAGGTTATACGAAGCAAATATACATATAAATATGATGATTAAAGAATGCAAATACTTGTTGGTTAATGATTTAATTACAAGTTATCCAAGAGTTATAAGATGTATAAAAAAATAATGTGGATTTTGTTAATGTTTTGTAAATATACAAAGTGAAGAATTTGGTGTTGGTTTGTGTATGCGCTAATGGAATTAATCAACTTTAGCCTGCGAGTCAAGTAGTGGATAGATAGGCATGCCTATAGGGTTAAAGTGCTACAGCCCAATGAGTTCGATTCCTCGGGAATCACAATGCGAGTTAGATCCTGGTTGGATCATTTAATGTGGAATACTAATTCTGTTGATAATGTTGTACCTTAGGGTACCAATACGAGTATGTGTATCCATGGATACACTGGAATTATAGTACCTTAGGGGTACCAATGCAATACCCGTTATTCGCGTCTTTGAATTGCAGGCAAACCTAAATATAAAGATAAAGATAGTCTTATGGTTAAATTGATTTGTGCAAACATTTGTATCTGATGAAATCTATGCAAACCTATGTATGCCATTCAGACATGCGATTTATTAATTTCGGTATGCCAAATCAAATGCATACTATAAGAAAGTAAGAATTAGTAACAGTGTTGTGAGTGCAATGATATATAAATGTTTTAGACTAATTAGCTAAGCATGATGCATGTGTAATATATCAATGCTATGTTTGTGTTTATATGTTATGTAAGTGTTCCCCACTAAGCGTTATCGCTTAGCACGGGTTTCTTTCTAATCCGTGTAGGTTTGGACGTGAGGTGATTTTGGAAGGACAAATCCGCGTTAGCAACAGTCAACACTAGGGCTACATCTTTAGTGTAGGTTTTGGGGTTTAACTATGTGTTTGTACAAGTTATGTAAGAGATTATTTTTGGCAATAGAAAATATTTTAAAGCTAATATAACTAAGTATTGTAAACTTAATGAATGCCTGTATATATGTAAGTATGTGAGTATGTTGGATGGCGGGAACTTATGATATATGATGCATGAGAATGTATGCTTGATGATGAAATTTTATTATTTATGTTGTTGGCATGACATTATGATAGTAAAGCTTGTGTGTGATTCTGTGTGTAACAATCATTCCTGACTGCATTAGCGGAGCTAACCTAGTGGTCGAGAATGGGCATTACACTCCCTAGCTCCAAAACACACCCAAAACTTCAAAACCATTTCCAACAACAACTTACCTGAGATCAGCATTTCCCAACACAAACAACAACACAAATGCATATTTTATGCATTCAATATAATAGTTTCAAGAACCAACCAAAACTCATCACATTTATTCCAACATGCATCGCCAAAGGCATTAGATTTTCAGTAATCACTCAACCAAAACAAGTACAAGAAAATGCAAAAATTCCCAAACCTATAGAATCCTATGCTCCTAGTTGCATGCTCCAGTCCCACTGGCCTTCTCTTTCCCCTTGGGGTTACGAGTGGGCGCTTCTAAACCGAAAACCCAAGAAATCACACAATGCACAAAAGCCCTAAGTTAAAAATACGTCCTAACAGACCAAGAGAAAGAAGAAGAAGAAGAAAACTCAACCACTTACCCAATGAAACTTAAGAGATGATCAATTTCCACCAAAACCACTTGGATTCACACTAGGCACAATTGAAGGGAGAAAGAGGAAGAAGAGATAAAGAGGAAGAGAAGAACAGGAAAGAGGCAGTAGAAACGGCTGCCCTCTTCTATCTCTCTTTCTATTTATACCCACTTCCTAAAACCCTAGCCACATGCCACCCTATGATTGGTGGAACTTGACCACTCACACCCAACACCAATGCATGACACTACACTCAAGACCAACCCTCACTAATGCACACACTACTAACATGCAGACACCAACACTCTATCAAGGACCACAAAACATGCATTTAATCCAAAAATACCATAACAAATGCCAACACACTCGCACATGCACACATACATATGGCTCAAACTGCCAGAGGAAGAATGGGGTGTGACAGATTAATTCCTCTATCTTGTGAATACGCATATGATGAATAAGCAATGGTTATATTCCTATATACATGTGCGTGATGTATACTTGTTATAAGCATGAGTAGTATACGTTTATATGCATTGTTTCTTGTTAACCTTATATATTGTTATTGCAAGTATATGTATATGCATGTTTTGTTCCTCCCTACTAAGCGTTATCACTTAGCACGAGTTGTTTTTCCGTGTAGGTGGCAGGTTCATTTTTGAGTCGGACATCTGTAGGTCGGCCACTAGAAATGTCACACCCCAACCTATGCCATGGAGACTTCTATCCAAAAGGAGGAAGAAGAGTCCCGATAGATAGGAGTGTCACATTCCAAATAAAATGGAAACACAACAATATAGAGGGACAGATAATAACAAGACAATTTAAAAATTCTTAGAAGAGATATATAGCAATACAGAACAGGATAAAATTTTTCTTTCTGTTTATGTCCATAAGTAAAATCTGTACATATTACAAAAGATTTCGTATACAAAGGCCCAAAGACACTGTTCCAAACGGGCACACAAAATATTACATCTAGTACAAAAGAACGGAAAGCCTATAATACAAAACTTCGATCCCTAATTGCGATGGCCTTCCCGATACGGTGCACCATGACTGAGCTTACCAAAACCTTCCACACCTGCACGGATAAAACACCCGTGCTAAGCGAAATCGCTTAGTGGGGAAAAACAACATGCATAACCGCCACTCACAGTGATGTTAATAGACAAAGCATATGTTGATGGCACAATCATAAGTTAGTATTACATAAAATAAATCTGAATAATTGACATCATTCATATACCGTAAAAAGTTTGTTTCAAAATCTCATCATTCAGACTTCATACATAAAAACACACAAAATAACCTGCTCGATCAAAACCGTGGATAACGAGTACACATAGATACCCGGAGGTATCAATATCAAATCATATCACATAGACACTCGAGGGCATCAAGACATTCTTTTTATTCTTGTTCCATAGTATTTTCACATAGAATCTTTGCTAAGATTCAACAGGAAGTTCACTAGGATCCAATCAGGGGACCTGATCAGGGTCCAAATCGTACACATGGCTGCAGCTACACATAACTCTATTAGGCATGCCTAACTATCCACTTATTTGGTTTGCAGGCTACGATCATCCAAATTAAATCCATCATTTTGTTCATACAGAAATCATCCATTAATCAGAAACACTATGTACTTTATAAAACTGAAGCGTTAATTCAATGTCACTGAATATGCATAATCATTAATCCCACACTTAGATCTTACATTTAACAAATAAACATTCATTACAAAAACAGGATAGGTCACGGTGGTAACCAAGTCCATTGCCACCGTGACACACTAACGCTCCAAAACAAAATACAAAACTGGGGTAGGTCACGGTGGTAACCAAATCCATTGCCACCGTGACATACCAAGCTCCCAAAATAGAATGCAATATTGAGGGAGGTCACGGTGGTAACCAAATCCATTGCCACCGTGACATACCAAGCTCCCAAAACAGAATGTAAAACTGAGGTAGGTCACGGTGGTAACCACATTCATTGCCACCGTAACATACCAAAATCATGAACAGAATACAAATGCGCGGTAGGTCACGGTGGTAACCACATTCATTGCCACCGTGACATACCAAAAGTTCTGAACAGAATGCAACCTTGACAGACCTCACGGTGGTAACCAAATTGGTTACCACCGTGACCCATGCCCTGTTGCGACAATTTCCAGTAAAAATCGCTCCAAACCGCATCCACAAACACAACCCAACACTTTATCCATTCTTCCTCACTTACATCCTAATATACAAGTCAATTAACATGCTTAATTTAAACAATTACATGATTAAACATAAAATTCTCAAGAGTAATATTTCCTCTTAAGGAATTCCATACAACAATCTTAACTCATTACTCATACTTGGGAACAACTCATTTCAAATCAATATTATTCATATTATACACATACAAATCCACTTAATATTGTTCATTCATTTCACAATAATCCCAACAAACATCAATACCCAACTAAATGCATAAATCACGCAAACGTTCCCAAACCTGATCTCCTTTGCTCCTAATCGTGAGCTCCGCTTCCACTAGCCTTTTCTTTCCCTTTAGATGTTCTAGGAAGCTCTTCTGAACCACAAATCAAACACAACCAAGTTTAATTCTAAAATAACACACAAATGAAAATTAAACCTAAAGAAGAGGAAGAGAAGAACCTAAAACACAACTTTCATAAACTCACCCTTGAGTGCAAGGGACACAAACCCAGCTATAACAGTCACCCAAAGAAGAAGGGAAGAGCAGAATTATGTAAGCAAGGAGAAGGAAAGAAGAGGAAAAAGGAACAAGAAGCTGCAAATGGCGTGAGGAAGAGGAAAGCAACGGGAAGAGGAAGAAAAGGAAAAAGATTTGCAGCTGTCCTCACTCTCACTCACCCACTAAATTCATTCTTATCTTCTAGCCAAGTGTCACTCTCCCATAGGAAAGTGATCCCACATGCATACCCTACTCCCATACTCTCATATACACACAACTATCATCACTTATACACACCTTACTTCCTTATCCTTAAACACACACTGACTCCACTCCTCTTCTCATACATCACTAGCATAAACACACACACTTACATAAATTAACATGCATGCGACACCACAATGCACACAAGTACGCACACACATATAAACATAAACAGGCACAAACAGACTCAGATAGGCTCAAACTACTAGGGTAGTTTTGGGGTGTTACAAGAAGTCTATAGTTGGAGTTCTTTTGTCTTCTGCTATATTTTGTATTGATATAAGCTTTGTATTTGGATTTTGTTTTTGGAAATGTAATTTTGTAAAGGAACGAATTTGTATATGTTAAAGGTTTACAAATCCCTTTTGTAAAACGATATGGTTATTTATATATGGATTTGGCATCTTTTTGATTATATGTATTTGCTTTTAGCATGATTGAGTATATGTATATGTATTTGTGCGCGTAGCGCTCCAGTATCCTTTCAAGGTGGATATCGGGGTGTTACAAACCCAACCCAATCCAGCGGCTTTATTCATTTTATTTTTTATAGGATAAACTGTCTGTTTCCAGGTTTTCACCCTGCCGTTTGGCCGAACTTTTGCTTAGAGCGCCAATTACGGTTTTTATCTCTAACGGTCTTTTTTTTTTTTTTTTAGAGAGGCTGAAGTTATTTTCAAAGATATTTTAGGTATGATTGGCATGTACTTACGTCTCAAATCATGATCGTATAAGCTTGATTCATATCATGAAAGTGCTGTAGAATTGGCCTCACAGTTGATAGCATGATGAGTTGACTGAAGTGCTTGAGTGGGCAGAGCACCGGAGGGTAGATAGTACCAATGAGCTGATTCTATGTCGAAACCAAACAACTTTGAGTATGCAAGATGAACTGCTCTGGTCACATCAATATATCATTGCATAAATGTATATATTTCAACTTGATTTCATAACACATGATCACTATTTAGCATTAACTCGAAAAATATGAGATCTCATCTAATCTTGAAATAGATCTTGAAAGTATCAAACTCCTGTTATCAATCAGCCCTCTCGAGTTTTCATGATTGAATATTTTCTCTCCTTTTTATTAATATTTTTTTTAGCCTTTGCCATGAACCCTCCTTCAGTCTGTCGGTGTTGATTGAATTTGCTTTCATCTTTGTTAGCCGGGGAGGCTGCTCCTTCTGACGGTGTTCCTTCTTTGGCCTCAAAGTCCTTTCCTTGGTACTTGTGCAAACTGGCTGAGACGACGAGTTCCTTATTTGGGGCTTGAATGTGAAATTCCACACCTTACTTTTATCGGCTTTGGTGGTTCAATTTCTAAAGTGACTTTTAATGGTTGAGATTGGGGGACAGGTTAGGCTCAATGGTATGGGGTAAAATTATGGTTTTATTTTTTCTTTTTTCTTTTATTTTTATTTTTTTTATTTTTTGTTTATTTTTTTGCATGTATGTTTTTTTTTCATTGAAAGGTAAAGAGTTGTCCTTCTAAGTTTGGCTATATGGGTCCCGAATGGTTAAAGGTCAATCTTAATTGGTTTTGGGGTACACATTTCAAATGGTTAGGAGGAAAGCGGCCATACGGTTTGGTTTTAATGAGTTATATGTTTCTCATGAAGTTCCTGAGTTTTATTCGTCCAACTTCTGATGTAGCTCTCGGAGTTTGATTTTATTTAGCGGCACTATATGCAACCCAGATGTTATGGATGCAAAGGAATGGCTTTCAAAATTCTGTTTGTCGTCATGTTGGCACGTGGAAGTGGCATGGTCTCAAGAATGTCCTTGTCAATTTTTAGCATGTCATTCCAGGTCTAGGCAAAGGCTCTCTCTCTTCCCTTTTTTTTTTTTTTAATATTATCTCTCAAAATTATCCTCTCTTCAGGAGTTATATCAGATACTATCAAGATTTTGTTTAGATTCCCCAAAGTTTCGAGATTAGATGATGCCGTATCAATTGGGTTAATATCAAAAATGAATGAATGCATCGTGATCATAGGAAATGAAATCGTTAGAAACACCACACAAATAAGTAAAATTGTTTATCGTATCAAAATAACCAAACTGTCATAAAGAGTTCTTAAAATAAAAAGAAATAAAGCATCTAAAAACATAGTCTTCTTCTCCACCCTCCTAACGAGTGACAGCGACGTACTCATCTTGCCAGAATCGATCAAACACATGGCGAGGGAACTGTATTATAGCTTGCCTTCTTCTTCTTCTCTCTCTTCTAAGGGTCGGTGATCTCTTTAGAGTTAATGAGATCCTGGATCTTGCCCCTCAAAATTCGGCAATGATCTGTTAGATGCCCAGTGTGTTGATGGTAGGCGCAGTATTGATCACTTTTATGCCCTGGCTGTCCCTGACTCAAGGCCGGCCTGGGCGGCAATGGTTGCAGCTTGCCCTCCTTTATTAGTCTCTCCAATACCCAGGATAGAGGCCATCCCAAATTAGAAAAGTACCGCTGGTCTTGTCTCACTCTGGTGGCCAAAACCTCGGTCGTCTTGTCGTTTCTACCATTACTGCTCCCAGCACCCCCTGATCTGTACCCTAATTGGTTCCCAAAGCCCTTCCCAGCAAAGTCATTTCGGCTTGCTTTCTTCGCTAGGTAAGCCGCCTCAGCCTCTACAGCAATGTCCTTAAGCGACTCCCAATCTCTGAGTCCCTTAAAGCTGAGCAAATCTCTTAAGTAAGGGTAGGAGTTCCTGATGAATAACCTAATCTGATCAGTAGTGTCATGCTTTCATTTCATCTCCATGACCCTATTTCTCCACCTAGTGAGGTATTCGTGGAACGACTCATCACTCTTTTACTGTAAAATCTCGAGATCTTTCAGGGTGATCGCCATTCTAATACTACAGTTGTACTGCTTCATGAATTCATCAGTCAAAAGGTCCAAGTCCTCCTTGGATCTCCTATCCAACCCTTGATACCAGTCCACTACTAGACCCACCAAACTGAGGCAGAAATATTCTACCTTTTGCTTTTTGGTCAGCCCTATGCCCTTTATCACTAGGGTGTACTGATTGATGTGCACGGATGGGTCTAAAGTACCATCGAACTTTGGCAGCTCAGGCATCTTAAACCTTAGGGGCAATAGCTCTTCATCCCCCAGATCTTTATCCTCGGTGTTGATTCCCTTACCAGCTGATAATAGGCGAGTGATCGCCTCAATTTGCTGCTCCATTCCTCTTATGGCCTCATCTTCTACCCTGGGTGCTCTACCCCTCACAGCTTGATGGGCTACTATCTCCTTAACCTCCTCTTCCATCATGAAATCCTTGTCAGGGTTTAGGACACTTGCCCTTCTTAGCTCAACGGGCACAACAGCAGCTTTAGGCTCATTGATAGGTCGGTGAGTAGCATTACCTATTTTCAGGGCCTCTTCACCGATAGGCAGCTCAACTTGCCCCCGAGGAGGGATTATTAGTGGTTGTGGGGCAACAGGTGGTTATAGAGCCACAGGTGCTTGTGGGGCAAGAGGGTGAGCAATCCAAATGGTGGGTCTATCCTCACTAGTCGACCGTCAGAACCTCTAGTCCACTTGGATGAATTTATGGTGGCTAAAAGATTCAGATTGTTAGAATAATGCATGGATGACAGGTACAATGCATGTCGTACGTTGTGCAATATTTTGCAACCACATAGGAGCAAGTAGATCCTTCCAACCTTGTTACTCCCACACACGAGGTCAAATAGTCTCTTCCTAGGTGGGCTTAGCCCATGGGTCAACGGGGAACCTAATGGGCGCATATGGTGCATGGTGAAAAACCAGCAGCATAACACTCTTGATTTAAAGCACATGTGCATGGGTTTTGGCCATTATATATCTGGACCCTTCAAACAGACTAAAATGAGCCCAATAGGGCATGAAAGCCTTTGATGAGTGCCCAATTAATATATTTGAATTGGTTCGATACATAAGGGCCAACGTAATAAGCATCGTATTAAGGAGCATATTACCTAGTGGAAGTTTTTATTGCCATTACATGAGCTTTGGTCAAAGGTGGTGTTACTTTAGGTCTATCCAAGCATGGTCCCTGCCAATGGGTCTAACCATCACGAGCATGGCGACCATTTGGGTCTCCATTTAATATACCATGATGGCACGAGACTTGGGCTAGTGATTATCCTTAGCACTTCCCTACATTGTGTGAATGTAGGGTCATATTTTAGGAATGCACCAGGATAAAATAGGGACCAACTAGTATAATTTTAACGCTTTAGTGGATGCAATGTAATTATGATTAGAAATGGAATTTTTGATTCTTAACAACTCAATTATAATTTTAACTTAAGTCACTTTCGAAGCGAAGTTTCGATCATCCCTAGTGGAGTCGCCACTGTGATGCACGCCGAACCTAGTAAAGGCCCTCTTAGGCGAGACCCACTTTTAGGGCTCGATAGATTGGTTCGCGTCTTTTTGATTTTGGGCATCATGAGACATTTTGGACACCTTCTTTCTAATAGAACATTAAAAGGATCATCTAGCCTCACGACACTTTTAGGCACGTTTGAGGTATTTTGGAGTCGCCACCCAATTTACAAGAAATTGTAAAAGGTCGTCTAACCTCTATTGGTCTAAACCAGATAAGGTATTTGGAACTTCACTCTTATTAATGCCTTAACTTAAGTTTATAAATGAGTTTTTAAGAAATTAATATTCCATCTCTCATCTCACGCGATCATGCATTGAATTTAAAGCGCATTGCAAGCATATTGAAAAGTATTAAATAAAGCGATAAAAAAAGGCAGTAAATAAATTACATAAAAAATGGGACAAAATAATCCCCCAAAATAAGAAAGCATAAGAAATAAAATTTGCCCCAAAATTAATTACAAGGGCCAAAAATGAATAAATAAACACATACAAAATAATTAAAAATGCATCATACATAAATCGGGAGATTTATTGAATTTTAGGAACATTGGTTCCTTTTTGTTAACTTAAAAAATTAGAAACTATTTTTGGGTATTAATTGAGAAAACGGGGATGAGTGATCCCATTTTGTGAAAATTAGTTCTTTATTTGATAGTGAGATTTTTTTGGTTAAAATAGGATATTGGTCCATTTTATTAAGAAAAATTCCAAGTTATTAATTATTGTAAAAAACGTGATTTTTTATAATACGGAGAATTTAAAACACATTTTTACATACAACATAAAATAATATAATAAAAAAATACAACAATTAAAATGAATAAATAAACACATACAAAATAATTAAAAATGCATCATACATAAATCGGGATATTTATTGAATTTTAGGAACATTGGTTCCTTTTTGTTAACTTAAAAAATTAGAAACTATTTTTGGGTATTAATTGAGAAAACAGGGATGAGTGATCCCATTTTGTGAAAATTAGTTCTTTATTTGATAGTGAGATTTTTTTGGTTAAAATAGGACATTGGTCCATTTTAGTAAGAAAAATTCCAAGTTATTAATTATTGTAAAAAAACGTGATTTTTTATAATACGGAGAATTTAAAACACATTTTTACATACAACATAAAATAATATAATAAAAAAATACAACAATTAAAAATACAAACCCTAAATTCGAAGGTCTTTGATAACCCGATCCTCCATCTTGTGCACAAATATAACTCGCATAAATAAATAAATTTTGAGGCAACAAAACAAAAAATAAAATAAAATGTTAGTAAAGTAAATTAAATGAATAATATATGAGCAAACAATTAAAGAAAAATTAATAAATAAATGAATTAAATAATAATACAACAGCAATATCATTAAGAATTATTACAGGAAATTAATTGAAAAAAAAGTAAAAAATAACAAAGGGGAGTTAAAGCAGAAATATGCAAGGTAAAATGGAGCGAATTACATTACATTTCATGCATTTTTATCTATGCATACGATCGGGTAAAACAAGAAAAAAAAGACGAAGAAAGGGCTAGAGAAGAGGGAGGCTAGACATGCATGAGTCAATGCCTTCACGACTCGTGCAAGAATGCACGAGCCGTGATTCTTGCACGAGTCGTGAAGGCTACTGTAAGGGATGTGATTGAACGGCCGATCGGGCCAAACGGGGAGCACGATACGGATAGACAGTCATGTATTCGATTGGGAAACGACAAGTACAACTCAGATGCGGTACATTATCCGATTGAAAAACCACAAACTAGGCAAAAACGAAGACACGACTCAGACAAATAAAAAAAGAGAGACGAATAGAGGAATGTTAACAGGCTAATAAACACCATGACATACCATCAGATACATGCATAACAGAATGACAAACATGCCGATTAGTCATGATAAATATTTAAGATCATGTCTGATAACAAACAGCAACAAACATCCGATTGTAGACATCGGGTCCTGAGGCAATCCAGATCAGAGTTACCCGATGAAGAGACTAACGTCTATTTTTAGACAAATGGATGGAAATCGGGAGTTTCCATTCTTCAATTTTATAAGGATTGAGGATTTTGCTCAGTAACAGGAGGTTTCAGATGGTCAAAAACTTTGAAAATAGAAATTTGGGTCAACATATGGGTTACCCGTTGGTAGTGGGACGCCCATCGATCGCGCGAGAGACCCGTCTCTCCCGATGAGCTCCGACTGTCGCTCTGAAGTGGGGACCATCTCTCGCAAATGAGCGGCACCCGTCGCTCATTTGAGCGACGCTTGCTCCTTGATAGAGACAAGCATCGCTCGCTTCCAAGTCCCGTGGGTGGACCGCCGATCAAAAGACCTAGTGTACCCCTCTGGTATACGCTCGTCGGTATCCCACACACACCCGTCGGTCG
Organism: Excoecaria cochinchinensis; assembly: GCA_947683425.1. Lineage (NCBI taxonomy): Eukaryota > Viridiplantae > Streptophyta > Magnoliopsida > Malpighiales > Euphorbiaceae > Excoecaria > Excoecaria cochinchinensis. The sequence goes on from CANTUQ010000020.1 coordinate 2,643,195, forward strand.
GTGATCTGTCAGTTATTCTCATGGGATTTTTCGGGATTTATTTAGGATTTTCTAGATTTATCAAATATTTTATAAATCTAATCAAAATCCTCTAAATCTTTTCAAATATTTTTAAATATTAGATTTGATTTTGCGAATATTCTGGAAATCGATTCTGATTTGATTTTAGAAATCCTTTTTAAATTTAAATCTTAAATTTAAATTTATTTGAATTATCTTCTAAACTCTATAAATAGGGGATTAAATCTCATTATTCAAGGTTAGAAAATTTTGGAAGAAAACTAAATCTTAGCAGTTTTTCATAGAGATTTTATTTTCGCATTTTGTAAAAGAGTTTTCTCTCATGATTTCTTCTTTCTCTCATTTTTATGTTCAAATTAATCTAATTCGAGGTAACAAAATCCATTTGTTTCTATCTGATTTAGCTATTTCCGACATTTAATTGCTGTTGAAATTTCGAGATAGAAAAATACAATTTTCTTTTCTTGATTTATTTTCAAAATACGATTTTTTTGATAAAAAATCTCCTGAAATCACACAATCACGGATCAATCCTCGTAGAACTCAAGGAATCGAAATCACTCAATGTTCACCTTTAAAGGTAAAATCCGAGGGTAAACATTCTAGATTTATCATTTGTGTAGTTTAATTTTTTACACTAATTTTAATAAATTGATTTTCATTTATTAAAAATCAAAATCAATTTTTTAGACTTTTTCGTTTTAATTTCAGAATCAGGCTTGACCGACAGGTCAAAAAATCACCGACGGCCATCGCTCACGCGAACGACGGGCCGTCGATGGTTATTGCTTCCGCTCGTCGGTCAACCCAGGGACGCCCATCGGTCACGAGTGTTGGGCTGTCCCTGGGCCTTTTCTCCTCTATATCTTTTCTTTTTCCTTTTTTACTTATTTTCTTATGGTTTTCATGTCTATGTCATGTTTTTCATTGTTATTTAACTTCTAGCATTTTATTTTGCTCTTAATTTTGACACTAACATGATTATTGTTTTTTTGTGAGTTTTATTTGACTATGTTTGGTGGATTTGGTATTGTTAAATGATGGCCATTGCACTGATCTGAGGATCCTCACCCGAGTTCTTTCATCAACCTTATCCCTTCTTCACCTTATTTATTCATTATTGTTGTAAATATTATTTTAATCCCGCTAAAGTAAAATGGTTAAATATTTTATAGTAATTTAATTGGGATTTTGTTTTTCTTCTTCTTCCTTTTAAAGGAATTCTTTCTACATTTTCTTTCTCTTCAATTTTTTTATTCAAATAAATTTCTTAAATTCAGATTTTTTGTACTTTTTATTTCTTCTTCTTGAATAGAATTCTCTCTACATTTTTTTAGTTTCCTTCAAATAAATTTTTTAAGGTTTCAAAAATCAATTTTCAATGGAATAATCATTCTTGAGACAAAGAAAATAATTCTTTGTTCTTGAGAATTGTTATTTTCTTTCATTATTTATTTTTATCCGGCTTTCTTTCTTGGAATAAAACTCCAACTTCTATTATTTTCAATCCTAATTTTGCGGATCAAAGCAAGAAAATTAATCATATTTTCTCTTTATCTAGTTCGAATTTCGAGGGTAAATATTCTGGGACCAATCCTACTTTTCCTTTATTTTCTTATTTTATTTATTCACAATCATTTTATCAACATGTAGATATTTATGTCTATTGTTTATATATTTATTTTATCTCTGATATTTCCTTTATTTTCATTATTTTATTTCATTGTCCTACTCACGTGTTATTTGTTTTTCTTATGACTTTATTTATTTCTACTAATTATGGAGCGTTGAGAAGGGGAGCCCACTAGAATGGTCTGAGGACACTAATTTGGTTCATTTTCTTTACCCTATTTTCTTTTAGTTTATTTTTATATCCAATTTATTATAAATATTATTTTGAGCCCGCTAAAGTAAAAATGGCTAAGATTTTCTACAAATAAATGAGATTCTTCTAATAAAATAGGACCAGTGTCCTAGTTTTTCCATCCAAATAAAATTATCACTTTAAATTATTTTTATAAATATGCATGCAAAGACCAATGTCCTCATCCTTAACGTATATCCCGATTTATGTATGAATCGCATGCTATTTACAATGGGGATTGTATTATGCCCCTAGTTTTATTATAATTTATTTTCATATACTTTATTTTAATTAAGCTCTTGTTTATCGCTTTCCTTGTATGGCCAATTTGCGCTTTAATTAACTGCATTAAATCGAATGTGAAATGGGAAGAAACGCTAAATTCAAAACTCAATCGTAACTTTGATCAAGGTATGAATAAATGAGAAGTCCTGAACCTACTCGGGTCTTAGGTTTAACGAGGTTAAAGCACCATTTCAATGTTCTATTGGGATGAGGTCTCCAAAATATCTCTTGTTGCCCACAAAAAGGCCTAATTTGCATAATCCTAGCCTCCACGAGGTTAGAGGATCACTCTAATGTTCTATTGGGGTGGGGCCTCTAAAATATCTCTGGACTATCCAAAATGGATGCATATGCGCTATTTTAGGCTCACTGAGGCTAGATGACCTTTCCCAATGTTCTATTGGGTGGTGACTCTAAGAAACCTCCTTGTTGCCCAACATAGACGCACTTGTAAGCTCTTACAACTTTCAATGAACCTCTCTCGAAAGCCCTAAAAGCGGGTCTTCGGGGTGCCCCGGGTTCGGTGCGCGTCACAGTGGTTACTCCACTGGGGATATATACTTGAGACTTTAACTCAAAAATACCTTGGTTAAAAATTACAATTGAATTTTAATTTAAAAAATTCCATCCCCTTTTAAAACTTCATTACATCTCATTAGAGCCTTAGATCTATGTTAGTTTGGTCCCTCTATCAACCCTGGCACATTCTTGAAGCACGATCCTACGTTCACTCAATGTAGGAAAGTGTTAAAGATAATCACCAACCCAAGCCTCGTACCTTTTGGTATATCAAATGGAGACCCAACCGGTCATTACGCTCATGATGAGCTAGACCTGTTGGTAGGGACCATGCTTGGGTAGCCTGAAAATATCATTACCTTGGCCAAAACCCATGTAATGGAAATAGTTACTTCCCCTAAGCGGTATGAACCTTAATACATGCTTGCTGTATGGATCAATGTATATTGGAAAAACCCAGATAATTTGATTGGTCACCTAATTAAAGGCTTTCTTGCCCCGATAGGCCCATTTTAATTTATTCGAACTGCCTAAATACACAATGATCATAGCCCATGCGTCTGTGCATTAGTTAGGAGAGGTTATGCTGCTAATTTTCCACTGTGCACCATACGTGTCCATCGGGTTCCCTATAATCCATGGGCCAATCCCACCTAGGAAAGAGACTATAACCTCATGTGCAGGAGTAACAAGGTTGGAAGGACCTATGTGCTTGCATGTGATTTGTGGATGTTGCATAGCACGATCATGCATTTTATGGCACTCATGCATCATCCTGACTCGATATGTTCAGTAGTCATTATAGATCTACCTAAGTGGTCAAGAGGTTCTCAGGGGTAGCTAGTCAGGAATCCTTTTTTCGAGCTACCAGAAAGGGTGGAGTATCCAGAGACTCCTTCAGTAACCAGCTATGCTACTTTATCTCAGTTTTCTCTGCACGAAGAAATGGAAAACTCACCAAGAGGGATAGATGCCACCAGGGCCTTGATAGATGAGGAAGTAGGCAGAAGGTTCAAAGAGTTTGAGAATAGGATGACAGCTATGATGGCTAATATGGCTCAGCCACCTGCTCCACAGAACCCACCACCTCCTCCTATGAGAAATAATGAATAGGAGGAGGTCAGAGAAGACCCGTAAGAAGAGATGCACCCACCACCAGTAGACTTAAGAGCTAGCACATCAGGGGCATAGAGGAGAAGGCCAGCCCAGAGGATAAATGATGACTGGGAAGAGGACAAGTACGAAGAAACAGTATATGGGAGAAGGAATGCACCTCAAAATGAAGAAGCCATCTGGAATAAGATGGAAGAGAAATTTGAAGTAATGGCAAAGATGTTGATGAGGGGGCGAGGGATGAACCCAGAGGATAAGGAATTAGAGGGGGGAGATTTGATCCTGATGAATTTTAAGATACCGGACGTCCCTAAATTTGATGGCACTTCCGATCGCACCGCTCACATAAAGCAATACTCGTTGGTGATGAAGGGTACTACTTTAACAAATAGATAAAAGATTGAATACTTTTATCTAAGTTTAACCGGCTCAGCGATGGATTAGTATCATGGATTGGACCGGAGGAGAAAAGAAGATTGGGATTTGAACACAGAAGAGTTTCTCAGACAGTATGACTGTAGTACGAGAATGGAGGTGACTTTGAAGGACCTAGAATTGTTGCAGCAAAAGGCGGGCGAGTCTTTCCATGAGTATCTAACCCGATGGAGGAACCGGGTAATGGAGATTAAAAGAAAACCAGATACTCAAGATCCAATACGGTTGTTCATTAAAAATGCGAGCCCGTATCTGAGAGATGGACTGAAGATGAAGGGATTGAGAGACTGGGAATCGTTGAAAGACATCACCATTGAGGCTGAGGAAGAGTACCTTTCGAGAAGGGCGAACAATGTTAGGGGGCAGGTAGGTCAGCAGGCCCCAGTAGTGGCACGAGGAAGACAGCGAAAGTTTCAGCCACTAACACTCCCCCAAGGCATTTTTCCAATTTAGGAAGGTCTCTGTCATGGGTACTTCAAAGACTGATGAAGGAAGGGAAGTTACAGCCTTTGCCAGCTTGATTAGCCAGGACTTAGGGTATGCAAGGGCATAAGGACAATGAGTACTATGCATATCATCAGCACATCAGACACACAACTGATAGATGCAAGGTGCTGATACATATAATTCAGGACTTAATTAATTCAAAACTGATTATAGACCTAGAGAAGAGAGGGAATCAGAAGAAATCTGGGTATAACAATGTGCCCCTGCCAGTATTTATGATCGGGTCTATTCTGCCCGAATAGTTTACATTGAGAGACTTATACGGCGTTGATGCCAACAATGCTATCATGAGCCTCTATGAGGTAAGTGAAGAAGGGCTACCTGTGGCAGTGATCAACTACTGGTCCACTAATGACAGTGGAAATGAAAATTATAATAATTTTGAGGATGAAGTGTTTCCTGACCCTTGGGATTCGGAGGAGGAGGAGGAAGAAGAAACGAAGGAGAAGAAGAAGAAGAAGAAGAAGAAGAAGGTAGGAGCTATGACCTAGAAAGGAAGGTGACGTGACCTCAACAAGTGTACTGAATCGGCAAGTAATAAAGTGGGGTATAGTTAGGACCCCAAGTTATCGTACCCAAGGGACTGTGTGTGCAAGTAATGAAAATCAAGTGTATGCTAAAGAATTCCAAATTGTTTGAATTGATTTAGTTGCCTATTGATTAAAAATAAAGAATTTAAATAACTAAAATAATCAAGCAGAAATAATTAAATTAAATTAACGTCAATAACTGAAGAAATAAAATGAAGGAAAAATTTAACAAGATAAGAATTCAAATTAAACAAACATTGCTCGGGTTCACTCATCCACCCCATACCCAAATGTGAATAAAAATAATCCAAGAACCAACAATGAAAGAAATCGGGATAACCCTCTTAACCCAGGCTTCCCAATCTGGAGTCAGCCACTCTAATTATATGACATCCCAAACCGGAGTCAGCCACATAACTAGCCTATGCGCGGGTCTAAAATCCTAAGTTTGGTTTATTTTCCCAATACGGAGTCAAATAAGCCAGAACTCAATTATCTCACTCACCATTCTAGTCCTAAATCATGAAATTCTGCACTTCTAGATTCCCAATCGGAGTCGTCCAAAAGATACAGCAAGAATGATAAGAACTGAATGTAAATACTAACGGCATCCAATCCATACAACTCAATAACCAACAAAAATACATGAAATAAATCATTCATCAAAATTGGAAATTAACTTGAGAAAATAAATCCCATGAATTATCAATAAGAACCAGTGAAATAAACCATTCAATCATATATTTAAATTCAAAAGATATTCAGAATTCACATTATGGGTAGGGGATTCAAAGATCCCCAAACAACTAAAAGACTACTCACGATCCATTACAAAATAAAAAGGAAAGAGGAAAGAATAAACCCAGAAATTCATTAAGGCATAAATTCCAGTTAAATCCCACGTCCTTCGATCTCCTTCTTCAAATCTTCAATGGAGAAAAATCTGGAAATTCTAATGCAAAAACTGTGTATTGAAATAAACTGTGTGTTTCAAATGTAAAACTCTTCAATTGCAAATTAATTCTAAAGATAAAATTGAAAACCTAAATTAAGAACAAGAGGAAAAATCCCAAAATTCTAGTTTTAAAACCCTAATATGAGAAAAGGCTGCTAAAAATCTGAACCCCTCGCCAAACAACAAACTTTTCTTTTTATATCCCGAGGGGTCACGGTGGTAACCAGATTGGTTGCCACCGTGAGGGTGTCGAGGAAGTAAATCTGCACTGCATGTAGGATAGGGGTCACGGTGGTAACCAGATTGGTTGCCACCGTGAGATGCTCAAATTTCACTTCTGTCCAGGAATTCCCTATGTCACGGTGGCAACCAGATTACCTTGCCACTATGAGGTACCTCCTCACTTGATTCTGCCTTGGTGCGAATTATGTCACGGTGGTAACCAGATAGATAGGTTGCCACCGTGAGGTACTTCTTGCCTGCATTCTGCCTGAAGGATAAATATGTCACGGTGGTAATGACATTGGTTACCACCGTGACCCATAGTATGCCTGCATTATGTTTTTGACTTCTTTGAATGTCATGGTGGTAACCAGATAGGTTGCCACCGTGAGGTACCTAAAAAAAATTGCTGCACACAAAATTCAAACTCAATCAAAATACTAACTAAAATGCATAAAAAATCTAATTTTACCAAGATTGACAAAATTAATCTAAAGTAAGCATATCATGACAATAAACACTACTAAACACCCACAAATCATAAAAAATACTATCGAATCTAAATACTAAATTGAAGTTATCAAAATACCCCACACATAGACTTTGCTCGGCCTCGAGTAAATGAATTATCCAAATTCCTGAAATTTCAAACTCTAACTCAAAATAAGAAAGCTCAAAAACAATCCAAGCATTAAGTAGAATAGTCTTAACCACAATTCTCAATTCAGCTTATATCAATAAATTTCACGTGTGTATGTGCTAGGCTAAGACAAATTTTCTCTTTTCAAAATAAGACAACCAGTTTAATTCAGCAATTTAGCAAAGGAAATGAATAAGCAAATAAATTGCAAATTGGTTACGCACTTGCAACTCAGGGTAATCATAAGCCTTTCCTTTAGCACCGAAACCACAAAGGTCATCTCCACTAAACAACTCAAGCTAAGAGCAAGATCATTAGGACTTATTCCAAGGTTGAAATGTTAGGTTAGGGTTTTGGCTAACAAGAAAAGTTAAGGAATTCAAACAAAGAGTTAGCCACTCTTCCTAAAAACATCACTGCCCAAATTGAATACAATCTTTCTATGACCCATTTTTAATCCTCCCGCAGTTGCCAAAACTTGTCTGAACTACCCATAATGAAAAAAAATAAAACATTAAACCACAAGAAAACAAAAAGAAGAAATTACCCAAAGAAATTTTTATCTTAACCCAATCATTTCTGAATGTAAAGACATCTTCTTCTAGTTGAGGGTACCCTACACTTGAATTTTTCTACATCTGATTAACTCACGACTTTAAAACAATGATCAACCTTTTTATCAAATTTTTCTTTTTGGCTTCTTCTTCTTCTTTTTTTTATGAGATACCCAAAACCTTTATTTTCTTACCACAAATTTGACTCCATTAAAGGAAAGTTAAATGATATACTAGACAACACCCCAAAGTTTCACAATTCTTCTCACTCCCACACTATTTTTACAGTAAATACCCTTATTCAACTTTTAATGTTATCCCAACCCAATCCTAAAGTGGCCAATTCTTAGGAAGGATAGGCAAAGGCATTTAGGTTAAATGGTAACATAATAGTGTAACAAAGAAAAAAAAAATGCATAGTACGCTTTTAGCATACCAAATTAGCTCAATGGGGGTAGCAATGGAAATTATGCAAATAGGTAGCAAAAAGTCATTTAAAGTGGTTATTAAAGAAAATTTTTTGCCTAAATTGTGTCCTAAACCTGCTTAAGTTGTTATAACGTTTCGAAGGGTGATCAGGAAGGTTCTAACTATCCTACAATTCCTTTACTCAAAAACTTTCACACACTGGGATTTTTAAGTTTTTCACAACCAAGCCTATAGTGCACAAAAGATAAGAAATTCCAAGATTTATGACTAATTGAGATTAATTTGCTGCTAAAACTAACAATTACTCTCTTGCTAAGATCAATTTTTAAGAAATTCCATTCACAACTTAAAGTTCAAAACATTCACAACAGGAATAACTAGAGGCAAGCTAAACTAAGATAGGAAAAATTCAAACAACCACAATTAAGTTTTCAAATAACTAAAACACAATAAAATATGCGAATAAAATTAAAATAAAACATCAAACATGAATATAAAATAAAAATAATTATTTACATATTAAGCTGTTGGAGTTACTCCTCCTACCCCACACTTAATACCTTGCTGTCCCCAGCAAGTCAAATAATTACAAAACACAATCAAAATAAAAACAAAAGATAGTATTTCTCCCTGTCTAGCTCTCTGGAGGTAGCGGAGGTGAGAAATGCGCATCAATGCGCGCAGTCAATAAGGAAAGTACCAAGAGCACCTGGTCCATCTAGGACTGAAGATCGGCCTGAGATGCGGAGATGGTGTCCATGCGCTCCATCAGCGCGTCGTACTACTGAGATGATAAATGTGTGGGCTCTAGTGCTGGAGGTGCTTCCGGATCATCCTCTTGCTCATGGGGCAAACCTCCTAGACCTTGTTGGACTCCCTGAAGATACTCTGCGCGAGTAGTCAATCTGTAACCATGTGCGGCCGTCGCATTATCCACTACGACCTTCATGTTCTTCAGCATTGTGACGCGCGTCGAACCCCGTGGCCCCCGAAGGCCCACTTTTAGGGCTTTCAGGAGAAGTGAGGTTCGTTGACAACTTGTAAGAAAATACAAGGGCGTCTATTTTGGGCAACAAGGAGGTTTCATGGAGTCACCACCCAATAGAACATTTAGGAAGTTCGTCTAGCCTCAGTGAGCCTAAGACAGCGCTGCTATGTCCATTTTGGGCAAGCCAGAGGGGTCTTGGAGGTCCCATCCTAATAGAACATTAGGATGGCCCCCTCGCCTCATGAAGCCTAGGACTATGCAAGTTAAAGCCTTATCATGGGACACAAAAGGTGTCTTGGAAGTCCCATTCTAATGGAACATTGAAATGGTCCTCTCGCCTCGTTAAGCCCAAAGACTAGAGATGGTTCGGGACTTCCCATTTATTCATACCTTGATTAAGTTTATAATTGAATTTTCAATTTAGCGTTTCATCCCTTTTCTCATTCAATTTTAATGCAATTTAATTAAACGCACATGTCAAACACATAATAAAAGCGATTAATAAAGCAAATGAAAGGAAAATAAATTACAACAAAACTAGGGGTGGAATATAACCCCCATTTGTAAATAAAACACAATTCATACATAAATCGGGCTATTTATTAAAAATGAGGACATTGGTCCTCTCATGCATAATTAAAGAAAACAATTTTAAAGTGATAATTTATTTTGGATGAAAAAAGTTAGGACATTGGTCCCATTTTATTAAATAAAACCCAATTTAGTTTAATAAAAATATTTTTGTGATTTTTTTAATTAATGTGCATAAAAAAATAATTTATTACAAATTACATATTAAATAAGATAATGAAAGCAAAGTAATGAAAATAATAAAGAAATAACCAATCAACTCCCAAATGGATCTTCAAATCTTCAAGGACTCCCACTTGGTATGGAAAAGACTCACACATAAAAATAAGCAGTAAAATAAAAGAAAAAAAATAAATAAAAGTGAAGTTAGTAAAAAATTAATTAAACATATAACATGAAAACAATTAAATTAAGGCAATCAAAATTGCATCATGTATGACAAGCCAATTAAAATGACATAATAAAAATATGCAATCTAATTAATTAACAATTTAGCATGCATAAAAGATAAAATAATAATAATAAAATTCAACATGCATAAACAAGCATAAAATAATGATGATAGAATTTAACATGCATAAAAACATAAAATAACAACAATAACATCCAATCATGCATAAAAAATATAATATACATAAAATTCAGCATGCATAAGAAATACAAATAATAATATTAATAATAATGATACTAGTATCAAATGATAGCAATAAACAAGGATAATAAAACTTATAACAATAAAACTAACAATTGCAACTATAATAATAACAATAATAAACATAATGAAACCAAAGAGTATTAAACAACCCAAATTAAGCATGCAAGAATAAAATAGTATATGGCAAACTAATAAAGCATGTTAAAACATGGCAAATAATACCAACAACAACAACAACAACAACAACAACAACAATAATAATAATAATAATAATAATAATAATAATAATAATAATAATAATAATAATAATAATAATAATAATATATGGACAATCACATAAGCACATGGTAATAATAATAATAATAATAATAATAATAATAATAATAATAATAATAATAATAATAATAATAACAACAACAACAACAACAACAACAACAACAACATCAAAGAAGATGAACAATCCAATTAAATATGGAAGAATAAAATGAAAATAAAATATACTAATTATGCTAAAACATGTTAAATGATAATACTAATAATATATATGAACAAAAATGATGACAATAATAAGAACATGAACAATTAAATAAGAAATAAGAAATAAGAAATAATAATATGAACAATTAAATAAAAAATAAGAAATATGAACAATTAAATAATAGATCTAAAAGAATTCACAAGATAATTAATTAAATAAAAACAAAAGAAAAAGAAAATAAGAAGAAAATGATAGAACTAAAAGAATTTACATGTTAACTAATTAATTGGAAACAAAAAAATGAAATTCAAAAATTAAATTAAGAAATTGAGCCAAGAATGTTTACCCTCAAAATTAGCTTGATAAAATGAAGGTAAGGAGATCCAATTCCTTGTCTTGATTTGAAAAATATGACTAGAAAAATAAAATATCAAGAGTGATTTTTTACTCAAGAACAAACAATTAGTTTATTTGTCTTAAAGTAAAAAATTGTTAATTGAAAAGAAGAAAGTCACCAAGAACAAAAGTTATTATTTTTTTTGCCTTGATAATCTTCTTGGAAAAGTTCTTTAGAAAATTTGAGAGAATTTGCTTGAGAGAAGAAAGAAGAAGAAAAGTAATTTCTAAAGAAAATCCCCCTTCATTTTCTATTAAAAATTCCTTTTTATCCCTCTCCCAAAATCAGAATTTTTAATGAAAGAATTAAATTAAATTAATTTCAATAAAAGCAAAAAACTGAAGAAAATCAAAGGTTTAAAATTTTAAAAGTTTTACCATTGAATTCTAAAAAAAAAATTGAAGAAAATGAATTTTTGTGGCCAAAATGGCCAAAAACGGCAAAAATGGGCGACAGGGACGAGGGACGCCCCGTCGGAGCGCCCGATTGGCATCCCGACGCGCGCGAGCAATGCTTAGGGCATCGCTCGCCCAGCGCAGCGTAGTGCACGCTGGCCGCTACTGCGCGCGACGTTCGCCGATTTTTTATTTTTTAAATTTTCTATAAAACACAAAAAATTAAAAACTCACTTTTTTACCCCAAAAATAATTTTTAAAACATTTTAAAAATATTTTTAAAATACATTTTTATTTAGTCCTAACAAATCAAATGATAAGTAAATTATCACTTCCGACTTTCATTCTTTTTACCTATAAATCGGCACACTTAATTTCATCATTGGGTAATCCTGATCAAGGCTACTCGGGACCCGGTGTCTACAGTTGCCCCCAATTTTTGGGAGGCTAGTGTGTGGGTGCCTAGGTGAGCCAAAATTCAGGAAAAGGAAAGAAGCTCATACCTGAGGCTGCCTCCTTCCAGCTGCTCCCTCGGGAACAGTGCTGTGATTTGAACTGTGAGTATCCTCTTGTGCACTGAGTCGCTGACAAGACTACAAAGTGCAGGAGAACCATCCTAATATGGTGATGCGCCGGGTCTCCTACAGACTTACAAAACGCGAGAAATGTCCTATTCAGAGGACTGCACCGAGTTTGCTATAGACTACTAAAAGTGCAGGGATGTCATCCGCAGATGACGATGCGTCGAGTCACTAACAAGACTACAAAACGCAGGAGATATCCTCCTCAGAGGATTGCACGAGTCTGCTACAGACTACTAAAAGTGCAAGAATGTCATCCACAAATGACGATGCGCCGAGTCGCTGACAAGACTACAAAACGCAGGAGATATCCTCCTCAGAGGATTGCATCGAGTTTGCTACAGACTACTAAAAGTGCAAGAATGTCATCCGCAGATGACGATGCACCGAGTCGTTGACAAGACTATAAAACGTAGGAGATATCCTCCTCAGAGGATTGCACCGAGTTTGCTACAGACTACTAAAAGTGCAAGAATGTCATCCGCAGATGGCGATGCACCGAGTCGTTGACAAGACTACAAAGCGCAGGAGATATCCTCCTCAGAAGATTGCACCGAGTCTGCTACAGACTACTAAAAGTGCAAGAAGAATGCTGCACCGAGTCTGCTACAGACTACTAAAAGTGTAGGGGAAAACTGCACCGAGTCGCTGACAAGACTACTAAAAATGCAGGGGTGTCATTCGCAGATGACCGCACCGAGTCTGCTACAGACTACTAAAAGTGCGAAAACCAATGATCTTCATTTAGATATTTCCTGCAAAGTCATGCGCACAGAAATATATATAAAAATTTAAGTGTATATGATATGAGATGTAAATGTTTGCAAAAATAGATTGACCCTAGCCTAGGTGGTTAAGGGTCTGCTGAGGATATAGCTTGGCTGCTGCATCGCGCCTCCAAGGATCTGAAAGTGTGACATCTTGGCTTTAGGGACTCTGACCCTAAAACATTTTCTGAGAGAGACATCAAGTGTGCATCTTTGCCCCACGGCCAATGATCATATGCCTAGGATCTGGCTCATGCATTATCTGACTGAAGAATGATCATCCAAAGTAATGCCGCCTTATCGTTCAGACATCGAACATCATTGCTTTAAAGGTAGTGCGTCCGTTGTGGATTTTCACACTAGCTTTTCTTTGTGGGAAATGCGTCCCTTCGGGGATTTTCACATAACTCTTTGCCTAACTTTTTCCTAGAATGGACCCAACCCAATCTAACGTCTCTTATTTATTTCATTCATTTTTTTATAGGGCAGACTGCCTGTTTCCAGGTTTTCACCCTGCCCTTTGGCCTAACTTTTGCTTAGAGAGCCATTTCATCTCTAACGGCCCTTTTTTTTTCAAGATTTCTTTTTTAAATGAACTACAAGAGAAGGCTATTATCAGAACCACCGCTAAGAGTGAATAGCACATATCTGCTTAGGCACCTTTCGATAGAATGATTAGACAATAGTCATTAGATGAATAAGTGATATATTTCTTTTTAAGGCAAAACTAAAAGAACAATGAAAATATAAACTGTATTCTTTTATTCATTGCACAATTGAGTACATTTCTATATGATTTCATCATACATGATCCTTATTTAACAAGAATTCAAAAGCATAAGACTACACCTAATCTCGGAATAGATCTTGTAAGCATTAAACTCCTATTATCAATCGGCCCTCTCGGGTTTTCTCGATTGAACATTTTCTCTTGGTCCTTAATTTTTGCCCAAGATGCCTTTTTTCGGTTTTCACCCTGACAGGGCGCCCAATTTTAGCAAGGCCGCCTTTTTTTGGTTTTCGACCCGCGGGGTATTTATTCTCTTCTTTTGATTTTTTCCTTTAGCCATGGAACCTTTTTAGTCTATCGACATTGACTGGGTCTTTAAACTCATTCCCATCACTGTCTGCTAAGACTGCTGGTCCCTTTGTTAGCAACTTTTTCAAAATGAACGGGCCTTCCCAGGTTGGCCTGAATTTTCCCCGTATGTCTGGCACTCCCGGCCTCATCATCTTAAAGACCAGGTCCCCTTCCTTCAACGGGTGCTTTCATACCTTCTTGCTAAAGGACCGAGCTAGTCTCTTCTGATAAACCTGATTGTGGTAATAGGCTTTCAACCTATCTTTATCCAACAGATTCAACTGCAATAATCGCTGTTGTGCCCATTCTGTCTCTAGAATCTCAGCTTCCATGACTACCCTTAAAGATTTCAGCTCAATTTCAATCGGCAAAACTGCTTCGGTTCCGTATACCAGAGAGAATGGTGTTGCTCCCATAGAGGTTCTGACTGTGGTTCTATAACCCCAGAGTGCAAAAGGCAGCTTTTTCGCCCAATCTTTATAACTCTGAACCATCTTGGCCAGTATTCTTTTCACATTCTTGTTCGCCACTTCAACCGCACCATTAGCTTGAGGACAGTAAGGAGAAGACTTGTGATGCTGGATTCCATACTTCTGAAGCATCTGTTTATTTTCTGCTAAGAATTGTACCCCATTATCATATACAATATGGTGTGGGAGGCCATATCTGCATATCAAATTCCGCTCGATGAACTTAGCCATATCCCTAGCATCAATCTTCTTGAAAGATTCAGCTTCGATCCACTTAGTGAAATAATCAATGGCGACTATAATGAACCTGTGCCCATTAGAAGCTGTAGGACATATCTCGCCTATGATATCTATCCCCCAAGCTGCAAATGGCCATGGAGATGTCAAATTATGTAGATCTGAAACTGGGACATGCCTCAAATTCGCGTATTGCTGGCATAACTGGCATTGCTTCACATATTTTGAACAATCCGTATACATTGTGAGCCAATAGAATCCTTGGCTCATGATCTTCTTTGCTAAGGCTAAGCCATTCATGTGGGCTCCATAGACTTCAGCATAAACCTCTTCCATAACATTTTCAGCTTCTTTCTCCGCCAAACACCTTAATTGGATACCATCGGCTTGCCTTTTATACAAAGTGCCCTCTACACTGATGAATTGAGTGGACAACTTCCGAATCATCCTTTGGTCTTTCTCAGTGGCTTCCTCTGGAAAAACTGACCATTCCAAGTAATTCTGAATGTCGTAGTACCAAGGGTTTCCATCGGTGGCCCCAACATCCATCACCTGCTCGGCTTCAAAACAAGGCTTTTCGAGCTAGAGATTAGCACGGGTTTCATGGCAACCCCTGTTGGATTATCCCACATGGACACTAATTTCGCTAGAGCATCAGCCAATTGATTTTCATCCTTGGGGATGAAATGAAAGGTGCAAGTCTCAAATTGGCTACTCAATATTCTCAAGTGCTTCACATAAGGTAACAAGTTTTCTTCCTTAACTGACCATTCCCCTTTTATCTGATGGATTACTAATGAAGAATCTCCGAAGACTTCTGCGGTCTTTACCCCCAGAGCCAGCAATGCTTCCAATTCGAAGATGTAAGCCTCATATTCTGCTTCATTATTGGTCGCCTTGTACCTCAGCTTCTTGGCTAATGGCAGCTTTTCACCATCCGGGGTTGTAAGAATAATCCTTGCTCCTGCCCCTTTACTGTTAACTGCCCCATCAAAGAACAATTGCCAGCCTTGTACTGTTATGGCCATGACATCTTCATCTGGGAAATTGTATTCGAACTGGTCTCCCTCAATAGGATGTTCAGCCAAGAACTCAGCTACAACTCTTCCCTTAATGGTTTTCCTGGTGATATATTCGATATCGAACTCCTGCAATAGTAGTAACCACCTTCCCCTCTTTCCTAGCAGAGAGGGCGCTTCCTGAAGGTACCTGAGCGGGTTATGCTTGGCAACCGCTTGCACACTGAAGAAATGAAAGTAGTGCCGCAACTTCTTAGAAGCCCAAATCACTGCCAAGCAAATCTTTTCTACTTCAACATATTTGGCTTCATATGTCAGGAATTTCTTGCTAAGATAGTAAACAGCAAACTCTACCCCAAAGTCATCCTCCTGGGCCATCATGGCACCCACTGAATTTTCTTCTACTGCCAAATACAAGATTAATGGTTTGGTACGACGTGGTGCTCTTAAAACTGGAGGATTCAGGAGATAATCCTTAATAGTATCAAAAGCCAATTGACAATCATTATTCCACACCACAGGCTGATTCTTCCTAAGAAGCTTGAAGATGGGCTCACATACTGAAGCCAGCTAGGCAATAAACCGGCTGATGTACTGAAGCTTTCCCAGGAAACTTCTAACCTCTTTCTCTTTTTGAGGCACTGACATCTCTCTGATGGCCCTGACCTTGTCAGGATCTACTTCAATTCCTCTCTGGCTTGCCACATGGCCTAATAGCTTACTCGAGGTAACTCCAAAAATGCACTTCTTGGGATTGAGGCACAGATCATACTTATTGATCCTTTGAAAGAACTTTTCTAAAGCCTCGAAGTGACCTTCTCTGGTAGCTGACTTGATCATCATGTCGTCAACATACACCTCCACCTCCTTGTGGATCAAATCATTGAGAACTCTAGTGGCCATCCTCTGATAGGTCGCTCCTGCATTCTTTAGTCCGAAAGGCATGACCCGGTAAGCAAATGTACCCCATTCAGTTATGAAAGCTGTCTTTATTTGATCCACTATCTTGTTAAGGATTTGATTGTACCCTTCATACTCGTCCACGAAGCTGTAAATCATACAAGCAGCGACACTATCTACCAGCACATCAATATGAGGCAGAGGAAAATCATCCTTCGGACAGGCTTTGTTCAGGTCCCGATAATCCACACATACTCGAACTTTTCCATCCTTTTTAGCCACAGGAACTACATTAGCCAGCCACATCGGGTATTTAACCTCCAGTAGAAACTTAGCCTCAATCTGCTTATAGATCTCCTCTTTCACCTTCTGAGCCCATTCTGGCCTAAGTCTTCTGAGCTTTTGCTTAACCGGTTTACTCTCTGGGTATGTTGGAATGGAATGTTCAGCTACATCTCGATCAATCCCCGGCATGTCCTCGTAGGTCCAGGCAAAGACTTTTTCATATTTTTTTAATATTCTCTCAAATTTTAGCCTCTCCTCAGGAGTTATGTCTGATGCTATCAAATTTTCCTTTGGATTCTCCAAAGTTTCGAGATTAAATGCAGTTGTGCTAGTTGAGTTAATGTCAAAAATGACTGCATCATGTTTATGATCATGAGGAATGAAATCATCAGAAACATCACACAAGTAAGCAAAGTTATTCATCTCATTGATGTAATCAGAAGCATTAACATTGTCATCAAAAAGTTCTGGCATAAAAAGACTATCTAAACAACTACTGTCTTCATCTTCTGTCGATGATAATGTTGCAGCCGACTGGGCTTTGACTTCTTGGCTTGGTGTAGGCTTTTCAACTACCTCCGATGAGATCTCCAAATCTTCAAACTTCAGCACTGGCTCTACCATCTTTTCTTTTCCCTTCAACCTGGTAGCTAACAGCTTATCAGTGACAATCTTTTCAGGCCGATCCCTGCCCCAAATATGGCTCTGAGTTATGATCTCCTCATCCCAGAAGTTCTCTGCAGACTTGATAACTCCAACATCCCAGTCAAAGACATCATTGAAAATTTTAAACCCCGGAATGATCTTTCGATCCACCCACTGAGGCTCTTCTTCTCCAGTATAAGCACAGACCGAAGATGAGGGAACAAAACTTTTTGAAATGTGGGGGATCTTCTTTGGCACGTTTTTCTTGCCATACTCTCCTTTGTAGCCCAGACCCTTCCAATCTTTCTGGCCTTGCGTTGTGATAGCAGACTGCAGCCCTTGTGAGTTTTTTCCCAAACTAGCACATGGAAGGAAATGCATCTTCTTCATCATGTTCATCACCTGAGGGCTACCTGCCAAGCCCTGCTCCTCTCCTATCACCGATATATGAAAACCACTGAATGGCTAATTAGAGATCCCCAAGGCAGACACTTGGTTTTCTCTCGCTACTTTGATAGTCACCACCTCTCCTTCATGAGGTATCTTTACCATTTGGTGTAGGGTGGACGGCACTCCTCCCAATTTATGGAACCATGGCCTTCCAAGCAGAGCTGAGAAATTTGCTAGGATAGGCAAGACCACAAATTCTGCTTTTGTCTCAATGGGCCCAGTCCTAACTAGAGCTCTGAATGTTTCCGAAGCCTATCTCCGAGAATTATCGTAGGCTGTGATGGTCAGATCAGACTTACTCAACATACTCTCATCCAGCCCAAAAGCCTGAAGTGCCACCAAAGGGCAGACATTTATGGATGACCCATCATCAACCATAACACAAGCGGTATGCTTGCCGTTAATTTGAGCCTTGATGTATAGTGGTCGGTTGTGATTGCGGCCTGCAACTGGCAAATCTGCGTCAGAAAACATCAGTCTCTCCCTTCATCCCCCCTTGATGAGATCTAGCAGCTCCAAAGGAAAAATTGTGGTAGCTACAGTGGACTCACTTAAAGCCTCAACCAACTTCTGCCTATGGGAGGGGGGCTGTCTTAGAAGGCCCCAAATAGATATCTAAGCCGTGGTCTTTTTCAGCTGCTTTATTATGGAATTTTCTTCCGGCTCCTTCTCCATAGGTGCTTGCACTGAGTCCTGCTGCTTCTCAACTTCAGGGACCACTCTCCCACTTCTTATTATAGCCCTAACTCTTTCCTCCTCCTCCGAATCCCATGGATCCATGAACTCTCCATCTTTCCTCTCTTCATCTTTGTCTCCACTCTCACTAGTGGACCAACAGTCTATTATCGCCACGGGAATCCCTTTTTCACTTGCCTCAGGGCGAGTGATAGCGAAGTAATCATTTCCATACAAATCTTGAAGGACATACCATTCGGGTAGGCTCAACCCAATCATAAAGACAGGTGGTGGCACAGCATTAAAATTTGACTTCTTCTTGCTCTCCCTCTTTTCAGGATTGGTGATCTACTTACTATCGATCAGATCCTGAATCTGATGCCTCAGCCTAAAGCAATTATCTGTCAGATGCCCAGTATGTTGGTGAAAGGCACAATATTCATTCTCTTTATGCCCCGGTTCCCCTTGGGTCCTACCTGGCCTAGGTGGCAGGGGTTGTAGCTTTCCATCCTTCATCAACCTTTTCAGTACCCATGACAAAGGCCTACCCAAATTCGAGAAGTACCTCTGATTCACTCTTGTTGCCGACACCTCAGCTGTCTTCCCACTTCTGTTACCACTACTGGAACTAGCTGACTTGGTTGCACCTTGATTATTGTAGCCCTTCTTAGCATAAGCCTCACTGCTTGCCCTTCTGGCCATATATTCTCCTTCTGCCTCTATAGCAATGTCCTTCAAGGACTCCCAATCTTTCAGCCCCTTCATTTTTAGTCCATCTCTCAGGTATGGGCTGGCATTCCGAATGAATAATCGAATCTGATCAGGAGTGTCGGGCTTGCGCTTCATCTCCATAACTCGGTTCCTCCACCGAGTGAGGTATTCATGGAAAGACTCCCCACCCTTCTGCTGCAATAGCTCTAGATCCTTCATTATGACCTCTATCCGGGTACTGCAATCATATTGCCTTAGGAACTCTTCAGTCAACAAGTCCCAGTCTTCTTTGGACCTCCTGTCCAGCCCATGGTACCAGTCAATGGCAGCCCTTGTAAGACTTAAGCAAAAGTACTCTATCTTTTGCTTCCTTGTTAAAGTTGTCCCCTTCATGACTAGCGAGTACTGCTTGATATGTGCAGTAGGGTCAGAGGTGCCGTCAAATTTTAGAATATCATGCATCTTGAAGTTCTGGGGGATCAAATCATTCCCATCCACCTCACGATCCTCCGGGTTCATTCCCCTTCCTACTGTCATCATCCTTGTCATAGCCTCAAATTTCTCCTCCATCTTTCTCCACATTGCCTCTTCTAGCTTAGGTAACTTTCCCTTTGCCACCATCTGCTCGTCTTACTCATCTTCCCAGAGCTCAACCTCAGACTTAGGGCCTTCTCTACGCTCAACAGGCTCTGGTGCTCTTTACTCAACTGCAGGTGGGTCAACTATAGTAGGGGGATCCTCTCTAATAGTCCCTTGTTCATTTGGTCCCCTAATAGGAGCAGCAGCAACTTGTTGCCCAGCTATGGTAGTGGCAAGGTTGCCCATCATGGCCATCATTCTGGGCTCAAACTCTTCCATTCTTCTCCCTACTTCCTCGGTGATTATGGCCCTGGTTGCATCAGACCCACTTGATTGGTTAGTTATACTTGTATCAGCTGATGATTCTGAAGAGAAAGTCTCACTACCCTCTGAAAGAGAAACTAAACTATGATATGATACTAGCTCTGGTAACCCCAAGAGTTGAATCCTTTTAAGCTGACCGTCGGGACCCCTAAACCACCCGGGCGAATCTATGATGGCTGAAAAAAACACATCTCGTTAGGATGATGTATGATTGAAATGCAATGCATAGTCGTGCTGATGTAGCATAGACAAACACATGCAAGCAAATAGATCCTTCCAACCTTATCTCTCCCACACATGAGGTAGTATAGTCTCTTTCCTAGGTGGGCTTTATCTAAGGGTTACCAGGGAACCCATTGGACACGTGTGGTGCACGGTGGAAAACCGACAGCTTAACAACTCTTATCTAATGTACATGCATATGGTTGTCTGGCCATTATGCATTTAAATAATTTAACTAAATTAAGATGGGCCCACCGGGGCATGAAAGCCTTTTATGAAGACCATTTGATTTAATTGATTTTGTCTAATATATGACGGCCCAAATAGCAAGCACGGTATTATGGTACATTTCACCTAGTGGAAGTATCTATTGCCAATACATGTGCTTCGGTCAAAGGTGATGATACTTTAGGGCTACCCAAGCATGGTCCCTGCCAATGGGTCTAGCTCATCACAAGCATAACGACCGATTGGGTCACCATTTGATATACCATAAGGTACGAGGCTTGGGATGGTGTGACGCGCGCCGGATCCCGAGCGCCGCCCCTATGACCGCCCGCTTGAGGGCGATCGGGCATTTGCGGGTCCGTTGGCATCTTGCAATAAATCGCAAGTGCGTCTATGTTGAGCAACACAGAGGTATCATGGAGTCGCCACCCAATAGAACATTGGGAAAGTTACTCTCGCCTCGGAGAGCCTAAGACTGCGCTTAGTATCCATGTTGGGCCATGAGGCCTAGGATTCGCGCTAAAGTCTCGTGACCCAAGAAGTATATTGGAGGATAACCTCTAACCTCTCGAGCCCAAAGACCAGAGCTGGGTCCGGGATTTCTCATCTATTTCTACCTCGATTAATTTATGATTGAATTTTAATTGTCATTAATTCGCTCTCTCTCTCCACACAATGCAATTAATTTAAGGCGCATTTACTCATGTTAGGAAAACCATAATTTAGCAAGTAAAGCAATGAATTACAATAATACAAGGAGCGGAATACAACTCCCATTTAAAAGTGCAAACATACATAAAACCGGGGAATTTATTAATTATGAGGACTTTGGTCCCCGCATGCACAATTAAAGAAAATGTTCTGGATATGATGATTTTATTTGGGATGAAAATTAGGACATTGGTCCCATTTTATTATGAAAAATCTAAATTAATTTAGTAAGAAATATTTTTATGATCTTTATTTAGGTACGCATAGGAAAACATTTTATTCAATGAATATATACAAGGAAATTAAAAATATAAACGAAATGAGAATTAAAAATGTATAAAGGAAATACCAAACCCCGCAACTCCTCCTTCATGTGCATGGATGCTCAAATAAGAATAAAACAATGATTTGCAACCAAAAATCAAAAAGAAATTCATGTTAGTGATTAGGCCAATGAAATAATACAACATAAAAGGTAATATGTACAATGACCATATAACATGCATAAGATACTATAACATGCATAAAAAAAATAATTATGATGCAATTTAACATGCATAAAGTGATTAAGATGCAATTTAACATGCATAAGGTGATGAAGTATCATGGCATATGCAACTTATTAATAATAGTTATTAACATACATGGAAGATTAGTGACAATCAATTTTATTATAGTTAAGACATGAATAAATGTGTAACATGAGAATAATTCCACTTGACATGCATAACTAGCATAAAATAATGACCATAACACTCATACATGCAAAAGAAAGCATAATAATAAACATGATATAGCATTAAGAAATTAAAGGTATTTACAACCTAAAACATGCATAATTACATGAACAAAGAATAATTTGACATAAAAAAATTAATAGAATTTAAAAAGCTTATTTGTTATATGAATAATTGAAGATAAAAAAAATAAGAAGAAGAATATGGAGAATAAGAGAATTTACATGTTTGATATGTTAATTGGAAGCCAAAATAAATGAAATTAACAAGAGAATTAATGAGCAAAGCCAAGAATAATTACCCTCAAATTCAGTTTTGAAGAATTGAAGATAGAAGTGTTGAATTCCTTGTCTTCTCTTGTGAAAATCCTTAGAAAATAGCTTGAAAACTTGAAGAAAAGCTCTTGGAAACAAGTGTGTAAGATGGATTTTTTCCTCTCAACTCAAAGCTCCAAATTCAGTTTTTTTTCTCCAAAATGTTCCTCATTCGTCCCCCCTTGTTTCTGAATTTTTCTAGTGTTTTTAACCATCAAAAACCACCCAAAAACCACCAAAAACCGTCCAAAAACGGTTGAAAATCGAGTGGGGGTCGAAAAGTGGGCGAAATGGGCGAAGTGGGGCAATTTCGGTGATTTCCGCGCGCCTCGCGCACGTCTCCGCGCGGAGTTGCGCGGAACTTCCGCGCACATCGTGCGCGGAGCGAGCGACGCCCAAGGCGTCGCTCGCGCAAAACGACCGACGCCAAGGGCGTCGGTCGCGCGGAGCGCGCGCTCCGTAGCGCTCCGCGCACGTAAATTGCCGTCGCCCTTCCGTCGCTAACTTTTTCCCCTATTTTCCACTTTTCAACATTTTTCCATCATTTTTCACCTTTTTTTTTTTTTTTATATAAAATACCCTCAACCTAAAACACACTTTTTCTTCTTCAAAATAATTTAAAAAATATATTTAAAATATTTTTAAAATACCCTTTTTACTCACCGAAAAGACAAGGAAAATCACTTCTGAGCTCCAATCTTTTTGCCTATAAGCCGGCATAGCTAAATTTCATCATCGGGTAATCCTGATCAAGGCTACTCGGGACCCGGTGTCTACAGTTGCCCCCAATTTTGAAGAGACTAGTGCATGGGTGCCTAGGTGAGCCAAAATTCAGGAAAAGGAAAGAAATGCATACCTGAAGCGGCGATCTTCCTGCTTGATGGAGTTATGATGATAGCTGCTGCTGTCTTTTTTGTTGTAGCTGGTAATACCGTAGGTGCGCTAACCTCTTGTGGGTGGCGCCGCTATCGTGCTAAACATTGTGAGTTGGTAATGCCGTGGTCGTGCTAACCTCTTGTGGGTAGTGCCGCCATCGTGCTAACCGCTGTGAATTGGTAGTGCCGTGGTCGTGCTAACCTCTTGTGGGTAGTGCCGCCATCGTGCTAACCGCTGTGAATTGGTAGTGCCGTGGTCGTGCTAACCTCTTGTGGGTAGTGCCGCCATCGTGCTAACCGCTGTGAATTGGTAGTGCCGTGGTCGTGCTAACCTCTTTTGGGTAGTGCCGCCATCGTGCTAACCGCTATGAATAGGTAGTGCCGTGGTCGTGCTAACCGCTGTGAATTGGTAGTGCCGTGGCCGTGCTAACCTCTTGTGGGTTGTGCCGCCATCGTGCTAACCGCTGTGAATTTTGGTAGTGCCGTGGTCGTGCTAACCTCTTGTGGGTTGTGCCGCCATCGTGCTAACCGCTGTGAATTTTGGTAGTGCCGTGGTCGTGCTAACCTCTTGTGGGTTGTGCCGCCATCGTGCTAACCGCTGTGAATTTTGAGCTGTGCTCCTTTAGATGCTTGGACTGGTGTCGTCACTCGACTTTTGTGGGTGTTTCCCACCGATTTCTCCTGCAAGATTGTATGCATAGGAATATACAAGAAATTATGTGTGTATGTTATGGAATGCAAATGCTTGCAAAAATGTATAGATCGCGCCCTAGGTGATCCATGGTTTGCTGAACTTATAGCTTGTCTGCTGTACCATGCCCCCTGAATCCTGAGGATCGTCGACAAGCTTTCTGAAAGAGACGTCCGGTGTATATCCCTTGCCCCCTGGTCAATGATCATTTACTTGGGATTCTATTTCATGTTCTGTGTTGTGTGTTGTCTGGCTGACGGAAGATCATCTTGAAATAATGCCGCCTTATCGCTCCAGGCATTGAATGTCATTGTTTTAAAGGTAGTGCATCCCTTGTGGATTTTCACACTAGCTTTTCTTTGCGGGAAATGCGTCCCTTATGGGATTTTCACACAACCCTTTGCCTAACTTTTGCCTGGAATGGACCCAACCCAATCCAGCGGCTTTTGTTTATTTTATATTTTATTTTTATTTTTATTTTTATTTTTTTCTTTTTTTTTTTTTTGTAGGGCAGACTGCCTGTTTCCAGGTTTTCACCCTGCCCTTTGGCCTAACTTTTGCTTAGAGAGCCAGTTACGGTTTTCATCTCTAACGGCCTTCTTTGTTTTGTTTTGTTTTTTTTTTTTTTTTTTTTTTTTATCACCAAAGCTTCTGTTAAGAGCAAATAGCACATATCCGATGAAGGGACTGAGCAATAATCATTAGATGAACAATTGGTATATTTCTTTTTAAGACAGAACTGAAAGATCAATGAAAATGTATTCTTTTATTCATTGCAAAATTGTGTACATTTCTATATGATTTCATCATACATGATTTTCATTTGACAAGAATTCAAAAGCATATGACTACACCTAATCTCGGAGTGGGTTTTGTCAGCATCAAACTCCTGTTATCAATCGGCCCTCTCGGGTTTTCTCGATTGAATATTTTCTCTTGGCCCTTAATTTTTGCTCAGGATGCCTTTTTTCGGTTTTCACCCTGACAGGGCGCCCAATTTTAGCAAAGGCCGCCTTTTTTCGGTTTTCGACCCGCAGGGCATTTATTCTCTTCTTTTTATTTTTGGTCTTTAGCCATGGAACCTTTTAAGTCTATCGACATTGACCGGGTCCTTGAACTCATTCCCATCGCTGTCTGCTAAAATTGCTGCTCCTTTTGTTAGCAACTTTTTCAAAATGAAAGGTCCTTCCCAGGTTGGTCTGAATTTTCCTCGTATGTCTGGAACTCCCGGCCTCATCATCTTAAAGACCAAATCCCCTTCTTTAAGCGGGTGCTTTCGTACCTTCTTGCCAAAGGACCGAGCTAGTCTCTTCTGATAAACCTGATTGTGGTAATAGGCTCTCAACCTATCTTCATCCAATAGATTCAACTGCAACAATCGCTGTTGTGCCCATTCTGTCTCCTGAATCTCGGCTTCCAGGACTACCCTTAATGATTTCAGCTCAATTTCAACCGGCAGGACTGCTTCAGTTCCATACACCAGAGAGAACCCCGTAGAGGTTCTGATTGTTGTTCTATATCCCCAAAGTGCGAAGGGTAACTTTTCTGCCCAATCCTTGTAGTTCTGAACCATCTTGGCTAAAATTCTCTTCACATTCTTATTCGCCGCTTCAACTGCACCATTCGCTTGAGGACGGTAAGGAGAAGACTTATGATGTTGGATCCCATATTTCTGGAGCATCTGTTTAGTCTCTGCTAGGAATTGTACCCCATTATCAGACACAATGTGATGTGGGAGACCATATCTGCATATCAAATTCCGCTCGATGAATTTAGCCATATCCCTTGCATCAACCTTCTTGAAAGATTCAGCCTCAACCCACTTAGTGAAGTAGTCAATGGCAACTATGATGAATCTATGCCCATTAGAAGCAGTAGGATGGATTTTGCCTATGATGTCTATTCCCCATGCTGCAAATGGCCATGGAGATGTTAAGTTATGTAACTCTGAAACTGGCACGTGCCTCAAATTCGCGTACTGTTGGCATAACTGACATTGCTTCACAAATTTTGAACAATCTGTATCCATTGTGAGCCAATAAAACCCTTGGCGCATGATCTTCTTTGCTAAGGCTAAGCCATTCATGTGAGCTCCACAAACCCCGGCATGAACTTCTTCCATAACTCTTTTAGCTTCTTTCTCTGCCAGACATCTTAACTGGATACCATCAGCTTGCCTTTTGTATAAAGTGCCATTAACACTGATGAATTGAGTGGATAACTTCCTGATCATTCTTTGGTCCTTCTCATTGGCTTCCTCTGGAAAGACTGATCTCTCTAAATAATTCTGAATGTCATAATACCATGGATTTCCATCAATGGCCTCAATGTCCATCACCTGTTCAGCTTCAAAGCAAGGTCTTTCCGAACTATAAATCAGCACGGGTTTCATCGCAACTCCTGCTGGGTTATCCCACATAGACACTAATGTTGCTAGAGCATCAGCTAACTGATATTCGTCTCTGGGGATGAAGTGAAAAGTGCAAAACTCAAACTGGCTGCTCAAAATTCTCAAGTGCTTTACATAAGGCAGCAGCCTTTCTTCCTTGACTGACCACTCTCCTTTAATTTGATGAATTACCAAGGAGGAATCCCCAAATACTTCTGCGGTCTTTGCCCCCAGAGCAAGCAATGCTTCCAATCCAAAGATGCAAGCTTCGTATTCTGCTTCATTATTGGTAGCCTTATACCTCAGCTTCTTAGCCAATGGTAACCTTTCACCATCTGGGGTCGTAAGAATAACTCCCACGCCTGCTCCCTTATTATTGACTGCTCCATCAAAGAATAATTGCCACCCTTGTACTGCTATGGCCGTGACATCTTCATCTGGGAAGTTGTATTCAAATTGATCTCCCTCAATAGGATGCTCGGCTAAGAACTCCGCTACAGCTCTTCCCTTAATGGTTTTCCTGGTTATGTACTCAATGTCAAATTCCTGCAACAGCAGTAACCATCTTCCCATCTTCCCTAGTAAAGAGGGTGCTTCTTGGAGGTATCTAAGCGGATTATGTTTGGCAACCGTTTGTACCTTGAAGGAATGAAAGTAGTGTCGCAACTTCTTAGAAGCCCAGATAACTGCTAAACAAATCTTTTCCACCTCTACATATTTGGCTTCGTACGGCAGGAATTTCTTGCTAAGATAATAAACGGCAAACTCTACACCAAAATCGTCTTCCTGAGACATCATAGCACCCACTGAGTTATCTTCCACAGCTAGGTACAGGATTAATGGTTTGGCACGGCGTGGTGGTCTTAACACCAGAGGATTTAGCAGATAGTCCTTAATGGTGTCAAAGGCCAGTTGACAGTCATCGTTCCATAGCACCGGCTGATTCTTCCTAAGAAGCTTGAAAATAGGCTCACATACCGAAGCTAGCTTGGCAATAAATCGACTGATGTACTGAAGCTTTCCTAGGAAACTTCTGACGTCCTTCTCCTTCTGGGGCACTGGCATCTCTCTTATGGCTTTGACTTTATCGGGATCTACCTCGATTCCCCTCTGGCTTACCACATGGCCTAACAACTTTCCTGATGTAACTCCAAAAATGCACTTCTTGGGATTGAGTCGCAGATCATACTTGCTAATCCTTTGAAAGAACTTTTCTAATGCCTCAAAGTGACCTTCCCTGGTAGCCGACTTAATCATCATGTCATCGACGTACACCTCCACTTCTTTGTGGATTAAGTCATTGAGAACCTTGGTCGCCATCCTCTGATAGGTTGCTCCTGCATTCTTCAACCCAAAAGGCATAACCCGATAGGCATATGTCCCCCACTCGGTGATAAAGGCTGTCTTGATCCGGTCCACTATCTTGTTAAGAATTTGATTGTACCCTGCGTATCCATCCACAAAGCTATACATCATACAAGCAGCAGCACTATCTACTAGCACATCAATATGAGGCAGTGGGAAATCATCTTTAGGGCAAG
Organism: Excoecaria cochinchinensis; assembly: GCA_947683425.1. Classification (NCBI taxonomy): domain Eukaryota; kingdom Viridiplantae; phylum Streptophyta; class Magnoliopsida; order Malpighiales; family Euphorbiaceae; genus Excoecaria; species Excoecaria cochinchinensis. Next base: position 2,671,205 of record CANTUQ010000020.1, read on the forward strand.
CTTTGTTCAGGTCTCGATAGTCGACGCATACTCGAACCTTACCGTCTTTCTTAGCTACAGGAACCACATTAGCTAACCATGTTGGGTATTGAACCTCTATTAGGAACTTGGCCTCAATCTGCTTATGGATCTCCTCTTTCACTTTCTGTGCCCATTTTGGCCTAAGCCTCCGAAGCTTTTGCTTGACTGGTTTAAACTCTGGGTAAGTTGGGATGGCGTGTTCGGCAACATCTCGATCTATTCCTGGCATATCCTCATAGGTCCAGGCAAAGACTTTTTCATATTTTTTTAATATTCTCTCAAATTTTATTCTCTCTTCAGGAGTTATGTCTGACGCTAGCAAAATTTCCTTTGGATTTTCCAAAGTTCCGAGATTAAATGCAGTTGTGCCAGTTGAATTAATATCAAAAATGAATGCATCATGTTTATGATCATGCGAAATGAAATCATCAGACACATCACACAAGTAAGCAAAGTTGTTCATCTCATTAACATAATCAGAAACATTAACATTGTTCTCAAAGAGTTCTGGTATAAAAAAAGAATCTAAATGACTATCAACTTTAGTCGACGCTGATGCTGCAGCCGACTGTGCTTTGGCTTCCTGGCTTGGTGAAATCTTGAGATCTTCTATCTTCGGTTCTGGTTCCACTATCTTCTCCTTCCCCTTGAGCTTAGTGGCTAACAGCTTATCAGTTACAATCTCTTCGGGCTCATCTCTGTCCCAGATGCTGCATTGGGTCATAATCTCCTCATCCCAAAAGTTCTCTACAACTTTAACAACTCCGATCTCCCAATCAAAGACATCGTTAAAAATTTCAAATCCAGGGATAATCTTCCCATCTACCCACTGCGGTTCTTCTTCTCCGGTGTAAGCACAAACCGATGATAATGGCACAAAGCTCTCCGAAATATGGGGAATCTTCCCTGACCCTTTCTTCTTACCATATTCTCCTTTGTAGCCCAACCCCTGTCGATCTTTCTGACCACGTGTAGTGATAGCATTCTGCAGCCCTTGTGACTCTTTTCCCAAACCAGCCCCTGGGAGGAAGTGCATCTTCTTCAGCATATTCACCACTTGAGGGCTACCTTCTAGGTTTTTCTCTTCTCCGATCATCGATACATGAAAGCCACTGAATGGCTGATTAGAGATCTCCAAGGCAGACACTTGGTTCTCTCTTGCTGCTTTAATGGTCACTACTTCTCCTTCATGGGGTATTTTAATTATCTGGTGTAATGTGGATGGTACTCCCCCTAACTTGTGGAACCACGATCTACCAAGCAGAGCTGAGAAGTTTGCTGGAATCGGCAAGACCACAAAATCTGTTTCTGTCTCAATGGGCCCTGTCTTTACCAAAGCTTTGAAAATTCCCAATGCTTGCCTCCTGGAGTTGTCGTAGGCAGTGATGGTCAGGTCAGATTTGCTTAACATACTCTCATCCATCCCAAAGGCCTGAAGTGCCACCAAAGGGCAGACATTTATCGATGACCCGTCATCAACCATGACACAAGCGGTGTGTTTACCATTGATCTGTGCCTTGATGTACAAAGGTCGGTTGTGGTTGCGACCCTCTGTTGGTTGGTCTGCATCAGAAAAAACCAACTTCTCCCCGGATCCCCCCTTTACAAGGTCTAAAAGCTCGGATGGAGAGATTGTAGTTGCTACGGTAGATACGCTCAATGCTTCGACTAACTTCTGTCGGTGCGAGGGGGACTCTCTCAAGAGGTCCCAAATAGATATCTGAGCTGTGGTCTTTTTCAGTTGCTTCACTATTGAATTTTCTTCCGGCTCTTTCTCTGCGATTGCTTGTGCTGGGTCCTGCTGCTTCTCAGCTTCTGGAATGACCCTCCCACTTCTTGTTACTGCTTCTACTCTTTCTTCTTCCTCTGAATCCCACGGATCCGTAAACTCTCCATTTTTCTCATCTTCGTCATCTCCACTCTCACTAGTGGACCAACAGTCTATAACTGCCACGGAAACCCCTTTTTCATCCACTGCAGGGCGAGTAATAGCGACATACTCATTTCCATATAGATCTTGCATTACGTACCACTCTGGTAGGCTCGATCCGATCATAAAGACTGGAGGTGGCACTGTGTTATAACCCGACTTCTTCTTGCTTTCTCTCTGCTCAGGATCGGTGATCTGCTTGTTGTCAATTAGATCTTGGACCCGATGTCTTAGCGTTATACACTCATCCGTCAAATGCCCGGTATGTTGGTGGAATGCGCAGTATTCATTCTCTTTGTGCCCTGGCTGTCCTTGGGCCTTGGCCGGTTTAGGTGATAGGGGCCGCAGTTTTCCTTCTTTTATTAGCCTCTTCAGCACCCATGATAAAGGCTTACCCAAGTTGGAGAAATACCTCTGACTTACGCCGGTTGCAGATACCTCGGCAGTCTTCCCAACTCTGTTACCACTGCTTGAACCTACTGGTTTGGCCGTCCCCTGATTGCTGTATCCCCTCCGGGCATAGGACTCACTATTTGCCCTCTTAGATAAATATTCTCCTTCCGCTTCTATGGCAATGTCCTTCAAAGACTCCCAATCCTTGAGTCCCTTCATTTTCAGTCCCTCTCTCAAGTAAGGACTGGCATTTCGAATGAATAGCCGAATCTGATCAGAAGTGTCCGGTTTGCGTTTCATCTCCATAACTCGGTTTCTCCACCAAGTAAGGTACTCGTGGAAGGACTCCCCAGCCTTCTGCTGTAACAACTCGAGATCTTTCAAAGTCACCTCCATCCGGGTACTGCAATCGTACTGCTTAAGGAACTCTTCGGTCAACAAGTCCCAGTCCTCCTTGGATCTCCTGTCAAGCCCATGGTACCAATCAATAGCAGCTCCTGTGAGACTCAAGCAGAAATATTCTATCTTCTGCTTTCTTGTTAAGGTCGTTCCCTTCATGACCAGCGAGTATTGCTTGATGTGTGCGGCAGGGTCAGAGGTTCCATCAAATTTGGGAATGTCCGGCATCTTAAAATTCTGGGGAATTAGGTCATCCCCATCCAGCTCTCGGTCTTCCGGGTTCATTCCTTTTCCCACGGTCATCATCCTTGCCATGACCTCAAATCTCTCTTCCATTTTCCTCCATATTGCCTCATCTAGTTTTGGCGACTTCTCTTTAGCTACTTTATGCTCCTCTAGCTCATCTTCCCCAAATTCAGCTTCAGACCTGGGGCCCTCTCTGCGCTCAATAGGTGCAGGCACTCTTTGCTCGACAACAGGTGGGTCAACCACTGGTTGGTTAATTGCAACAGGACGTTCTTCTCTTACAACCTCTTGTTTAGCTGGTACTCGGATAGGGGCAGCAGCAGCTTGTTGACCAGCTATGGTGGTGGCAAGATTGCCCATCATTGCAATCATTCGGGCTTCAAATTCCTCCATTCTCTTTCCTACCTCCTCAGTGATTATTGCCCGAGTTGCATCAGACTCATTTGATGGATTAGCCATACTTACTTCTGTTGATGATTCGGAAGAAAACCCCACACTTCCTTCTAAGACTGACTCTGAACTCTGATCTGACACTAACTCAGTTAACCCCAAAAGCGGCGTCCTTCTTAACCGTCCGTCGGGACCTCTAGACCACCCAGGAGAATCTATGATGGCTGAAATGCAAAGATTGTTAAGATGATGCATGATTAAAATGCAATGTATGCTCGTGCTGATGCAACATAGACAAACACATGCAAGCAGATAGATCTTTCCAACCTTGTATCTCCCACACACGTGGTAGTGCGGTCTCTTTCCTAGGTGGGCTTGATCCATGAGTTAACGGGGAACCCAATGGACACGTATGGTGCGCGGTGAAAAATCGGCAGCATAACAGCTCCTATCTAATGTACATACGTATGGGTGTTTGGCCATTACGTATTTAAACAATTCAACTTAACTAAGATGGGCCCACCGGGGCATAAAAGCCTTTGATGAAGACCATTTAATTAAATTGATTTCATTTAATATATGATGGCCCATATAGCAAGCATAGTATTACGGTACATTTCACCTAGTGGAAGTATCTATTGCCATTACATGAGCTTTGGACAAAGGAGATGTTACTTTAAGGCTACCCAAGCATGATCCCTGCCGACGGGTCTAGCTCATCACAAGCATAGCGACCGGTCGGGTCGTCATTTTGATATACCATTGAGGTACATGGCTTGGGCTGGTGATTATCCTTAACACTTCCCCAAATTGAGTGAAAATGAGGTCGTGCTTCGGGAACGCACCGGGGCTTGAAAAGGGACCAAACTAACTTAATCTAAAGCTCTAATGAGATGATATGCAATTTTGAGATAAAGCGAATTTATGAATTAAATTTTAACCATAAATGTTAAACGAGGTATTTTCAAATTGAAATCTCGAACCATATCGTCCCCAGTGGAGTCGCCACTGTGACGCGCGCCGGATCCCGAGCGCCGCCCCTATGACCGCCCGCTTGAGGGCGATCGGGCATTTGCGGGTCCGTTGGCATCTTGCAATAAATCGCAAGTGCGTCTATGTTGAGCAACACAGAGGTATCATGGAGTCGCCACCCAATAGAACATTGGAAAAGTTACTCTCGCCTCGGAGAGCCTAAGACTGCGCTTAGTATCCATGTTGGGCGATGAGGCCTAGGATTAGCGCTAAAGTCTCGTGACCCAAGAAGTATATTGGAGGATAACCTCTAACCTCTCGAGCCCAAAGACCAGAGCTGGGTCCGGGATTTCTCATCTATTTCTACCTCGATTAATTTATGATTGAATTTTAATTGTCATTAATTCGCTCTCTCTCTCCACACAATGCAATTAATTTAAGGCGCATTTACTCATGTTAGGAAAACCATAATTTAGCAAGTAAAGCAATGAATTACAATAATACAAAGAGCGGAATACAACTCCCATTTAAAAGTGCAAACATACATAAAACCGGGGAATTTATTAATTATGAGGACTTTGGTCCCCGCATGCACAATTAAAGAAAATGTTCTGGATATGATGATTTTATTTGGGATGAAAATTAGGACATTGGTCCCATTTTATTATGAAATATCTAAATTAATTTAGTAAGAAATATTTTTATGATCTTTATTTAGGTACGCATAGGAAAACATTTTATTCAATGAATATATACAAGGAAATTAAAAATATAAACGAAATGAGAATTAAAAATGTATAAAGGAAATACCAAACCCCGCAACTCCTCCTTCATGTGCATGGATGCTCAAATAAGAATAAAACAATGATTTGCAACCAAAAATCAAAAAGAAATTCATGTTAGTGATTAGGCCAATGAAATAATACAACATAAAAGGTAATATGTACAATGACCATATAACATGCATAAGATACTATAACATGCATAAAAAAAATAATTATGATGCAATTTAACATGCATAAAGTGATTAAGATGCAATTTAACATGCATAAGGTGATGAAGTATCATGGCATATGCAACTTATTAATAATAGTTATTAACATACATGGAAGATTAGTGACAATCAATTTTATTATAGTTAAGACATGAATAAATGTGTAACATGAGAATAATTCCACTTGACATGCATAACTAGCATAAAATAATGACCATAACACTCATACATGCAAAAGAAAGCATAATAATAAACATGATATAGCATTAAGAAATTAAAGGTATTTACAACCTAAAACATGCATAATTACATGAACAAAGAATAATTTGACATAAAAAAAATTAATAGAATTTAAAAAGCTTATTTGTTATATGAATAATTGAAGATAAAAAAAATAAGAAGAAGAATATGGAGAATAAGAGAATTTACATGTTTGATATGTTAATTGGAAGCCAAAATAAATGAAATTAACAAGAGAATTAATGAGCAAAGCCAAGAATAATTACCCTCAAATTCAGTTTTGAAGAATTGAAGATAGAAGTGTTGAATTCCTTGTCTTCTCTTGTGAAAATCCTTAGAAAATAGCTTGAAAACTTGAAGAAAAGCTCTTGGAAACAAGTGTGTAAGATGGATTTTTTCCTCTCAACTCAAAGCTCCAAAATTCAGTTTTTTTTCTCCAAAATGTTCCTCATTCGTCCCCCCTTGTTTCTGAATTTTTCTAGTGTTTTTAACCATCAAAAACCACCCAAAAACCACCAAAAACCGTCCAAAAATGGTTGAAAATCGAGTGGGGGTCGAAAAGTGGGCGAAATGGGCGAAGTGGGGCAATTTCGGCGATTTCCGCGCGCCTCGCGCACGTCTCCGCGCGGAGTTGCGCGGAACTTCCGCGCACGTCGTGCGCGGAGCGAGCGACGCCCAAGGCGTCGCTCGCGCAAAACGACCGACGCCAAGGGCGTCGGTCGTGCGGAGCGCGCGCTCCGTAGCGCTCCGCGCACGTAAATTGGCGACGGCTTCGGCCGTCGCCCTTCCGTCGCTAACTTTTTCCCCTATTTTCCACTTTTCAACATTTTTCCATCATTTTTCACCTTTTTTTTTATATATAAAATACCCTCAACCTAAAACACACTTTTTCTTCTTCAAAATAATTTAAAAAATATTTTTAAAATATTTTTAAAATACCCTTTTTACTCACCGAAAAGACAAGGAAAATCACTTCTGAGCTCCAATCTTTTTGCCTATAAGCCGGCATAGCTAAATTTCATCATCGGGTAATCCTGATCAAGGCTACTCGGGACCCGGTGTCTACAGCTGGTGATTATCCTTAACACTTCCCCACATTGAGTGAACGTAGGGTCATATTTTGGGAACGCACCAGGGTTAAAATAGGGATAAAACTAGCATAATCTAAGCCTCTAGCATGGATAATGCAATTTCTAAAAGAGATGAAATTTCTAAATTAAAACTCAATTATAAATTTTAGCCGAGGTACTTTCGAAGGGAAGTCTCTTAGGTCCCCAGTGGAGTCGCCACTGTGACGCGTGCCGAACCCCGTGACCCCCGAAGGCCCACTTTTAGTGCTTTCGGGAGAAGTGAGGTTCGTTGACAACTTGTAAGAAAGTACAAGGGCATCTATTTTGGGCAACAAGGAGGTTTCATGGAGTCGTCACCCAGTAGAACATTGGGAAAGTTCGTCTAGCCTTAGTGAGCCTAAGACAGCGCTGCTATGTCCATTTTGGGCAAGCCAGAGGGGTCTTGGAGGTCCCATCCTAATAGAGCATTAGGATGGCCCTCTCGCCTCATGGGGCCTAGGACTATGCAAGTTAAAGCCTTTTTACGGGACACAAGAGGTGTCTTGGAAGTCCCATTCCAATGGAAAATTGAAATGGTCCTCTCACATCGTTGAGCCCAAAGACTAGAGATAGTTCGGGACTTCCCATTTATTCATACCTTGATTAAGTTTATAATTGAGTTTTGAATTTAGTGTTTTATCCCTTTTCTCATTCAATTTTAATGCAATTTAATTAAACGCACATGTCAAACACATAATAAAAGCGATAAATAAAGCAAATGAAAGCAAATAAATTACAACAAAACTAGGGGTGGAATACAACCCCCATTTGTAAATAAAACACAATTCATACATAAATCGGGCTATTTATTAAAAATGAGGACATTGGTCCTCTCATGCATAATTAAAGAAAACAATTTTAAAGTGACAATTTTATTTTGGATGAAAAAAGTTAGGATATTGGTCCCATTTTATTAAATAAAACCCAATTTAGTTTAATAGAAATATTTTTGTGATTTTTTTAATTAACATGCATAAAAAAATAATTTATTACAAATTACATATTAAATAAGATAATGAAAGCAAAGTAATGAAAATAATAAAGAAATAACCAATCAACTCCCAAATGGATCTTCAAATCTTCAAGGACTCCCACTTGGTATGGAAAAGACTCACACATAAAAATAAGTATTGAAATAAAAGAAAAAAAAACAAATAAAAGTGAAGTTAGTAAAAAATTAATTAAACATATAACATGAAAACAATTAAATTAAGGAAATCAAAATTGCATCATGTATGACAAGCCAATTAAAATGACATAATACAAATATGCAATCTAATTAATTAACAATTTAGCATGCATAAAAGATAACATAATAATAATAAAATTCAACACGCATAAACAAGCATAAAATAATGATGATAGAATTTAACATGCATAAAAGCATAAAATAACAATAATAACATCCAATCATGCATAAAAAATATAATATACATAAGATTCAGCATAATAATATTAATAATAATGATACTAGTATCAAATGATAGCAATAAACAAGGATAATAAAACTTATAACAATAAAACTAACAATTGCAACTATAATAATAAAAATAATAAACATAATGAAACAAAAGAGTATTAAACAACCAAAATTAAGCATGCAATAATAAAATAGTATATGGCAAACTAACAAAGCATGTTAAAACATGGCAAATAATACCACCACCACCACCAACAACAACAACAACAAGAATAATAATAATAATAATAATAATAATAATAATAATAATAATATGGACAATCACATAAGCACATGGTAATAATAATAATAATAATAATCATAATAATAATAACAACAACAACAACAACATCAAAGAAGATGAACAATCCAATTAAATATGGAAGAATAAAATGAAAATAAGATATACCAATTATGCTAAAACATGTTAAATGATAATACTAATAATATATATATGAACAAAAATGATGACAATAATATGAACATGAACAATTAAATAAGAAATAAGAAATAATAATATGAACAATTAAATAAAAAATAAGAAATATGAACATTTAAATAATAGATCTAAAAGAATTCACATGATAATTAATTAAATAAAGACAAAAGAATAAGAAAATAAGAAGAAAATGATAGAACTAAAAGAATTTACATGTTAACTAATTAATTGGAAACAAAAAAATGAAATTAAGAAATTGAGCCAAGAATGTTTACCCTCAAAATTAGCTTGATGAAATGAAGGCAAGGAGATCCAATTCCTTGTCTTGATTTGAAAAATATGACTAGAAAAATAAAATATCAAGAGTGATTTTTTACTTAAGAACAAACAATTAGTTTATTTGTCTTAAAGTAAAAAATTGTTAATTAAAAAGAAGAAAGTCACCAAGAACAAAAATTATTATTTTTTTTGCCTTGATAATCTTCTTGGAAAAGTTCTTTAGAATATTTGAGAGAATTTGCTTGAGAGAAGAAAGAAGAAGAAAAGTAATTTCTAAAGAAAATCCCCCTTCATTTTCTCTTAAAAATTCCTTTTTATCCCTCTCCCAAAATCAGAATTTTTAATGAAAGAATTAAATTAAATTAATTTCAATAAAAGCAAAAAATTGAAGAAAATCAAAGGTTTAAAATTTTAAAAGTTTTACCATTGAATTCTACAAAAAAAAAAATTGAAGAAAATGAATTTTTGTGGCTAAAATGGCCAAAAACGGCAAAAATGGGCGACAGGGGCGAGGGACGCCCCGTCGGAACGCCCGGTTGGCGTCCCCATGCGCGCGGGCGACGCTTAGGGCATCACTTGCCCAGCGCAACGCAGTGCACGCTGGCCGCTACTGCGCGCGACGTTTGCCGATTTTTTATTTTTTAAATTTTCTATAAAACACAAAAAATTAAAAACTCACTTTTTTTACCCCAAAAATAATTTTTAAAACATTTTAAAAATATTTTTAAAATACATTTTTTTTATTCCTAACAAATCAAACGATAAGGAAATTATCACTTCCGACTTTCATTCTTTTTGCCTATAAATCGGCACACTTAATTTCATCATTGGGTAATCCTGATCAAGGCTACTCGGGACCCGGTGTCTACAGTTGCCCCCAATTTTTGGGAGGCTAGTGTGTGGGTGCCTAGGTGAGCCAAAATTCAGGAAAAGGAAAGAAGCGCATACCTGAGGCTGCCTCCTTCCAGCTGCTCCCTCGGGAACAGTGCTGTGATTTGAACTGTGAGTATCCTCTTGGGAGAGGGATAAAAAAATTGAAGAATGGTCAAAATGGCTAAAAATGGCAAAAATGGACAACAGGGGCTGGGCGCTGCCGCCCACGATGTTCACCGATATTTTTTTTAAATTTTCTATAAAACGCAAAAAATTAAAAACTCACTTTTTTACCCCAAAAATAATTTTTAATACATTTTAAAAATATTTTTAAAATATATTTTTATTTATTCCTAATAAATCAAACGACAAGGAAATTATCACTTCCGACTTTCATTCTTTTTGCCTATAAATCGGCACACTTAATTTCATCATTGGGTAATCATGATCAAGGCTACTCGGGACCCAGTGTCTACAAGCATCTTCTTATCAATGGTCGCAGTGGATGAAAGTGACTTGGGTCTCCTCAAGGGGTGATGTACAACCTTAGCAATAACTGTTACCAACCCACCCAGAGCAATCTTCTTCACCTTCTTAGGGTGCCATTGCATCTCTTACAATTTATGCCACAAATGAGGTGCCCCATTAATTCTCACACCCCGCACCATACAAGCTAAAAATAAGGCCTCCGGTAGATTGACTTGCCCAGGTGAGTCCACAAGACTCAGAAAAGAGAGTGAGAAAAACTTATGGATGATCCACATAGCATGATTATCGTGATGGTGGGCCTTTGTCTTGCCCGATACATATGTCGTGGCCATCACCGAATCTCAAATTGTTACCCAGGCATTATCCTTGTCATAATCCTCAAAGCAATCTGGGCCTATGGCAGGGAAACCAAGCATTTCTGCAAAGTCCACAAAAGTCCGCTCATATTTCGTACCTTCCAAAAAAAAAGGATACTTTTCCAGGATCTTGAGAAGGGTCGCGGCTGATCCTACATTGCACAGTTGACATAAAATCTCTTGTCAACCCCGGATAGACCTTCTCGTTAATTGCAAAAAGCCGCTCCTAACCAATATTAGATATGAGCCGATATAGTTCATTTTTAATTCCCAGCTTCTCCAACAGACCAAAGTCCAAATAACTCGTAGGAATGTACGAGCATTTTGAAAACAGAGCACATGCAGGTTTCTGACTAGTCGAAACCCAAGAAGGCACATGGGAAATATCAACGGGAGGTTGGCTGGATGTTTGGCCTGTGGAACTTGATGCTAGAGCAGAGCTTTTTCGCTTAGGGGCCACTGCACAACATGGAAAAATCAAATTTAATAGCATTCGATGTGCATCAAACAACAATGACTTTCAAAATAAAGCATTATTTCATGCTCATGCTAACCTATTAAAACAATCTCCCCATTCCAAATTGAGATTATAAAAGATACATCAATGCACGAAGTATTCAAATGACATAAGCACAATTCAGTAGAAGTGATTATCAAATTCATAATTAAACTAAGAATAACCATCAGCATAAACTCAATAGAAGGTTAAGAGAGTTGCAGCTATTGTCAAAAGGCAAAAATGATCAATGAGAACAACAAATGCATTTGAACACTATGGCGAAAGAATCTCTGCATTTCAAATTGGCAATAAATGGAAAAAATAGGAAAACCATTCATTCAGATATTTTGTTAAACACCTGGTATGCAGATAATTAACTGACTAAAATTGAAATAATAACAACCCAAAATTACAAGACGAGGCATTAAAATGTAGAGCAAATAATTAAAACCTAGCAATTTCCATTTTCAACCAAGAATTTGAATAAAATTGACAACTCAAATCACGCACACAGACAATTGTCCTAACATCCCAACCCAAATTCGTTCATGGTTTCAAATCAGAGATTGAAATTGAGAATGAAAATAAGAATTGAGAACACCCACAACATTAATTCAGAGTATAAAAAGAAGAAAATCCTAAGTGGTTAGAAATATGGAGACCTTGAACCTACAGCTATGGAAGAAAACATGAACAGGGAAAAGAACCACAAAAAGAAAATTAAATGCAAAAGAAGAATTAAAAAAAAGAGCAAAATTACTTACTTGTTGTGTGTTCGCAAAAATCAATGCCTAACAGAAAGAATTGAAGTTCGAAATGGCAGAAAATAACGAAAAGACCAAGTTTGGAGAGTGAGAGATGTGGTAGGGTGAGAAACAAAACACGGAAAACTGGAATTTTAAAACAAAATTTCATAGGGATCACAGTGGTAACCAAATGGTTGCCACCGTGAGGTACCCAAAATTTTCAATCCAGAATTGAACCGCCTCTTGGTCACGGTGACAACCAAAATCATTGTCACCGTGACATACTACAAATTCAAAACAGAATTGAAATTTTAACACTTCACGGTGGTAACAAATTTCATTACCACCGTGACATGTGCAAACTTAAAAATAGAATCAACCCACAATATGTCACGGTGGTAACAAAATCAATCACCACCGTGATTTACGCACACATCAAAACAGAATGCTACTTACCAGTTGGCCACGGTGGTAACCAAAACCATTGCCACTATGACATACCAAATATGCCAATCCAGAATGTCTACCTCATCAAGTCATGGTGACAACCAGAAACCTTGTAACCGTGACATGTGCACATTCCAGAATCCAGGCTGCATTCTCCTCTGGTCACGGTGGTTACAAAATCCATTGCCACCATGACCACCTGCAAACTTGCAAAAATTTCATCAATCACTCAAAACTTCAGCTACTAAAACTTGGAAAATTCTCCCATTAACAACATAATTTCATCAGGACTACAAAGCACACAACTTGGACAAAAATAAATAGGTCTAACTACCTAGAGAAAATAACAATAAACGCAAATTAACTAAGTTGGAGAAGAAGTTCTGCATTTAACAAGTCTGCAGCTGGACTTTTGAATACTGTTAAGGATCTGCAAGGACGACGATCGCTAAAGCCCCATCATATGTTGATTCAAAATAAGGCTTCACACGGTGTCCATTTACCTTGAACTCGTTTTCACCCATCGGGTGCTTCCATGTGATCACTCAAAACTGATCAGCTCCCACAACTTCATAAGGTCCCTTCCACCTCGATTTTAACTTTCCTGGAAATAAACATAGCCTGCTATCATATAAAAGAACTTTCATACCTAGAATGAATTCTTTGCTGACTAATTTCTTGTCGTGCCATTTCTTTGTGTTTTCCTTATACTTCTCTGCTTGATGGTACGACCAATAGCGTATCTCTTCTAGTTCATTCATCTGAAGAAGTCTCTTCTCACCTGCACTCTTGATATCACAATTTAAAAACTTGGTTGCCCAGTAAGCTTTGTGTTCTAATTCGACAGGGAGATGACAAGGTTTTCCGAAAACAAGCTTAAATGGGGATAATCCTATAGATGTTTTGAATGCAGTTCTGTAGGCCCACAAAGCTTCATCCAACCTTAAATACCAATCCTTTCTAGATGAATTTACAGTCTTTTCTAAAATGGCCTTAAGTTCCCTATTGGACACTTCTACCTACCCATTAGCTTGAGCATGATAAGGGGTGGTAACTTTATGCCTAACTCAAATTTTTTTCAATAAAGCGTTGAATTGGTGGTTAACAAAATGTTTACCACCATCACTAATTATCGCTCTAGGGGCTCCAAAGCGGGTGAATATATTATTTCTCAAGAAATCTAGAACAACTTTGGCATCACTAATTCTAGTAGCTATGGCTTCTACCCATTTACTCACATAGTCCACTGCCACTAAAATATACTCATACCCGTAAGAAATCGGAAAAGGCCCCATAAATTCTATCCCCCACACATCAAACAATTCTACCTCAAGCAAATTGGTTAAAGGCATCTCATCTCTCTTATAAATGTTACCTACTCTTTGGCATCTATCACAGGTTTTCACAAAGAATTGCATATCTTTAAACATAGTAGGCCAATAAAAACAAAAGGATAGAATTTTTGATACCTTTCTATTTGGTGCATGGTGTTCACCAGCTTCCCCGCTATTATATGCCTTGATGATCTCATCCTTCTCCTCATCCGAGATATACCTCGTCAGCACTTGATCAGCACACAGGCGAAACAAATAAGGGTCATCCCAAATGTAGTGTTTGCCATCCGCTTTCAGCTTCTTCCTTTGCTGCCATGTGAAGTCCTTTGGCATAAATCCTCCTGCAAGAAAATTAGCCACATTAGCAAACCAAGGAACAAAAAATTCACTTGCAAATAAAGCACAAATATGTTCATCAGGGAATAAATCTAAAATTTCCCCTTTTTCAATTTGATCGCTCTCCAATCTCGACAAATGATCTGCTATGAAATTTTTTGCCCCTTCTTATCTTTGATTTCCAGGTCAAACTCTTGCAATAGGAGCACCCATCTAATCAATCTCGGCTTGGATTCCTTCTTGGCAAACAAATGTCTCAAAGCCGCATGGTCTGACCACACCATGATTTTTGCACCCAGCAAATACAGTCTGAACTTCTCAAAAGCATATACGATTGCAAGAAGCTCTTTCTTAGTGGTGGTGTAATTAACTTGCACCCCTGTCAAAGTGTGACTAGCATAATAAACTGCACAAAATACCTTATCTCGCCGCTGTCCAAGCACTGCCCCAACTGCAAAGTCACTAGCATCACACATTAATTCAAATGGCAAATTCCAATCTGGAGATATAATCACCGGGGCTGAAATGAGCCGTCGTTTCAAAGTTTCAAAAGCTAGCATGCACTCACTATCAAAATAAAAAGGAGCATCTTTCATGAGCAAATTGGATAAGGGTTTAGCAATTTTTGAAAAATCTTTGATAAAATGACGGTAAAACCCTACATGTCCTAAGAAACTCCTAATGCCCTTAACACTAGTCAGAGGTGGCAACTTTTCTATCACCTCTACCTTGGCGTTATCGACCTCTATTCCTTTCTCAGAAATTTTATGCCCAAGCACAATGCCTTTTCTCACCATAAAGTGGCATTTTTCCCAATTCAAAACTAAATTGGTCTTTTCACACCTCCTTGGCACTAAATCGAGATGCTCTAAACAACTCTCAAAATTAGCCCCATAAATAGTGAAATCGTCCATGAATACCTCCATAAATTTCTCTATGAAGTCATGAAAAATAGCCATCATACACCGCTGAAACGTAGCCGGTGCATTACATAATCCGAAAGGCATTCTCCTATAGGCGAATGTGCCATAAGGGCAGGTAAAAGTTGTTTTCTCTTGGTCTTCAGGGGCTATAGAGATTTGCAAATATCCCGAGTACCCATCTAAAAAATAATAAAACCTATTGCCTGCTAACCTCTCTAACATCTGGTCAATAAATGGCAAAGGGATATGGTCTTTTCTTATGGCATTGCTCAACCTTCTAAAATCAATACAGACTCTCCACCCCGTAACAGTACGAGTTGGAATCAATTCATTCAGCTCATTCTTAACCACAATCATCCCCCCCTTCTTAGGCATACACTGTACTGGGCTAACCCACTTACTGTCAGAAATAGGATAAGTAATACCAGAGTCAAGTAGTTTCAGTACCTCCTTCTTCACCACCTCTTGCATTGCCGGATTAAGTCTCCTTTGAGGCTGAGCAACCGGCTTACATTCCTCCTCCATTGGAATCTGATGAGTACAGTAACTTGGATCAATTCTTTTCAAATCCGATGTCTCCCATCCGATGGCCTTCTCGTGCTTTTTCAGCACCTCAAGCAGCATATTCTCCTCAATACCTGACAACAAAGAGGAAATAATCACTGGCTTTTTCTCATTCTCTCAAAACACATATTCTAAATGAGAAGGAAGGGGTTTAAGTTCAGAATTTGAATCCCCCTTTTCAGATTAAGCTCTTCTTGCTGTGATTCATCTTCTTTCTCTTCTTTCTCCACAGCTGCTATCACTTATCCCTTCAACTCTTCTTCCAACTCTTCATCCTCCAGTGAATGTATCAAACTCACATTCACTGGATTAGCTCCCAACACATTTTCCTGAACTTCTTGTACACACTCATCCACTGTGTCTACAAAATAGATAGACTCCTCCATATCACTCGAAGGATACTTTTGAGCCTTGTTCATGTCCACTACCAGCTCTTCATTATTAAACCTTAAGGTGACCGTTTGGCCATTTACATCGATCAATACCTTTGCTGTGTTCAAAAACGGCCTCCCCATAATGAGTGGTACCTTGCAATCCTCTTCCATTTCCATCACCACAAAATCCACAGGGAAAATGAATTTCCCCACTTTCACTAACAAATCTTCAATCACACCTTTTGGTCTCCTCACCAACCTATCTGCAAGTTGGAGTCTCATTCCTGTCTCCTTGAGCTCTCCAAGATTAAGCTTCCTGCAAATAAAATAAGGCATCAAATTTATGCTCGTCCCCACATCACATAAATCATTTCCATTAAAATCTTCACCACTTGCATAGGGTAGAGTGAAACTACCTGGATCCTCCAGTTTTTCAGGGATCTTATTCATGATTATAGAACTGCAATTTTCTGTGAGCTGCACAGTTCCATGCCCTTCTAATTTCTTTTTATTAGAACATAATTCTTTCATGAATTTAGCATAGTTAGGCATGTGAGCTAAGGCTTCAGCAAATGGTAAATTTATGTGCAGTTTTTTAAACATCTCCAAAAATCTAGCCAATTGCTCATTTTTCTTTTCTTTTCTAGCCACAGAAGGAAATGACGGTCTATTAATATCAAGATCCTCTACTCTAGGATTCACTAGACTTTTACCCTTATCATTTTTAAGAGCATTTTCATTAACATCTACCCTAGAGTTAGGATTGCTTACCTTCCGTATCGGCTCCTCCATATCAGATGATGGTGAAGAATTTTTACCTTGATCCTCTCTCTGTACTACCTCCTTGCCACTTCTCAATGTGATTTCTTTAGCCTCTTCCTTAGGATTCCGGTCCACATTCGAAGGAAAAGTCCTCGGTTGCCTTTAAGACATAGAATTTGCAAGCTATCCCACTTGAGTTTCTAAATTTCTCATGGAAGCGTCTTGATTCCGATTCCATTGTTCTTGAGATTTCCACCTTGCTTCTTGGTTAGCCATAAACTGTTGCTGGCTATTCACAAACTGCTATTGACTGTTCATGAAGCTAGCTAACATATCTTCAAGGTTTGGTTTTTTCTCTTGAACAGGTGGCCTCGGTTGATAACCCGGTGTGTGGTAAGATTGAGGTTGTGATTGATTCGAACTCTGCCCTTGGTTATAATTTGATGGATATGGTGTTTGGTAATGAGTGGATGGTTGAGGTTGGTATGACTGATAGTGGTTATGATGCATTGTTTGGTTGAAGGGGGCTCTTACTTGTGGCTGAGAAGATGATGCATTCTGATTTCCATCTTTCCAAGAGAAGTTTGGGTGATTTCTCCAACCCAGATTATATGTGTTACTGTAAGGTTTATTCCTTCGGTAATCTCCTACAGCATTTACATCTCCTATTGCTCCACTTTCTTGACTAGATTGTGCATTTTCGTACCACCCACTCTCTTGAGAAACAGAGGCTACATTTTGCACTTTCAAACCACTCATCTCTTTTCTCAATGACTCAATCTGTGCCTTCAACATAGACATCTCATCCACATTATGTATTCCTTCTCTCTTCGAAACCGATCTAGGATTAGCCCATTGAGCATCATTGGCTGCCATTTCATCCAGCAGATGGAAAGCTTCCTCCGGTAACCTATTCATGAATGAACCTCCTGATGATGCATCCAAAAGGGATCGTGTCTGCGGTGTAACCCCAGAATAGAATATTGTTATCAGATGGTATATTGCTATCTCATGGTGTGGACAGCTTCTCAACAATCTCCTAAACCTTTCCCAGGCCTCATGAAAAGGCTCCTCACTCATTTGGCCAAAACTCAAAATACTGTTGCGGATGTTTGCAGTCTTTATAGGAGGAAAGAATCTCATCGGAAACCTCTCTTGTAACTGGTCCAATGATCTGATTGACTGTCTCGATAACATTTGCAGCCATTCTCTTGCTTTTTAGATTAAAGTAAACGAAAATAATTTTAATCTTACCGAATCAGATGTCACTCCTGGAATCTGGACCGTATCACTAACCTCCAAAAATATGTTTAGGTGCTACGCAGGATCTTCCACTTCTAAACCCGAAAATTAGTTCCTCTGCACCATATTGATGGTTGCTGGTTTATGTTGAAATTGCACTCCCCTTGGCAGGACAATTATACGATGATCCTCAGTCCATCTCGATACAGTATAGTCCCTTATCATCCTCTGCCTAGGGATATCTTCTTTATAATTACCAGGCATCTCTTCTTGTGCCCTCGGCACTTGTTCATTTCCGAGAGGAAATTCACCAATAGGAGGATTAGTTTCCATGTTGTTATCTCTATTGGCTCTCCTTCGTTGATACAAAGTCCTCTCAATTTCAGGATCGTAGGGTGCTATTTGTTCTTATCTCAATCTGCTCATACACCACAACTACCTGAAAAGAATAACAAAAATAAAAATAAGAAAAAGAAAAACACATACAAATAATAATCAAAACTCAAAAACAACACTAGTCCTCGGCAACGGCGCCAAAAACTTGATGCGACCTCAGCAAGTGTACTGAATCGACAAGTAATAAAGTGGGGTATAGTTAGGTCCCCGAGTTATCGTACCCAAGGGACTGTGTGTGCAAGCAATGAAAATCAAGTGTATGCTAAAGAATTCAAAATTGTTTGAATTGATTTAGCTGCCTATTGATTAAAAATAAAGAATTTAAATAACTAAAATAATTAAGCAGAAATAATTAAATTAAATTAACGTCAATAACTGAAGAAATAAACTGAAGGTAAAATTTAACAAGATAAGAATTCAAATTAAACAAACGTTGCTCGGGTTCACTCATCCACCCCATACCCAAATGTGAATAAAAAATAATCCAAGAACCAACAATGAAAGAAATCGGGATAACCCTCTTAACCCAGGCTTCCCAATCCGGAGTCAGCCACTCTAATTATATGACATCCCAAACCGGAGTTAGCCATATAACTAGCCTATGCACGGGTCTAAAATCCTAAGTTTGTTTTATTTTCCCAATACGGAGTCAAATAAGCCAGAACTCAATTATCTCACTCACCATTCTAGTCCTAAATCATGAAATTCTGCACTTCTAGATTCCCAATCGGAGTCATCCAAAAGACACAGCAAGAATGATAAGAACTTAATGTAAATACTAATGGCATCCAATCCATACAACTCAATAACCAACAAAGATACATGAAATAAATCATTCATCAAAATTGGAAATTAACTTGAGAAAATAAATCCCATGAATTAACAATAAGAACAAGTGAAATAAACCATTCAATCATATATTTAAATTCAAAAGATATTCATAATTCACATCATGGGTAGGGGATTCAAAGATCCCCAAACAACTAAAAGACTACTCACGATCCATTACAAAATAAAAAGGAAAGAGGAAAGAATAAACCTAGAAATTCATTAAGGCGTAAATCCCAGTTGAATCCCATGTCCTTCGATCTCATTATTCAAATCTTCAATGGAGAAAAATCTGGAAACTCTAATGTAAAAACTGTGTATTGAAATTTAACTGTGTGTTTCAAATGTAAAACTCTTCAATTGCAAATTAATTCTAAAGATAAAATTAAAAACCTAAATTAAGAACAAGAGGAAAAATCCCAAAATTCTAGTTCTAAAACCCTAATATGAGAAAAGGCTGCCAAAAATCCGAACCCCTAGCCAAATAGCAAACTTTTCTTTTTATATCCCGTGGGGTCACGATGGTAACCAGATTGGTTGCCACCGTGAGGGTGTCGAGGAAGTAAATCTGCCCTGCGTGTAGGATAGGGGTCACGGTGGTAACCAGATTGGTTGCCACCGTGAGATGCTCAAATTTTACTTCTGTCCAGGAATTCCTTATGTCAAGGTGGCAACCAGATTACCTTGCCACTGTGAGGTACCTCCTCACTTGATTCTGCCTTGGTGCGAATTATGTCACGGTGGTAACCAGATAGGTTGCCACCGTGAGGTACTTTTTGCCTGCATTCTGCCCGAAGGATAAATATGTCGTTGTGGTAATGACATTGGTTACCACCGTGATCCATAGTATGCCTGCATTCTATTTTTGACTTCTTTGAATGTCACAGTGGTAACCAGATAGGTTGCCACCATGAGGTACCTAAAAAACATTGCTGCACACAAAATTCAAACTCAATCAAAATACTAACTAAAATGCAGAAAAAATCTAATTTTACTAAGATTGACAAAATTAATCTAAAGCAAGCATATCATGATAATAAACACTACTAAACACCCATAAATCATGCAAAAATACTATCAAATCTAAATACTAAATTGAAGTTATCAGAAGGGTAGCTCCAGAAGCAGAAAGGCTACAAGATCCAACAGTTGGCCAAAAAGAAAAAGAGCTGAAAGATGATCCGACAATGAAGCAACTAAAAAAGACGTCGGCTCAGATTTCGATATGGGATCTTTTGAGACAGTCTCCATACCACAGGCAGAAATTGGTGGAGGCCTTATGTGAGACAACAGTGGCCACGACTATCTCACCCACAGAATTGCTGGACGTGGTGAAAGGAGGAGCTGGGGAAAATGTGGTTTTTACAAGCGCTGACCTGTCGGCAAAAGGCCCCAACCATAGTTGCCCCTTGTACATACGGGTACAAATCAATCAAAAGCACACGGCTTGTGTCATGGTGGATGACGGTTCATCCATTAATGTGTGCCCGCTAGTAGCGATGGCAGCTTTTGGGGTAAATGAGGATATGCTGGCTAAGTCTGATCTAAAGATCACAGTTTATGATAATTCACAAAGGCAGGCTTTCGGGCTGTTTAAGGCAGTAGTCAAGACCGAACCAGTAGAAATGGAAGTGGAGTTTTTGTCGTGCCTATCCCCACCAACTTTTCAGCCCTTTTGGGAAGGCCATGGTTCCATACGCTGGGAGGAGTCCCCTCTACTCTACATCAGATGGTCAGGATTCCTCATGAGGGGCAAGTTGTAACCATAAGGGCTGCAAGGGAGAACCAGGTCTCTATCTTGGAAACTGCCAGGCAACCTTTCAGTGGGTTCCACATCGCTATGATAGATGGGGAGGAGTAGGTGGAAGGAAGCCCCCAAGTGCTAAATATGATGAAGAGGATGTCATTGCTCCCTGGCGTAAGTCTGGGCAAGAACTCTCAGGGATCACCTACGGCCATTGCTACTAGAGGTCAGAAGGATAGGAGGGGCCTCGGATATGAGGGTGCCTTGAAGAAAGGTAAGAAGCCAGTGGGTGAAGTGCCGCATATCAGGAAGAGCTTTGTACCAGCCACTATAGTGTGTGCCTACACGGGAGAAGCTGAGCCTTAATGGGTTGATGGAAGAATTGTAATGGGGTTTTAGGTCATTAATGATGTTTTCAACTGAGACATTGGATTAATCAAGCCAGCAGAGGGCTTTTGGGACGAAGAAATCATGACCAGGGAAATAGTTTGGGACCAGGAAGCGCTGGAGGAAGTTATCACTGAGAGGTTGGTGACTACCCAGCTGAAGGGGAAGGCAATGGTAGAAGAAGCCACACAGGGGGTCGTTGTAGAGCCTCTAAAAAGCCAGATTGATGCAGAGCCGTCAGCTTCAATAGTTGTGCCGGCAGAAGAGGAAGAAGAGGATAGTTTAGATTTTCTTTTTACTCCAGAACTTTTTAATAATGTTAATGACATTTTTAGTTCTATCAATAAAGTGAACACTTTTGCTTACTTGTGCGATGTTTCTGATAATTTCATTATGCATGATCATGATCATAATCCATCTATATTTAATATTGATTCAACTGATGCTACTCCATTTAATCTTGGAACCTCAAAAAATCTAAAAGAAATCTTGATAGCATCTAACGTTACTCCGGAAGAGCGAGAAAAGTTTGAGAGAATATTAAGAAAACATGACAAAGTCTTTGCTTGGACCTACGAAGATATGATAGGAGTGAACCGAGAAGTCACGGAACATGCCATCCTGACGTACCCAGACTGTAAGCCTGTCAAGCAGAAGTTGAGGAGGCTCAGGCCAGAATGGGCAGATAAGGTGAAAGAGGAGATCCATAAGCAGATCAAAGTCAAGTTCCTAATTGAGGTAGAATACCCAACCTGGCTGGCCAACGTTGTCCCGGTAGCCAAGAAGAACGGCAAGGTAAGGGTATGTGTAGACTATCGAGATCTGAATAAGACTTGTCCAAATGATGAATTTCCTTTGCCCCACATTGATTTACTAGTGGACAGTGCAGCTGCTTGTATAATGTACAGTTTTGTGGACGGTTACGCAGGCTATAATCTGATACTCAATAAGTTAGCCGATCGAATTAAAACAGCTTTCATCATAGAGTGGGGGACATTCGCTTACAGGGCAATGCCTTTCGGTTTGAAGAATGCAGGTGTGACTTATCAAAGAATGGCAATAAGGATTCTAGACGACTTGATCCACAAGGAGGTAGAAGTTTACATGGATGATATGATGATTAAGTCAGACACCAGAGAAGGTCACTTCGAGGCTCTAGAAAAGTTCTTTCAGAGAATTGGTAAGTACAACTTACATTTAAACCCCAAGAAGTGTATCTTTAGTGTCACATAAGGGAAGCTATTAGGACACGTAGTCAGCCAGAGAGGAATTGAAATTGACTCAGATAAGGTCAAGGCCATTAGAGAGATGCCAGTGCCTCAGAAGGAAAAAGACGTCAGAAGCTTTCTAGGTAAATTGTAGTATGTTAGCAGGTTTATCGCCAAGCTTACTTCAATTTGCGAGCCGATCTTCAAGCTACTTAGAAAAGACCAACCTGTAGTATGGAATGAAGATTGTCAGAGAGCTTTTGACATTATCAGAGAATATTTGCTGAGTTCACCGGTTCTGAGATCGCCACAGCCAGTCAAGCCGCTGATTCTGTATTTGGCTATTGAAGATAGTTCTGTAGGTGCCATGATGGCTCAAGAGGATGAGTTCGGGGTAGAATTCACGGTCTATTACCCCATTAAGAAGTTCTTGGCCTATAAGGTCAAGTATGCAGAAGTAGAGAAGATTTCCCTCGCAGTAATTTGGGCCTCTAAGAAGTTGAGACACTACTTCCACTCTTAAAGGGTACAAGCAGTGGCAAAACAGAATCCTCTAAGATACTTGCAGGAAGCTCCATCCTTACATGGAAAAATGGGGAGGTTGTTGTTGCTACTACAGGAGTTTGACGTTGAGTACATTACTTGAAAGACTATTAAGGGGCGTACAATGGCGAAATTTCTAGCTGAACACCCGATTCAAGGAGACTCCGAATTTAACTTCCCAGATGAGGACGTGGCAGCTATTACGGTTCAAGGTTAGCAGTTGCATTTTGACGGGGCTGTAAACAGTAAAGGGGCAGGAGTAGGAATTATTCTAACAACCCCAGATGATGAGAAACTCCCATTGGCTAAGAAGTTAAGATATAAGGCCACTAACAATGAAGCCGAGTATGAAGGATGCACCTTCGAGTTGGAAGCATTGATAGCTTTGGGGGTGTCACACCCCATTTTGCCCCTAGTAGTTTGAGCCATGATTGCATGTGTGTTTGTGAGTGCTTTGGCATGTGTTAAGGGTATTTTGGGTTATATGCATGTTTTGTGGGCTTTATTAGAGTGTGGGTGCATGTTTAATATTGGTGTGTGTGTGTATGAGTCTTGTTAGTGTGTGCATGCTCTTAGGGGAGTAGTGTGTGAATTAGTGAGGGTTGGTCTTATGTGTAGTGCCTTGCATGGGTGTAGGGCATGAGTGATCAATATCCACCAATCTTAAGGTGACATGTGGCTAGGGTTTTATGAAGTAGGTATAAATAGAAGGAGAGAGAAAAATGGGACAACCATTTGCTGCCTCTTTCCCGTTTTCTTCCTCTTCTCTTTATCTCTTCTTCCTCTTTTCCTCTTCAAGTGTGCCCTAGCTTGGATCCAAATGGTTTTAGTGGAAATTGATCATCTCCTAAGCTTTGAGTGGTAAGTCTTTAGTGGGTTTTCTCTTCTTCTTCATCTTCTTTTTCTTAATTTGTTAGATGTGTTCTTAATCTAGGATTTTTGGTTTTGTTTGGTTCTTGGGTTTCCGAGTTTAGTAGCGCCTATTCGTGATCCCAAGGGGAAAGAGAAGGCAAGTAGGAGTGGAGCTTGCAACTAGGAGCATAGGAATTTATAGGTTTGGGAATTTATTTGAATTTGTGCATTTTTGTGTTTTGGTATGTTGAATGATTTTTCTAGAAATTTAAGGTGTGATTTTTCTATAGACAAAGGCACTCCATGCAATCTGATCACCTCAGCCACATAGATACTGGCCAACTTATCCATCGAATAATCCACTCTAACCGGCAGAAAATGAGCTAACTTCGTAAGCCGATCCATAATCACCCAAACCGAGACATGCTTCCTCTAAATCAATGGCAAACCTGACACGAAATCCATGGCAATGTCATCCCACTTCCACTCAGGGACGGGCAAAGGAGTGAGTAATCCCGAAGGGACTTGATGCTCAGCCTTTACTTGCTGACAAGTCAAACACTTCACCACATAATCCACAATGTCTCTCTTCATGCCGGACCACCAATAAAACTGCTTTATGTCCCGATACATCTTCTCACTACCAGGATGCATAGTGAAAACCATAGTGTGTGCCTCACTCAAAATCTGTTTCCTTATCTCATAACACAAACAATTCCTATATATAAGCATCCCATCCAAAACTGAGAACTCTGACCGCTTATCAGATTGGACCTCTTGCAAAACCCGTTGCAATCTCTCATCATCTTTCTGGGCATCCACTATCAACTGTCTTAAGGTAGGCTTCACTCTCAGTTGGGCAACCAAAGCCCCATCTGAATCAAACCTCCATCTGAACCGTCTCAAGAACAAAGCTGAAACCGACTTTCTACTCAAAGCATCTGCAACCACATTGGCTTTATCGAAATGGTAGTCCAAAATGCAGTCATAATCCTTAAACAACTTTAACCATCGATGCTGCCTCATATTCAACTCCTTCTGCATGAGGAGGTGCTTTAGACTCTTGTGATCCGTGAAAATCCTACACTTTTCCCCATACAGATAATGCCGCCAAATCCTTAAAGCAAAGATCACAGCCACCAATTCCAAATCATGTGTCGGATAGTTCCTCTCATGTGGTTTCAACTGACGGTAAGCATAAGCCAAAACTTTTCCCTCTTGCATCAACACACAACAGAGCCCAACACCGGAAGCATCACTGTACATCACAAACTCTTTACCCGAGATAGGTTGAGTTAGTACAAGAGCTTCGACTAACAACCTTTTTAACTTCTCAAAGCAAGGCTGACACTTATTTGACCACTCAAATCTGACTCTTTTCCTCAACAACCTCATCATAGGAGCGGCAATCACTGAGAAGCCTTTCACAAACCGACGATAGTAGCCTGCTAAACCTAGAAAGCTTCTCACTTTCGGAACATTCCTAAGCGCTTTCCAATTAATAATTGACTCAATCTTAGTCGGATCAACTTGGATACCTTTAGCTAACACAATATGCCCCAAGAAAGACACTTCTCGAAGCCAAAAGTGACACTTGCTAAGCTTCGCAAACAACTGATGCTCCCTCAACAATTGCAAAACCAACCGGAGATGGTCCTCATTCTCACTCTCATCCTTTGAGTAGACCAAGATATCATCTATGAACACTACTACAAATTGGACGAGATATGTCCTAAACACTCGGTTCATCAAATCCATGAAAGCCGCCGGTGCATTGGTCAAACCAGACAGCATCACAAGAAACTCATAGTGGCCATATCGTGTCTGAAATACAGTCTTAACCACATCCGCATCCTAAACTCAAAGCTGATAATAACCCGATCGAAGGTCAATCTTGGAAAATACACCCGCAACTCTAAGCTGATCAAATAAATCATCAACTCTAGGCAAAGGGTCTTCACTGTGACCTTATTGATTTGCCTATAATCGATACACATCCTCAAAGAACCATCCTTCTTCTTAATGAACAACACTGGAGCTCCCCATGGAGATATGCTGGGTCTAATAAACCCCTTATCCAATAGCTCTTGTAGCTGAGTTTTGAGTTCTCTCAACTCTATAGGAGCCATCCGATAAGGTGCTTTAGAAATGGGCGAAGTACTCGGCACTATCTCTATGGACAACTCCACCTCTCTCTCCGGAGGTAACCCAGACAACTCACTAGGGAAGACATCTCCAAACTCTCTAACCACTGGGATATCCTCAATCCTAACCTGATCACACTTAGAGTCCAAAACCACTGCCAAAAATGCCTCACAACCCTTCCTTATGAACCTCTTAGCTTGCATAGCGGAGATCACATTACTCAAGGAACTAGAACCCAAGCCTTTAACCACAAACGAAGACTGATCCCTATCTCACAACACAACCACTTTCCTATGGCAATCAACCACTGTCCGATGCTTACTAAGCCAATCCATGCCCAAGATCAAATCAAATTCTCGAAATGGCAGCTCAATCAAATCAGCCAAAAACTCAACCCCTTGAACCAAAAGAGGACAATTCCTATGCACTCTACTCACATTGAAAATATGCCCTAAGGGACTGGTCACATGAATCTCATAGTCTAACAGATCTATATCATGCAACTTATCAATCAACTTATCCGTGCACAAATATGAGTGTGTGGAACTAAGGTCAATTAGAGCATATAATTCAGTGTTAAGGAGTAAAAACTTAGCGGCTATCACATCAGGAGCATCTTGCTCCTCCCGAGCTCTCATAGCATAAGCTGTAGCTGGAACTGTCAAAGGACGATCAATAGACTCTGATGTAGCTCCCTCTCTAGGTCGACCGCCTGGACCTCTACCTCGGCCTCTACCACGGCTTGCTTACAGAGCATTAGCACCAACTCTACTAACCTCACACTGATCACCAGAAACCTCACTCAAACGCGGACAGTTGGCTAAGAAATGCTCGGTGCTCCCACAATGAAAACACCCACTTGTGAGCCACCTACACTAACCTCGGTGTTGCTTACTGCAATGCGAACACTCAGGCAACATCTCGGTCCTACCACTAGGACCACCTCTACCAGAACTCATACCCATGGCTGAACCCTGCCTCCTGCCTCTTGAAGCCATGCCTGAAGAAGACTCATCCTGTCTGTTTCTAGACCTCTTACCCGATGATGAAGAAGATGAACCTCCATGAGAGGGATTCCTTCTTAGAGCCCTCTCTCTCAAAACCGACTCTGACCTCTTAGCCCGCACTGCAGTTTGCACAATCTGATAATACCCAACACCCGGAGTACTCATCAGCGAGATCAGCATAGCCCTCAATGACTCATTCAACCCATTCTCAAAGTGCCTACACCAAAATTCTTCAGTCCAAACACCCTCAGGAGCATACTTGGCAAGGCAGTTAAACTCTTTCTCAAACTCTGAAATTGTCATTGCCCTCTGCTTCAAACTCAAGAACTGTGCCCACTTCGCATCCTTATAGGTTTGAGTCACATACCTGCTAGTGAACTCATTCTCAAAGAACTCCCAAGTAACTGGGTCAGGAAACTGAGGATGCCTACGGACCAACTTCCACCAGTCATAGGCGGATCCCTGCAACAAAGCCACCACACATTCTATCCGCCTCTTAGGAGGACACCGAATCTCGTCTAAAGCTCGCTCTACCTTCTCTAACCACTTCTCAGCATATTCTAATTCATCCAAACCAGTCCTATAAAAGTCCTCTGCACCCGCCTTCCTCAAATTCTCAGTAGGGGCTCTAGGAGCGGTCACACTCTCAATGACTCTAGCCATGTCCTGTGAAATCTTCAACATAACCTCAAAGGGCATGGCTGTAGCCTTAGGTTGCACCCTAGCAGGTTAAGCCAAAATAGACATAGAAGGATCGACTGCTTGAGGATTCACACTCTCAGCCGACTCCTCAAGAGACCCACACACCGAATTGGAAGACATCTAAAACAAATACAAAGACAACCGCATCAGCTAACACAGTCCTTGACAGATATCTATACATAACAACACCTAGAAAGCGCCTAAACCAGGCTCTAATACCGAAACCTGTGAAACCCCCTACCCATACATAGGCGAACTCATCCTCAAAAGGAGTGAGATGCCATATGAGTCAGGGTGTCACCACACAGATGGATACAAAAACATACAATCATACATAACAACATACTGAAATACAACGAAAATTAAAACTTTGAAAACATCAGAATGATCATTCATTAATATAATAAGAATCATTACAATAATGTTCTGATCACAACTATAATACAAAATAATTACATAATCCAAAAATATACAAGGCGAAAGCTGTACAAAATAATAATACATAGAGAGTTCAATTACAAAAGAATCATCATATACAAAAATAAAGCCCTAACACTAATCCCTCTGTGTTGGCTTGACTGGCGGCGACTCTCCCAAAATCACAGTACCTTCCGCACCTGCATGGGTGAAACACCGTGCTAAGCGATAACGCTTAGTGGGGAAACACACAATAATATGGATGGCCATTCACAATGGTCGTCAAGGCAAAATGCATCCACAATGACATAAGCAATAATTATATAGTATATAGTCATACACAAGTCATATACATAACATTTAGAGGCTCATATTCACATTCAAATAATAAATGATTCTTATACTTATCATCAAATCATTCGGATGTCACATTCATATATTCACAACAAAGCAAAGCAAAGTAAAGCAAAGCGCCTGCTGACTCACAATAGTGGATAACGAGTATACGCATGGCGGCACATTATGGGTACAAATCTAACGCATGGCAGTACCTTATGGGTACAAATCAAAAACCAACATTTATTCTTTTCATTCAAAACACTTTACTAAGGGGGTCTTAAACAAGATCAAAAATACTTTAGGGATAGCGAGGATCCGAACAGGGACCTGATCAGGGTCCAAACATAACTGAGGGCTACAACTAAGAGACTCTATTAGGCATGCCTAACTATAAACTAAACTGACTCTTGCAGGTCATACATAATACAAATCACATTTAAGTATAACATATTATTCATAGTGAAGAGTCATGAGTTAAAGATATGCATAATACATTCCGAATTCAAACAAAACATTCAATATAATTTGATATAGCAAAAATACAATTTAATGATACTAGATACATGAAATGACACTAAATAATATTCAAAAGCAATAATAAATGAAAAGGGGAACGAAAACGAAGAAAATCGAAGAACTTCAAAAACTGGAGGCAGAGACATTTTACACGACGGTATAACATTGCCTTACCGCCGTGTAAGCCATCTTACACGGGGTAAGGTAAAACCATATCGCCTTGTACAATGCCTCACACAAAAGGGAGAATACTTTTACACGGCGGTATGGAAAATCCATACCCTCATGTAAAATGCATAGCCCAGAATTCCCTTCAAGGCAGAATGACTTTACACGGCTGTATGAATAGTCCTTATCGCCGTGTAAAATCATAGACAAGCATACTGAAGGAAACTCATGATTCACACGGGGGTATGACATATCATACCGCCGTGTGGATCGACAGAAACCCAGAAATTCTCCATATTTACAACCCACACTCACACCAAACTCAACATACCTAGAATTTAAGATATTCCAAACATCAATCCAACTCAAAACTCACCTTTTGAAACTCAAAATCCTCCAAGAATCTTACAATGAACATAAATAAATCATCCAACCAAGATCAACAATCATAACCTCATCTCATTCAAAACCCAGTAAATCACAATCCACAATATAATCAAATGCATATATCATCCAATCAAGTCATATTCTAAGCTTTACCAACTCAATGTACTAAAATTCATAGTATACAATCGTCAAGAACATCACTGGTCATACAATTTCCCAGAACATCAAAGAAGAGCAAATACATAAAAATGCCCAAAGTTCCCAAACCTGATACTCCTATGCTTCAATTTATTTGGCACCACTCCCACAAGCCTTCTCCTTTCCCTTGGGATCGCGAGGAGGCTCAACTAACAAACACCCAAAATCATACAAACACAAACCCTAAATTAAACCCCAAACCAGCAAATTAAGAAGAGAAGAATGAAGAAGAAGAAAATGCAGCAAAACTAAACCAAGTAGAGTTGGAAAGATGATCTATTCCCACCAAAATCACTTGAATCCGACAAGGGCACACTTAAGAAGAGAAAAGGAAGAAGAGGTAAAGAGGAGGAAGAGGAGTAATAGGAAAGAGAGATAGCAATTGCTGTGTTCTTTTTCCTCTCCTTGTATTTAACTCAATTCCTAAACCCTAGCCAAATGTCACCCTTTCATTGGTGGAAATTGACCACTCACACCCTACAAGCATGCAAGACACTACACATCACTATCCTCACTAATGCACACCCCACTAACATGTGAGCATGCACACACTAACACAACCCACACACACTTACTTCTCACAAACATACATGCTTCCACATACTAGTAAAGCCTACAAAAACATACATTTTACCCAAAAAGCCATCACAAGCCAATACACACACAAAGCACACATACATATGGATCTAACTTCTAGGGGGCAAACGGGGTATTACAAAAAATGCATGTGTAGTGTAGTTTAGCAAAATGTAGTATTTTCTGCCTATCTTTAATTAATTTCTTTAGATTGTGTATAAAATATAGTTATAGAAATGCATGCATACTAGAACCAATAGGAAAAAGTTGTTGAACTTGTGCAGTTAACTCTGTTTGACTTAGTTTTTAGGACTAGCATGAACTAAACAAGACTAGAAAAAATAGCCAGAAATGTTGTTTGGGGCCTGAGGCCTATCCAATTGCTGTTTTTTATGCAGGAACTTGGGCACATCCTTGCTGGGATGCTGCCCAATTTTTTTTTATTTTATGGGCGGGCACATCCATGCCGGGATGCTGCCCAATATTTTTTTTTATTTTTATCTTTCTCAATAGGCATATCCTTGCTAGGATGTTGCCCAAATTTTTTAAAAATTTTCTAGGTAGGCACATCCTTGCCTAGGTGTTGCTGAGATTTTAGTAAACATATTTTAGCCAAAATACGGCCGAAAATTTACAAAATTTATTTTTATGCCTTTCGGTAGGCCTGTCTGCGGCCATAATGCAAAGCTAATTTTTTCATTTTCTTTTCAAGATGCCTCCACGATGTCATATTCTGTGTGGCCAACCTGAGCCTCAGGCTCCACTCTGGATGAGTGATGAGGCTAAAGAGATATTCAGAGTGCTGGCTCGAGTGTAGTTTCGAGCCAGCCGCTTCATCTTCAGACCCTTCCTAGAGGTTATAGGGATGCTAGTGGAGGTGGACGCATTAGTAGTGGCTGCGGGATGGACAGAGTTTCTATGTCCTTCATTTCATACCTATCCCGAGGTTGTCCGAGAGTTTCTGGCCACACTACATTACGGAGGGTTTCAGAGATCAGATACAGAGGAGGGGGTGATTCAGTTTTTGGTCCGTGGTTTTCAGTACAACATTACCTGCCAGAGATTTGCCGTGGCCATGGGATTACCATTTGGGACTGACATTATAGTGCCTCAGAGGGCTGTCAGGCGCCAGCATTAGGTGGTCATAGCCCTGCCGAGAGTGCCGTTTGACCACAATACGACAAAGAGTACGGTGCTCTTACCGCAGGCTCTTCGGTACGTTCATAGAGTACTTTTTAGCTCCTACCTGGGACGGGCTGGTAACCCGGGTTCACTGAACGCAGCCGAGATCTAAAGTCTTTGGGTGATGGCGGCAGCACGTCATCTCAACATTAGCCATGAGATCGTGGCTAATCTGGTTAGGGTATCTAGGGGGCAGCCCCTATAGTATTTGCAAGAGGGGTGGTGACCCGATTATTGCTACAGTTGGGGGCTCGACCAGATAGTTTTGGGCCCGCTTTGGACGAGAGTATTTATGTGGATTCCTCGTCGGCCCTGACTATGGGGATGATAGTTCAGCTGCCAGGATAGGCTGAGGAGTATAGGCTATGCAATATTCATGAGACTAGACACGCCTTCGGCCTTCCTTCTCTCCAGCCAGGAAAAGAGGAGCCTCAGATGGAGAAGCAGCCTTCCCAGCAGCCAGACTATTAGGAGGGCCAGCCTCCCCAGTAGCCAGAGTTCTAGGAGGGGGTTAGGACGAGGACCCAAAAGTCGCACGTCTTGCAGATCGGATGGGGCTTAGCAAACCAAAAGTTGTACCTTACAAGCCGGATGGGGGTCAGAAAGTTGAAAATTACATGTCTTGCAGATCGGATGGGGGTTAACAAGATCATGTCATGCCTGGAAGAGGCCAGCAAAACATAATATTCAATCACAAGCCTTTCAGATCAGATGGGGTTAGTGAGGACACTGCGCGAGCCGGGATGAGGCCAGCAGGACACATGCAATAGAATATATTGCAACAAGGTTGTAGTTAGAGAACACTACCTCACAGTAAGGACACTGTGCCAGCCGGGATGAGGCCAGCAGGACACATGCAATAGAATAGATTGCAATAGGGTTATAGTTAGAGAACACTACCTCCCATAGTAAGGACACTGCGTGAGCCGAAACGAGGCTAGCAGAACACATGTGGTACAACAAATCGCAACGAGACTGTAGTTAGATAACACTACATCCCATAGACACCATGCAGGCCAAGATGAGGCCAGCAGGGACACATACGGTAGAAAAGATCGCAAGCGAGTTGTAGTTAGAGAACACTACATCTCGCAAACACCATGCAAGCCGAGACGAGGTTGGCGGTACTCTTACAATAGAACAAATTGCAAATGGGTCACAGTTGTTGTAAATATTATTTTAATCCCGCTAAAGTAAAATGGTTAAATATTTTATAGTAATTGAATTGGGATTTTTTTTCTTCTTCCTTCTAAAGGAATTCTTTCTACATTTTCTTTCTCTTCAATTTTTTTATTCAAATAAATTTCTTAAATTCAGATTTTTTTTACTTTTCATTTTTTCTTCTTAAATAGAATTCTCTCTACATTTTTTTTAGTTTCCTTCTTGAAATAAATTTCTTAAGGTTTCAAAAATCAGTTTTCAATGGAATAATAATTCTTGAGACAAAGAAAATAATTCTTTGTTCTTAAGAATTGTAATTTTCTTTCATTATTTATTTTTAAACGGCTTTCTTTCTTGGAATAAAATTCCAACTTTTATTATTTTCAATCCTAATTTTGCGAATCAACGCAAGGAAATCAATCATATTTTCCCTTCATCGAGTTCGAATTCTGAGGGTAAATATTCTTGGACCAATCTTACTTTTCCTTCATTTTCTTATTTTATTTATTCACAATCATTTTACCAACATGTAGATATTTATGTCTATTGTTTATATATTTATTTTATCTCTGATATTTCCTTTATTTTCATTATTTTATTTCATTGTCCTACTCACGTGTTATTTATTTTTCTTGTGAGTTTATTTATTTCTACTAATTATGGGGCGCTGAGAAGGGAAGCCCACTAGAATGGTCCGAGGATGCCAATTCGATTCATTTTCTTTACCCTATTTTCTTTAGTTTATTTTTATATCCAATTTATTATAAATATTATTTCAAGCACGCTAAAGTAAAAATGGCTAAGCTTTTCTATAAATAAATGAGATTCTTTTAATAAAATAGGACCAATGTCCTACTTTTTCCATCCAAATAAAATTATCACTTTAAATTATTTTTATAAATATGCATGCGAAGACCAATGTCCTCATCCTTAACGTATATCCCGATTTATGTATGAATCGCATGCTATTAACAATGGGGGTTGTATTCCATCCCTAGTTTAGTTATAATTTATTTTCATATACTTTATTTTAATTACGCTCTTGTTTATCGCTTTTCTTGTATGGCCAATTTGCGCTTTAATTAACTGCATTAAATCGAATGAGAAATGGGAAGAAACGCTAAATTCAAAATTCAATCGTAACTTTGATCAAAGTATGAATAAATGAGAAGTCTCGAACCTACTCTTGTCTTAGGCTCAACGAGGTTAAAGGACCATTTCAATATTCTATTGGGATGGGGTCTCCAAAATATCTCTTGTTGCCCACAAAAAGGCCCAATTTGCATAATCCTAGGCTACACGAGGTTAGAGGATCACTCCAATATTCTATTGGGGTGGAGCCTCTAAAATATCTCTGGCTTGCCCAAAATGGATGTATATGCCCTGTCTTAGGCTCACTGAGGCTAGACGACCTTTCCCAATGTTTTATTGGATGGGGACTCCAAGAAACCTCCTTGTTGCCCAACATAGATGCACTTGTAATTTCTTATAAGTTTCAATGAACCTCTCCCAAGAGCCCTAAAAGCGAGTCTTCAGGGTGCCTCGGGGTTTGGCGCTCATGACAGCGATATATAGATTAATGAAATTAAATAACAAATATATACAATATGTACAATGGAGAAAACTTAGTGAAGCAAAATAAGAAATAGAAAACAAAAGGAATAAAAGAGATGATTTATCCCAGTATTTACCCTCAGATATTGACTTTAGATTTGCAGATGAAGAAATACTGGTTTCCTCGTTGATTTGTTTGAAAAGAAAGTAAAAATAGAGACTAAGAAAACTTTCAAATGGAAGTTACGTTGAAGAAAATGAGATACGATTGGATCTCAAACGTCGGTAATTAATTTCCTGAATTCAAGAACAATCTCAGAACACTTTGAGAACAAAAAACCGTTTTTCTTGCTCAAAGCTCTTCTTTCTCTATTTTTATTTTTGGATTTCTTTCGCGTTTTCAAACTAACCTCCCCCTTTCAATTTCTTCAACTTTTTCTTTTTATACTTCCCTCAAAAACTAGGGTTTCTCTAAGTATCTGTCCTCCAATTCATCCGCCTTCTCAAATCAAGTTTTTTCCTTTTCAAATCAGACATCCCCCTATATTTTCCAACAAAATCCCAGTAAAAGCAAAAAAGAGGGAGTAGGGGCAGAATGGCATGTGAGGCAGGTGAGACGCGCCTCACTAACGTGAGGCTGCCTCGCACATTAGTGAGATGGGCCTCACTAACGTGAGATTGCCTCTCACATTAGTGAGATGGGCCTCATTAACGTGAGGCTGCATCTCACGTTAGTGAGATGGGCCTCACTATACAGGCCCCAAAAAATTAATTAATATTTTTTTAAAAAAAATAAAAAGCATTTTTTTCGAAGAAATCATCACTTCTATTTGTCTTTTGCCTGTGAATAGGCATCATTCTCATCATTGGATAACTTCGGTCTAAGCTGCCTCAAGACCTGGTGTCTACACCCACCCCAATGAAACATTGAGACGGTCCTCTAACCTCGTTGAGCCTGAGACCAGAGAAGGTTTGGGACTTCCCATTTATTCATACCTTGATCAAAGTTATAATTGAGTTTTGAATTTAGTGTTTCATCCTATTTCTCATTCGATTTAATGCAGTTAATTAAAGTGCACATTGGTCATATAAGGAAAGTAGTAAATAGGAGCAAGATTAAAATAAAGTAAATAAGAGTATAATAAATTATAATAAAACTAGGGGCAGAATACAACCCCCATTGTAAATAAAATAATAAGGACATTGGTCCTCTCATGCATAATTAAATAAAATAATTTTGATGGTGACAATGTATTTGGATGAAAAACAAGGACATTGGTCCCATTTTATTAGGAAAAAACGAATTTATTTCATAGAAATACTTTTGTGTGATTTTTTTAATTAAGCGTGCATAAAAACTATCTCATTTCACAATTATATAACAAATAAATCAAAAATAAACAAAGAAAAATTAACATGTACAATAAAATGATCAAACCCCAAATCTCCTCCTTCGCTTACATGGATGCTCAAGCAAGAAAAAATACGGATTTGAAACCAAAAAAAATAAAGACAAATAAAATTTATGTTAGTGATTAAACCAAAGAAATTAATTAAACACATAAAACAATAAATCATAGATTAGAATAAATAAAATATGCATTATATACTACAAGTGAATTAAATAACATATTAAAATAAATTGATTAACATATTAAATAAAATAAATAGTGATAATAATAATAATAATAATAATAATAATAATAATAATAATAAAATGAGATAAGACAAAAATAATATTTAGAAATATTAGATCTATGTACAAAAACACATGAAATAAATAAAAACAAAATAAATGTAAAGATCTACATGATTAACAATTAAATATAAGCAAAATAAATAAAAGAAAAATAAAAATTAAGGGATCAAGTCTAGAATATTTACCCTCAGATTAGATTCATTTGATGATTAAAATGATTGATTTTCCTTATTGCAATTCACAAAATAGAGACAAAAATGAAAATAATAAAAATTGGAAATATATTTCAAGAGAAAATTGATAAAAAAAAAATGGAAGGAAAGAAATTAATTCTTGAGGACAAAGAATTGATTTCTTTGTTTCAAGAACAATTATTTTTGATAAAAAAGATTAAAAGGTGAAAATAAAATTAATCTTCAAGAACAAAAAATTATTTTAAAAAAAAATGATACTTTTGATAAAAAGATCCAAGATTCATGAACAAAAAAAAGATTTTTCTTGTCGCAATAAAAATTATAGATCAAAAATTGAATTTCTTAATCTTAGAATTTTATTTGGAGAAAAGAAGTGTCAAAAAAGATGGAGAGAATTCTTTTTAGAAGAAAAGAGAAAAAAAAAAAAAGATGAAAAATGATCTCCCTCCCAAAATCCTCTAATTTTCCCACTTAAAATGAGAAAAAAGGAAAAAGATTGATTTATAGAAGAAAAATCAGATTTTTAATTAATTCCCTTGATTTTGGGTGTAAAAATGGAAGAACAAATTCAAAATCCCGAAATTTGGGTGAAAAAAGGTAAAAAATAGGGGGAAAATGAAATCTGGGCGAAAAAGGGGCAATTTCGGCGGATCTGGGCGCGGATGGGCGACCGATGCCTGTCGGCGCGCCTGACACTCCCCGAAATTTTTGGCTCCTCGCTTTAAGCTCAAGAAAAACCATATGCCTCTTCTTACGTACCAAACCTTATTAGAAGGTCATCTCCGCTAATTGGATAAGACTGAACCAAGAATCAAGAGGTCTTACTTTGGTTGTAATGTTAGGCTTAGGTAGATGGCTGTCAAAGGAAGATCAGGTCGCTAGAGAAAATATGGCCACATTATTTACTCGACTGATGGATGAACCATTTTCAGCTCAGTTGCATATATAAGGTGTCCTTGAACTTGGGTTCGGTAACATTTTAGCTCATTAAGATCAAAATGACAGTTAAAAAGGTAATCATCGAAACTCGACAAGTGGTTACTATTTTGAGCTCTATTTTATTATTTTATTTAATTATTATTTTTTTTTGAGCTCATGTCTTTGGCGCATGACTGAAACCCTCTTCCCAAAGTGTAAACTCATCCTTACCAAGGCAATTTTTGATAACACAAAAAATTGTTAAAATAGACATCCATCACTTATAGAGCAGCCACTCTTCTAAAGGGAGGCAAAAATCATTTTAGGCGAGGGGATAGTTTTAACATGTGTAACAACAAAATTGGCACGCATTTAACATACCTCCATAAAGCTCAACGGGCTAGCAAGCGATTGCAGAACAAGGGTAGGAAACGGTCATTTAGAGAGCTTCACAAAGAAATGATTGCCTAAATCATTTTCTAGGTTCTGTCTTATCCAAGTATCGCTTTGATGGGTAATCAGAAATGTTCTAGTACTCTTAGTGAGTTTCCATCCAATCCTCTAATTGCAACTAGTTTTTCTTTATTATTCTTTTTACATCAGAATTTTTAGCATTTTCTTCTTCTTTGATTTTCTTCAAAAATTTCTAGATTTCTTCTTTTAATTAATAAGGTTTAATTGAGATTGGAAAATCAATTTTCAATTCTTAATTATTCCAAATTAATTCCTTTGTTTTTCCATAAACATAAGAAATTAATTCTCTCTTTCAAATCAATTTTTTTATTGTTGAGCATTCAAATTAATTTCTTTGTTTCATCCATAAACAAAAGTGATTAATTTTATTGCTAAATTATTTTCTCAAGCAATTTTT
Source organism: Excoecaria cochinchinensis (assembly GCA_947683425.1). Lineage (NCBI taxonomy): Eukaryota > Viridiplantae > Streptophyta > Magnoliopsida > Malpighiales > Euphorbiaceae > Excoecaria > Excoecaria cochinchinensis. The sequence continues at coordinate 2,709,013 of CANTUQ010000020.1, forward strand.
TAAGGAGATTATCACTTTACCTTCATCGAATCCAAAACTCTGAGGATAAATATTCTGGGCTTGATTTTTATTTTCTTTTATTTTGTTTATATTTAATTTGTTCATGTATATTTTATTGTTTTTATTAATTTACTTATTGTTTTCATTTATTTGTTTATTTTATTATTGTTATATTTGTTTTTATTTAATATGTTTATATATGATTTTGTTTTTATTCATGTAAATTTTGATTTCCTATTAATTCCCAAGATGTAAATAATTTATTTTATTTTGATTCATCATTATTTTTCAGCATGTAATTAATTAATTAATTTTGATTAATTTTTTTGCCATATAAATGGTTTATGTTAATTGTGATAATAGTAATTAATCATGTCATTGTTTTAATTATTTTTATTATTCTTTTATCATTGTTACATGTTATATTTATTGTTTATTCAATTTATTATTTATTTTCATTATTTTTCATCATGTTCATAATTTTCATGTATTAATTCATTAACATGTTATATTTTATTTTAATCACATCATTTATTTAATTTGTCATAAAAATGTATTTTTCACATTTATTTTAATTGTTAACATATTAATTCAATTGTCATTTTGATATCATGCTATTTTATCTTATTTTATTCCATTTTATCTTTTATTATTGATTCAATTGTTTTAATTACAAACATTATTTTGTTTATGTTTTGTTTTTATGTCAAAACTCATTTTTTGCTTGGGCATTTTTTGCGAACACACGGGGGATCCAGAGTGGCTCGTTTGGATTATATTTTCTTTATTTGTAATATTTTATTTATTTGGCTTTTTTTATTTTTGTCATATAATTTTCTTGTAAAATTATTTATTTAGATCCGCTAGAGAGAAAATAACCAAACTATTTTTATTAATTAACTTGATATTTTTCCTAAATAAAAATGAGACCAATGTCTCAATTTTCTCCATCCAAAATCATCACATAAAAATTGTTTTATAATAAATATGCATTCGAGGACCAATGTCCTCATCATTAATGAATATCCCGATTTATGTATGGTTTGTACTTTATTTACAATGGGGGTTGTATTCCGCCCCTAGTTTTGTTATATTTACTTTCATGTATTTTATTTTAATCTTGTTTTATTTACCACTTTCCCTAACTGAATAACTTGCGCTCTAATTATTGCAATGAAATGTACGAGAAAAGGGATGAAAACTTAAATTCAAAACTTAATTATAAAATAACCAAGGTATGAATAAATGAGACGTCCCGAACAATCTCTGGTCTTTGGGCTCAACGAGGCAAGAGGACCATTCCGATGTTTCATGAGAATGGGATCTCGAAAACACCTCTTGTGTCCCACCAAAAGACTTAAATTTACAATCCTAGGCTCCAAAATGGATATTATGCGCCGTCTTAGGCTCACCGAGGCTAGACGACCTGTCCCAATGTTCTATTGGGTGGCGACTCCAAGAAACCTCCTTGTTGCCCAAAATAAACGCACTTGTAAATACCTTACAAGTTTTCATAAACCTCATCCCGAAAGCCCTAAAAGTGGGCCTTCAAGGCGTCCTACGGGGTTCGACGCGCGTCACAGTGGCGACTCCACTGGGGACCTCTAAGTGGCTTCGATTCGAAAGTACCTTAGTTAAAATTTATAATTGAGTTTTAATTTAAAATTTTTATCCCTTTTCGAAATTGCACATCATAGCATTAGAGCCTTAGATCTATGCTAGTTTGGTCCCTTTATTAGCCCTGGAGCGTTCCCGAAGCATGACCCTACGTTCACTCAATGCAGTGAAGTGTTAAGGATAATCACCAGCCCAAGCCTCATACCATCAAGGTATATCAAATGGTGACCCGATCGGTCGTTACGCTCATGATGAGCTATACCCGTCGGCAGGGACCATGCTTGGGTTACCCCAAAATATCATCACCCATGACCAAAACTCATGTAATGGCAATAAATACTTCCCCTAGGTGACATGTACCTTAATACAATGCTTTCTATGTGGGCCATTATATATTGAACAAATTCAACCCAATTAAATGGGCTTTTTATCAAAGGCTTTCATGCCCCAATAGGCCCATCTTAATTTAGTTGAAATGTTTAAACATATAAAGGCCAAAACTCATACGTATGCACATTAGTTAAGAGATGTTATGATGCCAATTTTCCATCGAGCACCATACGCGTCCATTGGGTGCCCTGCTAACCCATAGATCAAGCCCACCTTGGAAAGAGACCACATTACCTCGTGTGTGGGAGTAATAAGGTTGGAAGGATCTACTTGCTTGCATGTGATTGTAAATGTTGCATAACACGCTATCATGCATTGTATATGTCATTCATGCATCATTCTAACAATCTATTTTTTCCAGCCATCATATATTCATCTAAGAGGACCAGAGGTTCCGACGGCCAGCTAGTAAGGACAAATTTACTTTTTGAGTTGTCAAAATTTGTGTCTGACTGGGATTTCGAGTCATCCTCATCAATCAGTGAGTCCTCTGTAGAACCACCAATGGCAGAAGAAGCTGGACCTTTGACCACTCAGGGCCTAGCTAGGAGGCTAGAAGATTTTGAGCGTAAAATGATGCATATGATGGGCGCCATGGCTGAAAGGATTGCCCATCCACCTGCTGCCCCACAGCCACCTACTGCTCTACAACCACAGGCAGCCCCTCCTCGGGGCAAGCCGAACCACTTGCTGGTGGGGAGACTCCCTTCGTTGGAGTTGCTGCTCGCCAACCCAACAATGATCATAGAGCTACTGCACCAATGAAGCCAAGAGGGGAAAGGATTCATAATCCCAACGATGATTTCTTGATGGAAGAGGAAGGTAGACATTACAGAGAAGAGAGAAAAGAAGAAAAAGGTAGGGTACAACGCGGTCCCTCCACTATGATTATGATCGGGTCCTCTTAATCCACTAGTGAGAGTGGAAATGAAGATTATGTTCTTTCTTTTTCAATCTTTGTTATTATTTCAATGCTTGGTTATTTCAATAGAACAACTTTTGCTTATTTGTATGGTGTTTCTAATGATTTCATTTAACATGATCACAATGCATTTACTTTGACATTAATTCAAATAATATGGCTATAGTTAATCTCGAAACTTTGGGGAACCCAAAGAAAATCTTGATAGCATTTGATATAACTCCTGTAGAGAGGGAAATTCAGAAAAAAAAATAATAAAGAAAAACTAGTTGCAATTAGGGGATTGGATGGAAACTCACTAAGAGCACTAGAACCTTTCTGATTACCCATCAAAGCGATCCCTGGATAAGACGGAACCTAGAAAATGATTTAGGCAATCATTTCTTTATGAAGCTCTCTAAATGACAATTTCCTACCCTTGTTCTGTAATCGCTTGCTAGCCCGTTGGGCTTTATGGAGGTATGCTAAATGCGTGCTAATTTTGTTGTTACACATGTTAAAACTATCCCCTCGCCTAATATGATTTTTGCCTCCCCTTAGAAGAGTGGCCGCTCTAGAAGGGATGGATGTACATTTTAACAATTTTGTGGGTTATCAAAAATTGCCTTGGTAAGGATGAGTTTACACCTTGGGAAGATGGTTTCAGTCATGCACCAAAGACATGAGCTCAAACAAAAAAAAAAAATAGAGTTCAAAATAGTAACCACTTGTCGAGTTTCGATGATTACCTTTTTAACTGTCATTCTGATCTTAAAGAGCTAAAATGTTACCGAACCCAAGTTTAAGGATACCTTGTATATGCAACTGAGCTGAGAATGGTTCATCCATCAATCGAGTAAATATTGCGGCCATATTTTCTCTAGCGACCTGATCTTCCTTTGACAGCCATCTACCTAAGTCTAACATTACAACCAAAGTAAGACCTCTTGATTCTTGGTTCAGTCTTATCCAATTAGCGGAGATGACCTTCTAATAAGGTTTGGTACGTAAGAAGAGGTATATGGTGTTTCTTGAGCTTAAAGCGAGGAGCTATTTCCTTGAAAAAAGGCATTTTTTGGAGTGAAAAATCGGAAAAAAGGGTGAAAAAACGGAAAAAATGTACATTCAGACCCTTCAGCGACGTCCAGGAAAGGAGGGATGCCCGTCGCTATTGAGCAACGGGTGTTGCGCGTGACGCTTTGCGCGTTGTGTGACGAGCAAATGCGCGCAGTGCGTGGAAGCTCGCGCGCGATGCACGATGCGCAGCTGCAGCGCTGCCGCGCAGCCGACGCTCCGAATTTTTTTTTTTATTTTTTGAAAAGTATTGTAATTTCTAAGCCCCATTTTTCAAATTTAATTTTTTAAAATGTTTTTTATTATTTTTCAATTTTTCACTCTAAAATGCAAATTTTACAAGGAAATCACCATTTTTAACCTTTTTGCCTGAGACAAGGCATATTATTATCATCAGGTAACTTCGATTTAGGCTGACTCAGGACCTGGTGTCTACAGAGAGAAAAAAAAATTAAAAAGAGCTTGAAGAGAGGGCTTAGAGAAGAAATAAAAATGGGGAGAGTATTTTGGAAAATTCATCTTTCAAAAAGTGGATTTTCTTCCTTTGATTCCCTTGAACCCAAAAAAAGAAAAAAAATTTTGAGTTTGATCTCAACTTGACATAGGGAAATTGATTCCCTTTCCTTGGGTTTATTATCAAACAAAAATAAAAAATTATTTGGTTTCATTCTATCGTTTTTTTTTTTTGAGTCTTTGAGCGAATCTATTTTGAACCTTGACAAGGAAAGTCGGATTGAAAAATCTTGATTCTATATCATCAAATCTGAGGGTAAAGATTCTTGAATCCATTTTCATCATTTCATTTCATTTTATTTGTCATTATTATTGTTAATATTGTTGTTGTTACTGTTAACGTTACCTCTATTATTATTATTATTATTATTATTATTATTATTATTATTATTATTATTATCAATGTTGTTATTATCATTATTATTGTTGTTGTATCATTTGTATGGTTAATTTTGCATAATTCATTAAATCTTTTTGCATGTGTATGATTTGTACCTTAAAGTCACACGTTTAATTTAACCCATTTCATTTTCTACATGAATATTAAGCGTCATTTGTATTTATCTTGTTTTTATGTTTATATGGTTAATTTTAGAATTATTACTAACATTTTTTATCGTTGTTTTTCTTATTTGGGGTTAAAATGTGATCTTATTTATGTGAGCGCCTTCGTGACCAAGTTAAAGGGTCACGATGCGCAGGAGGCTACATCACTTGAGTGAGACCTTACCAACCCTTTATTTGTGTAATTGTATTTGTTTACAAATCAAATAGTCTTATTTCATACGTGTGTCAGTTAAAAAATCACAAAAATATTTTTTTGTCTAAATTTGGATTTTATTAATAAATTAGGACCAATGTCTTTGATCTTAGCCAACGAATATAAAAATATCATGAATTAAAATGAAGAGTTAAACTTTCTAAAAATGGGATCACTCATCCCAGTTTTCAAGCCAATAGCCGAAATAACTCTTCGATCCCTCTTTAAGCAATACGCCCTGATCATGAAGGAACCAATGTTTCTAAACCGAATAAATATCTCAATTTGTGCATGTCTCCTCATTTGATTAATTTTTGCTTAAATTGTTTAGATTTATGTTATATATCTTGTGGGTCCTTGTAATTAATTATTTTTTGGGCAATTTTATTTAGCTTTCTTTCATTTGGGGATTGTATCTTGTCCCAATTTCCATTTTAATTTTATTTAGCTTTTCTTTTCATTTGGGGGACTGTATTTGTTCCATTTTCTCCTTTGTAAATGGTGTGGTTTTGTGTGTTTACTGCCTTATTTACCGCTTTCTTTGCAACTTTCATTTATCGCTTTCTTAGTGCTTGTAATGCGCCTTTAATAAAATGTATCGAATCGCGTGAGAGGAGAGATGAAATTTTCTAATCTAAAAGCTCATTTATAATTAAACAAAGCATAAATAAGTGTGGAGGTTAGATGACCTTTCCCAATTTCTTGTAAACTGAGTTGCATGTAACACCCTATGTTCCAATTAAGTTACTGTTCATTTTAATCCGATAAACCTAATTGAACTAATCAGTTTATTAAATAGACCATTAATTGAAATCGGTAATTTTTTTTGAATAGTACCATATGAATAGTGTCATACAGCTAGACAAATTACTTAAGTCTATTAACAATTATTAATTAATCAATAAACTTAACATTACTATTTTAATTCGTTATCAATTATGCCGATTGACCTATAACTGTCTAATTTACTTTACCAATGGTATTAACTTAATTTCTACCAATTATTAGGCATGCCCAACACTCATTCACAGACATTCAGTCACATGCAATGAAACTATTACACACATAACCTAGTGACCGTTATAATAATCTATTACAGACCAAAACTCAAAAGTAATATTATAAGACATATACATGCCAAACTTCTTAATATACTTAAATATTCCAATTAATTTCTTCCATATCAATTCCAAAGTGTGAGGTATGCTCTGCTCCCAAAATCCTACGGAGTACCTACATACAGTCAAATAAAACTACGTGCTGAGCATTAAATATGCCCAGTGGTGATTGTAATTCCAGAAATTTCCACTTAAACTAATTTCACATGCATGAATAATATTCAATAAATAATATCTAAATATTCATAATTAAACTTATTCAATGTAATTACCAATTATTCATGCAATATTATATTTAATTATCTTTAAATCCTATAATTATGAAAATTACACAATTAACACATAATTATTCTTAATTACCATTTTATCCTCAATTTAAGGTAATATTTTATTTATACCCTTAAACTTTTTCAAAATGACGAAAATGCCATTGGTTCAATACTTCACCAAAATTTCATTTATGCCATTAGTTCATTTTAATTTCACTAACATTACTTTTATGCCACTAGTTTAATTATTTTCACTAATATTATAATTTTTATCATTAATTTACATGCTAAATTACGGTTTTACCCTCCAATTACCATTTTCAAGCCAAATTACATTTTTACCCCTAAAAGGGGCAAATTTTCATATTTAACCATTTATTTACATTTTTACCCTTATTAACCATTCTGAACACATATATGCACAAAATTACCATTTTGCCCTCAACTTTTTATATAATAATATTTATGTCATTTTTCCACATAAATATTATTTTAATCACATTTTAACTATTTTAATCTCATTTTTACCATTATGCCCCTGTAACACACTTGCAGACTCTGAATGTAGGATAAATGAGATGTGAACTCCAAAAGTTCACAGAAATACCAGAGGAGTCCTGTGGGACCACCATTGTCTTTAAATACAATGCAGTACAATTTCAATATTCAGATACAGTGAGGTAGGACCATTATTGGCCTACTAATAAGTGAGATGCCATGCTCGCACCCGCGGTCTTATGTCCCTATGGCATGCCAACATATCCCGAACTAGACTTGACTACCAGATCACACATTGGGCAATATTATTTTATTTTTCACATTATTAATGTGATATACATATATTTCACGGTATATCATCATAATATCTTATTATTTTTCATACCATTTCATCATTACACATGTGATCATCATCATTACATCAGCACATGCCATGTAAACTCATTATTTCATCATGGTACACATGCATACATACATGCATACGGCTCACATACCAATTTATTTATATTAATTATTTTTATCAATTTTATCATTTATTTAGGCCAATTTCATGTTGTATAACATCACCATACCATCAATTTCCATGAAACCACATCAAAATCATGACTTTACACATGATATACATTCGGCCATACATAGATCACATACCTCATGATGTCTTCACATGCTCTAACACATACTATTCTTTATTTCACATGCCAAATACCATAGATCCATCATAAATATACATAAAACATCATGAAAACAAATGAAAATCACATGATTCACATTCGGCCAAAGAAGGAATTTTTCACACAAAATTTATTTCTTCATTTTAATCATCCATACAATCATTTTTAACATCCCTAAGCATGAATATCATGTTATTTTTAATTAAACATGCATAAATCACATACTTTCTTCACAAACATAACCTAAATCCATACTTTTACCATGGAATTAAATGGAATTTGCAATCACGAACCTCAAGTCCTTGTAATATTCTTCTCAATTTTCATTTTCCTTGCCCTTAGCTTGCTTAGAGGTTCCTTCACCTAATGGACAAAATTATGTACAAACACAAAAATTAAGATTTTATCAAAACCAAATTTCCTTTCACCAAATAAATTTTATAAACATCATATTTACATCCTAAAGTAGCCTTAGGAACCTTAAAACAAAATTAAAAAATATCTAAATCACTTACCTCAATTTTACACCTAAACTTTTAAGTCTAGATTTCACCCACTTTTACTTCTTCAAAAAAAATTATGAGACTGCCAATGGATTCTAGAGGAGCTAAATTATGTTAGAGAGGTTTGATTTTGGGATGAAATGAAGGAAAGATGAAAGAAAAATGGTGGAGGAGGGAGGAGAAGTAATTCGACCAAGAGAGGAAGCAGGAAGTTGGCTGAAAAGAAAAATAATCCAAGGGATTTCTAGAAATTTGAATGTATTTACATGGGTTCAATTGGACCGAACCGGGTCTAAGCCGGTTTGGTCCAATTTCAGTTTTCGGGTTATTTTTCACTATTTTAGTGTAAATGAATGTTCCTGAACTCATTTTCACTCCCAAACAATTCCAACATTCTTAAAATATCAAAAATAGTTTCTCTGCAAAATTTTAGCTCAATCAAAGTCGGTTTCGGGTCCGATTCACTTAAATCGGTCCAATTCGATTCAGTCCGATTTTGCCGTAAAATACAATTCTAATGCTGTTAAAAATTTTTAAAAATCATTCTATGCCTTTAATCATCTTACAGTAGACCCTTTTATCCACTCTAACCATTTAAAAAAATTCGGTCAAAGTTCAGTCAAACTTTGGTTCAACCGAACCGAACGAGAGGAAACTTCAGACTGACTTTCGAGAGTCTAAATGACCTCGTTTTTACACGAGATTATACCATTTTCGTCCATTTAACATCCTCTTTCTAATGGTGAAATAAAATATTTTTGGACACTATTCACCCTAAAATTACAATTCACGAGTCCCACAGTTATTATTCACGGGACTAGTCAAAGATACTGTCACTATTCATGAGATCCAGTCAATAATGATATTACTATTTATGGGACCTAGTCAATGATGACAATACTATTCATGGGGCCCACTTTTACTATTCATCAGCCCCACCTGGACCCACTTTTACTATTCACCGAAATAAATAGTTTTGGGCCATTACATGGCGACTCCAAAATACCTAAAAGGTACCTAAAGGTTTCATTAGGCTAGATAAACTTCTCCAATGTTCTAATGGGTGGGGATTCAAAAATGTCTCATGTTACCCAAGATAAAATGACGTGAACCAATCCCTCGAGTCCTAAAAGCGGGACAATAAGAGGGTCCTTCCGGTTCGGCGTGCATCACACATACTTATTATTCTTCAATTTATATTCTTTGGTTTTGCTCCCAAAATTTGATATATGCTTGGCTCTCCGTCCTAAGGAGTACCTACATGCACTCAAATAAAATTACGTGCTGATCATTAATTATGATCAGTGGTGATTACAAATCCAGAGTTTTCTATTTAATTAAAATGACATGCATAAAATGCTAATTTTATGACGTTTAAATTATTAAATTAAATTAATATTTAATTCATTAAATCCTTAATCATGCAATAATATTCACTTTTACAATTAAATTCTTCATTTTATCACGTATAAGCAATTAGTACGCATAATTATCCACATTTACCATTTAGTCCTTAAAATATGGCATAATTATGTTTTGGTCCCTAAATATTTCTTAATTACAAAAATGCCCTTAATTCATTTTCTTACACTTTTAATCATTTCTAAGTATGCAAATTACCAATTGGTCCCTAATTTCACCAAGTCACACCAAATTACATTTTAGTCCCTAAAAAGTCACCAATTCATATATTTACTCGTTTAACTCCATTTTTACCCTTTTTAACACTTATTACACTAATTATGGCCAAATTACCATTTTACCCCTAAACTTTTTATTTTCTTTCATTTGAGTCCTTTTTTAACATAAATTTCATTTTTACTTCATTTTAAGCATATATTTCCCATTTTTATCATTTTGCCCCTTTCGTAATACTGGCAGAAATCCTAGAACTAGATAAACGAGAAATGAACCCTAAAGGTTCAATACACTTAGAGGGACCCCGAAGGACCACCTCCATATTATTCATTGGGCATTCTTGACATTCAATACAATGAGTAGGACCATCATTGGCCTATAATAAGTGAGACATCATGCTCACTCCCGCGGTTTAGTGTTCCTATGGCTAGCCATTATATCCCGAGCTAGATTTGACTACCAGAATACTACATAGGGCATTATATTATTCCAATTATGCATTTTTATTTCACCATATGTACAATTTATGGAATTTTAACATACCATTCCATTTTTTCAATCATTATATCATTAAACTCATCATTTCATCATGACACACCATTCGGCCAACATGACATACATTAACCATAAATTATTTTTATTTCATTTATCATTCATTTAGTTAGATTACATGTTAATTAATCTAACTATACCGTGGCATGACATCACAACACATAAAAATGATGTCTTTCACCATGTCTAGCATTCGGCCATGACATGTATAATTCATTGTGTTCATTTTTCTTTACTTTATGCATTCAATTAACTAGATCTCATGTCACACATCACTTATACATCATTTATATGCCATAAACATCATGCATAACATGTAAAATTCATGACATATTATTCGACCAACATGCATCATCATCATCAAAATTTTTCTTTCCATTTTAATCATTCAAATCATGATTTCTAACCTTCCTAAGCATGTCTATATGGTTAGATTCAATTAAACATGCATATTTTACATACTTTGCTCTTAAACATAACCTAAAATCAAGTTTAAGCCAAGGAAAATCACTAACCTTAAATCCTTGCTTTACACCACTTAGTACTCTTTTTCCTTGCCTTTATCTTTGAAGGGACCTTCCTCTCCATGATTACCTATGGAGGTCGAATACACACATCAATCTTTCACTCAAAATCTTACTTTATTTTTGCAAGATAATTACATAAATACAACCTACATGTCTTATAGTATCCATAGGAACCTTTAAACACAATTAAAAAAAATTCCTAAATCAATTACCTCAATCTTACACCAAAACTTCCAAGTATAGGTTTTTCTCACTCAATTCACTTCAAATGGACTCCAATCTTCACTATTATATTGTAGGTGAGCTGAAATTCACTTAGGAGGTTGTTAGGTTTTAGGGTAAGATGAGGAGAGAATTGAAGAAAGATGGAGGAGGAAGTAGAGTGTTCAATTCGACCAAGCAAGTGGGAGATAAGGCTGCAACTTTTTATTGGTATTATCTTCACAAGGCTGATATTTATGTTATTTATAGGTGATCTAATGGGTTGGGCTTGGTCCAACAAAGGTAATCCAATCTATATAGGCCCAAATTTTGTTTTTAAGCCCATTTTTGAGCCCAAAGGGAAATTTATCATTTTTGCAATTTAATTTCTATCTAAACCAGTTCCATCATTCTTAGAATATGGGATATAGCCTCCATATAAAATTTTAGCTCAATCAGAGTTCATTTGAGGTCCGGTTCAATTAAACCAGTTCGATTAGACACTTTTTCTGTGCTGCCGTAAAATTAAATTTTTCACTGTCTAATATCTCTAAATACCATCTAGAGTCATTTTATACCTTTAAAATATCATTTTGACTCTATTTATCATTTTTGAAAATTAAGTCAAAACTTGGTCAAACCCGGTTACTATTTGAATCGAACTAGGGGCCAACTTCGGTTTGACTTTCGGCAGCTTATTTGACCTCCTTTTTGTGCTAGTTTTTATCACTAGACTTCTAATAGTCCGCAGATCAAAATTGCCAAATAAAATTTTTTTAGTACACAACTGCCATTTTCAGCTGTTTTGCTACCCAATAGGTCACCCATCATAGGATTGTCATGCCTCTGGCACGCTTAACTTTTTAACTTTACTGTAATTAAAGGTACTAAAACTATCATTATCATGCCTAAATCACCTTAAAGACTCTATAGATTTTACTGATCATTGCTAAGCTAGAATCTGGGCCATTATAATTCTCCCCTGCCAATTAAAATTTCGACCTCGAAATTTTACTTGTAATGAAGAGTTGTGGAAATTGTTGTCGCATTGACTCTTCTAGTTCCCACATTGCTTCTTCAATATTGTGGTGGTGCCAGAGTACCTTTACCAGCGGGATTTGTTTGTTTCTGAGTTACTTAACTTCTTTGGCTAGTATCTTTACTGGGTACTATTCATAAGTCAAATCGGGTTGTATAATGATTTCTTTAGGTTTGATGACATGGCTTGGATCAAATCGATATCTCCGCAACATCGATACATGGAAGACATCATGAATCTTTTCCAGTTCCCGAGGTAATTTCAATCTATAAGCTACTGGTCCCACTCGCTGAATGATCTCGTAGGGGCCGATGAATCTTGGACTTAATTTGCCTTTCTTTCTAAACCTCAGAATTCTCTTCCATGGAGAAACTCTCATAAATAATTTGTCTCCAACTTGAAATTCTATATCTTTTCTCTTTAGGTCTGCATAGGATTTCTGTCAATCCATAGCTTCTTTTAATCTATCTTTGATCACCCGTACCTTTTATTCGGTTTCCCGAACCAAATCTAACCCCACAATCTTCTTTTCACTCAACTCTATCCAACAAAGAGGAGTCTTGCATTTTCTACCATATAGAGCTTCATAAGGATCCATTTTGAAGCTAGACTGGTAACTATTGTTATAAGGAAATTCTACCAAAGGCAAATATTTCTCTCAACTGGAACCAAATTCAAGAACACAACATCTTAACATGTCTTCCAATACCTGGATTACACACTTAGATTGTCCGTTAGTTTGGGGGTGGAAAGCTGTGCTAAAATGTAACTTTGTCCCCAATGCTTCCTGCAGTCTCTTGCAAAACTAGGATGTGAACCTTGGATCCATATCTAAAATGATGGAAGATGGCATACCATGCAACCTCACAATCTCACTGATATACAATTTTGCCAACCTGGCAAGCAGATAATCCATTATGACAAGTAGAAAATGAGCTGATTTAGTGAGTCTATCAATGATCACCCAAACAACATCATGCTTCTTTCTAGTAAGTGGAAGCCCCGTCATAAAATCCATGGTTATCTTTAGACACCGGGTCTTGAGTCAGCCCAGACCAGGGTCACCCAATAATAAAAGTAATGCCTGTCCACAAGCAAAAAAGTTTAAAATGATGATTTTCTTGTCAAAATTATTTTTTAGAACTAAAAAATAAAAAAAAATTAAAAAAAAAGGAGTTTGGAAATTATAGTACTTTAGTCAAAATTGTTATTTAAAAAAAAAATTTGGACATTTTCAGCCACCGGCACAAGAGGGCAGGCCTCCCTTGCGCGGGCAGCGAGCACTAGCGCGCAGCGCATCCCTTGCCTGCTGCACATGGCGCACGCGCCCATCGGTCGCCCTAGTCTGCCAAAATTCTAATTTTTCACCCAAAATCGGGATTTTTTCCCCAAATTTTATTTTTTATCCCATTTTTTTAAGGATTTTCATGATTTTTTCCATTTTTAAATTAAGATAAGGAATAATCTGATTTAAAATTTATTTAGTTTTTCTTAATTAATTAGATTTTCACAAAAAATCATATAAATAGAAAAATTTAGAAAGAAAAAAGGGGGGAATTCTTTTAGGTTAAAATTTTTATGTTCTCTTCTCTTCTTCTTCAATAGAATTCTCTCTACATTTCTTTTCAGTTTTCTTCTTCAAATAAATTTCTTAAGGTTACAAAATTTAATTCTTAATCAATATTTTTTCTTGAGACAAAAAAATAATTCTTTATTCTTGAGTAATTTTTTACTTTTCTTTAATCAATAATCTTTCTTGAGATAAAAAAAATAATTCTTTATTCTTGAGAATTTTTATTTTCTTCCATCGTTTTTTTAAACAATTTTTCTTTCTTGAAATAAAACTCCAATTTCATTATTTTTAATTCTAATTTTGCAGATCAAAGTAAGAAAATCAATCATATTTCTCCCTCCATCGAATATGAATTTTGAGGGTAAATAATCTGGGTTCGATCCCTTATTTTTATTTTCTTTTATTTATTTTCTTTGTTCATGTTTAATTAGTCATCATGTAGATCTTTAGATCTATTGCGTATTTGTTTATTTTATGTAATCTTAGTCATAGATTTAACATTTTTTACCATTTTCTTTGTTCCTTTTTTATTTATTTTATTATTCATCCTTCTTTTATTATTATTGTTATTATTATTATTATTATTATTATTATTATTATTATTATTGTTATTGTTATTATTATTATTATTATTATTATTATTATTATTATTATTATTATTATTATCATCATCATCATCATCATCATGTTTATGTTTTATGTATTAATCTATTAATATGTTGATTTATTGGTTTCAATCATGTCATTTAATTTATTTGTCATTCATAATGCATTTTTTTGTTATGATGAGCTTTAGATAAGATGTTTTTTCTCAAATCAGCTTGATCAAGAACACACAATCTCTACTTATAATAAAGACTACATCTAGACCCAGTGAATATGTAACACCCCCATACCCCCGGGAAGGAATATCGGGGCGCCACGCGGCTACATACGTATACATGTACATATACCGTAGCGGAAACATTAATATTAAAAGATAAGAATAATTTGGGCCCAACAAAAAGAGCTCTTATAACATATATATAAACTGTACATAATACAAAAACTTTATACTTGTTACATATTCATTTTCGGTATATATATGTATAACAGTTAACTTTTACATGCCACTTATACTATACTTCCTATGTACATAATGATGTTACTCAAAACATCACCAACCCTAATTCTATAATATACAAAAAGGGTATAACAAAAAAACTCCTAGTGGCCATCACTTGCAGATGAACGCTTTCACTGGTCCGCACCTGTCAACCTACACGGAAATAAACATCCGTGCTAAGCGATAACGCTTAGTGGGGATGAAAATATTGTAAAGGACTTCTTTCGAAGTCACCAGTAAAATATACATATCACATACACTGCTCAAACAACTCATGCATATATTTTCACAATCATGTAAATCGTAGACTCTAATTCATATAAACATAGCATTAATCCCATGTACTTTAACTTTTATTCATAACACTACATACAATCATTTCATGTTCACTATACACTAGCAATAACAATAAGCCTGAATTCCTTTCGTGGTGGATACGGGTAACTCTGGATACTGTTTACAGTATCTTACATATGGAGAATTAACTCAAACTCTATGGAATATACGAGATATTCCGAACTCTGGGCACAATTAAGGCCAACATGTAGCAGCTGCACTCTAGCCCTTTATAAGCATGCTTATCTATCCACTATAACGGTAATCAGGCTCCAAAATAACTCATCAACTATAATTCAAGTGCACTCATCAACTTTAGAGGCATTTAAGTCATATACAGTCTTTATTAATCATGTTCAACAACTAAAAGCATGCAACCTTTAAGTTCCACTCACAAACTCTTATATCATACTATTATTTACATGTAATGTCAATTGGAAACATTCATATGCTTATTTCATAGGGTTAAATATGAGTTGGACATGCTATGGAAACTTATCCTAAAGTTCGGGTACAATACGGGTTCAATTCGGGAAGAAAAACACATAAAATGGTCAAAATAGAGGGGTGGAGGTTGTCACGAGTCGTCACGGTTGTCACCACTCGTGACAGACTCTCTTGACAAGTCACGAGTCGTCACGGTCGTCACCACTCGTGACAAGCCTCCTCTATCACGAGTCGTCACGGTCGTCACCAGTCGTGACAGACCTCTCTTGACAAGTCACGAGTCATCACGGTCGTCACCACTCGTGACAAGCCTCCTCTGTCACGAGTCGTCACGGTCGTCACCACTCGTGACAGAGCCACAGAGATCCAGACAAAATCCCAACAACATCAATTTTATTCAGACTAAACCGATATCGAAACGACATTTTTAAGCAAAACTTCCTTCTTAACAAATCTTCCCTAGGATGTTAACTTTCAAATGGGACAATTTTCAAGTCAATTGGACCTCTATAACTTGAGTTATGATCTAAACAACCTATAATATTCAAGTCACCCGACCCAAACAGGGATGCTACGGTCTTTAACCGTTTCGAGAATCATAGGGCTAGAATTAGCTCTAGCTACCTCTTAGACATTTTTAGCTACGGATCTTAGCTTTCAGATGCAATTTGATTCAACACAATTGATGTCACACCCCAAAGTGGCCCTAGAAGAATTACAGAGTTTTGTTCGAAAAAGGTAAGTTTTCGTGTGAGAGTTCTGTCGCGAGCGTGACAAGTGTCGTGGGCGCGACAGAGCCCTCCAGCAGTTTTCGAACTTCAGCTGGTTGGTGCGGGCGTGAGCGTTCTGTCGCGAGTGCGATAAGCGTCGCGAGCGCGACAGAACCCCCTCGCGAGATGTGTGCACAAGTGGGATTTAAGAGACCTTGAGATGTGTATGGGACACGTGGCATCGTAGGAGAGTGACAAGTGTCATCGTATAAGAGTGATAAGTAGCGGCGTAAGAGTTTGACAAGTGGCATTTTAAGAAGGTGCCAAGTGTCATTGTAGGAGAGTGACACATGGCGGCACAGGAGTTTGACAAGTGGCGTCGTAGGGGAGTGACACATGGCTTTGTAGGGATGTGACATGTGGCATAAGATATTATTAGGTTTGGTCAAAATACATGTATGTATTTTGTTAAGAAAATAGATGTACATGTATTAAGTGAGGTGGTTGGCCTTTAGTGAGGTAAGTGGGAAATTATGAGGTCTTTGGCTTTGGATAGAGTTTGACCATCTGCTCATTTGCTTTTCTTTCTCTTTTTCCTACGTTAGTTGTTTTGTCTTTGGCCCTTTAGCTCTTTTTTCTTTCTTTTTCTTTGGCCTTCAGCCGTTCTCTTCTCTTGCTCTTCCCTTTGTTCTTTTCTTCTTCATTTGATTTGTTCTTGAGGGAGAACCACTTGAAGTGGCTTAAAGAGAGCATAGTAAGACTTGATTAGATCTCTTCGGAAGGTTAGCTTAATTTATTTTCCGATCTGACCTCCTTTTTCTCTTTATTTTTGATTTAAAGTAAAATAAAAAGTAACCCAAGTGTTTTGCTTGATTTTGTCAAGCTGCGAACAAGAAGGTGAACAAAGGCAAAGAGAAAGTCGGATTTGAGTAAAAAGCACGAGATCGAGGTTCTAAGAGGTAGGGATCGTGTGCGGTTTTCTTTTACTCGTTTTGATTGCTTGTTGTGATATATGATGTTTGAATATGCATATGTTGTGGTTATATGAGTGTTAGATGAGTTGTACATGTTTTATGGTTGTGAAGTGTGTTATGGGTAAAATTCTGTTTAGTTGTTCATAGACCTCTGTGTATTGTATTTGTGATAAGTAGAGCTATAGGACTCCAATTGTGTTGATTCAAATTGTATCTGAAAGATAAGATCCGTAGCTAATAATGTCTAAGAGGGTACTTGAGCTAATTCTGGCTGTAAGTATCCCTAAAAGTAATTAGAACGTAAGTGACCCTGTTCTGGCGGGTTCACTGGAACAATATAGATTTTTTGAATCATATCTGGAGTTCTAGATGTCCAAAATACCTAAAAATTGCTCCATTTGAAAGTTAACATCCTAGCAAACAAATGTTAAGCAGAGAGTTTTGCCTAAAAATGAGATATAGACTTTGATATAGGCTGTACAAAATCATGGTGTGAACCAGACCCAAAATTTTGATTATGTTTTACAACATTTTGGTATGTCACGGTGGCAACCAAAATGGTTACCACCGTGACATATGAAAATACTGGACAGAATGCTCATCTTTAGACCTCACGGTGGCAACCAATCTATTACCACCATGACCATACCCTGTTATGCATATTTTGAGTGTTTTTCTACCCGAAATGCACCCGAACTTCATGGTAAGTTCCTATAGCATGTCCAACTCATATTTAACCTTCTAAAATGAGTAATTGAATGTTTACCAAATGAAATTATATGTCAATGATAGTATGATATAAAAGTTTATGAGTGGAATTAAATGTTATATGTTTTTAACTATTGAACATGATTAATTAAGTTTGTACATGAGTTAATTATCTTTGAATGTGATGAATGCACTTGAATTATAATCCATGCTCGGCATCAAAGTAGAGTATAATTGAGTTGTTTTCTTTTGAGCCTGATTACCGTTATAGTGGATAGATAAGCATGCTTATAAAGGGTTAGAGTGCAGCTGCTAGAGTTAGCCTTAATTGTGCCCAGAGTTCGGAATACCTCGTGTATTCCATAGAGTTTTGAGTTAATTCTCCAGATGCAAAATACTGTGAACAGTATCCAGAGTTACCCGTATCCACCATGAAAGGAATTCAGGCTTGTCTTGTTAGTGTGATGTAGTGCATTTAAGATGTTTATAGAGTAGTGTTTTGAATAAATGCTATAGTACAAGAGAGTAATGTTTAAGTACATTACATTTCTGTATACAAGTGTATGATTATATGAGTGTGTTTACATGAATATGGACACATGATAGTGTATATTTGAATAAATGATATGTACAAGTTGTAGTGTGCATGAACAAGAAAAAGAGTAGATGTTATATACTTGCGAGTTCATTTTTTTTTTTATAATTGAGCATGCAACCTGTATACGTATAAGAGTTATATGCATGAGATAGTTGATTGTATGATATGAAATATGTGCTTTATGTGTGACTTCGAAAAGAAGTCCTTTGCATTATTTTCATCCCCACTAAGCGTTATCGCTTAGCACGGATGTTTACTTCCGTGTAGGTTTACAGGTTCAGATCAGTGAGCGGGCATCTGCGGGTCAAGACCACTAGAAGATTTTGCTATACCTTTTTGTATAAGAAAGAGTTAGAGTTTTACATTTTGAGTAACATCATCATGTAATAAAAGAGTATAATTGGTACTTGTAAATGTATATGTAAAGCTAAACGGAAACAGATGTAATATGAACATGTAAATGTATCTGTAGTTAATATGAAATGCCAGTGGGCCCTAGTGTAGTATTTAATTACTTCTAAATGGATGTGTTTACACTATCGCTTCCGCTAATGCATGTACATGTGTACGTAAGTGTCCGCGTAGCGCCCCGATATTCCTTACCGGGGGTATGGGGGTGTTACATTTAGTGGTATCAGAGCATAGGTTAGAGATTCTGGTCTATAAGATGTAGAGTATAGATTAAATGTCAGAGTTTGTCTAGAGTTGTGGCCTAATGCAGATGTCGTTTGTGTAAAGTATAGATGGAGTCCGACTCGCGTGAGAGCGTAGAAGAGACAGCAGCAGATGTGAATTGGTAAGAGTTTGAGGTGACACTCTGTATTCCTGTCAGCTATCTCTTTGAAATCATTTGACATGAGCATAGAGAAACATGGGGATGGGAAAAGTGCATTACAGTAGCTTACATTGCATTTTCGCATCATCTCGCATACATAAATCATTACATGACCATTTCATCCGCATCCCTCATTTGTATGTGAAAAAAGCATCATTGTATGTGTTTCATTGAGAAAAGCTGACAGGATATGCATTGAGTGACTGGTGTTTAGAAGAAGTGTATAGATTAGAGTGCAGTGCGTTAAGGAAAGTGTGAAGTGTGTTCGATTTGATAACTGTATGGTATAAGTGATAGCGATACAGAGATCTGTTTAAGGATGTACCGGTGTAAGTGATTAGCAGGGAAATTTCGAGGACGAAATTTCTTAAGGGGGAGAGATTTGTCACACCCCAAAGTGGCCCTAGAAGAATTACAGAGTTTTGTTCGAAAAAGGTAAGTTTTCGTGTGAGAGTTCTGTCGCGAGCGCGACAAGTGTCGCGGGCGCGACAGAGCCCTCCAGCAGTTTTCGAACTTCAGCTGGTTAGTGCGGGCGTGAGCGTTCTGTCGCGAGTGCGATAAGCGTCGCGAGCGCGACAGAACCCTCTCGCGAGATGTGTGCACAAGTGGGATTTAAGAGACCTTGAGATGTGTATGGGACAAGTGGCATCGTAGGAGAGTGACAAGTGTCATCGTATAAGAGTGATAAGTAGCGGCGTAAGAGTTTGACAAGTGGCATTTTAAGAAGGTGCCAAGTGTCATTGTAGGAGAGTGACACATGGCGGCACAGGAGTTTGACAAGTGGCGTCGTAGGGGAGTGACACATGGCTTTGTAGGGATGTGACATGTGGCATAAGATATTATTAGGTTTGGTCAAAATACATGTATGTATTTTGTTAAGAAAATAGATGTACATGTATTAAGTGAGGTGGTTGGCCTTTAGTGAGGTAAGTGGGAAATTATGAGGTCTTTGGCTTTGGATAGAGTTTGACCATCTGCTCATTTGCTTTTCTTTCTCTTTTTCCTACGTTAGTTGTTTTGTCTTTGGCCCTTTAGCTCTTTTTTCTTTCTTTTTCTTTGGCCTTCAGCCGTTCTCTTCTCTTGCTCTTCCCTTTGTTCTTTTCTTCTTCATTTGATTTGTTCTTGAGGGAGAACCACTTGAAGTGGCTTAAAGAGAGCATAGTAAGACTTGATTAGATCTCTTCGGAAGGTTAGCTTAATTTATTTTCCGATCTAACCTCCTTTTTCTCTTTGTTTTTGATTTAAAGTAAAATAAAAAGTAACCCAAGTGTTTTGCTTGATTTTGTCAAGCTGCGAACAAGAAGGTGAACAAAGGCAAAGAGAAAGTCGGATTTGAGTAAAAAGCACGAGATCGAGGTTCTAAGAGGTAGGGATCGTGTGCGGTTTTCTTTTACTCGTTTTGATTGCTTGTTGTGATATATGATGTTTGAATATGCATATGTTGTGGTTATATGAGTGTTAGATGAGTTGTACATGTTTTATGGTTGTGAAGTGTGTTATGGGTAAAATTCTGTTTAGTTGTTCATAGACCTCTGTGTATTGTATTTGTGATAAGTAGAGCTATAGGACTCCAATTGTGTTGATTCAAATTGTATCTGAAAGATAAGATCCGTAGCTAATAATGTCTAAGAGGGTACTTGAGCTAATTCTGGCTGTAAGTATCCCTAAAAGTAATTAGAACGTAAGTGACCCTGTTCTGGCGGGTTCACTGGAACAGTATAGATTTTTTGAATCATATCTGGAGTTCTAGATGTCCGAAATACCTGAAAATTGTTCCATTTGAAAGTTAACATCCTAGCAAACAAATGTTAAGCAGATAGTTTTGCCTAAAAATGAGATATAGACTTTGATATAGGCTGTACAAAATCATGGTGTGAACCAGACCCGAAATTTTGATTCTATTTTGCAACATTTTGGTATGTCACGGTGGCAACCAAAATGGTTACCACCGTGACATATGAAAATACTGGACAGAATGCTCATCTTTAGACCTCACGGTGGCAACCAATCCATTACCACCGTGACCATACCCTGTTATGCATATTTTGAGTGTTTTTCTACCCGAAATGCACCCGAACTTCATGGTAAGTTCCTATAGCATGTCCAACTCATATTTAACCTTCTAAAATGAGTAATTGAATGTTTACCAAATGAAATTATATGTCAATGATAGTATGATATAAAAGTTTATGAGTGGAATTAAATGTTATATGTTTTTAACTATTGAACATGATTAATTAAGTTTGTACATGAGTTAATTATCTTTGAATGTGATGGATGCACTTGAATTATAATCCATGCTCGGCATCAAAGTAGAGTATAATTGAGTTGTTTTCTTTTGAGCCTGATTACCGTTATAGTGGATAGATAAGCATGCTTATAAAGGGTTAGAGTGCAGCTGCTAGAGTTAGCCTTAATTGTGCCCAGAGTTCGGAATACCTCGTGTATTCCATAGAGTTTTGAGTTAATTCTCCAGATGCAAAATACTGTGAACAGTATCCAGAGTTACCCGTATCCACCATGAAAGGAATTCAGGCTTGTCTTGTTAGTGTGATGTAGTGCATTTAAGATGTTTATAGAGTAGTGTTTTGAATAAATGCTATAGTACAAGAGAGTAATGTTTAAGTACATTACATTTCTGTATACAAGTGTATGATTATATGAGTGTGTTTACATGAATATGGACACATGATAGTGTATATTTGAATAAATGATATGTACAAGTTGTAGTGTGCATGAACAAGAAAAAGAGTAGATGTTATATACTTGCGAGTTCATTTTTTTTTTTATAATTGAGCATGCAACCTGTATACGTATAAGAGTTATATGCATGAGATAGTTGATTGTATGATATGAAATATGTGCTTTATGTGTGACTTCGAAAAGAAGTCCTTTGCATTATTTTCATCCCCACTAAGCGTTATCGCTTAGCACGGATGTTTGCTTCCGTGTAGGTTTACAGGTTCAGATCAGTGAGCGGGCATCTGCGGGTCAAGGCCACTAGGAGATTTTGCTATACCATTTTGTATAAGAAAGAGTTAGAGTTTTACATTTTGAGTAACATCATCATGTAATAAAAGAGTATAATTGGTACTTGTAAATGTATATGTAAAGCTAAATGGAAACAGATGTAATATGAACATGTAAATGTATCTGTAGTTAATATGAAATGCCAGTGGGCCCTAGTGTAGTATTTAATTACTTCTAAATGGATGTGTTTACACTATCGCTTCCGCTAATGCATGTACATGTGTACGTAAGTGTCCGCGTAGCGCCCCGATATTCCTTACCGGGGGTATGGGGGTGTTACAATTGAAGTCTTGTAACTCTACTTATGTCAAATAACATAGAGGTCTATGAACAACTAAACAGAATTTTACCCCTAACACACTTCACAACTATAAAACATGTGCAACTCACTTAACACTCATATAACCACAACATATGCATATTCAAACATCATATATCACAACAAGCAATCAAAACAAGTAAAAGAAAAACCGCACACGATCCCTACCTCTAGGAGTTGAACCGCGCTCTCTACTCGGCTCCGACCTTCTCTTTGCCTTTATTGGGCCTCTTGTCCACAACTTCCATACACAAACCATTCAAAATAACAAAGTTACTCTTCTCTCTTACTTTAAATAAAAAATAGAAATAAGATAGAAGAAGAAGACCAATACTAACTAAATAGCATTACTTACCTTCTTAGGAGACCTAATCAAGCTTTACTAACCCCTCTCCAAGCTAATCCAAATGAATCACTCAAAACATGTCAAGAAGGAAGAAGAAAGAAAGGGCAAAGCAAGTGAACGGCAGAAACTCAAGGAAAAAGGAAAAGAAAAGAAGAATAATGGCCAAGGAAAAGAAACCAACGGGAATAGAAAAGAGAGAGGCACTTGGTCAAAGCAAATCCAAGAATTAACTAGGTTATTAAATGCTACCTAACTCATTAATTACATATTTATCTTCTCTTCCTTTTTAATTAATCCTAATCTCCTCTTTTAACTCTTAATCTTTCTTAACATAAATTAAATCTATTGCCACTTGTCACTTCCCTACAAAGCCATGTGTCACTCTTCTACAAGCCATAAATTAAAATTTCCAATTTACATACCCTAACACCAGAGTGGTTCTGTCGCGCCCGCGCTCGCGACAGGGCTCACACACACAACACTAATCTTTCTTGAACAAAAATTCTGTCATTCTTCTAGGGCTATTTCGGGGTGTTACAAATCTCTCCCCCTTAAGAAATTTCGTCCTCGAAATTTTCCCCGCTACCGAACAACTAACTCAAACTATATACTGTATAAACTAATAGGAGGACTTACCAAAAGTTCCGATCAATGCCTCCACATCTTCAGCCGTCATGGCAAATACACGTGGCTGATCCTCAGGGAACGGCCTCTCGACTGTCTCCGATGGCAGTCTCTCAGCTCTATTTCTTCCTCTCCCACCTCTAACATTTCCAGAAGCATTGCCTTTGTCTTTACTTACTTGTGATGCCATACTCTCTCTTGTTTTAGGGCACTGAGCAAGGAGATGCTCCGTACTACCGTATCTAAAGCAAGCCCCAGTGAGCTTTCTACATTTGCCCCAGTGACGTCTATTACAGTGCTCACATTCTGGGGCCATACTCCCTCTACTAGTAGGCGGTCTCACACTTCCAACCGAAGTTGGTACTTGTACCGATGCTTGCCCATCTCTTCCTCTTTTTGCTGCTCTAACTCCTCCAACATTCTCATCTTCTCTTGGAAATCTTCTTTTCTGCTCTCTCTTTTGCTTTATCAACTCAGATTCCTCCATTTTCATCGCTGCCAACACCAATGGATAATAACCCACCGGTTGTAAAGCAACCATGGCAGCTAACGGTCCTCTTATGCTCTCTCTCAATCCATCTTCGAATTATCTGCACCTGAAGTCATCCGTTAACATCCCTTTCGGTACATATTTACTCAAACGAGTAAACTCTTTATCATATTCTGCAACAGTCATATTCCTCTGCTTACAAGTTACAAATTCTTTCCACTTGGCATCTCTATATGCTTTGGTTACAAACTTGTCCTTAAACTCTTGAACAAAGAAATCCCAGGTTAACTCCGCGGGCCGTTGAGGATTCCTCAAAACCAACTTCCACCAGTCATATGCTGCTCCCTGCACCAATGACACGGCGCAAGCTACTCGCTGATCCTGGGGACAACTAATCTCCTCCAAGATTCTTCCTGTCTTCTCAAGCCAGAATTCCGCTATCTCCGATTGATCCAAAGATGTCCCATGGAACTCTTCAGCTCCTCTCTTTCTTATCAAGTCCGAGGGAGTCCTTGGAGCTGTTAGTCTATCTAGGATCTGTACCAACCCTTGCATCAACTCCGGGTTGTCCTGAGCAACTCTTGCTTTTTCCTCTCTATCTTGTGCTTGTACACGTGGATCCACTCGAACCGGATTCACACTGCCTGTAGTCTCTCCTACATGCTCACTCGGGTCGGACTCCATCTAGACCCTACAAAACCAGCATCTGCATTAGGCCACATTCTAGACAACTCAAACATATACACTAGTACTATACTCTAGCATCTTATAGTCCTGAACCAATTAACCTAGAGCTCTGATACCACTAAATGTAACACCCCCATACCCCCGGGAAGGAATATCGGGGCGCCACGCGGCTACATACGTATACATGTACATATACCGTAGCGGAAACATTAATATTAAAAGATAAGAATTATTTGGGCCCAACAAAAAGAGCTCTTATAACATATATATAAACTGTACATAATACAAAAACTTTATACTTGTTACATATTCATTTTCGGTATACATATGTATAACAGTTAACTTTTACATGCCACTTATACTATACTTCCTATGTACATAATGATGTTACTCAAAACATCACCAACCCTAATTCTATAATATACAAAAAGGGTATAACAAAAAAACTCCTAGTGGCCATCACTTGCAGATGAACGCTTTCACTGGTCCGCACCTGTCAACCTACACGGAAATAAACATCCGTGCTAAGCGATAACGCTTAGTGGGGATGAAAATATTGTAAAGGACTTCTTTCGAAGTCACCAGTAAAATATACATATCACATACACTGCTCAAACAACTCATGCATATATTTTCACAATCATGTAAATCGTAGACTCTAATTCATATAAACATAGCATTAATCCCATGTACTTTAACTTTTATTCATAACACTACATACAATCATTTCATGTTCACTATACACTAGCAATAACAATAAGCCTGAATTCCTTTCATGGTGGATACGGGTAACTCTGGATACTATTTACAGTATCTTACATATGGAGAATTAACTCAAACTCTATGGAATATACGAGATATTCCGAACTCTGGGCACAATTAAGGCCAACATGTAGCAGCTGCACTCTAGCCCTTTATAAGCATGCTTATCTATCCACTATAACGGTAATCAGGCTCCAAAACAACTCATCAACTATAATTCAAGTGCACTCATCAACTTTAGAGGCATTTAAGTCATATACAGTCTTTATTAATCATGTTCAACAACTAAAAGCATGCAACCTTTAAGTTCCACTCACAAACTCTTATATCATACTATTATTTACATATAATGTCAATTGGAAACATTCATATGCTTATTTCATAGGGTTAAATATGAGTTGGACATGCTATGGAAACTTATCCTAAAGTTCGGGTACAATACGGGTTCAATTCGGGAAGAAAAACACATAAAATGGTCAAAATAGAGGGGTGGAGGTTGTCACGAGTCGTCACGGTTGTCACCACTCGTGACAGACTCTCTTGACAAGTCACGAGTCATCACGGTCGTCACCAGTCGTGACAGACCTCTCTTGATAAGTCACGAGTCGTCACGGTCGTCACCACTCGTGACAGAGCCACAGAGATCCAGACAAAATCCCAACAACATCAATTTTATTCAGACTAAACCGATATCGAAACGACATGTTTAGGTAAAACTTCCTTCTTAACAAATCTTCCCTAGGATGTTAACTTTCAAATGGGACAATTTTCAAGTCAATTAGACCTCTACAACTTAAGTTATGATCTAAACAACCTATAATGTTCAAGTCACCCGACCCAAACAGGGATGCTACGGTCTTTAACCGTTTCGAGAATCATAGGTCCAGAATTAGCTCTAGCTCCCTCTTAGACATTTTTAGCTACGGATCTTAGCTTTCAGATGCAATTTTATTCAACAAAATTGAAGTCTTGTAACTCTACTTATGTCAAATACAATACATAGAGGTCTATGAACAACTAAACAGAATTTTACCCCTAACGCACTTCACAACTATAAAACATGTGCAACTCACTTAACACTCATATAACCACAACATATGCATATTAAAACATCATATATCACAACAAGCAATCAAAACAAGTAAAAGAAAAACCGTACACGATCCCTACCTCTAGGAGTTGAACCGCGCTCTCTACTCGGCTCCGACCTTCTCTTTGCCTTTATTGGGCCTCTTGTCCACAGCTTCCATACACAAACCATTCAAAATAACAAAGTTACTCTTCTCTCTTACTTTAAATAAAAAATAGAAATAAGATTGAAGAAGAAGACCAATACTAACTAAATAGCATTACTTACCTTCTTAGGAGACCTAATCAAGCTTTACTAACCCCTCTCCAAGCTAATCCAAATGAATCACTCAAAACATGTCAAGAAGGAAGAAGAAAGAAAGGGCAAAGCAAGTGAACGGCAGAAACTCAAGGAAAAAGGAAAAGAAAAGAAGAATAATGGCCAAGGAAAAGAAACCAACGGGAATAGAAAAGAGAGAGGCACTTGGTCAAAGCAAATCCAAGAATTAACTAGGTTATTAAATGCTACCTAACTCATTAATTACATATTTATCTTCTCTTCCTTTTTAATTAATCCTAATCTCCTCTTTTAACTCTTAATCTTTCTTAACATAAATTAAATCTATTGCCACTTGTCACTTCCCTACAAAGCCATGTGTCACTCTTCTACAAGCCATAAATTAAAATTTCCAATTTACATACCCTAACACCAGAGTGGTTCTGTCGCGCCCGCGCTCGCGACAGGACTCACACACACAACACTAATCTTTCTTGAACAAAAATTCTGTCATTCTTCTAGGGCTATTTCGGGGTGTTACAGAATAATTACTTTCATTGCCTTCTTTTACCTGATTCATGATAGAAGACAATCGATCATCCTGTTTTTGGGCATCCTTCACCTGCAAGAGGAAATCTGGCTTCACATGTATTTCTGCTATCAAGGTTCCATCATCTGCCATGTCACACCCCGATACCCCCATTGGAAGGATACCAGAGCGCCACTCGCACAAACTCAAATACATACTCAAATAAGTTAAGAGAATAAATACATTAAATCAAAAGATAACAAATCCATATATATAACTATATAGCTTTTACAAAAGGGATTTGTAAATGATAAGCATAAACATATATAAAATAATTCTTTACAAAAAAATACATTTCCAAAAATTAAAACTCCAATACAAAAATACAGTGGAACATAAAATAAACTCCAACTAAAGACCTCTAGTGGCCGACCTGCAGATATCCGACTCCAAAATGAACCTGCCACCTACACGGGAAAAGAGCCCGTGCTAAGCGATAACGCTTAGTGGGGAGAAACAACACACGCATATACATATGATTGTAATAAAAATATATATAAGCTTAATAATAACAAAAGCATATAAACATATACTACTCATGCTTATAGGAAGTATTCATCAAACACACATGTATATCAGAAAGTAACCATTCATATCTAAGTAGTCAATATTTATTTATCAATCTCATGTAACAACCTCAAGAAATAGCCTGATTATTCCCTGACTAGTGGATACGGGTACTAATGATACTGATAGGACACAGTATCCCAAGCATATGGAGACATGGGTCTCAAAACATTTTATAATCATGTATACCCGAAGGTATATAGGAGACCGAGGTCTCAAACATCTTATACGACCCAACCAGGGTCCGCACGTAGCAAATAACATATAGCAGCTGCACTCACAACCTGACCCTTGATAAGTGCTTATATTTCCACTACTATGACTGTCACATCCCGTTTGCCCCCTAGTAATATGAGCCTGTCTGTGTGGGCATGCATTTACATGTGTTCGGCATATCATAAGGGTATTTTGGTAAAAATGCATGTTTTTGGGGTTTATTAGCATATGGTAATATGTGTGACATTAGTGTGTAAATTAATTGGGAAATGATTGTGTGCATTTGAGCATATCATATTAAGGTGTTTTAAGATGGGAGTGCATAGTGTGTGTGTGTTCATACCATTATAGGGTGTGCATTAGTTGGGAGTGCATTGGGTGTGTGTAGTGCATACTTGTTGGGTGTGAGTGGTTAGTTTCACCAATAGGAAATTGACACATGTTTAGGGCAAAGAAAAGAAAAAGAAAAAAGGAAAGAAAGAAGGGGAAAGGGTAGATTCACGTTTCCTTCTTCCCCTCATCATCATCTTCTTCTTCTTCTTCTTCATTTTCTTCACTCTAAGAACTTTAGTGTGGATTCAAGTCTTTATTGGTGGAATTAATCATCTCTTTGCATCCTCTTTGGTAAGTAAATGTATTCTTCTCATCTTGTTTTTCAATTGTTTTCATCTTCTTCTTCTGTGGGTTTAGATTTAACTAGGGTTTGTTCTTTGTTGTTCTTGTTGGTTTTAATCGTTAGTTGATCCTTCCCGCGATCTTAAGGGCAAGGAAATTGCTGGGACTAGCGGAGCTAAGTGATTGAAGCTTAGAATCTCAGGTTTGGGATCTTTTATTTATGAATTGTGCTTGATTTAACTTACTGTAATTTTAGGGTTTATGTTCTTGAGAAACTTGAATGTGTTTATGCTTGATTTTGGTTGTTTTGATTTCAGAATTAAGTTGTATTTATGTTATTTATGCTGTATGGGACATCTTCTGGAAGGCAACATGAGATTTGTATGGTTTTGATTCAATTTTGGAATTGATTTTTGAGTTATGGGAAATCTGGAAATGCAAAATCGCGATCCTGTTGAATTTCCCATTTCCAGTTTGTGTATGTCACGTGACTAGCCAAGAAGAGAGGCCAGTCACGAGTAGTGACTGCAAGTCACGACTCGTGACCAGCCAGAGAGGCCAGTCCTGAGTGGTGACTGCCAGTCGCAACTCGTGACCAGCCAAGAGGAGGCCAGTCACGAGTTGTGACTTCCAGTTACGACTCGTGACCAGCCAGGAGGGAGAGGCAGTCAAGGGTGGTGACTGCCAGTCACGACTCGTGACCAGCCAAAGGAAGAGGCCAGTCACGAGTCGCGACTCCCAGTCACGACTCGTGACTAGCCAGAGGAGAAGGCCAGTCACGACCCGTGACTAGCCAAAGGAAGAGGCCAGTCACGAGTTGTGACTTCCAGTCACGACTCGTGACCAGCTAGGAGGAGGAGGCCAGTCACGAGTTGTGATGCCAGTCACGACTCATGATCGGCCAACCTCGTTGGTCACCCCGTTCGGCCTATTTTCTAAAATTTCCCAGTTTTAACACAAAAATGAATTTAGTACTTCTTCTGAATGGACTTATACTACTGTGTGATTCATGCCATGCTTTCATATGCTTTTATATGAGTGATGTCATGATTCTTCAGATGAATTGTATGATGTACTTTGAAACACGAATTGAATGACACATAACCTGCTAGAGTCAAGTATGTGGATAGTTAGGCATGCCTAATAGAGTCTTTTAGCTGCAGCCCTCAGTTCAGTTCGGACCCCGATCAGGTCCCTGTTAGGTTCCTCGCGAACCCCTTAGTATTTTGATCTTGTTTAAGATCCCCTCAGTAAAAATATTATGTTTTTAATAAAAATGAAGTGACTTTTGATTTGTACCTATAAGGTACCCTCAGTAATCGATTCGTACCCGTAAGGTACCCTCAGTTCACTCGTTATCCACTACCTCGAGTCAGCAGGTGTTCGATTGGTTTGCTCTGCTCTGTTTTGGCTATATAAATGTGATATCTGAATGAGTATAATGATGAGATGTATGTTTGATTATTTTGGAATGGATATGAATCTGAGATGCGGAACGTATGGCTTTTAATTGTGAGCATGCTTATGGATTATGTTATAAACTATTGCATTTGCCATTGTGAATGTGTTATGCCTTGACGACCATTGTGAATGGCCGTCCATATTTTATGTGTGTTTCCCCACTAAGCGTTTATCGCTTAGCACAGTGTTTTTACCCGTGCAGATGCGGAAGGAGCTTTTCTTTGAGAAAGTCACTGCCGTCAAGCCAACACAGAAGGTTTTAGAGTAGGGCTTAGCTTGTGTAATCTTTGATGATTCTTTTTGTATAGAACTCTCTTGTATCAGTTTTGTTATAGCTTCCGCTTATGTACTTATATTTTGGTTATGTAATATCTTTTGTCTCAGTTGGTTTGATCAGAACATTATTGTAATAATTTATTATATTAATGTATGATCAGCTATTGATTTCTTTTCCCTTAAAGTTTTTAATTACCCCATACTTCGGTATGTATGTTTTGAATGATTGTATGGTTTGCCTTGTATCCGTTTGGTTGCACCCTGACTCATACGGCATCTCACTCCTAATCGGATGGGATCGCCTACGTATGGGTAGGGGGTGTTACAGTTTTTGGTATCATTGCCCCGGTTTAGGCATATCTGGGTGTTGTTGATGTTAGGTTGAGTTGCGTAGATGTGTATGTGTCTAGATCTGTGTTGGCTGATGCGGTTGTTTCTTATTTGTTTAGATGGCTTCTAACTCTGCTCGTGGATCACTTGAGGAGTCCGCTGAGAGTGTGAACCCTCAAGCTATAGATCAATCAATTTCTGTGTCGGCTCAGCATGCTAGGGTCCAGCCCGAGGCCGCAGCCATGCCTTTTGAGGCTATGTTTAAATTGCATCAGGATATGGCTAGGGCCTTGGAGAGAGTGACTGCTCCTAGAGCCCCTATGGAGAACTTTAGAAGGGCAGGTGTGGAAGACTTCGATGGCACAGGTTTGGATGAGTCAGAGATAGCTGAGAAATGGTTAGATAAAGTGAAGCGTGCTTTGAGAGAAATTTGGTGTCCTTCCGACCAGCAGGCAGAGTGTGCACTAGCTTTATTGCAAGGGTCCGCTTTTGAATGGTGGGAATTGGTTTGCAGGCATCCTCAGCTACCGGATTCGATTACTTGGAAGTTCTTTAAGGGTGAGTTCACGAAGAAGTATGTTACTCAGACTTATAGGGATGCTAGATGGGCGTAGTTTTTGAGTTTGAGACAGAGGGCCATGTCAGTTTCAGATTATGAGAAAGAGTTCAATCAGTTGTCTCGCTATGCTCTGCGTGGGGTTATGATAGATGATTTCAGATGCAAGCATTTTGAAGCGGGGTTGAATGAGTCTTTGAAGAATGCTTTGATTTCTTTGATGTGTATGCCCGGGGTAAGTTATTATAAGATTGTGGAGGCTGCTGTGAGGGCTGAGAGATCAGAGTCTGTGCTGAGAGAGAGGGCTCAGAGGAGGAACCCTTCTCGCGGAGGATCTTCTTCATCCTCGGGTAAGAGATCGAGGAACCCGCAGGATGAGTCATCATCTGGCCCGACTTCTAGAGGTAGAAGACAGGGGTCTGCAGCTGTGTCAAGTTCTGGTAGAGGTGGCAGATCAGAGACTACATCAGTATGTCCTCATTGCAGTAAGACTCATCGGGGTGAGTGCAGGTGGCTCTCTGGTGCGTGCTTCAAGTGTGGGAGCACTGAGCATCTTTTGGCTAGTTGTCCGAGAATGTATGAGGATTCTGGTTCCCTGAGAGAGGCCAGCAGGGTTGGTTCGAATGCTACATAGGTTACCCGTGGTAGAGGCCGTGGTAGAGGTCGAGGTGGTCGACCTAGAGAGGGTGCTGCATCAGAGACAGTGGAGCGTCAGTTGCCAGTCGCAGCTAGAGCCTACGCTGTGAGAGCCAGAGAGGAGCAAGATGCGCCTGATGTTATTGCTGGTAAGTTTCTACTCCATGACACTGAATTGTATGCTCTAATTGACCCTGGTTCCACACACTCATACTTGTGCACATATAAAATTGTTGATAAGTTGTATATGGTCGATCAGTTAGATTATGAGATATGTGTGACCAGTCCATTAGGTCATAGTGTCAATGTGAGTAGAGTCTTTAGGAGTTGTCCTCTGATGGTTGAGGGAGTTGTGCTTCCAGCGGATTTGATTGAGTTACCTTTCAGAGAGTTTGATCTGATTCTGGGTATGGACTGGTTAGGTAAGCATCGGGCTGTAGTTGATTGCCATAGGAAGACAGTTGTGCTTCGAGATAGAGGTCAGTCTCTTGCTTTTTTGAAAGGTTTGGGTGCTAGTTCTTTGAATAGTGTGATTTCTGCGATGCAAGCCAAGAGGTTTATTAGGAAAGGTTGTGAGGCTTTTCTAGTGGTCATGTTAGATTCCAAGAGAGATCAAGTTCAGATTAAGGATATTCCTATAGTGCGGGAGTTTAGTGATGTGTTCCCGACCGAGTTGCCTGGTTTGCCTCCTGAGAGAGAGGTCGAGTTGTCCATTGAGATTATGCTGGGTACCACACCTATATCAAAAGCACCTTATCGGATGGCTCCTATAGAGTTGAGGGAACTTAAGACTCAACTACAAGAGTTATTGGATAAGGGGTTTATTCGACCTAGCATATCTCCTTGGGGAGCTCTAGTTCTGTTTGTCAAAAAGAAAGATGGATCTTTGCGGATGTGTATCGACTATAGGCAGATCAATAAGGTTACAGTGAAGAATAAGTATCCGTTGCCTAGGATTGAAGATTTGTTTGATCAGCTTCGAGGTGCAGGTGTCTTCTCCAAGATAGATCTTCGATCAGGGTACTATCAGCTTCGAGTTCAGGATGCAGATGTGGTTAAGACTGCATTTCGGACTAGGTATGGCCACTATGCGTTTCTTGTGATGCTGTTTGGTTTGACCAATGCTCTAGCAGCTTTTGTGGATTTGATGAACCGTGTGTTTAGGCCATATCTAGATCGATTTGTAGTAGTGTTCATTGATGACATCTTGGTGTATTCCAAGGATGAGAGTGAGCATGAGGAGCATCTCTGATTGGTTTTGCAGATATTGAGAGAGCATCGGTTGTTTGCCAAGCTTAGCAAGTGTGATATTTGGCTTCGGGAAGTGTCGTTTTTGGGCCACATTATTTCAGCTAGGGGTATTCAGGTGGATCCAGCCAAGATTGAGGCGATAGTTGATTGGAAAGCGCCTAGAAATGTTCAGGAAGTGAGGAGTTTCCTTGGTTTGGCAGGGTACTACCGTCGGTTTGTTAAGGGTTTTTCTGTGATTGCCGCTCCGATGACTAGATTGTTGCGAAAAGGGGTCAGATTTGAGTGGTCAGATAGATGCCAGGTTTATTTTGATCAGTTAAAGCAATTGCTGGTTGAGGCTCCTATACTTACTCAACCCATCTCGGGTAAAGAGTTTGTCATTTATAGTGATGCTTTGGGTGTTGGTCTTGGATGTGTTTTGATGCAAGAAGGTAAGGTCGTGGCTTATGCTTCTCGACAGTTAAAGCCACATGAGAGGAACTATCTGACGTATGACCTAGAGTTGGCGGCTGTGATCTTTGCTTTGAAGATTTGGCGTCATTATCTATATGGGGAAAAGTGTAGGATCTTTTCGAACCATAAGAGCTTGAAGTACTTCCTCACACAGAAAGAGTTGAACATGAGACAGTGCCGTTGGCTTGAGTTGTTTAAAGACTACGACCGCATTGTGGATTACCATCCTGGTAAGGCCAATGTAGTTGCTGATGCTTTGAGTCGGAAGTCAGTTTCAGCTTTGTTCCTAAGACGGTTTAGATGGAGGTTTGGTTCGGATGGGGCTTTGATTGCTCAGTTGCGTGTGAAGCCTACCTTGAGACAGAGGATTGTGGATGCTCAGAGGGATGATGAGAGGCTACAGCAGTTTGTGCAAGAGGTTAGATCGGGTAAGCATTTAGAGTTCTCAGTTCAGGATGAGGTGCTTATGTTCAGAAATCGCTTGTGTGTGCCAGAGTCTGAGGATTTGAGGAGACAGCTTATGAGTGAGGCGTATAGTACAGTTTTTACTATGCATCCTGGCAGTGAGAAGATGTATCGGGACATGAAACAGTTTTATTGGTGGTCCGATATGAAGAGAGATATCATGGATTTTGTGTCCAAGTGCTTGACATGTCAGCAGGTAAAGGCCGAGCATCAAGTTCCTTCGGGATTGCTTACGCCTTTATCCGTTCCTGAGTGGAAGTGGGATGATATAGCCATGGACTTTGTATCTAGTTTGCCTTTGACTCAGAAGAAGCATGACTCAGTTTGGGTTATAGTAGATCGGCTTACGAAGTCAGCTCACTTTCTGCCAGTTAGAGTGGACTACTCGTTGGATAGATTGGCCAGTATCTATGTGGATGAGATAGTTCGGTTGCATGGTGTGCCATTATCCATAGTTTCAGATCGGGATCCGAGGTTCACTTCCAAGTTTTGGAAAGAGTTACAGAGAGCTTTGGGTACTAAGTTGAACTTCAGTACAGCGTTTCACCCTCAGACATATGGTCAGTCAGAATGGGTCATTCAGATTCTGGAGGATATGATGAGGGCTTGTGCTTTGGATTTTCCGGGTAGATGGGACAGATATGTGTCGGTTATGGAGTTTACCTACAATAATAGTTTTCAGTCGAGCATTGGTATGGCACCATATGAGGCTTTATATGGTCGGCAGTGTAGGACTCCGGTTTGTTAGACCGAGCTATCTGAGAGATCAGTGATTGGGCCAGAATTGGTTAGAGACACCGAAGAAAGGATCAGAGTGGTGCAGCGAAATTTGAAGGCGGCCAAGGATCGACAAAAGTCTTATGCCAACTTGAAGAGGAAAGACGTGCAATTTGAGATCGGGGACAAGGTTTTCCTTAAAGTTTGGCCTTGGAGGAAAGTGCTTCGGTTTGGAAAGAAAGGTAAGCTTAGTCCTCGTTTCATAGGTCCTTATGAGATTTTGGGTAAGGTTGGACCGGTAGCCTATAGATTGGCATTACCGATGGAGTTGGCAAATTTGCACGATGTGTTCCACGTTTCAATGCTTCTTCGGTATAGATCAGATCCTTCGCATGTTCTTTCGGTTCAAGATGTACAGGTTCAGCCAGATTTTTCCTATGATGAGGAACCGAGAGCCATTCTAGCCCGAGAGGTGAGACAATTGAGAAGTAAGCAGATCCCTTTGGTAAAAGTGTTATGGAACCATCACGGAGTCGAGGAAGCGACTTGGGAACCGAAAGAGTCGATGAGAGCTCAGTATCCGCAGTTGTTCAGTTCAGGTGAGAATTTTGAGGACGAAATTCTTGTTAGTAGGGGAGAGTTGTCACACCCCATTTGCCCCCTAGTAGTATGAGCCTGTCTGTGTGGGCATGCATTTATATGTGTTCGGCATATCATAAGGGTATTTTGGTAAAAATGCATATTTTTGGGGTTTATTAGCATATGGTAATATGTGTGACATTAGTGTGTGAATTAATTGGGAAATGATTGTGTGCATTTGAGCATATCATATTAAGGTGTTTTAAGATGGGAGTGCATAGTGTGTGTGTGTTCATACCATTGTAGGGTGTGCATTAGTTGGGAGTGCATTGGGTGTGTGTAGTGCATACTTGTTGTGTGTGAGTGGTTAGTTTCACCAATAGGAAATTGACACATGTTTAGGGCAAAGAAAAGAAAAAGAAAAAAGGAAAGAAAGAAGGGGAAAGGGCAGATTCACGTTTCCTTCTTCCCCTCATTATCTTCTTCTTCTTCTTCTTCATTTTCTTCACTCTAAGAACTTTAGTGTGGATTCAAGTCTTTATTGGTGGAATTAATCATCTCTTTGCATCCTCTTTGGTAAGTAAATGTATTCTTCTCATCTTGTTTTTCATTTGTTTTCATCTTCTTCTTCTTTGGGTTTAGATTTAACTAGGGTTTGTTCTTTGTTGTTCTTGTTGGTTTTAATCGTTAGTTGATCCTTCCCTTGATCCTAAGGGCAAGGAAATTGTTGGGACTAGCAGAGCTAAGTGATTGAAGCTTAGAATCTCAGGTTTGGGATCTTTTGTTTGTGAATTGTGCTTGATTTAAGTTACTGTAATTTTAGGGTTTATGTTCTTGAGAAACTTAAATGTGTTTATGCTTGATTTTGATTGTTTTGATTTCTAAATTAAGTTATATTTATGTTGTTTATGCTGTATGGGACATCTTCTGGAAGGGAAGATGAGATTTGTATGGTTTTGATTCAATTTTGGAATTGATTTTTGAGTTCTGGGAATTCTGGAAATGGAAAATCGCGATCCTGTTGAATTTCCCATTTCCAGTTTTTGTCTGTCGCGTGACTAGCCAAGAAGAGAGGCCAGTCACGAGTAGTGACTGCCAGTCACAACTCGTGACCAGCCAGAGATGCCAGTCACGAGTAGTGACTGCCAGTCACGACTCGTGACCAGCCAGAGAGGCCAGTCACGAGCGGTGACTGCCAGTCACCACTTGTGACCAGCTAAGAGGAGGCCAGTCACGAGTCGTGACTTCCAGTCACGACTCGTGACCAGCCAGGAGGGAGAGGCAGTCGCGGGTGGTGACTTCCAGTCACGAACTATGACCAGCCAAAGGAAGAGGCCAGTCACAAGTCGCGACTCCCAGTCACGACTCGTGACCAGCCAGAGGAGAAGGCCAGTCACGACCCGTGACAAGCCAAAGGAAGAGGCCAGTCACGAGTCGTGACTTCCAGTCATGGCTCATGACCAGCCAGGAGGAGGAGGCCAGTCACGAGTGGTGATGCCAGTCACGACTCGTGACCGGCCAACCTCGTTGGTCACCCCGTTCGGCCTATTTTCTAAAATTTCCCGGTTTTAACACAAAAATGAATTTAGTACTTCTTCTGAATGGACTTATACTACTGTGTGATTCATTCCATGCTTTCATATGCTTTTATATGAGTGATGTCATGATTCTTCAGATGAATTGTATGATGTACTTTGAAACATGAATTGAATGACGCATAACCTGCTAGAGTCAAGTAAGTGGATAGTTAGGCATGCCTAATAGAGTCTTTTAGCTGCAGCCCTCAGTTCAGTTCGGACCCCGATCAGGTCCCCGTTAGGTTCCTCCCGAACCCCTCAGTATTTGGATCTTGTTTAAGATCCCCTCAGTAAAAATATTGAGCTTTTAATAAAAATGAAATGACTTTTGATTTGTACCTGTGAGGTAGCCTCAGTAATTGATTCGTCCCCGTAAGGTACCCTCAGTTCACTCGTTATCCACTACCTCGAGTCAGCAGGTGTTCGATTGGTTTGCTCTGCTCTATTTTGGCTATATAAATGTGATATCTGAATGAGTATAATGATGAGATGTATGTTTGATTATTTTGGAATGGATATGAATCTGAGATGCGAAACGTATGGCTTTTAATTGTGAGCATGCTTATGGATTATGTTATAAACTATTGCATTTGCCATTGTGAATGTGTTATACCTTGACGACCATTGTGAATGGCCGTCCATATTTTATGTGTGTTTCCCCACTAAGCGTTTATCGCTTAGCACAGTGTTTTTACCCGTGCAGGTGCGGAAGGAGTTTTACTTTGAGAGAGTCGCCGCTGTCAAGCCATCACAGAAGGTTTTAGTGTAGGGCTTAGCTTGTGTAATCTTTGATGTTTCTTTTTGTATAGAACTCTCTTGTATCAGTTTTGTTATAGCTTTCGCTTATGTACTTATATTTTGGTTATGTAATATCTTTTGTCTCAGCTGGTTTGATCAGAACATTATTGTAATGATTTATTATATTAATGTATGATCAGCTATTGCTTTCTTTTCCCTTAAAGTTTTTAATTACCCCGTACTTTGGTATGTATGTTTTGAATGATTGTATGGTTTGCCTTGTATCTGTTTGGTGGCACCCTGACTCATACGGCATCTCACTCCTAATCGGATGGGATCGCCTACGTATGGGTAGGGGGTGTTACAATGACTATCAGGCTCAGATAACAACTCAATCATGTTCTAAAGTAATGATCATATAATAAAAAATATATCAAGCATAATTTTACAATTTCATGAATACATGAATACTGATCAATTTTGAAGACATATAAATTATATACCAAGCTAATTAACAACATGTACTTTATCATTTAATCAGCCATATAAGACAAATCATGCGTCATGTAATGAAAATCCATGTAAGAGAAGCTTAAAACACGTTTTGTGAAAATCAACCACGAGAAGGAGAAGAGCCGATTCTATCGTGCTCACAATGAATGTTGCACTCGTGACAGGATTGATTCTCCTCGATCTCCAGAAATGCAGAAACAGAATTTGAAGGAATCAAAACCCAACTTCACCCAAACCCATATGTCATGCAATTTCATGTAAAAGCTTACCTTTTTGGCCTCCAAATCACGTTCATAGCCATAACAACACAAATCACACAATATTATCACACATCAAATCACATTTACAGAGATTTCGAAACCCAGAATTTCATCTCACATCCATGTATATACACTTCTAAATCAATATGCAAACCACTGTAACTTTCTCATCAGAATTCATGTACACAAATCAATTATACTCATGCATTTTCATATACTAAAACACACAAATAACAGAAACATTTGAACTCAAAACAGGATCCAAAACAAGAATGGACAAGACACTCTCAAACAACTCCCAAACCTGGCATAGAGTTCAACAAATCCACTGACTTCAAGATACCACCTTCCCTTTTCCTTTATCCTTTCTCATCTCTTCAGATTCTTGAAAGCAACCAACCAAAACAAAACCCAATTAACTCATGCAATCAAAACCATATAACCATAAAACCCATTACAAATCCAAACGGAAGGAGAAGAAGAAGATCCAAACTAAATAACACAGCCACTTACCTCTTGGAACTCTTTAAATCTCAAACCCTAACTTCAAAGATTGAAGAACAGCACATGCAAGACTTGAGAGCAGAAATGGAGAAGAGAAAGAGAGCAAGTGAACATGAGAGGAAAGGGAGAGGGGCACAACCAGATAGCTTCCATGGGAAGCTAAGATTTCCAGCCTTCCCTCTCTCTACTCCTTTCAAATCCCCATTAACGCACCCAACAACCCATCCACATGTCACTCATTCATTGGACCTCATTTTCTTCCTTTCTTGACTTTTGCTCTTTTATCTTCTAGCAACACCCAAATACCATCTTACCCTCAACTAATTCTTATAATTTCTAACATAAATCCCAATTCATTTGTCAATTACCAAAATACCGTTTTTAATAATCCAATTACACATGCAATTTTTACTAGGCCATATTTGGGATGTGACATGCCATACCTAATTTAACATTTATAGCCTGCAAAAATGCCATGAACTTTCTGCTTAGTGCATCAGCTACAATATTAGCTTTTCCCGGATGATAATCAATGAAACAATCATAATCTTTGATCAATTCAAGCCATCTTCTTTGTCTTAGATTCAGTTCCTTATGTGTAAGTGAATATTTTAGACTTTTATGACCGGTGTAGATGTAACACTTTTTACCATACAAATAAGGTCTCGAGATTTTCAATGCAAATACAATGGCTGCCGACTCAAGATCATGAGTAGGGTAATTCTTCTCATTAGTCTTAAGCTATCGAGAGGAATAAGCAATCACTTTGCCTTCCTGCATTAGTACACAACCTAAACCATTCCTGGAAGCATCACTGTAGATCACAAAGTCTTTACTTGATTCAGGTTGAGTTAACACTGGAGCTTCCGTTGACATACACTTAAGTTTCTCAAAGCTCTTTTGACATTTATCTATCCATTCAAACATGACTTCCTTCTTTAACAGTCGAGTTAATAGAGCTGTAATGGTGGATAAGCCTTTTATAAACTTTGTGTAGTAACTGGCCAATCTAAGGAAACTTCTGATTTCTATAACATTCTTGGATGTTTTCCATTGCAATATTACTTCAATCTTTTTAGGATTGACTTTAATACCTTCTGCTGATACCACATGACCTAGAAATGATACTTCATTCAGGTAAAATTCACATTTACTAAACTTAGCATACAACTGTTTATCCCTCAGAGTCTGCAGAACGATCCGCAAGTGTTCATCATGTTCTTCCAGAGTCTTCGAATACACCAGAATGTCATCAATGAAGATTAAAACAAATTAACTATTCATCAAGTCCATGAAAGCTGCTAGAGCATTCGTAAGTCCAAATGGCATTACTAGAAATTCATAATGACCATATTTCTTTAATCTTTAATTGATTATAAATAGATCTCAGATCAATTTTTAAAAACACACTAGCACCTTTCAGTTGATCGAATAAATCATCAATCCATGGGAGAGGATACTTGTTCTTGATGGTTACTTTATTCAACTGTCTGTAATCAATACATAACCAAAGTGATCCATCTTTTTTTTTTCACAAAGAAGAATGGTGCTCCCC
Source organism: Excoecaria cochinchinensis (assembly GCA_947683425.1). Classification (NCBI taxonomy): domain Eukaryota; kingdom Viridiplantae; phylum Streptophyta; class Magnoliopsida; order Malpighiales; family Euphorbiaceae; genus Excoecaria; species Excoecaria cochinchinensis. Next base: position 2,750,031 of record CANTUQ010000020.1, read on the forward strand.
AAGGTGAAACACTCGATCTAATGAAACCCTTTTCAAGCAATTCTTGTAGATTAACCTTCAATTCTTTGAGTTCTGTAGGTCCATTCTATATGGAGTGATAGAGATAAGTGTTGTGCCCCCGCACTAAGTCAATAGCAAACTCTATCTCCCTATCAGGTGGCAAGTCTGGCAGTTCTTCGGGGAAAAATTTTAAAATTCACATATAATGGGAACATTTGTCACTTTAGGATCTTCCTTTTTCGCTTCTATTGCATAACACAAGTAAGCAACACATTCCTTGCTTATAAGCTTCTTTGCAGCAGTAGCAGAAATCACATTAGAAAGGAAAGCCTTTCTTTCACGAACAATTATTATCTCCTGACTATCCGATGTCTTAAGGGTTAATCTCTTTCTTTTACAGTCAACTATAGCCTGGTAATTGGATAACCAGTCCATACCCAAAAAAATATCAAACTCTTGAAATGGAAGTTCTATCAGATTGGCTAAGAACACATAACCCTGGGCACTAATGGGACAATCTCTATATACCATGTTCACCATAACACTATGCCCCATTCGATTACTTACTAAGATATCATGGTCTAACTGTGAATCATGCAACCTTTTACCCCATGCAATATCAGTGCTAATATAAGAATGTGTAGAACCAGGATCAATCAAAGCATATACAGAATGAGAGAACAAAGAGAATTTACCAACTATCACATCTGGTGCATTCTCCTGATCTCTAGCTCTAACAACATATGCGCATCCTGCAACACGACCTTGTCCCTAAGGAGGTGGGACTAATGGGCCTGAAGCAACATGATGTGAAACTGCTCCCCTACCATGACCTCTGGGTGGGACAAATCTAGATCTAGGAGCTGGTGACACAATTGTAGATGGCTGTGCTTTTAGACAATATCTAATCTAATGATCATTGGACCCACATTTAAAACAAGCTCTGTTCATGAATCTACATTCACTACGATGGAATTTGTTACAATGTACACACTGCTGAAGGGCACTATGACCTCTGCCCCTCAGTGTACTGCTAACTGATGTAGCTGGGGCACTACTACCTGCTGGATTATGCTTAGTGCGAGGAGGTGCTGAAAATGTACAACCCTAAACATGAAGAGGTCCTCTAAATTTCTTTCCTTGAGTAGTGGCACCAGAAGATTGACTCGACTTCCTTTTCTGTCTGAATCAGGACTGTCTATCAGCTTTATCTGCCTGTATAGTCTCGGCTTTAATAGCTGCCTTGACCATAAATCTCATATCTAGGTGCCTCTGAGTACACACAACCACTTTGATGTTGTTATGCAAGCCTCTTTCAAATTTATGGCATAAATTATCTTCTGTCATGGAATCATCATCCAAATATGCACTAAGTCACTCAAATTCTCGTTCATATTCAGCCACTGACTTATTTCCCTGTCTGAGTCTCCAGAAGCATCTTACATCGAAGATTTATATTCTGAACCAATATATTTCTTTTCAAACTATGATAAGAAAAACTCCCAAGTAATCTGAGCAACAGGAGTCTGCTTACGCACTGCACTCCACCAAGTGTAAGTAGGTCCTCATAACAAAGCTATGGCTCCCTGTAGCATCTCCTCAGGTGGACTCTGTGTAGTCTCAAATATTCTCTTAATTTTAAACAATCATTCTTTAGCTTGAACAGGAGTTAGAGGGTCCCGTCCATAAAAATCTTCAACTGCAAACCTTTTATCTATTCCAAAATTGGCCTCCTTCTAGGTGGAGCTAATGGGTGTTCAGGAACTTGAGGCTATAATGGCTGAGCTTGCATATGCTGCTGAAAGAAATTTGCCAACATTATAACACCCCTTACCTATACGTAAGGGAGCTAACACCTCAAGGAGAAGTGAGTGCCTCGATAGACAAGGGTTGTAACACAAATAGAACAAAGCATGCACAACATTGGCATCAACTTAAACATAATAACAGAAATGGAGTTAACTAAAACTTTTTCATAATACATCACATTCAGAAGATTGCCAACTGAAATTCTCAAATCTCATTCATTGATATAGCGAAATATTCATTATAGAGCTAAAGTACAGTATGATTCTTTACATAACTACAATATACATAACTGAAAATATTATAAAATCAGATACAAAACAAAAGGCTTTACACCTGAATACAAAATACAGAATCCTAGGCTACAAAAGCCCTCTCTATTGTGTTGGCCTTGATGGTTGTTGATCAGTCCTCCCAAAAACTCTGACTGCTTCCACACCTACACGGATGAAATACCCATGCTAAGCGATAGCATTTAGTGGGGAAAATAAGAAATAAACGTCCACTAATAGTGGACGTCAAATGCAATTCGCATACACATAGTAATACATATCAATAAAATATCATAAATCTTTTATAAGTTGCATACATCATAACCAATAACTTCATTCAAATATATCGCATAGTATTAATATAATGAATCACAATAGTTCATATCACATTATGCAAATGCATAGGTAAGCCTGCAAATTTAGAGTGGTGGATAACGAGTGAACACCTAGGTACCTGTAGGTATAAAAATAATTTCTTTTCTTTTCATTTCAAAACATTTTCACATAGGGATCTTAAACAAGATCCAAATGGAGACCTGATCAAGGTTCAGAATGCATAAGCTACAGCTAACATAACTCTATAGGAATGCCTATCTATCCACTATATGACTCTTGCAGGCTAACATATTAATTCAATCATTGGTCAACAATGAAACATAATATAATAATTCATACATTGATACATTACTAAATTACAAGTGAGAAACCATGCAAAGTGACATAAAATAAACAACATTGAAGAATAGGGGAGGGTCGCGCTCACGACAGAGGCATATCTCGCCTAATATCATGCTCACGACAGTTTAAGTGCACGCGAGGTAGAGCTGGCAGGCCTCTGTTGCGCCGCAACAATAGTTATGCTTGCGATAGAGGGCGGATACGCTCCTGTCGTACTCGCACACACAAGCTCGCTTGCGATATAGGGCTGCCCGGCAGAAGCTCAGCTACCGATCTCTCAGTCGTGATTGCGATCGAGGTCATGCTCACGACAGAGGGCGCTTTGGCAGGAGCTTGAATAATTGAGTTTTGTTGCGCTCGCAAGAGAGTCGAGTTTCTTGCCCTTGCTGCCGATCTGCACTCTCCTCCTCAAGCCGAAACCCTCCAAAAATATACCATCAACCCAAATAACTTCAATCCAAGCACCAACAAGCATCCAAAACACATTAGCCATAAAATTATCTAAGTTTTACACTTAAAGAAGTGATTAAAAAAGATGAAAAGAACAAATTGAACAACAACATTCAAAAACCCAAAATTTTTCCTAAATTCCACACAATTCCAATTCTACACCCTATAAACAACTTCAATCCCAATTTCTACTCAAGATTGACAAAAACCATATCAATCATACATATATAAACATGTTTAATTCCACAATTTTCAAAAATCATAATAAAATTCAAAATCAAAAACATTCAAAATCTACACAATTCACAAACTTTATTTCTTAAGCTCCTTCAAACTCAATTGGTTGCACTACCTCCAACCTTCTCTTTCCTTTTTGGATCTCTAACAGGAAACTATGAATAAAACACGCAAATAACACACTGATAAAAACACACAACCCAGTAAATACACAACCACTCAAAGAGGAGAAGAAGAAGAAGAAGAAGAAGAAGAAGAAGAGAGCTAAATAGTTACTTAAATAACCCTTGAATTGCCAACACCCACCAAGAATTACAGCTAATAGAGGAAAGAGGATGAGCAAAGAGAAGAAGAAGAGAGGGTCTATCCCAGTGTAGTGTTTAGTGTTCACAGTGTTCAGTGTAGTGCAGTTCCAGTGTTGAATGGTTCCCTCGGAATCATTCTATAGTGTAGTGGATCTATGGGATCTGCGTCCCGCATATCCGGTTCATAGATTTTTACCAGATGTATACTAGGGGCATTATGGTAATTATGAAATAAATTTCATTAAAATAGTGATAAATAAGAAAATAAGTGAATGGGATTAAAATGAACGAAACAGAAAGTTTAGGGGTAAAACGGTAATTTTGCATTTAATAGTTAAAAATGGAGTAAATTAGGTGAAAAGTGTAATTTAAATGACATTAATGTAAAATAATTGAAATATAGGGACTAAATGGTCATTTGGCGTGAAAGTGGTAAATTAGGGACCAAAATGTAATTTTATAGGTTATATAGTAATTAAGATGGAAATAAGTGTAACTAAGGGCATTTTGGTAATTAAGAGAAAATAAGGGACATAATCGTAATTATTGAAAAAAATGAGGACTTGAGTGTAAATTTTTCAAAGGCATGGTAATTTAAAGGCTAATATGTAAAAATTGAATGTTAAAAATAAATTAAAAGTGAAATGAAGAATATTTAGTGGTATAATTATAATTATAGTGAAATTGGATGATGAAATCGAAAAATAAAGGAATAAATGTGAAAATAAATTATTTAGTGGCATTATTGTAAATAAGTGAAAAAGGAGAAATTTAAATGAAATTGATCTTTAAAAAAAATTGCTAACATAAGGACCTAATTGCACATTAACAAGGAACGGGCTATTAGGTGAAATTTTTAGATCATTGAATTTGGATAAATTATTGTAAGTTAAGAAATGAAATTAGAAATCAATAAAATTAATTAATAAAAATAATAATGATAATAATAATAAAAGTGACATAGAAGAGTAAAATAATAAATATGAAGAATTTATAGGACTTTAGAGAATTTAAACTGTAGTGTAAGAATATTGAGTGAAATTAAAAGGGGCTAATGAGACTAATTGTATAGTATGTCAAATAAAATATAATAAAAATATTTAAATAATTATAATAAGGAATAATAAGTGTAAAGATTATAGAAAAAAAAAATACATAGTAGTGTAATTGTCAAGGTCATAATTTAAAATTGATATCATTGTGAACGTGTAAAGAATTATTAGTGCGAATAATAGGATCGATATTATTGTCAATAATAATGGTAATAGTTTTGATCGAGAAATGTAAAAGAGTAATGATAGGAATGATTAGTGTCTAGATAAATCAGTAGCTTGTATTCTAGTGTTAATAATTCAAGAATATATTTTGAAGTACGATTAATGGAAATTAAGTAAACTATATATGATTTGAACAAGTGAAAAATATTAGTGCAATTGTAAAGTGTAAGAAAGTTAAAGTAATTGAAGGTAATGTAAAGGAATCGTTAGGGACATAAAGAAAGTAAAAATGTTAAAATTGGTACAACAAAGAGTACATTAACGACTGTTGATGACCAATGATGTACCCCAGTATAGATTTTAAATATAGACAAAGTGATAATAAGGATTATTAATGTAATTGATTGTTAATTACTAGACCGAGCATAGCGTTAAAATTGTCAGGATTATTAGAATTGAAAATGTTAAAGTGTAGTGTCAGAAAAGTAGACAAAGGGTATAAGAATAATGAATGGTTAAAGTAATTGATTAATTAATGTTTAAAAGGTGTGATTACAAAATTAAGATTGTCTGTGCATGCATATAGAGTTAATTATGGGAAATTTAGGATATGTATCCACCACTAGGCATTTTTAATGCTCAGCACGTACAGTGTTACTGCGCATAGGTTATAGTAGATTTTTGATGTGGCCAAAGATGTAGTGATGACAAGAAAGAAGATTTTCGACAGCAAGGATAGAAGGATTGGCATGGCATGTATACGACCGCAGTAGAAGGAAGAAATGAATTATGGTATAAGTATTTGATGTGTATGTTAGTGTACTGTTAAGTATTTGTATATGTATGTTTATGATTGTTATTAGTGAAAATAAAAATTTCTACAAAACTATTGAGTGTATTATAGTGTTTGTTAGTGCAGTGTTGTGGCATCCGATATGTATCATTTATGGGTATAAGGGTGTTACAACTTCAGTTATATGTATGTGTATTTGCTTGTGTAGCGCTCCGATATCCTCCCAAGGGGTATTGGGGTGTTACAATTTTATTGGTATCAGAGCATAGGTTTAGGCGGTTCTGGTCTATAAGATGATAGAGTATAGAGTATATGCATGTGAGTCTATCTAGAGTCATGGCCTAATGCAGATGCTATCTCGTGTAGAGTTAGATGGAGTCTGATCCTATTGAGAACGTGGGTGAGATGACGGGTAGTGTTAATCTGGTAGGAGTTGATCGTCCGTGAAATTTATACCTATTTCAAACAAATGAGGATGCTGAGCTCGTATCGCTGCTTCTGATTCCCATGTCGGTTCCTCTATCCCATGATGTTGCCAAAGTACTTTCACCAAAGAAACTTGCTTATTCCGAAGTTGCTTCATTTCCTATGCCAATACTGCTTTAGGCTTCTCATCATAGGAGAAATCTGGTTGCACTTACACATCTTGTATTCACAAAACATGTGACTTATCTGAATGATATCTTCGAAGCATAGACACATGAAATACATCGTGAAGCTTAGCCAAAGCCAGAGGTAAGGGTAACCAATATGCCACTATTCCAACTCTTTCTAACACTTTATACGGTCCAATGAACCTCGGACTCAATTTCCTTTTCTTTCTAAATCGAAGCACTTTTCTCCATAGAGATACTTTCTGAAAGACTTTGTCACCCACTTCAAACTCAATATCCTTTCTCTTCAAGTCTGCATAGGACTTTTGTTTGTCACTTGCAGCTTTCAACTGTTGTTGAATAATCTTTTTTTTCTCTTTAGTATTTCTTACCAAATCATAACCGATTATCTTATGCTCATTCAACTCTGTCCAACATGCAGGAGTCCGACACTTTCTACCATAAAGAACTTCATAGGGTACCATACTGATATTCACCTGATAACTGTTATTGTACGCAAATTCCATCAATGAAATGTACTTATCCCAACTCTTAGAAAAATCCAAAACACATGCTTGAACCAAATTTTCTAACACTTGAATTACCCTTTCTGACTTTCCATTAGTTTGCAGATGAAAAGCTGTACTGAAATGCAATCTTGTACCAAGTGCAGATTGCAAACCTTTCTAGAACTTAGAAGTAAACCTCGATAAAAAACAATGGATAAAGGAATACCATGAAGTCACACAATCTTATTCACATACAGTTCAGCCAACTGATCCATAGAGTAATCAAGCCAAATTGGTATTAAATGAGCTGACTTAGAAATCGATCAACTATTACCCACACAGAATCTTGCTGTTTCGATGTCATTGGAAGACCAGTGACAAAATCCATGGTAATGTTCTCCCATTTCCACTGTGGAATCGGAATAGGATTCAATAAACCCGATGGAACTTGATGTTTTGCTTTCACTTGCTGATAAGTCAAGCACTTAGAAACGTACTCCACCACATCTCTCTTTATACCAAGCCACCAATAAAACTGTTTCAAATCCTGATACATCTTATTGCCACCTGGATGCATAATAAAGATTGTATTATGCACTTCATGTAAAAGCTTCTTTCTCAATTCTTTATTACTTGCTACACACCACAGCTCTCAGTAATATAGAACACCTTCCTCATTCACCAAATAGTCAGTCTTATCACCATTCCTGACTGACTGCAAAATCTGTTGCAACTTAGGATCAACTTTCTACTCATCCACTATATCATTCCTCAAACTAGGTCTTGCTCTCAACTAAGCCACTAAAGGCTCATCAGATGGAAATCTCCATTTGACATGTTGCAATGTCAAAGCTGAGACTGACTTTCTACTCAACGCATCAGCCACTATATTAGCTTTACCAGGATGGTAATCCACAATGCAGTCATAATCCTTAAATAGTTTAAGCCATCTCCTCTATCTCAAGTTCAACTCTTTCTGCATGAGCAGATACTTAAGACTCTTGTGATCAGTGAAAATCTTACACCTTTCACCATACAAATAATGGCGCCAAATCTTCAAAGCAAACACTACCCAATCCATGTGGTTTTAACTATCTCAAAGCATAAGCTATCACTTTCCCATCTTACATCAATACATATCCCAATCCAATTCCAGAAGCATCACTATACATAGCACACTCTTTACCTGGAATGGGTTGAGTCAAGATTGGTGCCTCAACTAGCATCCTTTTCAACAGTTCAAAACTAGCTTGACACTTATCTGACCACACAAACTTAACTCCCTTACGAAATAACTTAGTAAGTGGAGAAGCTATAACTAAAAACCCTTTCATAAAATGCCGATAATAACCCGCTAAACCCAAGAAATTTCTAATCTCAGGCACATTTTTGGGCGATTTTCAACTCACAACTGCTTCTATCTTAGCTGGATCGAATTTAATACCCTCAGAAGAGACAACATGACCCAAAAAAGATACTTCCTTAAGCCAGAACTCACACTTACTGAGCATAGCATACAACTGATGTTCCCTCAGAGTCTAAAGCACAATGCTCAAATGCTGCTCATGTTCCTTCTCATTCCTCGAATACACCAATATGTCATCAATAAACACTACAACAAATTGATCCAAATACGGCCTGAACACTCTATTCATTAAGTCCATGAATGTTGTAGGCGCATTTGTCAACCCAAATGGCATTATTAGGAATTCATAAAAACCATATCGAGTCCTGAATGCAGTCTTTGGAATATCCTCTTTCTTAACTTGTAACTGATAGTACCTTGATATCAGATCAATCTTTGAGAACACACCAGCTCCTTTTAGCTGGTCAAACAAATCCTCTATCCTCGGCAAACGATATCTATTCTTCACTGTTACCTTATTAAGCTGTCTACAATCAATACACATTCTCATTGTACCATCCTTTTTCTTGACAAACAACACTGAAGCTCCCCAAGGGGATACACTCGATCGTATAAAATCCTTATCTAATAGCTCTTGTAATAGAGTCTTTAATTCTTTCAACTTAGTAGGAACCATCCAATAAGGTGTCTTAGACACAGGTGCGGTACCCAGCATAACCTCAATTGACAACTCCACTTCTCTTACAGATGGTATACTAGCCAACACTACTAGAAACACATTAGGAAATTGCTTCAATACTGGTATATCCTGTATTTTCACTTGTTCTCTCTTAAAATCTAGCACAAGAGCTAGGAAAGCCTCACATCCTTTCCTCAAACACCGATATGCTTGAATAGCAAAAATTACATCTACGTACGGATTAGAATACACACCCTTCACAATCACCTTAGACTGTTATGAACTTCTAAACACAACTGTTTTCTTTCTACAGTTAATGATAACTCGGTGCTTACTTAACCAATCCATGACCAATATCAAATCAAACTCAATCAAATCTATAAGAAATACTTAACCTTGAACCACTAAAGGGCAATCTCTATACACTTTATTCACATTAATGCTATTCCCCAACAGACTAGTCACACATATATCATAATCAAAATAATCAACAACAGACATCTTATCACATAACTTCTTAGAACATACATATGAATGCATGGTTCTAGGATCAATCAATGCAAACATTTCTATATCAAAGAGTAGAAATGTACCAGCTATAACCTCGGGTGCATCCTGCTCCTCATGAGCTTTCATAGCATAAGCCCATGCTGGTGCTGTTAGAGGCCGATCAACTGATTCTGACACTAATGGCAAATTAGATCCATGTTTACTATCTTCCTGCTAATTCCTTATCACTTCACAGGCTTTTGGACAGTTAGCCAAAAAGTGCTCAGTGCTCCCACATCGGAAACATGCACCGATAAACCTCCAATATTCACCCTTATGACGCTTACAACAATGAGGACATTCAGGCACATCACTTCTGTTACGGAACACACCCCTACCAGTATTGGATGCATAAGAAGATCCTTACCTTCTGCCTCTAGTAACTAGATTACTAGTTGACTGAGCTAGAGGTACCACTTGAGATTCTCTCGATCTCTTACCCGAATGTGCCCCACCTCTAGCAGAATTCTCCTCTGCATTTTTTTCCTGTGAACCTTTTATGACCTTTCAACTCTCATGGCTGCTTGAACTATCTAATAGTAGCTCACAGTCTGAGAAGTAGTCATAGAAATGCCTTTATTAGCTTATTCAAACCTTTCTCAAACTATTGAAAATGAAACTCTTCTATAAGCATGCCTTAAAGTGCATACGTATTGAGACTGTAAAACTCTTTCTCATACTCTGCTATAGATAAGGCTCTCTGCCTCAAGTTTATAAATTGATTCTAATTTGCTTCCCGATATGCCTTGGTAATGTACTTATTACAAAATTCTTGAACAAAGAACTCCCAACTGGTTGGATTCGAAAGCAATGGATGCCTTAGGACCAATTTCCACCAGTCATAGGTAGATCCTTGCAGAAGCAATACTACACAGTCTACTTTCTGCTCAAGAGGGCATCTAATCTCATCAAGCACCCTCTGAACTTTCTCAATCCAATATTCTGCCTTGAAAGACACATCCAGACTGGTACCATAGAACTCATCTACCCCATGTTTCCTTAAAAATTCCACTAGAGCTTTTGGTGATGTCATACGATCTAGCACCCTCACCATGTCTTGCGACATCTTAAGCAAAGTTTCCATTGGTACCATTGGAACATCTCACCCCACACCCACTGGTACATATGGACCAGACACTGACACTTTCGATTCTCTTAGGTTTATGCTTTTCGCAGTATCTTCTCATGCATCGTGAGAAGGATCCATCAATTTGATACATACACAAGGATGTTCGCATTAGGTCAACATAACTATATGCATTCTATTCTACACTATGTCTAGAAATGATTGAACCTTTGCTTTGATACCACAACCTATAATGCCCATCCCCGATCGTGCTCATAGCTTCTCTACGACAGTCGAAGATGGTCGCCATGACACCCATCACATACACATACGCATACAACAGTCTTTTATACAAAATCCTAAACTAACAAATTTCATTCATACGTAGTGGAATACACTATCAAAACTCATACTTATATGTATACAATCAACTTGTATTACAAATCATATTCAGTTTCATGCCAAAACTAAACATTTTATTTACATAATATAAAATACCAAAACCTACACTAAGCAGTGTTGACAAGAGATAATGCGGGACCGTCCTTCACTTGTACTTTGCTTCAAAACCTACACGGATTAAAACCCGTGCTAAGCGATAGCGCTTAGTGGGAAAATAACATACAATATATATATATTCATATAATCACAATAATTATTGTATAACAATAGATACATGTTCTATATTCATACTTTATCTTATACATGCTTCATAAACATAATATTGAGCATATCTCAATGTACATATATCATCATTAGAAAGTTATATTCAAATATCACAATATCTCATGACAATCTTATAATGCATCACATTCACATATCGTATAATATTCACATTGCTCATTATTGATTATTCATTCATTATTTACCTTACCTGCAATTCATAGACGCGGATAACGGGTATTATATCTGTACTCGTAAGTATCACATTTTGCATTTGTATCTGAAGATACACATTTTCACATTAGTACCCGTAGGTACCGAAATAATTAGTAATAAAAAAGCACTTCTATGAACCCAAGAAGGACTCAATATGCATTAGGGATTACAAAAGTGTGATGTGCGCTAACTCGCTTTTAGGGCATTTGGGAGAGGTTCATGAAAACTTGTAAGAGATTTACAAGGGCATCTATTTTGGGCAACAAGGAGGTGTTTTAGATTTGCTACCCAATAGAATATTGGGAAAGGTCATCTAGCCTCACTAAGCCTAAGACAGCTCGTGTGTGTCTATTTTAGGCAATTAGAGATATTTTGGACACCTCCTTCTAATAGAACATTGGGAGGATCGTCCAATCTCGTGAAGTCTAAGATGATGTATATACGTCAATTTTGGGCAGGCCAGAGATATTTTGGACACCTTCTTCCAATAAAATACTGAAAAGATCATTTAATCTCGTAGAGCCTAAGACAATGCAAATTGGGCCTATTTTAGGCAGCAAGAGATATTTTGGAGACCTCACCCCAATAGAACATTGAGATTGTCCTCTAACCTCGTTGAGTCTAAGACTAGACATGGTTCAGGACTTCCCATTTATTCATACCTTGGTTAAATTATAATTGAGTTTTGAATTTAATATTTTATTCATTTTCTCATTCAGTTTAATGCAATAATTAAAGCGTCAGATCATTTATATAATGAAAGCATTAAATAATATAAGCTCAAAATAAAGCAAATAAAAAATATAATAGCTTACAACAAAACTAAGGGCAGAATACAACCCCCATTGTAAATGAGCAGAAAAGGAAAACATACACAAAGCGATATATTTATTGAGGATGAAGACATTGGTCTTTGCATGCATATTTATAAAAATAATTTAAAGTGACAATTTTATTTAGATGGAAAAACTAGGACATTGGTCCCATTTTATTAGAAGAATCTCATTTATTTGTAGAAAAGCTTAGCCATTTTTACTTTAGCCGGCTCAAAATAATATTTATAATAAATTGAAAATAAAAATAAACTAAAAGGAAATAGGGTAAAGAAAATGAACCAAATTGGCATCCTCGGACCATTCTAGTGGGCTCCCCTTCTCAGCACCCCATAATTAGTAGAAATAAATAAACTCAAAAGTAAAACAAATAACACGTGAGTGGGACAATGAAATAAAATAATGAAAATAAAGGAAATATCAGAGATAAAATAAATATGTAAAGAATAGACATAAATATCTACATATTGATAAAATGATTTTGAATAAATAAAATAAGAAAATAAAGGAAAAGTAGGATTGGTCCAAGAATATTTACCCTCAGAATTCGAACTCAATGAAGGGAAAATATGATTGATTTCCTTGCTTTGATCCACAAAATTTGGATTGAAAATAATAAAAGTTGGAGTTTTATTCCAAGAAAGAAAGCCTCTTAAAAATAAATAATGAAAGAAAATAACAATTCTCAAGAACAAATAATTATTGTCTTTGTCTCAAGAAGGATTATTCCATTGAAAACTGATTTTTGAAACCTTAAGAAAATTATTTGAAGAAGGAAACTCAAAAAAATATAGAGAGAATTCTATTCAAGAAGAAGAAATGAAAAGTAAAAAAAATCTGAATCCTTTTCTCGATCCCCAACCTCCTATTTATAGGGTAAATGAGGATAAGGATAAAAAATTCAAATCTTTTTAAAATTCAAATTAAAAAAATCAAATCCTTTTAAAATTTAAATTTAAAAAAATCAAATCTTTTTAAAATCCAAATTTAAAAATCAATTTTTTTTAAAATTCAAATTTGAAAATCAAATGTTTTTAAAATTTAAATTATCTTTAAAGATAGATATCAAATGTATTTCAATTCAAATTTGATTTTAGAAAATAAATCAAATATTTTAAAATTCAAATTAGATTTAAAGATAAAATCAAATCCTTTTGAATTCAAAAAAAGATAAAATTAAATCTTTGATATTTATCTTAAGGAAAAATAAAATAAAAAATTAATTTATTAATTTTAAAAATTGAAACAATTATGCAAATACCAAAAAATGGGATAAAAAATCAATTTTGGGAAAAAAATAATGAAAAAGGCCAAATATTGCATTTTCGATGAATTTGGGCGGACTGCGGTGCCGATGGCTGTTACTGGCGAGCGACGGGCTGCCAGTATGCCCGCCGCGAGCTGACAGGCGAGGACGGGCGACCGACACCTCGCCCGTCGGACGCGCACGCGGGGCGAGAGGCGCCTCACCCATAGCGCCCACATGCTGGGCGAGAGGCGCCTTGCCCGCGCGCGCGGTGCCTCTCCCACCGCGCACATGCTGCGCAGCGCAGGGGCGAGCGCCCCAGCACCAGCGTGTGCGCGCTGGCCTGGTGCGCGGGGGAGGTTCCCCCTCGCACGATGGTTGCTGTAAACGGCCAATTTTTTTTTTAAATTTAAATTTTTTATAGACAAATTTGACTAAAATATTATAGTTCCCAAACTCCCTTGTTTTATTTTTATTTTTAGTTTTTATATTTTTTTTATTTCTAAAAAGCAAATTTAACAAGGAAATCATCACTTCCTATCTTTTTGCCTATGAACAGGCATTAATTTCATCATTGAGTAACCTCTGATCTTAGCTGTCTCAGGACCCGGTGTCGACATAAAGGAATCAAACACTTCGGCTGAAACACTTTGACCCTATAGGCAATTCCTATCTATCAACTACTCGGTTTGCAGGCTAAGTTATTAATCCAATTATTGCTCATTTATTCACATTATATAACATCCATATATTCTCATGAAGCAATATCTTAACATTCAATAGCTGGGTTATACATATACAACTTATCAAACACATTCCCATTTCACTGTATAAAATTACATGAACCAAAACATTTATAATCTCTTATGCATGATTATTCATAGACCAATAGCATAATTCACACATTATAGGACATTTAGTAAGTGTTCCTTGTAATGGGTCAATTTATACCCTAGTAGCAAATTGGTCAAATTGGGATAATTGGTTAAGTTTAATTTGGAGTTTGCTAAATTCTGGACTTAAGTCTAATTGAATTGAGGACTTAATTGAATTATTAGATAAGTTTATGTGGTTAATTGGTGAATGTGTATGATTAAGCTTAAGTTGGATTAGTTAATTATTAGTGGTGTTTTATTTTAAAATCATATTAGTGTGTGTATTATAGTGGAATCCGGGTGTCACTCTTTGGGGGTGCTACCTCAGCCTCTTCCATGCAATATAAACTTTGGATGAAAGAGAAAACGTGTCACTTTGCTTTTGTTGTCTTCGGTTGGTCTTCTTCTTCAAATTTCTGCTCTTCTTTTCTCTTTTCTCTCATGTCTCCTCTTCAATCTTTGGCTCTATAATTTATGTTGGGTGATTAAGTGATTGGTTAGTTGTATTGAATTATTATATCATCAAGGTAAGTGTTTATTGATTGTTCTTCATCATCATCATCATCATCTTCTTCTTCTTCTTCTTCTTCTTCTTCTTCTGTTGGTTAAGTTGGTAATGATTTATGGTTCCAATTCTAGAATTTGGACTATACATGTAGTTGTGGATCTAAGAAAAGATAAAGGAAAAGATAAGGTATGTGAACCTAGTGCAAAGTGAGCAATAGGGGCAAAGGATAGTGAGGTTTGGGAAACAGTACTTTGTGTGTGTTTTTGACTAGCATGAACTTTATAATGCATGATTAAACTATGTGCTGGAAATGAATAGAAAATGTGTCACACCCCATTTTCCCCCTAGTAGTTTGAGCCATGTGTATGTGTGCATGTGTGAGTGTTTTGACATGTGTTAATGGTATTTTGGGTTTTATGCAAGTTTTGTGGACTTTATTAGAGTATGGGTGCATGTTTGATATTAGGATGTGTGTGTATGGGTCTTGTTAGTGTGTGTGCAAGCTTATAGGGGAGTAGTGTGTGTATTAGTGAGGGTTAGTCTAGTATGTAGTGTCTTGCTTTGTTGTAGGGTGTGAATTATCAAAACCCACCAATCTCAAGGTGACATGTGGCAAGGGAAATTAAGAAGGGGTACATAAAGAGAGGAGAGAGAAAGAGAGAGTAGAATTCTGCCCTAGCTCTCCCGTTCTCTTCCTTCTTCCCTCCTTTGCTTCTTCTTTCTTCCTCTTCCTCTTGTCGCACCTTGATTCTTTCTTTTCTTAGCTATCTTGTTGGTGGATCTTGGTAATTCCCAAGAGCTTTATTGGTAAGTTAGTGGGTTTTCTCTTCTTCTTCATCTTTTCTCTTGATTGGTTAGTTGTGTTCTTAACTTAGGATTTTTATGTGTTTGTATGGTTCTTGGGTTTTCAGGTTTAGAAGCACCTACTCATGATCCGAAGGGGAAAGAGAAGGCGAGTGGGAGCGGAGCTTGCAATTAGGAGCATAGGAATTTATAGGTTTGGGAATTTATTTGAATTTGTGCATTTTTGTGTTTTGGTATGTTGAATGATTTTTTAGAAATTTGAGGTTTAATGAGGCTCATGTTAGTGAAAATGTTATGGGCTTTGGTTTGATTTAAGTTATGATGCATGAATGATGAGTTACTGAAGCAAATTTTAAGTTTGATGAACTTTATTGCAATTTTCTGGGTTTGTCACTTTTGAGAAGTTTGATTATGTTAATTCATGATTTTAACTGTGTTAATTGTTGTAAAAGTTGTGTTTTATGTTATTTATGATGATGGGAAGGTTGATTTGAGGTAAGATGAAGTTTGGGTTGATTTATGTTTGAGATTAGAGGTTTGGGTGATTTGGGAGTGTGATTTTCTATAGATTTTTGCGTAAGAGCTAAAAATCACGACTCTATCGCGAACACGACATTGTTGCAAGATCACGACAGAGCTCGGTGAATTCAGCCCTTGCGCATGGCCAAGCGAATTTGGGCTGCCGAGCCGCCGCAGCGAGAGCTACGATAGAGCGCTCGGCTACCGAGCGGATTTGGGCAGTCCCTTGTTGCAAGCATGTGCCATTACGCGAGTGCGATTGCTTTTGTTGGCCACTCACTGTCGCGAGCGCAACAATGAGATGTGCTTCTATCTTCGCGTGAGTGCGAAGACTGCCGCGATCTCGACCTAGGCCAGTTTTGCCTCTGTCGCGAGCGTGACACCCCTGGCTTCAATTTGAGAAATTTTCGAACTTGTGATGCTTTTAGAATTATGCATGGATAATTTTATGAATTATATAAATGTGATTTGATGAATTATGCATGACCTGCTAGAGTCAAATAAGTGGATAGTTAGGCGTGCCTAATAGAGTTTAGTAGTTGCACCCTCAGTTCCATTTGGACCCTGATCAGGTCCCCCGTTTGGTTCCTCGCGAACCTCAATGTGTTTGGATCTTGTTTAAGATCCCCTCCGTAAAATGTTTTTGAATGAGAAAATGTGATGTTGCTTTCCGATTTGTACCCATAAGGTACCGCCATGCGTTCACTTGTTATCCGCTACTGTAAGTCAGTAGGTGTTATACCTTATTGTGTTATTTGAATGTGAATCCAAATGACTATGTTTATAAGTATGTGAATCTGGATAACTCTATTTATGAGCATATGAATTAGTTAGCATATGAATGTGATTCGATTATGATTATATCTTATATGATTATCTACATATGCCAATATGTATACGTTTTGCCTCGACAACCATTGTGAATGGCCATCCATATTACTGTTGTTTATTTCCCCACTAAGCGTTATCGCTTAGCACGGGTGTTTCATCCGTGCAGGTATGGAAGGTGTATAGCTTTTGGGAGTGTCACCGCAAGTCAAGCCAACACAGAGGGATTAATGTTAGGACTTAGCTTCTTTTTGTATTATGATTCTTTTTCTAATTGTGAACTCTCATTGTATTTAGTCTTTTGTTTAGCTTCCGCTTTGTAATTTTGAAAGATGTAATTATTTTGGTAATATCAGAACAGTTATGTAATTAATATTATTATTGGATCTATGAATGAATGATCAGTTTGGTTCTTAAGTTTTAAATCCTGCTATATATATGAATGTTTATATTATGTGAATGAATGTTATTGTATCGTTTTGCTTGGTGACACCCTTGCTCATACGGGTTCCCACTCTATTGTGGATGGGTTCTCCTACGTATGGGTAGGGGGTGTCATAAAATGTGTATTTATGTTTGTTTTGAATTGGATTGAAAATATGAATTCATACGGTGGTAAATGGCCATAAGATGTGAATTTAAACATGATGCTCTATTTTTAAATAATTGTGGTAATATTATGTAAAATGTATGATTATTGCTAAATGTGATATTGAGCATGTTGGGTTGTGGGGATGCACGTTGAGAAGTGTTGTGTGAGTTTGGAGTTAGGGAATTTACCAATTGAGTTAAATTAAGCTTGGCTAGCTTCAGAGGGTAAAACTGAATTTGTAGAATAATTGTCATAATGGGTTTGTATGAGCCATAACTTCAATTGAATAATTCTAACTTGAATAAAATGAAAGGGATTAGGTTCCTAAGAGACGTGCCTAAAATGTGTTAGAAATAACCATATTGGTTTGGAGATCCTATGGTCTTTAAAATGTGTACCTATATTGGTTAAATCTGGTAGGAGGGCTTTTGGAGCATGTAATCCCTATGCATAATGAATTGTCTTTGGATTCTTAAAGTGTATTTACATTATAGCTTATTAATTATTCCTGTACCCAAGTGTACTGATGCGAAAGTGTGTATCTTCGGATACAAAAGTGATTGCTGTATTCTTGAGTACTGATGCGATACACATTATTCGTGTCTTTGAATTGCAGGCAGGGCAAAATAATGAATGATTTTATAAGGATGTATAATGTGATTTCTATGTGATATAAAATGCGAATGTGAATAAGATATGTTATATTATTGATTAACAATGTGATAAAGTGAATATGACTTTCTGAGCATGCTACCTGAATATCAAGATGAGTTTAACATTATAATTATGAAGCACATTCTAGGTGAAGTACGAATATAGAGCATGTGCTTGATAATACTCAATGAATGTTATGTTATTATATATGCGTATATTGTTTGTTGTTTCCCCACTAAGCATTATCGTGTAGCACGGGTTTTCAATCCATGTAGGTTCTGAAGTGAAGTGATTCGATGGACGGTCCTGCATCACAGTTGGTCAACACACCAGGACTTTTGCTTAGTGTAGGTTTTGCTATTTTGTATTATGTATAAGTAATTAATAGTTTTTGGGCCTGTTATAAGAATTATAAAGTAACTTTAGAAAATGAGATGTAATATATATGAAAGTACATTTATCTGGAGTTAAAGCATGTGTATGAGTATGCGTACTGAAAGTATTCTGCTGCACATGAATGAATTTTATTAGTTCTGAAATTTTTATGATGAGAGTTTGCATGTGATGTGAGTCATAGTGACCATTCTCGACTGCCACAGCATAGTTGTGTGAGCAGGCAGGAAGGGAAGTTACATCCCTAACTTGAGGCTCTATCGTACTCTCGATAGACCATGACAATCCCTTCTATAGCGCTTATGACATAAGTCGCGCACGCGATAGAACCAACCAACGAATTTTGTCATGCTCACGGCAATGCTTGTCACATCCCAAATATGGCCTAGTAGAATTGCATGTTTAATTGGATTAATAAAAAGGGTATTTTGGTATTTGGTAAATGAAGTGGGACATATGTTAGGAATTATAGGATTTGGTTGAGGGTCAGATGGTAATTGTTTAAGTGGCTAGAGGTCAAAAGACCAAGAAAGTCAAAGAAGAGAAAGTGAGGTCCAATAGGGGCATGCCACATAGGATTGGGTAGATGAGAGGCATTTAATGCAAAGGAACAGAGGAGTGGAGGAGGCAGATTTCTTTGGCTTCTTGCTCATGTCTTCCTCTTCCCCTTCTTCTCTTTCTTTTATTTTTCTTTGCTCTCTCTTCTCTTTGGTGTTTGCCCAACGTGGATCTTCAAGATTTTGAAGTGGATTTCTGAGTTTTGAGTTAAGGGTTTGAGATTTGAAGTGTTCCAAGAGGTAAGTGGTTGTGTTATTTGGTTTAGATCTCCTTCTTCTTCTCCTTCTTTGGGTCTGATATTGGGTTATATGTGGTTGATTGCATGAGTTAATTTGGTGTTTGTTTTGGATTGGATTTGTCCAAAAATCTGAAGAAAGAAGAAAGGATAAAGGAAAAGGGAAGGTTGTAGCTTGAAGATAGTGGATTTTTGAAGCTCTATTTCTAGGTTTGGGAGTTGTTTGAGAATGCTCTGTCCATTCTTGTTTTGGATCCTGTTTTGAGTTCAAATGTTTATGTTACTTGTGTGTTTTGGTATATGAAAATGCATGAGTAAAATTAATTTGTGTACATGATTTGTGATGAGATAGTTACAGTGGTTTGCATGTTGATTTAGAAGTGTATATACATGGATGTGAGAGGAAATTCTGGGTTTGAGAATCTTTGTAAAGGCTATTTTGAATGTGTTTTAGCATGTATTTGAGTTGGGTTTTGAATGTATGTTAAGCATGATAAATGTAATTTTGGACATGTGTTTCATATTGGTTTATGCTAAAAAAAATATGACCTATGGAATGAGTTTATATGTATACTTGTTGAGGTTGTGTGAAATGATAGCATGTTGAGCTGTTATTACTTGAGTTTTCTGGAAAATCTGGGATAGGGGGTGTTTACACGGTGGTAAGGCCATCCCCATACCGCCGTGTAATAGCCACACGGCTGTAAGGATAGACCGTACTGCCGTGTAACCTCTCTCTGGATTGATGGTCCATCGAGCCACACGGCGGTATGGCTTTGCCTTACCCTCGTGTGAATTGTCTTACTCGGCGGTAAGACAATGTCATACTGCCGTGTAAAATGCTACTGTCCTATATTTTTGTAAATGTTTTCAGTTATTTCTTTTTGATCCATTTCTTGTAATTTGGGTTTTTAACCTTTATTTGTGTATTATTAATTAGTAAATAAGGTTTGTATGCGATGTATATGTCCTTAATTTGATAAATATACATGTATACATGAATTGTATAATTATATTTGATATATTCTCTATTATATGATAGTTATTTTAGATCATGATTGAGTTGTTATTTGAGCCTGGTAGTCATAGTTAGTGGATGGATAAACGCTTATTAAGGGGTTAGGGTGTGAGTGCAGCTGCTATATGTTATTTGTTACACGCGGACCCCGTTTGGGTCATATAAGATGTTTGAGGCCTCGGTCTTCGGTATACTTTCGGGTATACATGATGGCAAAATGTTTTGAGACCCATGTCTCCGTATGCTTGGGATACTGTGTCCTATCAGTATCATTAGTACCCGTATCCACTAGTTAGCGAGTAATCAGGCTATTACTTGAGGTTATTATACGAGATTGATATATGAAGTTGTAATGTATATGAAATGGATATATGTTACATGTATATGCAAATGCATTGCGACATGATGAAATACAATGTAATACTTGTGTTCGGATATGAATGGTTATATGACTATATTCCTGTTGATACATGAATATTGACTACTTGAATATGAATGGTTACTTTCTGATATACATGTGTATGATGAATACTTGGAATAAGCATGAGTTATATATATGTTTATATGCTTTTGTTATTATTAGCTTATATATATGTTTATTTTAATTATATGTACACGTATGTGTTGTTCCTCCCCACTAAGTGTTATCGCTTAACATGGGCTCTTCTCCCGTGTAGGTGGCAGGTTCATTTTGGAGTCGGGACATCTGTAGGTCGGCCACTAGAAGTCTATAGTTGGAATTATTTTGTCTTCCACTGTATTTTTGTATATGGAGTATGATTTTGGAAATGTAATTTTTGTAAAGGATAATTTTGTATATGTAAATGTTAAATGTTTACAAATCCCATTTGTAAAAACTATATGGTTATATATATGTATTTGTTATCTTTTGATTAAATGTATTTGTTTCCTTAATTTATTTGAGTTTGTGGGCGTGGCGCTCTGATAGCCTTCCAACGGGGGTATCGGGGTGTGACAATGCCTATGCTAGCGACAGAATATAAATTAGTATCTTTGCTCGTCAGAGTTAATTTGTTATCTTTTGATTAAATGTATTTGTTTCCTTAATTTATTTTAGTTAGTGGGCGTGGCGCTCCGATATCCTTCCAATGGGGGTATCGGGGTGTGACAATGCCTATGCTAGCAACAGAATATAAACTGGTATCTTTGCTCGTCAGAGCACTCTGTCATGCCCGCGACCCCTGTCGCTCTCGCGATAAAGCCTGAACTTCATGTTCAAAGCTCCACTACACATAACTCTTTTTCATGCACTTTTCAATATCTACAGAAATGACTTCCAAAACCCAACCAAACATCATTTTCTGCCATTATGGCCTTCTAATCATATGTTTACCTACATGTAAACTATACAATAACACAAACCTCATTATAATTGGATTTAAGATCAAGGAGTTATGGCCAAAGGAACACCACTTGCTCCAAAAGCCCTCTTATAGGATTTAGTTACACTTAAGTACACACTTGAAGACCTTAAGGTCCCCAAATCAACATGACCATTTCTATAACAATTATAATCACATATCTTAGGAACCAGATTTCATTAACATCATTGTTTTTAGAGTTATATAACTCAAGTTATGACATAGACAATTCCAATAGGTCAAATTACCCTACAAAACCAGTTTTACCCCTACCGAGCTCATTAAGCTTAAACCAACTAAATTGGCATAGCCAATTCTCCAAACTCAATCCAAACTACCATTACTCATACTTGAACACTTAGACACATTTAGATTCATAATAATCACTCGTTAATTAAAGAATCACACGGTCAATTTCTCAATTCTTCAACATAAATTTTCATGCATTAAAATCAATGTTCCACA
This sequence comes from Excoecaria cochinchinensis, assembly GCA_947683425.1. Lineage (NCBI taxonomy): Eukaryota > Viridiplantae > Streptophyta > Magnoliopsida > Malpighiales > Euphorbiaceae > Excoecaria > Excoecaria cochinchinensis. The sequence goes on from CANTUQ010000020.1 coordinate 2,772,340, forward strand.
TAACAATCAATTTGGCATCATAAATTCATATCTTCCAATCACTTCATCACACAATATATTTACATATTTCAGACATTTAAGTAATCAATATAACACGTGATTATTAGTTTCCCAAACCTCTTCTCCTAAGCTCCAATGTGCTTACTTGGCACTAAGCTCAACAACTTTGTCCTTTCCCTTGTCTTTTCTCCATTCAACCACTACAAGCACAGTTCAATTTCCAGAATTGGAAACAAAGGGATCACTTCAATTTTAAATCAAAAGAAAAGGGAAAAGAAGAAGAACAACAATTAAACATAATCACTTACCTTGATCCAAGAACACAATTCAATCAACTAACTACTTAGCCAATCAGATTTTGAAGAATTGAGTCCAAGAATGAAGAAAAAGAACAAGAAGAAGTGAAGAAGGAGTAGCCGACCAAGACATACAGAAGGAATAGGAGTATTTCTCTCTCATTAAAACTATATATTACATGTCTAATGCCCATCCCAGATTGCACGTGTAGCTTCGCTATGACAGTCGAAGACGGTCGTTACGCACAATATCACACCCATCACATCGCATAAATGCATACAATTGAATCTCATACAAAATCCCGAACCAACAAATTTCATCCAAATGCAGCAAAATCATTTCAAATGCATACATTATACTTACCATCAATTTGCATTACATGCCATGTTTAGCTATTACGTTACATCTCTTTACATGCCAAAACTAAACATTTCATTTACATAATACAAAACACCAAAACCTACACTAAGCAACGGGCCCTACTGTTGACTAAGAAGATGTGGGACGGTCCTTCAGTTATGCTTCACTTCTAAACCTACATAGATTAAAAAACCTGTGCTAAGTAATAACGCTTAGCGGGGAAACAATATACAATATGCATATACATATAACAATCTTTGAGCAATAAAAGATACATGCTTCATAAACATAGCATTAAGTAGATTTCGGAGTACATATATTATCATTAGAGAGTCAAATTCAAATATCACTATATTGTATGATAATCTTATGACACATCACATTCACATTCTCATATTACATAACATTCACTTTGTTCATTACTATTTATTCATTCATTATTTACCTTGCCTGTAATTCATCAATGCAGATAAGGGGTATCACATTTGTACTCATAAGTACCACATTTCACATTTATATCCAAAGATACACACTTTTGCATTAGTACCAATAGGTACCGAAATAATCAATAAGATATAAATAATTATGTGAACCCAAGAAGGATTCTATACGCATTAGGGATTCAAAAAGGAATCTAACACTTCAACCATAACACTTTGACCCAATAGGCATGCCTATCTATCCATTACTCGACTTTCACGCTAAATTGTTAATCTAATTATTGATTAATTATTCACAATATAGTACACCTACTTATTCCCATGAGACATTAGAGTATCATTGATATCATCCACACATAGATGGTTTATCAAACAACTCATGCTTTATTATTCATATATATATATCCACATAGATCAATGCATTTATAGTTTCCATACGCATAATCATACATAGGTCAATATCATAATTCACACAAAATAGGACATTTAGAGAATGTCCCAGACTTGAAACTCTGTCGCCCCCCGCGACACATGTCATGCTCTTGACAGACATCGAAAATCCCTTATGTCGTATTCGCAGCACAAGTCACGTATGCGACAGAACCAACCAACGACTTTTATCTCGCTCGCGGCAATGCCCATGCTCACGACAGAACACAAACTGGAAATTTTGCCCGTCGGAGCACTTTGTTGTGCCCGTGACCCCTATCGCTGTAACACCCCAACTCATACGTGGGCAAACCCATCCGTAATGGAGTAGGATGCCGTACGAGTAGGTGTGTTACCGAACAGAAACGATCCGAAGCGTATATAATTATGAAAGAATTAAAAACTTTTGAGGAGTAAAAATCGGAACATACATATTCATAACCGCGCATATTTTAAACGAAAACATACACATCTACAATTTTACAATTATACAATAGGAGTCTGAAATATTACATCGTTATCTTTACATATTATTACTTATACATATAACACAGATATACAAAAATTCTAAATTACAAAAACTGAACAAGATACAAAACTTCTATCTTCTATGTGGCCGACTCTGCAGATGCGCGACTCGAACAAAAGAAAACCTGCCACCTGCACGGGGAAAAGAGCCCGTGCTAAGCGATAACGCTTAGTGGGGAAAACAAACATAATAATATGGACGACCATTCACAATGGTCGTCGAGGCAAAATACATTCAAATAGCAATGGAGGATATTCAAAACACATATCTAAACAGACTTGCATAATAAAGGCATTCATTCGGAAACTCATACACATAATCATAAACATATATCAGGAATGGGCCAAAACAGTCATAACTCAAAACACGACACCAGTGTTATCATGCTGAGTCACATACCCAAGAAAATCATCCAAAACACCACACTTCTGCTGCACAACTCTAATACATAGCATATCATGTTGTAAACATTCCCATAACGGAGACGGAAGGCATAATCACATCACTTCCCATCTATATCAAGACCATGCAGAAAGTACGATTACATCATATATACTTACCCTCACAACCGATCTAATTCACATGCTTGTACACAATAAAACCATGCTTAACTCATATACATAAATACATCGATCGAATCCTTTCAACGCATTCAGAAACTAATAACAAATCACATGCCGAGTACGGATAATCATGTTAACTGAAAAGTCATGTTTACTAAATACAGATTTACCTTCTGAAGCCCGTGGTCATATTCATATACACATAAACTGATCCTTGCTCATACAGATATCACATTCGATGGCTATTTCCAAACAGAATAAAACAAACCATCAAAATACCTGCTGACTCATAATAGTGGATAACGAGTACGGAGGGAAAGACCTCATGAGGAAACACATAGCCCGATCTCTGACCGGGTAACCCTCAGAGGGAACACATAATATAATGTACCATACAGGTACAAGTCGAAAAGCAACATCATCTTTTTCCACATTCCAAAACATTTCATATCAAAGGGTTCGCAAGGAACCAGTCGTGGGACCTGATCAGGGTCCAAATCGTTCAAAGGGCGCTGCAGCTACAAAGACTCTATTAGGCATGCCTAACTATCCACTAGATTGACTCTCGCAGGTCATGCATCATACAAAGCATATTTCACATCACATAATTTATATCATTATACATAATCAGCAATAGGTGAGACATATGAATAAAATCATAAAGTCAGTAATGCATCATACAATTTACACTTAAGCATATCATAATAATCTTAGAGAAAGATCATAAATACAGATATGCATAATACATTCAATTATATTAACATACATCATAACATAGTCAAAGAATACACCTAAAGGCATCACAAATTCGGAACTCAAACATTGAAATCACCGAAGAAAATTCATTCAATTCAACACAACTGTCGCGCTCGCGATCCCTGTCGCGCTCGCGACAGAGACCATAGTCTCTTCGCTGCGCGCGCGCAACGGGCTTCGCGATCGCGGGAAGGAGAGAAGGGCCCGGCTCTGTCGCGCCCGCGATGTTGTCGCGATCGCGACAGAGGATAAGCATTGCTATCGCGGGGTCGCGACAAGTCGCGTGCTCGCGATAGCGCAGGCCAACAATGTGCTCTGTCGCGATCGCGACGGTTGTCGCGCTCGCGACAGAGAGCACACAAGCTATTACCATCGCGGGCTCGCGACAGCGTCGCGTGCTCGCGATGGCACAGCATCAGGATCACCAGTCTCTGTCGCGCTTGCGACAGTGTCGCGATCGCGACAGAATCATGATTCCAAAAATCTGCAGAATTCTACAGGATCTTTCCTTCCTCAAACTCACTACCAAACACACGAAACATATCCAAAGGTTTCTTACCTCATCTCCAGCAAGCCACACATCATTAACAACATAAACACGACACCCATACTAAGAAATCCAAATAAATCATGCCACTAACAATATCCATATACTCAAACTATAATAACAACATTATTCTTCATTCATCTCAATCGCACCCATGTTAGATGCATTCAAACATATGATACGTCATGCTTAGGTTACTCATGAGACTATCACATGATAGCACTCATCCATAAACAAACCTTCATGGAATTATATCTATGATTAATTACTAGTTAAATCACCAATCTTAAACATACTCCTAAGTTTTTCCCATGACATTACTTATATAGCCATTTAATTACCCTAAACATGCATAATAATTGATGGAAAAGGTACGGGATTGATCCGGGTCAATCCTAGACTCAAAAATATAGAAGAAAAGACTCAAAACATACTTTTCTGTCACGAGGTCGCGACCTTTGTCGCGCTCGCGACAGAGGCTCGCTTCAGCTCCCCTAACATACTGCTTTCTACCCCCAGTTCGTATCATATAAACCGACCTCTAAACCTCATTTTTAGGAAAAGTGGTCTTCTTAACAAATGTTCTCCTACGTCTTAGCTTTTAAATGAAACAATTTTAACATCAATTGGATGTCTACAACTCCAGATATGGACTCCACAACCCATACTCATCAAACAACCCGACACAACAGGGACACTACATTTGTAATCAATTTTTCGATGTCTTAGAGCGAGAATTTGTCCAAGGCTATTTCTGAGACATTTAAAGTAATGGCATTCCTGGTTCTAATGTTTCAAGAATCGAATGATTTGGAGTTCTATAACTTCCGAAACAGTGTAATAACCGAAGAAAGGTCCAGTGTATTCTAATCCAGTTTTTCACCCAAAAACCTATTCACATGCACCAATAAGTCATTTGAGCCAACACTCACTACCATCATCACAAATCATCACAACACACTCAAGAAGCTTATATCATACATGAGTATATAAAAATTCATATACAGATAAAAGAAAGTTCCCAAACCTGGAAATCAAGTTCAAACAATCCGCTCTTCACTCTTTTACCTTCTCTTTCCTTTCTTCTTTTTCTCAACACCAATTCCTTGCACAACAAACCCAGAAAACTATTCTTAATCCATATCCTAGATCCCACATCAAAAGTAAATCTAGAAGGAAAATAAGATCAAAGCATAAATAACTAAACACTAATCACTTACCTCTTCAATCTTACTTCTTAAGCCCCACCAACTCACTTCTAATTCATTCAAAACCAAAAGATGGAACAAAGAAAGGGAAGACAAGAAAAGGAAATGGAAAAATCTGGAAAATGAAAGGAAACCAACGTGGACTCCTCTTTTTTTCTTTCACTTTGATTTTCTTTTTCACACTAAATGCACACCTACCACAAGCCATGTGTCCTAATCTTATTGGTTCCTTAATCCATCTTTTGACTTGTTCCACCTTGCACCATACTCCATACACACACAAACAATTCTTGAATAAATATCTTCAATACACCAAACACCACTCACACCATATCATTTCTTAGCCCACTCACATCCTACTTCCATACACTTCAAGCACACTCTAACAATTCCTTATAAACCACTTGTCATCATCCTACAAACCCAAGTGTCACAATCTTATCCAATCACTTCCTACATACCATACACATGTTCCACTAGATGATTTCTCACTTAACATCTTATTAATTAATTATTTTCTTTTCACTTTAGTCCTAATTAATCAAACTTTCTCAAGCACAAATTACCGAAATACCCTTCACTTAACTGACTTAGCTTTCCGATTCCGACTAGGCCCGATTTGGGGTGTGACAAATCTTCCCTCCTAAAAGAATTTCGTCCTCGAAATTCACTTACACCAGAAGAAACTCCAAAATGACACTGCGACTCACCGTCAGACTCATACCTCACATTCTAAAACTATTCACTTACTTACACTTATCGCTATCGCTATATTCTTAAATCACTTTCTTAAATTCGAATCAAACACATTCATCAGAACAATCATTACTCAAATGGCCGATTGAAATCAAAACCCGAACACTTTACACATAAACCAACTAACTTCGCCAATTGATATATAAATCCTTCACTACTTAAAAGATGTCTATCATACTTACGTTTCTCTTTACCATTAACACTCCTATCAAACTTTAAAATCCTTTTTACAGTCCCAAAATACTCTTTCTGTTCAATCTTTAACCAAACACAGAACACTTTCCTAAACGATTGCTGAGCGCGTCATTTTTACCCTTAATCTTAATATCAAATAGTACATATATACCCTGTCAGCTTTCTCTCAATCAAAACATACATGCATATGCTTATCATGTATTGTCAAAGGGATGATGATGATGTAATGAGATTGAGATGATTCATGTATGCATAGTGATGCAATTGATTCTATAATGATGCAATTTGTCCCATCCCCATGATTCAATATGCTTTCATTTAAACACTTTTCTGGAGATAGCTGACAGGCATATAGAGTACTACCAAAACCTTATAAGATCCAAATACTCATCCACTTACTCGATACCTTTCTTTACTGAGATACACTCTGAACAAAACCTTGAGAAATTCTAGGAGCAGTCAGTCTATCCAAAATTCGAATTAATCCTTGCACTAATGTTCTATTATTAGAAACAAGACCGGAATTCTAACCAAAAGGTGCACAGAAACGAAACACTTTGATCAGTACTAACTGGGTTCACACTTTCTGTCATCTCATTCACCTTCTCATTCGGTTCAGGTTCCATCTAACATAACACACATAGGACAAGACGCATCTGCATTAGGCCACGACACACAACTGACTCTCAAACAAAGACTCGACACATAACAAGTAACATACAAAGACCCAATACCCAAACAAATAAGGCAACCAGAATCTTATGCTCTGATACCACTAAATGTAACACCCCAACTCATACGTGGGCAAACCCATCCGTAATGGAGTAGGATGCCGTACGAGTAGGTGTGTTACCGAACAGAAACGATCCGAAGCGTATATAATTATGAAAGAATTAAAAACTTTTGAGGAGTAAAAATCGGAACATACATATTCATAACCGCGCATATTTTAAACGAAAACATACACATCTACAATTTTACAATTATACAATAGGAGTCTGAAATATTACATCGTTATCTTTACATATTATTACTTATACATATAACACAGATATACAAAAATTCTAAATTACAAAAACTGAACAAGATACAAAACTTCTATCTTCTATGTGGCCGACTCTGCAGATGCGCGACTCGAACAAAAGAAAACCTGCCACCTGCACGGGGAAAAGAGCCCGTGCTAAGCGATAACGCTTAGTGGGGAAAACAAACATAATAATATGGACGGCCATTCACAATGGTCGTCGAGGCAAAATACATTCAAATAGCAATGGAGGATATTCAAAACACATATCTAAACAGACTTGCATAATAAAGGCATTCATTCGGAAACTCATACACATAATCATAAACATATATCAGGAATGGGCCAAAACAGTCATAACTCAAAACACGACACCAGTGTTATCATGCTGAGTCACATACCCAAGAAAATCATCCAAAACACCACACTTCTGCTGCACAACTCTAATACATAGCATATCATGTTGTAAACATTCCCATAACGGAGACGGAAGGCATAATCACATCACTTCCCATCTATATCAAGACCATGCAGAAAGTACGATTACATCATATATACTTACCCTCACAACCGATCTAATTCACATGCTTGTACACAATAAAACCATGCTTAACTCATATACATAAATACATCGATCGAATCCTTTCAACGCATTCAGAAACTAATAACAAATCACATGCCGAGTACGGATAATCATGTTAACTGAAAAGTCATGTTTACTAAATACAGATTTACCTTCTGAAGCCCGTGGTCATATTCATATACACATAAACTGATCCTTGCTCATACAGATATCACATTCGATGGCTATTTCCAAACAGAATAAAACAAACCATCAAAATACCTGCTGACTCATAATAGTGGATAACGAGTACGGAGGGAAAGACCTCATGAGGAAACACATAGCCCGATCTCTGACCGGGTAACCCTCAGAGGGAACACATAATATAATGTACCATACAGGTACAAGTCGAAAAGCAACATCATCTTTTTCCACATTCCAAAACATTTCATATCAAAGGGTTCGCAAGGAACCAGTCGTGGGACCTGATCAGGGTCCAAATCGTTCAAAGGGCGCTGCAGCTACAAAGACTCTATTAGGCATGCCTAACTATCCACTAGACTGACTCTCGCAGGTCATGCATCATACAAAGCATATTTCACATCACATAATTTATATCATTATACATAATCAGCAATAGGTGAGACATATGAATAAAATCATAAAGTCAGTAATGCATTATACAATTTACACTTAAGCATATCATAATAATCTTAGAGAAAGATCATAAATACAGATATGCATAATACATTCAATTATATTAACATACATCATAACATAGTCAAAGAATACACCTAAAGGCATCACAAATTCGGAACTCAAACATTGAAATCACCGAAGAAAATTCATTCAATTCAACACAACTGTCGCGCTCGCGATCCCTGTCGCGCTCGCGACAGTGACCATAGTCTCTTCGCTGCGCGCGCGCAACGGGCTTCGCGATCGCGGGAAGGAGAGAAGGGCCCGGCTCTGTCGCGCCCGCGATGTTGTCGCGATCGCGATAGAGGATAAGCATTGCTATCGCGGGGTCGCGACAAGTCGCGTGCTCGCGATAGCGCAGGCCAACAATGTGCTCTGTCGCGATCGCGACGGTTGTCGCGCTCGCGACAGAGAGCACACAAGCTATTACCATCGCGGGCTCGCGACAGCGTCGCGTGCTCGCGATGGCACAGCATCAGGATCACCAGTCTCTGTCGCGCTTGCGACAGTGTCGCGATCGCGACAGAATCATGATTCCGAAAATCTGCAGAATTCTACAGGATCTTTCCTTCCTCAAACTCACTACCAAACACACGAAACATATCCAAAGGTTTCTTACCTCATCTCCAGCAAGCCACACATCATTAACAACATAAACACGACACCCATACTAAGAAATCCAAATAAATCATGCCACTAACAATATCCATATACTCAAACTATAATAACAATATTATTCTTCATTCATCTCAATCGCACCCATGTTAGATGCATTCAAACATATGATACGTCATGCTTAGGTTACTCATGAGACTATCACATGATAGCACTCATCCATAAACAAACCTTCATGGAATTACATCTATGATTAATTACTAGTTAAATCACCAATCTTAAACATACTCCTAAGTTTTTCCCATGACATTACTTATATAGCCATTTAATTACCCTAAACATGCATAATAATTGATGGAAAAGGTACGGGATTGATCCGGGTCAATCCTAGACTCAAAAATATAGAAGAAAAGACTCAAAACATACTTTTCTGTCGCGAGGTCGCGACCTTTGTCGCGCTCGCGACAGAGGCTCGCTTCAGCTCCCCTAACATACTGCTTTCTACCCCCAGTTCGTATCATATAAACCGACCTCTAAACCTCATTTTTAGGAAAAGTGGTCTTCTTAACAAATGTTCTCCTACGTCTTAGCTTTTAAATGAAACAATTTTAACATCAATTGGATGTCTACAACTCCAGATATGGACTCCACAACCCATACTCATCAAACAACCCGACACAACAGGGACACTACATTTGTAATCAATTTTTCGATGTCTTAGAGCGAGAATTTGTCCAAGGGTATTTCTGAGACATTTAAAGTAATGGCATTCCTGGTTCTAATGTTTCAAGAATCGAATGATTTGGAGTTCTATAACTTCCGAAACAGTGTAATAACCGAAGAAAGGTCCAGTGTATTCTAATCCAGTTTTTCACCCAAAAACCTATTCACATGCACCAATAAGTCATTTGAGCCAACACTCACTACCATCATCACAAATCATCACAACACACTCAAGAAGCTTATATCATACATGAGTATATAAAAATTCATATACAGATAAAAGAAAGTTCCCAAACCTGGAAATTAAGTTCAAACAATCCGCTCTTCACTCTTTTACCTTCTCTTTCCTTTCTTCTTTTTCTCAACACCAATTCCTTGCACAACAAACCCAGAAAACTATTCTTAATCCATATCCTAGATCCCACATCAAAAGTAAATCTAGAAGGAAAATAAGATCAAAGCATAAATAACTAAACACTAATCACTTACCTCTTCAATCTTACTTCTTAAGCCCCACCAACTCACTTCTAATTCATTCAAAACCAAAAGATGGAACAAAGAAAGGGAAGACAAGAAAAGGAAATGGAAAAATCTGGAAAATGAAAGGAAACCAACGTGGACTCCTCTTTTTTTCTTTCACTTTGATTTTCTTTTTCACACTAAATGCACACCTACCACAAGCCATGTGTCCTAATCTTATTGGTTCCTTAATCCATCTTTTGACTTGTTCCACCTTGCACCATACTCCATACACACACAAACAATTCTTGAATAAATATCTTCAATACACCAAACACCACTCACACCATATCATTTCTTAGCCCACTCACATCCTACTTCCATACACTTCAAGCACACTCTAACAATTCCTTATAAACCACTTGTCATCATCCTACAAACCCAAGTGTCACAATCTTATCCAATCACTTCCTACATACCATACACATGTTCCACTAGATGATTTCTCACTTAACATCTTATTAATTAATTATTTTCTTTTCACTTTAGTCCTAATTAATCAAACTTTCTCAAGCACAAATTACCGAAATACCCTTCACTTAACTGACTTAGCTTTCCGATTCCGACTAGGCCCGATTTGGGGTGTGACAATCGCAGTCGCGACAGAGACTGTACTTTATGTTCAAAGCTCCACCCACAAACCTCTATTTCATGAACTTTGCAACCACCATAGAAATGACTTCTAAAACCTATCCTAACATCATTTTCTTTCATCATGGCCTTCTAACCATATGTTCACCTACATGTAAACTATATAATGACACAAACCTCATTATAATTGGATTTAAGATTAAGGAGTTATGACCAGTGGAGCACCACTTTCTCTAGAAGCCCTCCTACAGAATTTATGTAATGGCCTGATTTATAACCTTGTAGTAATTTGGCATAATTAGGGTAATTGGGTGGATTTAATTTTGAGTTTACTATTTTGGACCTAAGTGAAGCTGAAATTGAGGACTTAATTGCACAAATAAAATAAGTTTAAGTGACCATTATGTATATGTTAATGATTAAGTTTAAGTTGGATTAATTAATTGATGATGGTATTTAATTAAGTGAAAATCAGATTTGTGAGTGGGAGTTGGTGGTTGGCCAGGTGGCATGAGGAGATGCTGCCACCTCATCAATTGCATGCATTTGTTGTGAGTGGAATCCATTTGTGCACTTCTGCTCTTGCCACCTCAGCTTGTTACATGCAATTTAAGGGTATGATAAGAGAGAAAAACCTTCATTCATACATGTGATTTTCGGTTGGTCTCTCTCAAAGTTTATGTTATTCTTCTTTTTCCTTTCGTGTATTATTTTTTTAACCCTTAATTCCATAATTCTGTTGAATGATTTATTGATGCATTAGTTGTGCTGAGTTTCTGAGTTAGTAAGGTAAGTGGTTTAGTAATTGTTCTTCTCCTTCTACTCTTCTTTTTTGATTGAGCTAGAAATGATCTTTGATCCAATTCTGGAAATTGGATGGTGATGTAGTGGCTGAACCGAGAAAGGATAAAGGAAAGGAGAAAGTAGGAGAACCAAGTGCCAAGTGATCGTAATAGGAGCAAAGGATAGTGAGGTTTGGGAAACTCTGTTATTATGAGTTGAATTGCTTGAATAGAAAATCTGAAAGGCATGATGAATTATTTATTTGAGATGAATCAGAAATGTGTAGTTATGCAATGTTATGAACTGTATTGAAATGATGAGTTGATGAATAAGCAAATTGCCATGAGTTATTGCATTTCACATGTTGCCCTATTTTTGGTAGTTTGAGAAGTTGCTAAGTTAATTATGTAAATTGGATACTTATTGTGAAATTGAACATGCCATAGTGTTTAGTTATATGTTAGGGTAATTTGATGTGAGTTGGGAGTATTGGATGTTCCAACTTATGGAATTCAAGCTTGATTAGCATGAAATGGTAAAGCTGGTCTTGTAGGGTAAATTGACCATTTAGAAATATTTATGTCATAATATGCATTATGTAGCTCTAAAATGAATGAGACTAAAAGGATTAGGTTCCTAGGAGATGTGCCTTTAAATTTCCTCGAAATGGTCAGGTGGAATGGAGGACTCTAAGGTCTTCAAAGTGTCTTATTAGTGTAGTTAAATTGTAGTAAGGCTTTTGGAGCAAGTGGTGTTCCATTAGCCATAACTCCTTAAATTGAAGTTCAATTAATGCAAGGCTTATGCCATTGTATAGTTTACATATAGGTGAAAATATGGTTAGAAGGCCATGGTAGTAGAAAATAATGTTAGGGTGGTTGTTGGAAGTCATTTGTTTGGTTATGGCAAGTGTATGAGAAAGAGGCTTGTGGAATGGAGCTTTAAACTAGAAATGTAGGTTCTATTGCGAGTACGACAGTAGTCACAGGTGTGATAGAACGCTCCAGGGGACAAAGATGTTGGGCTACGTTCTGTCGTGGGTGTGGGCTTTTTCCACTAGCGCGATAGAAGTGACCGGCTGGTTTTGTCGTGAGCGAGATAGTAGGGAATGTTTGAGTCTATTGCGAGCTTGACACACCTATGTGCTATGAAAACTTTATAATTGACCCATTTTGGTTGAACTAATGTGTTTTTTTAATGAATAATGATGCTTATGGAAATTATACATGTAACACCCCAAAACCACCCCAGTAGTTTGAGCCTGTCCGTGTCTGTATGTGTGTATTTGTAAGTGTTACATGTATGGGTTTAATTAGATTATTTATTTAATTTATGTATAGTAATTTGAGAAGAGAAGTTAGGATATAGTATAAGTGGGTGTATAGAAATAAAGGGTGAATAAGAGCTAAATTAGTATGTAAAGTAAAGCATGGGAGTAGGGTATGATTTGGGACATGTGTCTCCTTGGGAGAGTGACATGTGGATATTGGATGGGTTAGCATTTATTGGGTTGGTGAGAGGAAAGGCAGCCAATTTCTTCTTTCCCTTGTTTTCCCGTTCTCCCTCTCCTCTTCACGCCATTTCCTTCTTCTTTCTCCTTTGTTCTTCCTTTTCTTTACATAATCTTGCTCCCTCTTCCTTAATTAAGTAATTTGAGTTGATTAGCTTGTGGATTTGGAAGCTTATAGGTGAGTTTGGGTTATGGGTGTTTTAGATTCTTCTTCTTTCTCTTCTCTAGGTCTTAGTTCATAATTATTTGGATATATGGGTTGTTTTAGAATTGATCTTGATTGTTATGGGTTTGTGGTTCAGAGGAGGCTCCTAGACCGGATAAAGGAAAAGGAGTTGCTAGCGGAAGCGGAGCTCACGACTAGGAGCGAGGAAAACCAGGTTTGGGAACGTTTGTGTAATTGTGTTTTGAATGAATATTGATGGTTGCTATTTTTGTGAAATTGATGAACTATGATGAGTGGATTTGCACTTGTATGATGTGAATAGGGTTAATTTGAAGTGAATGGTGTTGAATGCGAAGTATGGAGTTTAAGTTTATGGTTGCAATTTGGGGATGTTTTGCTGGGAATTATCGCAACAGGGCATGGGTCACGGTGGCAACCAATTTGATTACCACCGTGAGGTATGCTCGGGTTGCATTCTGCCCAGGAATTTTGGTATGTCACGGTGGCAATGGTTTTAGTCACCACCGTGACCTACCTTTGTTTTACATTCTGTTTTGGGGTTCTGGTATGTCACGGTGGCAATGGTTTTGGTCACCACCGTGACCTACCTTTGTTTTATATTCTGTTTTGGGGTTCTGCTATGTCACGGTGGCAATGGTTTTGGTCGCCACCGTGACCTACCTTTGTTTTACATTCTGTTTTGGGGTTCTGCTATATCACGGTGGCAATGGTTTTGGTCACCACCGTGACCTACCTTTGTTTTACATTCTGTTTTGGGGTTCTGCTATGTCACGGTGGCAATGGTTTTGGTCACCACCGTGACCTACCTCAAGTCTACATTCTGTTTTGAGTGGTGGTATGTCACGGTGGCAATGGAATTGGTTACCACCGTGACCCACCCTTCTTTGGTAATGAATATTTATTTGTTAAACGTAAAGTTTGAGTGTGGAATTAATGAATTTATATTCATATCAACATTGGATTAACGCTTCGTTCTGATAGGATATCCATTGTTTTGAATAATCGATGATTTCTGTATGATTTGTAGGTTTAATTTATTTGATCGTAACCTACAAACCAAATAAGTGGATAGTTAGGCATACCTAATAGAGCTTTGTGCCGCTGCAGCTATATGTACGACTTTGGACCCTGATCAGGTCCCACGATTGGATCCTCGCGATCCCTCTGTCTGAATCTTTCTTAAGATTCCACGTAAAAACAATTTGAAAACAAAATAAAAAGAATGGTTCGATACCTTCGGGTATCTATATGTTCATAAGAAGATATCGATACTCTCAAGTATCTATATGTGTACTCGTTATCCACTCATTATGATTATGCAGGTGTCATTGTGTTTTGTACATGAACTATTGAACATGAATGCCAATATTTGAATTAACTATTTATAATTATATGCCCATAATCGTATTGTTATCATATGTTTTCTGTCATCGTCACTGTGAGTGGCGGTTATGCATTTTGTGTTTTCCCCACTAAGCGATTTCGCTTAGCACGGGTGTTTATCCGTGCAGGTGTGGAAGGTTTTGGTACGCATATTCTGGGCGTGTCGCATCGGGAAGGCCAACGCAACTAGAGATTTGGGTGCTTTATAGTATAGGCTTTCCTTTTTCTTTTTGTAATAGATATATGGTTTTGTTAGCCCTTTTGGAACAGTGTATCTTGGGCTTTTGTAAATTTGGTCCTTTTGTAATATGTAAAGACTTTCTTTTGGTATATTAATGAAGTATATTTTGTTCAGTATCACTCTTCTCCGTTTTAAAGATTTTAATTATCTCTGACTTGTTGCTATATTTATGTAATGTTTGCACGTTTATACTAGTGGGATGTGACACTCCTATCTATCCAGGGAGCCTTCTCCCTCCAATCTGTTTGGAAGTCTCCTTGGTATAGGTTGGGGTGTGACATTAGATGGTATCAGAGCCCTAGGTTTAGATGTTATTGGGTTTCAGTATGTTAGCTAGTGCTGGAGTTGTGTTGGCCTGATGCACACTGCGTTTATGTTTTGTAGTAATGGAGTCCGCTCGTGGATCGCTTGAGGGGTCAGCGGAAAGTGCGAATCCCCAAGAGTAGGATCCTTCAGTTTCTGGTCCGGCTCAACCTCCTAGGGGTTATCCTGAGGTGCCTTTGGGACCAATGGAAGCGATGCTTCAGAGTATGACAAGAGTACTTGAAAGGGTAACAGCGCCTAGTGCACCTATTGAAAGGCTAAGAAAGCATGGTGCAGAGGATTTCTTTGGTACGGGTATAGATGAATCTAACAAAGCAGAGATGTGGTTAGAAAAGACAGCCAGAGTACTTAAGGAGATAAGATGCCCACCGGAGCAAGAAGTGGAGTGTGCCTTGTCTTTGTTACAAGGTTCTGCCTATGATTGGTGGAGGTTGGTGGTTAGTCAGCCGCAAGTTCCTGAACCGATTACTTGGGAGTTCTTCGAGGGTGAATTTCAGGACCGGTATGTGACCAAAGCTTATAAGGATGCCAAGTGGGCACAGTTTCTCACTCTTAAGCAAAGAACAATGTCTGTGGCTGAGTATGAGGATGAGTTCAATAAGCTTAGTAAGTATGCGCCGCCAAGGGTCCTTACAGAAGAGTTTCGATGTCAGCATTTTGAAGCAGGTTTGAATGAGTCTTTGAAGGTGATGTTAATATCATTAATGTCGGCTCCAAATGTGAGGTATTATTAGTTAGTTCAAGCAGCCTTGAGGGTGGAGCGTTCTGAGAATATATTGAGAGAAAAGGCTCAAAGAAGAAAGTCTGCAAGAGGTGGCTCTTCTTCAGGCATAAGACCGAGAGAATCACAAGGAAATTTTGCTGATGAGTCTACAGCTAGTCCAGCCCCTAGAGGGAGGAGACAGGGTTCTTCCAGGGGATCAGGCTCAGGTAGGGGAGATGGTCCTCCCCGATGTTCTCATTGTAATAGACAACATTGGGGTGAATGTCGGTGGTTAACAGGAGGCTGTTTTAAATGTGGCTCTACGGACCATTTACTTGCAAATTGCCCGAACCGACTTGGAGACCTTTCGGGACAACAAGAAGGGAGCCGAGCTGGATCTAATATACCCCAAGGAAGCCGTAATCGGGGTAGAGGAAGAGGTCGTGGTGGACGGTCTCGAGATAGAGAAGCCTCAGAATCAGTAGATCGTCCAGTGCCATCATCTGGTAGGGCTTATGCTATGAAGGCCCGAGAGGAACAGAATGCTCCCGAAGTGATTGCCGGTAAGTTCTCCTTGCTTGATTCTGAAGTGTATGTTTTGATTGACCCGGGCTCTACCCATTCTTATGTGTGTTCTGGTAGGCTTTGGGATAGTTTGGGTAGTGAGGAAAAGATGGAATATGAGATTTGTGTATCTAGTCCGTTGGGTCAAAGTGTTTTGGTTAATCGGGTGTGTCGGAAGTGTCCTTTAATGATTCAAGGTACAGAATTTGTTGTGGATTTGATTTGTTTGCCATTCCACGAGTTTGATATTATTTTGGGGATGGATTGGTTAGATAAGCACCGAGCAGTAGTGGACTGTCATAGGAAAGTAATGGTTTTGAAAGATAAGGATAAAATGCCTGTTGTGGTAAAGGGAATTGGAAGTAGTTCTTTGCATAACGTGGTATCAGCTATGAAAGCCAGAAGATTTGTTAGGAAAGGATGTGAAGCGTTTTTGGCTGTAGTTTTAGATTCTCGAAGAGGTCAAGTCAAGATTCAAGATATTCCGGTTGTAAGAGATTTTGTAGATGTTTTTCCGGAAGAGTTACCGGGATTACCTCCCGAGAGAGAAGTTGAACTGTCAGTAGAAATTGTTCCAGGTACAGCTCCGATTTCTAAGGCTCCTTACAGAATGGCCCCAGTGGAATTGAAGGAATTGAAGAGTCAGTTGCAAGAGTTGTTAGATAAAGGATTCATTCGGCCTAGTGTGTCGCCGTGGGGTGCTCCAGTGCTGTTTGTTAAGAAGAAGGATGGAACCCTTCGGATGTGCATCGATTATCGACAGCTTAATAAAGTGACTATCAAGAACAAGTATCCGTTGCCAAGGATTGAAGATCTTTTCGATCAGTTGAGAGGTGCAGGGGTATTCTCTAAGATACATTTGAGGTCAGGTTATTACCAGTTAAGGGTGAAAGAAGTAGATGTGGCGAAAACGGCTTTTCGGACGCGTTATGGTCATTATGAATTTTTAGTGATGCCTTTTGGTTTGACCAACGCGCCTGCAGCCTTTATGGATTTGATGAACCGAGTTTTCCGACCGTATCTGGATAAGTTTGTTGTGGTGTTTATTGATGACATTTTGGTGTACTCTAGGAATCGAAAGGAACATGAGGAACATCTTGGTTTAGTATTGCAAATGTTAAGAGATCATCAATTGTATGCGAAACTCAGTAAGTGTGAGTTTTGGTTGGAAGAAGTGGCTTTTCTTGGACATGTGGTGTCAGCTGAAGGTGTACGTGTTGATCCAAGTAAGATTGAAGCGATTGTTAATTGGATGCCTCCGAAGAATGTGCCAGAAGTGAGGAGTTTTCTGGGTTTAGCAGGGTATTACCGACGGTTTGTCCAGGGGTTTTCAGTGTTAGCATCTCCTATGACCAGGCTACTTCGAAAGGATGTTAAGTTTGTTTGGACGGACAAGTGTCAAGCCAGCTTTGACCGTTTAAAGGAATTGTTGGTTAAAGCTCCTGTGCTCACACAACCAGTTTCGGGTAAGGAATACACTATGTACAGTGATGCTTCGGGAATTGGGTTAGGTTGTGTTCTGATGCAAGGGAATAAAGTTGTAGCTTATGCATCAAGACAGTTGAAGCCTCATGAACGGAATTATCCGACTCATGATCTGGAGTTAGCAGCGGTAGTGTTTGCGCTTAAGGTTTGGCGACACTACTTGTATGGGGAGACATGCAGGATTTTCACCGATCACAAGAGTCTTAAGTATTTGTTAACTCAGAAGGAGTTGAATTTGAGACAGCGGAGATGGTTAGAGCTATTCAAGGATTATGACTGTATCATTGACTATCATCCGGGTAAAGCTAATGTGGTGGCAGATGCTCTTAGTAGGAAATCTTTGTCTGCATTACTGGCTAGTAGAGGTAGATGGAGATTGGATTCTGAAGGTGCTTTGATTGCTCAACTGAAAGTTAAACCAAGTTTGAGATCAGAAATTGCGAAGGCTCAGTTAGATGATCATGTGCTTCAGTGTGTTTGTCAAGCAGTGAAAGAAGGCAAGCGTACTGAATACTTATTAGACAGTGAGGGAGTGTTGAGGCATGGTACTCGGTTATGTGTACCTAATGTGGGGGAGTTAAGAAAGAAGCTGTTGCAGGAAGCTCATTCATCAGTCTTCACTATGCATCCTGGTGGGGATAAAATGTATCAAGACCTGAAGCAATTTTATTGGTGGCCAGGAATGAAAAGAGAGATAACAGAGTTTGTTTCAAGGTGCCTTACCTGTCAGCAAGTGAAAACCGAGCATCAAGTGCCATCGGGATTGCTTCATCCCTTACCCATTCCCCAATGGAAGTGGGATGATATCACGATGGATTTTGTATCTGGTTTGCCCATGACTCAGTGTAAGCATGACTCGGTATGGGTTATTGTGGATCGGTTGTCGAAATCTGCACATTTTCTACCAGTGCGAGTAGATTATTCGATGGACAAGTTAGCAAAACTCTATGTGGATGAGATAGTGCGTTTGCATGGGATTCCGTCATCCATTGTATCAGACCGAGATCCTCGTTTTACATCCAAGTTTTGGAAAGAACTTCAAGCAGCTTTGGGAACACGGTTAAATTTCAGTACTGCTTTCCATCCGCAGACTGATGGTCAATCAGAGAGGGTTATTCAGGTTTTGGAAGATATGCTTCGGGGTTGTGCTTTAGAATTTTCAGGAAGCTGGGATCGGTATGTGTCTTTGATGGAATTCGCGTATAATAACAGTTACCAGGTAAGCATTGGTATGGCTCCTTACGAAGCACTGTATGGGCGGAAATGTAGAACACCAGTATGTTGGACTGAATTGTCAGAAAAAGCTATGATAGGTCCGGATATAGTGCGGGATACTGAAGAGAAAGTGAGGGTTGTACAACAGAACTTGAAGGCAGCTAAGGACCGACAGCGTTCTTATGCTAACTTGAAGCGCAGAGACATTCAGTATGAAGTGGGTGATAAGGTTTTCTTGAA
The DNA here is from genome assembly GCA_947683425.1 of Excoecaria cochinchinensis. Taxonomy (NCBI): domain Eukaryota; kingdom Viridiplantae; phylum Streptophyta; class Magnoliopsida; order Malpighiales; family Euphorbiaceae; genus Excoecaria; species Excoecaria cochinchinensis. The sequence goes on from CANTUQ010000020.1 coordinate 2,791,788, forward strand.
AGTATCACCATGGCGTAAGGTTCTCCGTTTTGGAAAGAAAGGCAAACTAAGTCCACGTTTTATTGGACCATATGAGATTCTGAGAAAAGTAGGTCCAGTAGCGTATCAGTTAGCTTTGCCTATGGAGTTAGCTAGATTACATGATGTTTTTCATGTGTCTATGCTTCGGAGATATCGGTCAGATCCTTCGCATGTGCTACCAATGCAAGATGTTAGGATTCAGTCAGACTTTTCTTTTGATGAAGAACCGAAGAGGATTTTGGATAGGGAAATCAGACAGCTTCGGAATAAGCAGATACCGTTAGTCAAAGTTCTATGGCAACATCACGGTATTGAAGAAGCTACATGGGAACCAGAGGAAGCTATGAGATTACAATACCCTCAGTTATTCGGAACAGGTATGAATTTCGAGGACGAAATTCTGTTTAGTGGGGGAGTATTGTAACACCCCAAAACCACCCCAGTAGTTTGAGCCTGTCCGTGTCTGTATGTGTGTATTTGTAAGTGTTACATGTATGGGTTTAATTAGATTATTTATTTAATTTATGTATAGTAATTTGAGAAGAGAAGTTAGGATATAGTATAAGTGGGTGTATAGAAATAAAGGGTGAATAAGAGCTAAATTAGTATGTAAAGTAAAGCATGGGAGTAGGGTATGATTTGGGACATGTGTCTCCTTGGGAGAGTGACATGTGGATATTGGATGGGTTAGCATTTATTGGGTTGGTGAGAGTAAAGGCAGCCAATTTCTTCTTTCCCTTGTTTTCCCGTTCTCCCTCTCCTCTTCACGCCATTTCCTTCTTCTTCTTCTTCTTTCTCCTTTGTTCTTCCTTTTCTTTACATAATCTTGCTCCCTCTTCCTTAATTAAGTAATTTGAGTTGATTAGCTTGTGGATTTGGAAGCTTATAGGTGAGTTTGGGTTATGGGTGTTTTAGATTCTTCTTCTTTCTCTTCTCTAGGTCTTAGTTCATAATTATTTGGATATATGGGTTGTTTTAGAATTGATCTTGATTGTTATGGGTTTGTGGTTCAGAGGAGGCTCCTAGACCGGATAAAGGAAAAGGAGTTGCTAGCGGAAGCGGAGCTCACGACTAGGAGCGAGGAAAACCAGGTTTGGGAACGTTTGTGTAATTGTGTTTTGAATGAATATTGATGGTTGCTATTTTTGTGAAATTGATGAACTATGATGAGTGGATTTGCACTTGTATGATGTGAATAGGGTTAATTTGAAGTGAATGGTGTTGAATGCGAAGTATGGAGTTTAAGTTTATGGTTGCAATTTGGGGATGTTTTGCTGGGAATTATCGCAACAGGGCATGGGTCACGGTGGCAACCAATTTGATTACCACCGTGAGGTATGCTCGGGTTGCATTCTGCCCAGGAATTTTGGTATGTCACGGTGGCAATGGTTTTGGTCACCACCGTGACCTACCTTTGTTTTACATTCTGTTTTGGGGTTCTGGTATGTCACGGTGGCAATGGTTTTGGTCACCACCGTGACCTACCTTTGTTTTACATTCTGTTTTGGGGTTCTGCTATGTCACGGTGGCAATGGTTTTGGTCACCACCGTGACCTACCTTTGTTTTACATTCTGTTTTGGGGTTCTGCTATGTCACGGTGGCAATGGTTTTGGTCACCACCGTGACCTACCTTTGTTTTACATTCTGTTTTGGGGTTCTGCTATGTCACGGTGGCAATGGTTTTGGTCACCACCGTGACCTACCTTTGTTTTACATTCTGTTTTGGGGTTCTGCTATGTCACGGTGGCAATGGTTTTGGTCACCACCGTGACCTACCTCAAGTCTGCATTCTGTTTTGAGTGGTGGTATGTCACGGTGGCAATGGAATTGGTTACCACCGTGACCCACCCTTCTTTGGTAATGAATATTTATTTGTTAAACGTACAGTTTGAGTGTGGAATTAATGAATTTATATTCATATCAACATTGGATTAATGCTTCGTTCTGATAGGATATCCATTGTTTTGAATAATCGATGATTTCTGTATGATTTGTAGGTTTAATTTATTTGATCGTAACCTGCAAACCAAATAAGTGGATTGTTAGGCATGCCTAATAGAGCTTTGTGCCGCTGCAGCTATATGTACGACTTTGGACCCTGATCAGGTCCCACGATTGGATCCTCGCGATCCCTCTGTCTGAATCTTTCTTAAGATTCCACGTAAAAACAATTTGAAAACAAAATAAAAAGAATGGTTCGATACCTTCGGGTATCTATATGTTCATAAGACGATATCGATACTCTCAAGTATCTATATGTGTACTCGTTATCCACTCATTATGATTATGCAGGTGTCATTGTGTTTTGTACATGAACTATTGAACATGAATGCCAATATTTGAATTAACTATTTATAATTATATGCCCATAATCGTATTGTTATCATATGTTTTCTGTCATCGTCACTGTGAGTGGCGGTTATGCATTTTGTGTTTTCCCCACTAAGCGATTTCGCTTAGTACGGGTGTTTATCCGTGCAGGTGTGGAAGGTTTTGGTACGCATATTCTGGGCGTGTTGCATCGGGAAGGCCAACGCAACTAGAGATTTGGGTGCTTTATAGTATAGGCTTTCCTTTTTCTTTTTGTAATAGATATATGGTTTTGTTAGCCCTTTTGGAACAGTGTATCTTGGGCTTTTGTAAATTTGGTCCTTTTGTAATATGTAAAGACTTTCTTTTGGTATATTAATGAAGTATATTTTGTTCAGTATCACTCTTCTCCGTTTTAAAGATTTTAATTATCTCTGACTTGTCGCTATATTTATGTAATGTTTGCACGTTTATACTAGTGGGATGTGACACTCTTATCTATCCAGGGAGCCTTCTCCCTCCAATCTGTTTGGAAGTCTCCTTGGTATAGGTTGGGGTGTGACAATACATGTATTATACCATGTGAATACTTGTATGGGGATGTGTGGATAAGCCATATGTGTAAGTAAGCTATGAAGTGATATGATATTGCTTATTGAATTTCATGGTGCTATATTATGTGAACAATTGAACAATAATCAGAATAATAATTTAGCCTACAAGTCGAGTAGTGGATAGATAGGCATGCCTATAGGGGGTGTCTGATTCCTTTCGGAATCTTTAATACATATCAAATCCTTCATGGGTCCTTTTGTATTATATCTTATTGATTATTTCTGTACCTATGGGTGCTGATGCGAAAGTGCATATCTTCGGATACCAAAGTGATTGTTGTATTCTCGAGTATTGATGCGATACCCATTATCTGCATCTATGAATTGTAAGCAAAGTAACAATAAAATGAGTTAATTAATAATGAGCAAAGTGAATGTGATGTGATGTAAGAATCTGTATACGATGTGTTATGTGATTGTCATGCAATATTATGATGTATGAATACAACCTTTTTAGTGATACTAAATATTGAGGTATGTATATGTTGAAGCAAAATTGTTAAGCATGTATCTTATTGCTTAAAGAATTGTTATATATATGAGTATATGGTAGGATGTTTCCCCACTAAGCATTATCACTTAGCATAGGTTCTTAATCCGTGTAGGTTGAAATGGCCCGAATTGTACCCTAGTAGGAATGTGACCTATTAGGTCATAATTGGATAAGTTTAATTTAGAGTCTACTAATCTCTGGACTTAAGTGTAAATGAATTGAGGACCCAATTGCATAAAAAAATAAGTTTAAGTGACTAATTGGTAGTGTAACACCCCTTATCTATACGTAGGGAGCTTCCTCTCTCGAAGAGGAAGAAGGACCCCGATAGATGAGGGTTATCACGCAAATCCTCAAACTAAGCAAACAAAGTTACGAATCGTTCATTAAAATAGGATAAAATAAAATTTCTTAAAATAGCAAGAGACAGAGGCTGAAAACAAAAGTGCGAAGTACGATATTTTATTAATTTACAAGATAGTCTTTACATATTAAAATACAGAAGTGCCTTAGCATAAAGGATCATATACATATCCGATATCAAAACCAAACTACAAAAATAGAGTTTACATCCGGAGTACATCACTACAAAATACTTAACCTAATACATATACAAAAAGGTACATAATCCTCTACTACAAGATCTCTCTCTCTAGTTGCATTGGCCCTGCTGAAGCGGATCACCCTACCCAAAAACTCCAACAACTTCCACACCTGCACGGATGAAACACCCATGCTAAGCAAATATGCTTAGTAAGGAAAACACAAATGCACGACGACCACTCATAATGGCATTAACAGAAAATCACATGCTTATGGCACATATATAGAATAACGAAGGCTTGTAAAATAGTTCAACACATGAAATATATAGTTATAACATCATACTGATATATTCGCATATTACCACCCAATATTCATATAAGAAATCCTGCCATACAGATCAATGGATAACGAGTACGTATGGATACCCAAGGGTACCAAAATCTTTCATAACACATGGATACCCGAAGGTATCAAAACCAATCTTTTCTTTAAATTTTTTTTTCCAAAAATATTTTCGTATAGGATCTTAAATAAGATCCAAGATAAAAGGATCACGAAGATCCGATCGGGGACCTGGTCAGGGTCCAAAATATCAAAAGGCTGCAGCTATAGGAACACCCTATTAGGCATGCCTAACTATCCACTTATTTGACTCTAGCAGGTCATGCATAATTCATCAAATCACAGTCACATAATTCATAAAATTATCCATGCATAATTCTGAAAGCATCACAAGTTCAGAAACTAAACATCGAAAGCATAAAAGAAAACTCAAGTTAAAGACAGGAGGTGTCGTGCTCGCGACAGAGGTAAAACTTGCCCCAAGTCGTGATCGCGGCAGTCTTCACGCTCGCGTTCGGCCATGCGCAAGGGCTGAATTCACCGAGCTCTATCGCGCTAGTGACAGAGTCGTTATTTCCAGCTCTTACGCGAAAATCTGCAGAAAATCACACTCCCAAAATCACCCAAACCTCAATTGACTTCAAAACTCACTACCACACAAATTGACCATTCCCACGTCTCAATCAACTTAAAACACAACTTAAAATCCAATTATTATCATCAAATCATACAATTAACAAGATTAAATTTCTAGAATTAAATAAACCAGGAAATCTTCTAGAAAACCCATTAAAAATCATGCTTTAGCTCAAATCTCCACAACTATACATCTCAACTCAAAACAATCATGACCCATATCATTAGATACAAATACACATAATATATCTCGCCAATTCCAGCAATTTCACATAAACCACAAAATCACATCACTGTACATAAAGAATACACAAAGAGCAAGAGTTCCAAAACCTTAGACTCCTAAGCTCCAATCAAGGTGCTCCGCTTCCACTTGCTATCTCCTTGCCCATAGGCTCTCTAGGAGGGATTTCTAAGCCAAAACATCCATCAAAATAGAATTTAAAACTCTAACCTCAAAGAACCAAAATAACCAAATTCAAAAGGGAAGAAGAGGATGAAGAAGAAGAGTTAACTACCACTTACCCAAACCAACTTAGAATTACCAAAACTCACCAAAACATGCAGCTAAATGGGGGAAATTAGGAGGAAGTAAAGAGAAAAGAAAGAAGAGGAACAGAGCAACATGAAGAGGAAGAAGAAGAAGAAGAAACGGGAAGGGGACAAAGGAAAATAGTTGTCCCTCACTCTCTCTTTCCACTAAAATATCCTCCCCACTTGCCACATGTCACCCTTCTATAAGAGGACCTCCCCATAACATACCCAACTACCATCCTCTTACATGCACCCAAAACCAACCCTACTAAAACACACCCTACTCCCAAACACACACTCACACCCCAAACAAAACCCCAAAATACATAATAATATAATTTAAATAATAACATACACTCAAAATAACACATACTCACAATAATACACACTAAATCACACACACCACAAGGCTCAAACTACTAGGGTGGGTATGGGGTATTACAATACTCCCCTCCTTAACAGAATTTCGTCCTCAAAATTCTCACCTGATCCAAATAAATGAGGTTGCTGAGCTCTCATAATTTCTTTCGGTTCCCACGTTGCTTCTTCAATCCCATGATGTCGCGAAAGTACCTTAACCAAAGGGATTTGCTTGTTACGGAGCTGTCTGATCTCTCTAGCCAAAATTTCCTTAGGTTCTTCATCAAATAAAAAATCTGGCTAAACCCGAATGTCTTGCACTTGTAACACATGAGACGAATCTGATCGGTAGCGGCAGAGCGTAGACACGTGAAAAACATCGTGTAACTTAGCTAACTCCACTGGCAACGCTAACCGATAGGTTGTCGGACCAATCTTTTCCAGGATCTTATAGGGTCCAATGAACTGAGGACTCAATTTCCCTTTCTTACCAAACCAAAGAACTTTTCGCCAAGGCGATACTTTCAAAAATACCTTGTCGCCAATCTCATATCGAATATCCCTTTGCTTGAAATTGGCAGAAGATCGTTGTCTATCTTTAGTTGCCTTCAAATTCCATTGCACAACTCTAACTTTCTCTTCAGTGTCTTTAACTATCTCTGGACCCACTATAGATCGTTTCGATAACTCAGCCCAACACACTAGAGTTCTACATTTTCGTCCATAGAGAGCTTCATAAGGAGCCATTCCAATACTCACCTAATGACTGTTATTGTACACAAACTCCATTAAAAGTACATATTTATCCTAATTACAGGAGAATTCTAATGCACATCCCCGAAACATATCTTCAAGAACCTGGATAACCATTTCTAACTGACCATAGGTCTGAGAGTGAAATGAACTGCTGAAATTTAACTGAGTACCTAAAGCTAACTGTAATTCCTTCCAAAACTTTGACATGAAACTTGGATCCCGATCAGACACAATAGAGAGTGGAACTTCGTGAAGCCTTACTATTTCTGTCACACCCCGTTTGCCCCCTAGTAGAATGAGCCTGTCTGTGTGAACATGCATTTGTATGTGTTCAGCATATCATAAGGGTATTTTAGTAAAATACATGATTTTGGGGTTTATTAGCATGTGGTTATATGCATGGCATTAGTGTGTGAATTAATTGGGAAATGATTATGTACATGTGTTCATACCATTGTAGGGTGTGCATAAGTTGGGAGTGTATAGAGTGTGTGTTGTGCATATTAGTTTGGTGTGAGTGGTTGGTTTCCACCAACAGGAAAGTGACAAATGTAGGGATAGGAAAAAGAAGAGTTAATAGAGAAAGGAAAATGGGAAATGCTGGAATTCATTTATTCTTCCCGATTCTTCTTCCTCTTTGACTCATCTTCTTCTTTGCTCTTAATTTTGAAACCCTAAGCTTGGATTAAGCTACTGTTAGTGGAAATCAATCGACCCCTTAGTATTCTGTTGGTAAGTCACTGCATTCCTCATCTTATTTTTCCATTTATTTTCTTCTTCTTCTTCCTTGAGTTTAGATTTAACTTAGGGTTTGCATTATTGGATGTTCTTTGTTGTGATGTGTTTAGCTGAAGCTCCTCGCGATCCCAAAGGCAAGGAGGTTGCTGGACCTAGTGGAGCTAAGTGATAGAGGCTTAGAATTCAGGTTTGGGAATTTGTCTAAGAAGATCGTTGATTTTGAGTTTACTGTAAAATTCTAGGGTTTGTGTTCCTTAGAAGCTTGAATGCATTTACTGTTGATTTTGATTTGGTTGTTTTAATTGTTGAATTGAGTTGTTGTTATGTCATTTTGATGCTTGAATGATCTTCTTGAAGGTAAGAACTGATTTGTGTGGTTAATCTTTGTATTCTGGGAAATTCTAGAAAACTGGGAATCGAGTTACTGTAGAAAGCCCGTTTTTCCAGGTTGTGTCGTGTGACTAGCCAAGAGAGTGAGGCAAGTCATGAGACGTGACCTCCGGTCACGACTCGTGACTTGCAAGATTGAGGCCAGTCACGAGTTGTGGTTGCCTGTCACAACTTGTGACCAGCTAAGATGAAGCCAGTCACGAGACGTGATTCCCAGTCACGACTAATGACTGGCCTGAGAGAGAGGGCAGTCACCGATGTCACATCGCGTGACCAGCTGAAGAAGGAAGCCAGTCATGCGTGACCAGCCCAAAGAAGCCAGTCACGACTCGTGACCAGCAAGAATTAAGCAAGTCACGCGTGACCAGGGAGCCAGTCACGAGGCGTGACCCCCAGTCATGTCTCGTGACCTGCCTTGTGAGGAGGCCAGTCACGAGTTGTGATGCCAGTCATGCCTCGTGACCAGCCAACCTCGTCCGTCCCCCCGTTCAGCCCTTTTTCTGAAATTTCTCGGTTTTTAACTCAATAATGAATTTGGTATTTCTTCCTAATGGACTTACATTGCGGTTTGATGCATGACATACTTTTATATACTTTGATATGAGTGATTTTATGATTCTTTAAATGAAGTGTATTCTGTACTCTGAAATATGATTTGAATGACGCATAGCCTGCTAGAGTCAAGTAAGTGGATAGTTAGGCATGCCTACTAGAGTCTTTTAGCTGCAGCCCTCAGTTCAGTTTTGACCCCGATCAGTTCTCCGTTTGGTTCCTAGCGAACCCATCAGTATTAGTATCTTGTTTAAGATCCCCTCAGTATACAAATAATGTGTTTTGATAAAAATGAAATGACTTTTGATTTGTACCTGTGAGGTACCCTCAGTATTCGATTCGTAACCATAAGGTACCTTCAGTATACTCGTTATCCACTACCTAGAGTCAGCAGGTGTTCTTCAGGTGTTCATTTATTGTTCGATTGAATTGCTCTGTTCTGTTTTGGATATAAAATGTGATATATGAATGAGTATAATGATGAGTTACATGTCGGATTATTCTGGAATGGATATGAATATGAGATACTGATTGTATGGTTTTTAAATGTGAGCATGTTTATATGGATTATGTTATAACCTTTGCATATTGCCATTGTGATTGTGATATGCCTTGACGACCATTGTGAATGGCCGTCCATAATTTATGAGTGTTTCCCCACTAAGCGTTTATCGCTTAGCACGGTGTTTTTACCCGTGCAGGTGCGGAAGGAGTTTTGATCTGAGAGTCGCCGCCGTCAAGCCAACACAGAAGGGTTTAGTGTAGGGCTTAATTTTGTAATAGTTGATGATTCTTTTTGTATAGAACTCTCGTGTATCAGTTTTGTATCAGCTTCCGCTTTTGTACTTAGATTTTTGGATATGTAATATATTTGGTTTCAGCTAGTTGATCAGAACATTATTGTAATGGTTTGTTATATTAATGCATGATCAGCTTTTGCTTTCCTTTCTGTAAAGTTTTAATTATCCTGTATTTCTGTATGTATGTAATGAATGAATGTATGTTTTGCTTTGTACTTGCTTGGTGACACCTTGACTCATACGGCATCTCACTCCTCCTCGGATGGGATTGCCTACGTATGGGAAGGGGGTGTTACAGTTTTTGGTATCAGAGCTTCGGTTTAGGCATTTTTGGGTGTTGTTGTGGTTGTTTTGAGTTGCTTAGATGTGTATGTGTCTAGATCTGTGTTGGCTGATACGGTTGTTTCTTGTTTGTTTAGATGGCTTCTAATTCTGCTCGTGGATCACTTGAGGAATCCGCCGAGAGTGTGAACCCTCAAGCTGTAGATCCATCAATTTTTGTGTCAGCTCAGCATGCTAGGGTCCAGTCCGAGGCCGCAGCCATGCCTTTTGAGGCTATGTTCAGATTGCATCAAGACATGGCTAGGGTTTTGGAGAGCGTGACTGCTCCTAGAGCACCTATGGAGAATTTGAGTAGGGCAGGAGTTGAAGACTTTTATGGCATTGGTTTGAATGAGTCTGAGATGGCTGAGAAATGGTTAGATAAAGTGAAGCATGCCTTGAGAGAGATTCGGTGTCCTCCCGACCAGCAGGCAGAGTGTGCATTAGTTCTACTGCAAGGGTCTGCTTTTGAGTGGTGGGAATTGGTTTGCAGGCATCCTCAGCTACCGAATCCGATTACTTGGGAGTTCTTTGAGGGTGAGTTCACAAAGAAGTATATTACTCAGACTTATAGAGATGCGAGATGGGCGCAGTTTTTGAGTTTGAGACAGAGGACCTTGTCTGTGGCAGAGTATGAGAAAGAGTTCAACAGGTTATCTCGCTATGCTCCGCGTGGGGTTATGACATATGATTTCAGATGCAAGCATTTCGAAGCGGGGTTGAATGAGTCTTTGAAGATTGCTTTGATTTCTTTGATGTGCATGCCTGGGGTTAGCTACTATCAGATTGTGGAGGCTGCTGTGAGGGCTGAGTTATCTGAGACGGTGCTTAGAGAGAGAGCTCAGAGGAGGAACTCTTCTTGTGGAGGATCTTCTTCATCCTCGGGTAAGAGATCTAGGAACCCACAGGACGAGTCATCTTCTGGCCAGGCTTCTAGAGGTAGACGACAGGGTTCTACAGCTGTGTCAGGTTCTGGTAGGGGTGGTAGAGCAGAGACTACATCAGTTTGTCCTCATTGCAGTAAGACTCATCGGGGTGAGTGTAGGTGGCTCTCCGGTGCGTGCTTCAGGTGTGGGAGCTCTGAGCATCTTTTGGCCAGTTGTCCGAGATTACATGAGGATTCAGGTTCCCAGAGAAAGGCCAGTAGGGTCGGTTCGAATGCTTCTCAGGCTACCCGTGGTAGAGGCAGAGGTAGAGGTCGAGGCGGTCGGCATAGAGAGGGAACTGCTTCTGAGACTGTTGAGCGTCCTCCACAGGTTGCCACTAGAGCTTATGCTATGAGAGCCAGAGATGAGCAGGATGCGCCTGATGTTATTGCTGGTAAGTTCCTACTCCATGACACTGAGTTGTATGCTCTAATTGATCCTGGTTCCACACACTCATACTTGTGCACAGATAAAATTATTGATAAGTTGCATATGGTTGATCAGTTAGATTATGAGATATGTGTGACCAGTCCATTAGGGCATAGTGTCAGTGTGAGTAGAGTCTTTAGGAGTTGTCCTTTGATAGTTGAGGGAGTTGTGCTTTCAGCGGATTTGATTGAGTTGCCTTTCAGAGAGTTTGATCTGATTCTGGGTATGGACTGGTTGGGTAAGCATCGGGCTGTAGTTGATTGCCATAGGAAGACAGTTGTACTTCAGGATAGAAGTCAGTCTCTTGTGTTTTTGAAAGGTTTGGGTGCTAGTTCTGTGAATAATGTGATTTCTGCGATGCAAGCCAAGAGGTTTATCAGGAAAGGTTGTGAGGCTTTTCTTGCAGTTGTGTTAGATTCCAAGAGAGATCAAGTTCAGATTGAGGACATTCCAGTAGTGCGGGAGTTTAGTGATGTGTTCCCGAGCGAGTTGCCTGGTTTGCCTCCTGAGAGAGAGGTTGAGTTGTCCATTGCGATTATGCCAGGTACTGCACCTATTTCGAGAGCACCTTATCGGATGGCTCCTGTAGAGTTGAGGGAACTTAAAACTCAGCTACAAGAGTTATTGGATAAGGGGTTTATTCGACCTAGCATATCGCCTTGGGGAGCTCCAGCTCTATTTGTCAAGAAGAAAGATGGATCTTTGTGGATGTGTATCGACTACAGGCAGATTAATAAAGTTACAGTGAAGAACAAGTATCCGTTAGGATTGAGGATTTATTTGATCAGCTTCGAGGTGCAGGTGTCTTCTCTAAGATAGATCTTCGATCAGGGTACTATCAGCTTCGAGTTCAGGATGCAGATATGGTTAAGACTGCATTTCGAACTAGGTATGGCCACTATGAGTTTCTAGTGATGCCGTTTGGTTTGACAAATGCTCCAGCGGCTTTTATGGATTTGATGAATCGTGTGTTTAGGCCATACTTAGATCGATTTGTAGTAGTGTTCATTGATGACATCTTGGTGTATTCCAAGGATGAGAGTGAGCATGAGGAGCATCTCCGATTGTTTTTGCAGATGTTGAGAGAGCATCAGTTATTTGCCAAACTTAGCAAGTGTGATTTCTGGCTTCGAGAAGTATCATTCTTGGGTCACATTGTTTCAACTAGAGGTATTCAGGTAGATCCAGCCATGATTGAGGCGATAGTTGATTGGAAAGCGCCTAGAAATGTTCAGGAAGTGAGGAGTTTCCTTGGTTTGGCAGGTTATTACCTTCGATTTGTTAAGGGTTTTTCTGTGATTGCTGCTCCGATGACTAGATTGTTGAGGAAAGGAGTCAGATTTGAGTGGTCATATAGATGCCAGGCTTGTTTTGATCGGTTAAAGCAGTTGCTTGTTGAGGCTCCTATTCTTACTCAACCCATCTCGGGTAATGAGTTTGTCATTTATAGTGATGCTTCGGGTGTTGATCTTGGATGTGTGCTGATGCAGGAAGGTAAGGTCGTGGCTTATGCTTCTCGTCAGTTAAAGCCACATGAGAGGAACTATCTGACGCATGATCTTGAGTTAGCAGCTGTGATCTTTGCTTTGAAGATTTGGCGTCATTATCTGTATGGGGAAAAGTGTAGGATCTTTTCGGACCACAAGAGCTTGAAGTACTTCCTTTCATAGAAAGAGTTGAACATGAGACAGTGCCGATGGCTTGAGTTGTTTAAGGACTATGACTGCATTGTGGATTACCATCCTGGTAAGGCTAATGTAATCGCTGATGCTTTGAGTCGGAAGTCAGTTTCAGCCTTATTCCTGAGGCAATTCAGATGGAGATTTGGTTCAGATGGGGCTTTGATTGCTCAGTTGCGTGTGAAGCCTACCTTGAGATAGAGGATAATGGATGCTCAGAGAGATGATGTGAGACTTCAGCGGATTGTGCAAGAGGTCAGATCGGGCAAGCAGTCAGAGTTCTCGGTTCAGGATGAGGTGCTTATGTTCAGAGATCGCTTATGTGTGCCAGAGTCTGAGGATTTGAGGAGACAGCTTATGAGTGAGGCGCATAGTACAGTTTTTACTATGCATCCGGGCAGTGAGAAGATGTATCGAGACATGAAACAGTTCTTTTGGTGGTCTGGTATGAAGAGGGACATAGTGGATTTTGTTTCCAAGTGCTTGACATGTCAGCAGGTAAAGGCCGAGCATCAGGTTCCTTCGGGATTACTTACGCCTTTATCCATTCCTGAGTGGAAGTGGGATGATATCGCCATAGAATTTTTTTCTGGTTTGCCTTTGACTCAGAGGAAGCATGATTCGGTTTGTGTAATAGTGGATCGGCTTACGAAGTCAGCTCACTTTCTGCCGGTTAGAGTGGACTACTCGATGGACAGATTGGCCAGTATCTATGTGGATGAGATAGTTCGGTTGCATGGTGTGCCTTTGTCCATAGTTTCAGATCGGGATCCAAGGTTTACTTCCAAGTTTTGGAAGGAGTTGCAGAGAGCTTTGGGTACTAAGTTGAACTTCAGTACAGCGTTTCATCCTCAGACCGATGGTCAGTCAGAGCGAGTCATTCAGATTCTGGAGCATATGATGAGAGCTTGTGCTTTGGATTTTCCGGGTAGTTGGGACAGATATGTGTCGCTTACGGAGTTTGCCTACAACAACAGTTTTCAGTCGAGCATCGGTATGGCACCATATGAGGCTTTATATGGTCGTCAGTGTAGGACTCCGGTTTGTTGGACCGAGCTATCCGAGAGATCAGCGATTGGGCCAGACTTGGTTAGAGATACTGAAGAGAAGATCAGAGTAATGCAGCGAAATTTGAAGGCAGCCAAGGATCGACAAAAATCTTATGCCAATTTGAAGAGGAAAGACGTACATTTTGAGATCGGGGACAAAGTTTTCCTTAAAGTTTCACCTTGGAGGAAAGTGCTTCGGTTTGGAAAGAAAGGCAAGCTTAGTCCTCGTTTCATTGGTCCTTATGAGATTCTGGCTAAGGTAGGACCTGTAGCCTATAGATTAGCGCTACCGTTGGAGTTAGCAAAGTTGCATGATGTGTTTCACGTTTCGATGCTTCGTCGGTACAGATCAGATCCTTCGCATGTTCTTTCGGTTCAGGATATTCAGGTTCAGCCAGACTTTTCCTATGATGAGGAACCGCGAGCTATTCTAGCCCGAGAGGTGAGGCAGTTGAGAAGTAAGCAGATTCCTTTGGTTAAAGTGTTGTGGATCCATCATGGAGTCGAAGAAGCAACTTGGGAACCAGAAGAGTCGATGAGAGCTCAGTATCCGCAGTTGTTCAGTTCAGGTGAGAATTTCGAGGACGAAATTCTTATTAGTAGGGGAGAGTTGTCACACCCCGTTTGCCCCCTAGTAGAATGAGCCTGTCTGTGTGAACATGCATTTGTATGTGTTCAGCATATCATAAGGGTATTTTAGTAAAATACATGTTTTTGGGGTTTATTAGCATGTGGTTATATGCATGGCATTAGTGTGTGAATTAATTGGGAAATGATTATGTGCATGTGTTCATACCATTGTAGGGTATGCATAAGTTGGGAGTGTATAGAGTGTGTGTTGTGCATATTAGTTTGGTGTGAGTGGTTGGTTTCCACCAACAGGAAAGTGACAAATATAGGGATAGGAAAAAGAAGAGTTAATAGAGAAAGGAAAATGGGAAATGTTGGAATTCATTTATTCTTCCCGATTATTCTTCCTCTTTGACTCATCTTCTTCTTTGCTCTTAATTTTGAAACCCTAAGCTTGGATTAAGCTACTGTTAGTGGAAATCAATCAACCCCTTAGTATTCTGTTGGTAAGTCACTGCATTCCTCATCGTATTTTTCCATTTATTTTCTTCTTCTTCTTCCTTGAGTTTAGATTTAACTTAGGGTTTGCATTATTGGATGTTCTTTATTGTGATGTGTTCAGCTGAAGCTCCTCGCGATCCCAAAGGCAAGGAGGTTGCTGGACCTAGTGGAGCTAAGTGATAGAGGCTTAGAATTCAGGTTTGGGAATTTGTCTGAGAAGATCGTTGATTTTGAGTTTACTGTAAAATTCTAGGGTTTGTGTTCCTTAGAAGCTTGAATGCATTTACTGTTGATTTTGATTTGGTTGTTTTAATTGTTGAATTGAGTTGTTGTTATGTCATTTTGATGCTTGAATGATCTTCTGGAAGGTAAGAACTGATTTGTGTGGTTAATCTTTATATTCTGGGAAATTCTGGAAAACTGGGAATCGAGTTACTATAGAAAGCCCGTTTTTCCAGGTTGTGTCGCGTGACTAGCCAAGATAGTGAGGCAAGTCACGAGACGTTACCTCCGGTCATGACTCGTGACCTGCCAGATTGAGTCAGGTAGTTGTGGCTACCTGTCACAACTCGTGACCAGCTAAGATAAAGCCAGTCACGAGACGTGACTCCCAGTCACGACTCGTGACCGGCCTGAGAGAGAGGGCAGTCACCGATGTCACGTCGCGTGACCAGCTGAAGAAGGAAGCCAGTCACGCGTGACCAGCCCAAAGAAGCCAGTCACGAGACGTGACTCCCAGTTCAGTTTGGACCCCGATCAGGTCCCCGTTTGGTTCCTAGCGAACCCATCAGTATTAGGATCTTGTTTAAGATCCCCACAGTATACAAATAATGTGTTTTGATAAAAATGAAATGACTTTTGATTTGTACCTATGAGGTACCCTCAGTATTCGATTCGTACCCGTAAGGTACCTTCAGTACACTCGTTATCCACTACCTAGAGTCAGCAGGTGTTCTTCAGGTGTTCATTTATTGTTCGATTGAATTGCTCTGTTCTGTTTTGGATATAAAATGTGATATCTGAATTAGTATAATGATGAGTTACATGTCGGATTATTCTGGAATGGATATGAATATGAGATACTGATTGTATGGTTTTTAAATGTGAGCATGTTTATATGGATTATGTTATAACCTTTGCATATTGCCATTGTGATTGTGATATGCCTTGACGACCATTGTGAATGGCCGTCCATAATTTATGAGTGTTTCCCCACTAAGCGTTTATCGCTTAGCACGGTGTTTTTACCCGTGCAGGTGTGGAAGGAGTTTTGATCTGAGAGTCGCCGCCGTCAAGCCAACACATAAGGGTTTACTGTAGGGCTTAATTTTGTAATAGTTGATGATTCTTTTTGCATAGAACTCTCGTGTATCAGTTTTGTATCAGCTTTCGCTTTTGTACTTAGATTTTTGGATATGTAATATATTTGGTTTCAGCTAGTTGATCAGAACATTATTGTAATGGTTTGTTATATTAATGCATGATCAGCTTTTGCTTTCCTTTCTGTAAAGTTTTAATTATCCTGTATTTCTATATGTATGTAATGAATGAATGTATGTTTTGTTTTGTACTTGCTTGGTGACACCTTGACTCATACGGCATCTCACTCCTCCTCGGATGGGATCGCCTACGTATGGGAAGGGGGGTGTTACAATTTCATTCACATAGTTCTCTGCCAACTTGTCCATGGAATAGTCTAATCGAACTGGCAAGAAGTGTGCTGACTTAGACAACCGGTCAACTATCACCCACACTGAATCATGCTTGTGTCGTGTCAATGGTAAACCAACTACAAAGTCCATTGTAACATCATCCCACGTCCATTGAGGAATGGGTAAGGGATGCAACAATCCTGCTGGAACTTGATGCTTAGCTTTCACTTGCTGACACACCAGACATTTCGAAACAAACTCCACTATGTCCTTTTTCATACTCGGCCACCAATAAAACTGCTTAAGGCCTCTTTACATCTTGTTTCCTCCTGGATGCATCGTGAAAACCGAAAAATGAGCTTCTTGTAAAAGCTATCTCTTCACATCACTCACATCAGGCACACACAACTAGTTTCTATGTCAGAGCACTCCTTCACAATCCACAGAAAATTTCGTTTGCTTACCATCTCTTACCATATAAAAAGCACGCTACAATACAGGGTCACTCAACTGTGCATCCACTATCAGTTATCTCAAACTCGGTCTAACCATTATTTGAGCAATTAATGCTCCTTCTGAATCAAATCTCCACATTCCTCTACCCAAAGACAGAGCTGAAACTGATTTGTTGCATAGAGCATCTGCCACTACATTTGCTTTGCCCGAATGGTAGTCGATAATACAGTCATAATCTTTGAATAACTCCAACCATCTTCGTTACCTCAAGTTCAATTCTTTCTGAGTGAGCAGATATTTTAGACTCTTGTGATCTGTAAAGATCCTGCAAGTTTCCCCATACAAATAGTGCCGCTACACTTTAAGAGCAAACACTACCGCTGCTAACTCCAAATCATGCGTTGGATAGTGCTGTTCATGGGGTTTCAGCTGCCTAGAAGCATAGGCTATCACCTTGCTATCCTACATCAGAACACAGCCCAATCCTATACCTGAGGCATCACTATACATAGTATACTCTTTACCCGAAATGGGTTGAGTAAGTAAAGGAGCCTTAATCAACATATCCTTCAACTGCTCAAAACTTGCTTGGCACCTATCAGACTAATTGAACTTAACCTCTTTTCGGAGAAGCCGAGTCAAAGGAGAAGCTAACACTAAAAATCACTTAATAAATCGCCTATAATAACCAGCTAAACCAAGAAAACTCCTCACTTTTGGCAAAGACTTAGGTGGCAACCAGTTCACAATTGCTTCAACTTTAGATGGATCTACCCAAATACCTTCAGCCAAAACCACATGCCCCAGAAATGTTACCTCCTTTAACCAAAAGTCATACTTACTAAGCTTAGCATAGAGCTGATGGTCCCTCAACACTTGCAACACCAACCTAAGATGTTCCTCATGTTCCCTTTTACTCCTCGAATAAACCAAAATATCGTCAATAAACACTATAACAAAATGGCCAAAATACTGTCTGAACACCCTATTTATTCCATCCATGAAAGCTATGGGCGCGTTAGTCAAACCAAATGGCATCACTAAAAATTCATAGAGACCATAATGTATCTGAAAAGCCGTCTTTGTAACATCTGCATCCTTAACCCTCAACTGGTAATAACCAGATCTAAAATAAATCTTAGAAAACACTCTGGCTCCTCTCAACTGATCGAAAACATCCTCGATCCATGCCAACAGATACTTGTTCTGCAACACCCCGAATATACCTTAGTCGGATAAGGGTAAGTTTAGGGTGTAACGAAAACCGAATGCGGTTGAACTAGGGACGAAAGTGTTAAAGAGGACGCAACCGTCATTAATTTGAAAGTTTTTGCAAATTTCAATAAATTGGACAGTTATATCATCTTGCCCTAAATGATGTGAAAAGAATTATTTTGGTGACTAAAAATGTGTAATTGGATGAT
This sequence comes from Excoecaria cochinchinensis, assembly GCA_947683425.1. NCBI lineage: Eukaryota > Viridiplantae > Streptophyta > Magnoliopsida > Malpighiales > Euphorbiaceae > Excoecaria > Excoecaria cochinchinensis. The sequence goes on from CANTUQ010000020.1 coordinate 2,809,888, forward strand.
GGAAGTGATTAATTGTAGTAAAGAATGTGACTAGTTTTATTTGTATAAGGTAAGGGTATTTTGGTCATTTTATGATATTGGGCTAAATTGAATGGATTAGTTAATTTAATGGGCCAAGGTATGAAATAGAAAAGTGCTATGCCAATTGGAGGAAAAGTTTGACACAAAAAAATCTTGACTGGGCCAATCAAAGAGTGACATGTGGCATGTAGGGATAAGAATGACGTAATGGCCTTAATTCAGCCCTTTTGACTACATTTTTGCCATTCTTGGACGGGAAAAAAAGGAGAGGAACAACCTCTTCTCCTCCTACCTCACGCCATCTTCAGAAATTAAAGCCCAAGGTGGATTTAGTCCAAGCTTCAAATAATAGGATGAAAGATGTGGTTGAGATAGGTAAGTGGTTAGTTCTTTTCTCTCTTCCTCCCCTCTTCTCTTCAAAAATAAGTAAGGGTATGTGTAACTCTTAACTTTTGGTTGTTTGTTTGGAGGGAATAAGAGAGCTAAAGAAGGAGTATGAAAGAATAAAGGTTGTATAGCCATTTGAGCAATTTTGGAGCAAAAAAAAAAGAGGTTTGGAAAATCCTTAGCTCTATACGTGAATTTGACTATATTTATGTGTTATATGAATTATTGGAATGTTTTGATAATGTTATATGATGATGGTAGTGAGTGTTGCTTTAGATTGTTAAGTTGTGCATGTGAATAGGATTTTTGGGTGAAAACTGTGTTAGAAAGCACTTGACCCTTCTTCGGTTAGTAAGCTGTATATGGAGTTTTAGAACTCCAAATGGTATAGGAGTAGTACGATTTGAAAGCTAATACATATTTATACAAATGTCTTAGAAATAAGCTTGAGTTAATTTTAGCTCAAAGTGTCCCAAAAGTAGTCATGAAGTAGAGGTATCTTCTTTGGTCGGGTTCAGGGGAGCAGTGTAGGTTGTTTTGATCATATCGGATAAGTTAGGTGTCCAAACGACATGAAACTTGTTCTATGTTAAAGTTAACATCCTAAGGATCATTTTTTAAGGACATTTGGTCTAAAAATGAGGTTTAACGGTCAGTTTAGGCGGTTGAAGTTTGAAGCGGAAAGCAGTCTTATGACCAGTCTGTATGAGGAACCTGAAGCGAGCTTCTGTCGTGAGCACGACCATGGTTGCGAGCGTGATAGTATCTGCTTGATAAGTATTTTTCTCCTTATTTTGAACCTTTTGGTTGGTAAGAACCCTTGCTACCTTTACCCTCTTCTAGTTTGTATATTTTATGATGTCTTATCTCCTGGAATACACCCGAACTTCATCGGAACTTCATGAGACATATTTGTCATATGTTTAGTGTTTGTAAAAGAGTAAATAAGTAGATATCACTTAGGAATGTAAGAGACTAAGGTTGTAAATAAGAGTGATGACTAAGGTATTTCAAAGTCTAATGAGTTGAACACCTTTGAATTCGTTCAACATTAACCTGATCTAAATTCTGTTAAGAAATTGGAGGCGAAACTCTATAAATTGTACTTTGATCTTGTAGAACTACGGGGTTCTGATTCCTAACTCTTTGGGATACGTAGGAAGCTTAGGATATTCTTCCAAGTCCGAACCAAAGCACCGAGATGTATTCAGACATAAAAGATAGTGTTTCAACTGAATTCTGTTAGACACCTGGATACTTGTTAAAAATAAATGTGATAGGTATGTGTCGATTTATAAGTTTATAGAGCTATTTATGACTCAAGTTTGAGTAAGATAATTGACAGTTTAAAATTTTTATGTGATATTAAGATGGAAGTAAATGAATGTTTTAGGTATGTCTTAACTGAAGTTGAAATGAATACTTCGCATATCAAATATCAACTGGTCTTATATGATTGACTAATTAATAAATAATCCTTAATAAATGGAATAGTATGAGTTCTTTGTATTGGAATTCTTGAGGTTAACACATGTGGTTGAAGAAGTAATGTTTATAAAATTGTTTAGGGACATTACAAGAATATATATGTTTTATGTAAAGTTCATTTAATTAAGAATAATATGAGTGGGATGCTTGACTCTGTCACGAGCGTGATGGGTGTCGAGAGTGCGACAGAGACCATTTAGTTTTCTGTCGCGATCGCGACTACAGTCGCGAGCGCGACTCTTGCTGTGACGCCCCTTCCCAACTGTCATATTAGGTCAGCTAATATAGTCAGGAATGACCATTACACACACATAACACATGCACTTTCTTATCATCATTTTCTTATTGAAACACGTACAATAAAATTTTTCACTTCGTATTCACATTATCAAGCATTTCATGCCAATTACTTATGGATCATTCTCTATAAGCATATACTTACTAAGCATACATATATAATCCATAAGTTAGTATACTTAGTCATCATATTATTACATGCCTTTACATACTCGTATACACATTAACTATACCAAACTTATACAGAGTTATACAAAATTTCCAAAACGCAAACCACAAAACCTACACTGGTAGCACTCCTAATGTTGACCGTTATTATGCGGGAGAGTCCTTCGAACACCTCACTTCCGTACCTACACGGATTAAGGTAAACCCATGCTAAGCGATAACGCTTAGTGGGGAACACATACACATAACAAGTAATACATCACACAAATAGAACATCATACATTATACGCAAAAGATCATACTTAAATGACCATATCACATTAAGTACCATTTTAGGCATGTCATGATTTATTTAGCATTCTCATACACATAGAGCATTAATCAACCCATCTCATAATTCTAGAATATAACATACATAATGGTTGTATCATTATTATTTCCATTTTATCATTAAATTGCCTGCAATTCAAAGACGCGGATAATGGGTTTGGCATTGGTACCACCGAGGTACTATAATCACATTAAAATCTTATTTACGCATTGGTACCTTCAGGTACAGTAATATCATTTCACATATAATAAAATCCTGCAAGAATTATATGCATTGTAATCGCATTGTGATTCCCAAGGAATCAGACACATTAAACGCATTGGGCTGCAGCACTTTTACCCTATAGGCATGCCTATCTATCCACTACTTGACTCGCAGGCTTAAGTTATTTAATTATGTTATCCATTTCACATTGATCAATTTTCATAACAAATATACCATCCATGATCACATTCTCTTTTACACATGCACTTAACACATCAACTATTTACTTCACTTACGTACACATTACACTTTTCAAGTTTATGTGTTCATGGTCATTAATTACATACTTAGTTAAGTTCAAGAATCACCATGTCATAGGCATATACACATCACTTGAGTTTAACATCTAGCTCAAACACATATATTTATCATTCCATTACTATTCTTCACATAATTATATGTATTGTTACTTTTGCTAATAGGTTTTATGGATTATTTTTAGGTGAATTTTAGGTTAATTTTATTAATCTTCAATGATTATTGAGTTAGGAGTTAAAAGAAATATCCATTGGAAGCTTTAGAGATTCAAAAAGAGTGTTAAATGTTGAAAGAAAGCAACCAGAATGTTTCACCACCTAAGGCTGTGATATTTTGAGTGACAGCCTATTTCACCACCTGAGGTGGTGACACTGGACAGAAATCACCACGTGAGGGTGTGATAGATTATTTCACCATCTAAGAGTGTGACAGATTATTTCACCACCTGAGGTGGTGACACTGGGCAAAACTCACCACAATTTTGTACAGCCCAAAACAATGTCTTACACCCAATTTTAGGAAAAAGTCCCTTCTTAACATTTATTTCCCTATGTCTTATATTTCAAATGGGACAAGTGTCAGGTCAATTAGACATCTATACCTTCAGATATGAGCTAAACAACTTATATTGTTCAGATAATCCGACCCAAACAGAGATACTACGGTTATGGCCAATTTTGATGACCTTAGAGTCCTCAAATCAACAGAGCTATTTCTACAACATTTAAAGACACGGATCGTATGGTTCTAATCCAATTGGTCTCACCCTTTTTGGAGTTGTAAAAGTCAAATTATAATATAAACAAGTCTCGGAGGTCAGTATAGACTTCCAAAAATAGATTTACCCAATCAAGCTTGTAAAGCTTGAAAATAGCCAATTTGGCTAAATCAACTCTCCCAATTCAAACTATAGTTTCAATACACACTTATATGAATATTTATACTCAATCAAAATATCCATGCATCAATTACACACCATGATCAAACAAATCAACAAACATAATTTACATAATATACAAGTCTAAGGTTTGTTCCCAAACCTTGTCGTCTTAGCTCTTATTTTCGTTGAGTGCTCGCCTCTCCAACTTTGGCCTTTCCTTTATCCCTTTTCAATTCCTCAGCTACCAAAATAATTCAATTTACAAGTTTAAGCTCAATCCAACAATATCCCATTCAAACCAATCAAAACTAGGAAGAAAGAAGTAGATGATAAGAACACTACATACTAATCACTTACCCTTTTCAAGTTTGCACTAACTCTTGAGCAACCCAATTTCTTAGTCTCCTTAACAATAAGCATGCACTCTTTAGTTCTCTTAAGCTCACTCTCACGCAGGAAAGAAGGGAAAGAAACAAAGAAGTTGACTGAATTATGCATAATTGAATCATTCACATTCCTTTAGGGAACACATTCATCACATGGTGGAGGTGGCAGCTCAAGAGTGAGCCAGCAAATTCCACTACCAAAATCTGCCTCCACTCACTTATTTTAATATTATTTCATTCTTTAATTAATCCATTCTTTTCTTAATTAATCAGCCACTCACTTACTATTAATTCAATTATGCTTAATTACCAATTAATCACTCCTTCTTTTCAATTAAGTCCTAAAATACACATTCAACTACACACACATCCCCCGAATTAGGTCAAAACTACTAGGACACATTTGCGAGCATTACAATTCTCCCCTCCTTAAAGAATTTCGTCCTCGAAATTCATACCTGTGTCAAACAAATAAGGGTGCTGCTTTCGCATAGCAGCTTCTGGCTCCCATGTTGCTTCTTCTACCCCATGATGTTGCCAGAGTACCTTCACCAGTGGTATTTGCTTATTCCGAAGTTGCCTCACCTCCTTTGCCAGTATTGCTTTTGGTTTCTCATCATAGGTAAAGTCCGACTGAACTTCTACTTCTTGCACAGGTAACACGTGAGATTCATCCGATCTATACCTTCTCAACATGGATACATGAAATACATCATGAAGCTTGGCTAATGCTGGAGGCAATGCCAGTCGATATGCTACAGGACCCACTCTTTCTAGAACTTCATACGGCCCGATAAATCTTGGACTTAATTTTCCTTTCTTACCAAATCTCAACACTTTTCTCCAAGGAGACACTTTCAGAAACACCTTGTCACCTACTTCAAATTCAATATCTCTGCGCTTTAAATCCGCATATGACTTCTGTCTATCACTAGCTGCCTTTAATCTCTGTTGAATAAGCCTTGCTTTCTCTTCTGTATCACGAACTAAATCTGGTCCAACAATGTTGTGCTCATTCAATTCTGTCCAACAAACTGGTGTGCGACACTTTCTTCCATACAATACTTCATATGGCGCCATGCCAATACTAATCTGATAGCTGTTGTTATAAGCAAATTCCATAAGTGGAAGATACTTATCCCAACTCTTAGAAAAGTCTAAAACACAAGCTCGCATCAAATCCTCTAAAACTTGAATAACTCTTTCTGACTGCCCATCAGTCTGCGGGTGGAAAGCAGTGCTGAAGTGCAATCTCGTACCCAATGCAACTTGCAGACTCTTCCAAAACATAGAAGTAAACCTGGGATCCCTATCAGAGACAATGGATAAGGGTACCCCATGCAATCAAACAATCTCCCTTACATACAATTCTGCTAACTTTTCCATTGAGTAATCCATCCGAACTGGTATAAAATGAGCTGACTTTGAAAATCTGTCCACTATAACCCACACTGCATCTTGCTGCCTCAAAGTCAAAGGTAAACCAGAAACAAAATCCATCGTGATGTTGTCCCATTTCCATTGTGGAATAGGAAGTGGATTCAACATTCCTTGTGGCACTTGATGTTCCGCTTTAACTTGTTGACATACCAAACATTTGGATACATACTCCACTATATCTTTCTTCATACCTGGCCACCAATATATCTGTTTTAAATCCTGGTACATTTTATTTCCACCTGGGTGCATAGTAAAAACTGTATTATGAGCTTCGTGCATCAATCTCTTCTTCAACTCCTTATCATTTGCCACACATATTCTATTCTTGTACAGTAACACCCCACTTTTATTAACTGAATAGTCAGTCTTATCACCAGTACCAACTGACTGTAGAATCTGTTGTAACCTTGCATCATTCCTCTGTGCAACTAACAATTCATCTCTCAAGACTGGTCTCGCTTTCAACTGTGCTACCAAAGCTCCATCCGCCGAAAATCTCCACTTAATTTGCTGTAACTGTAGTGCTGAAACTGATTTCCTGCTCAATGCATCCGCTACCACATTAGCTTTTCCTGGGTGGTAATCCATAATACAGTCATAGTCTTTAAACAGCTCCAGCCATCTTCGCTGTCTCAGATTCAACTCCTTTTGAGTAAGCAGATATTTTAGGCTTTTGTGATCGGTGTAAATTCTACACTTCTCACCATACAAATAATGTCGCCAAATCTTCAAAGCGAATACTACTGCTGCCAACTCCAAATCATGGGTTGGGTAGTTCTGTTCATGCGGTTTTAATTGCCTCGACGCATATGCTACCACTTTTCCATCTTGCATCAGAACACAACCTACACCCACTCCTGAAGCATCTGTATACAGAACATACTCTTTGCCAGTCATAGGCTGTGTAAGAATTGGTGCTTCAACTAGCATTCTCTTTAACTGATCAAAACTTTGCTGACACTTCTCTGACCATTCGTACTTAACTCCTTTTCGCAGCAATCTCATCAATGGAGAAGCTATCACTGAAAATCCCTTCACAAATCTTCTATAATATCCAGCCAACCCTAAGAAACTGCGAATCTCAAGTATGTTCTTAGGTGGCTTCCAATTCACAATCGCTTCTATTTTAACCGGATCCACCTTAATACCTTCAGAAGATATCACATGACCTAGAAAGGATATCTCTCGCAACCAAAACTCGCATTTACTCAGTTTAGCAAACAACTGATGTTCTCGTAAAGTCTGAAGCACAATTCTTAAATGCTGCTCATGCTCCTTTTCATTCTTCGAATAAACCAGAATGTCATCAATAAATACCACTACAAATTGGTCCAAATACAGTCTGAACACCCGATTCATCAAATCCATAAATGCAGCAGGCGCATTAGTCAACCCAAAAGGCATTACCAGAAACTCATAATGCCCATATCGAGTCCTAAATGCAGTTTTGGGTATATCTTCTTTCTTCACTTGCAATTGGTAATACCCAGAACGCAAATCAATTTTAGAGAATACACCTGCTCCTCTTAACTGATCAAACAAATCCTCAATCCGAGGTAAAGGATATCGATTCTTTATTGTTACCTTATTCAACTGCCGGTAATCTATACACATTCTCATGGTACCATCTTTCTTCTTAACAAATAAGACCGGTGCTCCCCAAGGAGAAACACTAGGCCTAATGAACCCTTTGTCCAGTAATTCTTGCAGCTGTGTCTTTAACTCTTTCAATTCTGTAGGAGCCATCCTGTAAGGCGCCTAAGACACTGGTACAGTTCCAGGTATTATATCAATAGACAGCTCAACCTCCCTTACTGTTGGCACACCACTCAGTTCCTCAGGAAACACATCAGGGAATTCTCTTACTACTGGTATATCTTGTATCTTTGCAAACTCTCTTTTACTATCCAATACCAAAGCCAAGTAGGCTTCATACCCTTTTCTCAAACACCGACAAGCTTGCATTGCAGATATTACATTCACAAGTGAATTAGCACCTTTTCCCTTTATTATCACTTTATTCCACTTATCATCATTGAGTATCACAATCTTCCTTTTACACTTAACATCTGCATCATACTTAGTCAGCCAATCCATACCCAAATATCAAATCAAACTCATCAAATGGTAGTTTAATCAAATCCACTGGAAACACACTACCCTGAACTTCTAATGCACAATTTCTATACACTCTACTCACATTCACATTACTCCCTAAAGGACTTGTTACACATATATCATATGCTAAGCATTCCGCTTTAGGCATCTTTTCGCCTATCTTTTTAGAGCATATATATGAATGAGTAGATCCAGGATCTATTAGAGCAAACATTTCCACATCGTAAAGTAGAAAAGTACCTGCTATCACTTCCGGTGCATTCTGCTCCTCCCGAGCCTTCATTGCGTAAGCTCGAATGGGTGTTGCACTTGGCCTGTCCATTGTTTCAGAGTCAACTGCACCTCTAGATTGACTTCCTTTACCACGTCCTCTGCCTCGTCCTCTGTTAACTGGAGGTAAATTTGAACCACCCCTACTTTGCTCCTGCTGACTACCCATAGCCTCATATGCTTTAGGACAGTTAGCAAGAAAATGTTCTGTACTTCCACATCTAAAACAAGCACCTGTTACCTTCCAACATTCACCTCGATGTTTCTTCCCACAGTGAGAACACTCATGTATCTCATTTCTGCCACTAGCTGTTCCTCGGCTCTGTCTATATACTGAGGGATTTTCCCGCTTCTTTCCTCTTACTGCAGAACTAATACCAGATTCAGCTGGTGGTGCTATGATGGAATCTCGTGGTCTCTTACCCACATTGGAACCACCTCTGCTTGAACTCCTTCTCTGTCTCCATTCCCTCTGGGCTCCTAAAGTCCTTTCAGCTCTCAAAGCCGCTTGAACAATTCGATAATAACTTACATTATGCTCTGTTGTTAAAGAAATCAGTAATGCTTTTATCTCCTCAATTAGCCCTTCTTCAAACTGTTGGCATCGAAATGCATCAGTCAATACCCCCTTTGGAGCATATTTGCTTAGACGACAGAATTCTGCCTCATATTCTGCCACCATCATGGTTCTCTGCCTCAAATTCAGAAACTTCTTCCAATTCGCTTCTCGGTACGCCTTGGTGATAAACTTATTCTTAAATTATTTTTCAAAGAAATCCCAATCCACTTGTTCAGGAAGCGTCGGATTCTGCAAAACTAACTTCCACCAATCATACGCGGCGCCTTGAAGCAATGATACCACATATTCAACCCACTGGTCTTGTGGACAACGTATTTCTTTTAGAATTCTCTCCACCTTCTCAATCCAATACTCCGCTTTTTCAGATTCATCTAATCTTGTACCATGAAATTCCTCAGCCCCATGCTTTCTCAAAGACTCTATTGGAGCCTTTGGTGCCATCATATGCTCCATTACCATTGCCATATCTTGGGTCATTTTCATCATAGCTTCCATAGGCCCCACTGGAACCTCATTTCTGTATCTAACTGGCCCAGACTGTCCAGACCTCATCACCTCAGCTTCTTGAGGGTTCATGCTTTCAGCAGTTCCTTCTTCAGATTGACGATCAGGATCCATCGTTACTACACAGATTAAATAAGGACTTCCGCATTAGGTCAACATAACTATACACATCTTATCTACCCGATGCCCAAAAAAGATTAAACCTAGGCTCTGATACCACAACTTGTGACGCCCTTTCCCAACTGTCATATTAGGTCAGCTAATATAGTCAGGAATGACCGTTACACACACATAACACATGCACTTTCTTATCATCATTTTCTTATTGAAACCCGTACAATAAAATTTTTCACTTCGTATTCACATTATCAAGCATTTCATGCCAATTACTTATGGATCATTCTCTATAAGCATATACTTACTAAGCATACATATATAATCCATAAGTTAGTATACTTAGTCATCATATTATTGCATGCCTTTACATACTCGTATACACATTAACTATACCAAACTTATACAGAGTTATACAAAATTTCCAAAACGCAAACCCCAAAACCTACACTGGTAGCACTCCTAATGTTGACTGTTATTATGCGGGAGAGTCCTTCGAACACCTCACTTCCGTACCTACGCGGATTAAGGTAAACCCGTGCTAAGCGATAACGCTTAGTGGGGAACACATACACATAACAAGTAATACATCACACAAATAGAACATCATACATTATACGCAAAAGATCATACTTAAATGACCATATCACATTAAGTACCATTTTAGGCATGTCATGATTTATTTAGCATTCTCATACACATAGAGCATTAATCAACCCATCACATAATTCCAAAATATAACATACATAATGGTTGTATCATTATTATTTCCATTTTATCATTAAATTGCCTGCAATTCAAAGACGCGGATAATGGGTTTCGCATTGGTACCACCGAGGTACTATAATCACATTAAAATCTTATTTACGCATTGGTACCTTCAGGTACAGTAATATCATTTCACATATAATAAAATCCTGCAAGAATTATACGCATTGTAATCGCATTGTGATTCCCAAGGAATCAGACACATTAAACGCATTGGGCTGCAGCACTTTGACCCTATAGGCATGCCTATCTATCCACTACTTGACTCGCAGGCTTAAGTTATTTAATTATGGGGTCAATTTCACTCATGGTCACTCAACTTATCACTTATCGCGCAAAAGTAACCGACTTTTTTTTTCTTACTTAAATGTCACTGAACTTTTAACATTATTGCATAAAAGTCATGTTGACCGGAATCCGGCGACGACCCTTGCCGGATTGATGACTTTTTTGCAAAAATGTTAAAAGTTCAGTAACATTTAAGTTGAAAAAAAAAAGTTAATTACTTTTGCGAGATAAATGATAAGTCTAGTGACCGTGAGTGAAATTAATTTAAATGTAGCATTTGTTGAACTTATCAATCCGGCAAGAGTCGTCGCCGGATTCCGGTCAACATGACTTTTGTGCAATAATGTTAAAAGTTCAGTGACATTTAAGTAAGAAAAAAAAAGTCGGTTACTTTTGCGCGATAAGTGATAAGTTGAGTGACCATGGGTGAAATCAACCCTTTAATTATGTTATCCATTTCACATTGATCAATTTTCATAACACATATACCATCCATGATCACATTCTCTTTTACACATGCACTTAACACATCAACTATTTACTTCACTTACGTACACATTACACTTTTCAAGTTTATGTGTTCATGGTCATTAATTACATACTTAGTTAAGTTCAAGAATCACCATGTCATAGGCATATACACATCACTTGAGTTTAACATCTAGCTTAAACACATATATTTATCATTCCATTACTATTCTTCACATAATTATATGTATTGTTACTTTTGCTAATAGGTTTTATGGATTATTTTTAGGTGAATTTTAGGTTAATTTTATTAATCTTCAATGATTAATGAGTTAGGAGTTAAAAGAAATATCCATTGGAAGCTTTAGAGATTCAAAAAGAGTGTTAAATGTTGAAAGAAAGCAACCAGAATGTTTCACCACCTAAGGCTGTGATATTTTGAGTGACAGCCTATTTCACCACCTGAGGTGGTGACACTGGACAGAAATCACCACGTGAGGGTGTGACAGATTATTTCACCATCTAAGAGTGTGACAGATTATTTCACCACCTGAGGTGGTGACACTGGGCAAAACTCACCACAATTTTGTACAGCCCAAAACAATGTCTTACACCCAATTTGAGGAAAAAGTCCCTTCTTAACATTTATTCCCCTATGTCTTATCTTTCAAATGGGACAAGTTTCAGGTCAATTAGACATCTATAGCTTCAGATATGAGCTAAACAACTTATATTGTTCAGATAATCTGACCCAAACAGAGATACTACGGTTATGGCCAATTTGGATGACCTTAGAGTCCTCAAATCAATAGAGCTATTTCTACAACATTTAAAGAAACGGATCGTATGGTTCTAATCCAATTGGTCTCACCCTTTTTGGAGTTGTAAAACTCAAATTATAATATAAACAAGTCTCGGAGGTCAGTATAGACTTCCAAAAACAGATTTACCCAATCAAGCTTGTAAAGCTTGAAAATAGCCAATTTGGCCAAATCAACTCTCCCAATTCAAACTATAGTTTCAATACACACTTATATGAACATTTATACTCAATCAAAATATCCATGCATCAATTACACACCATGATCAAACAAATCAACAAACATAATTTACATAATATACAAGTCTAAGGTTTGTTCCCAAACCTTGTCGTCTTAGCTCTTATTTTCGTTGAGTGCTCGCCTCTCCAACTTTGGCCTTTCCTTTATCCCTTTTCAATTCCTCAGCTACCAAAATAATTCAATTTACAGGTTTAAGCTCAATCCAACAATATCCCATTCAAACCAATCAAAACTAGGAAGAAAGAAGTAGATGATAAGAACACTACATACTAATCACTTATGCTTTTCAAGTTTGCACTAACTCTTGAGCAACCCAATTTCTTAGTCTCCTTAACAATAAGCATGCACTCTTTAGTTCTCTTAAGCTCACTCTCACGCAGGAAAGAAGGAAAAGAAACAAAGAAGTTGACTGAATTATGCACAATTGAATCATTCACATTCCTTTAGGGAACACATTCATCACATGGTGGAGGTGGCAGCTCAAGAGTGAGCCAGCAAATTCCACTACCAAAATCTGCCTCCACTCACTTATTTTAATATTATTTCATTCTTTAATTAATCCATTCTTTTCTTAATTAATCAGCCACTCACTTACTATTAATTCAATTATGCATAATTACCAATTAATCACTCCTTTTCAATTAAGTCCTAAAATACACATTCAACTACACACACATCCCCCGAATTAGGTCAAAACTACTAGGACACATTTGCGAGCATTACACTTCCCTATGTAATAAATGTATGTTGTTGAGCTTTTGAACATGAGTTTGGACTTGTGATTTACATATGACATAGTGTATAAACTAAGATATGCTATACCATACAAATTATCATTGAAATAAATTGTTGAGCATGTATTAAAACTAAAATGTGATCGTCATTAAAGGTTATGGATTGTTGTATTTTATGTGAACTATTGCTTTAATTTATGAATAAATTATGCGTAGGATTACTATGCGATTATAATAAGAGTATGTACTTCTGGAAAAAGGTATTAAATTATAGCATGAACATTATTAATGGAAACAAGTATGTGTTAGCCTGCGTTAGTCGAGTCGTGGATAGTTAGGCATGCCTAATAGAGTTACTGTTGCTGCAGCTACCGAATTATTTGGACCCTGATCAGGTCCCCCCACTGGATCTTCGTGATCCCTTTGTACCGAATCTACGCGAAAATGTTTTTGGAACAAAATTAAAAGATTGTTTTGATACCTTCGGGTATCTATGAGTTATGAGAATAGTGTTAATACCTTTGGGTATCTATGTGTTACTCGTTATCCACCCCTTTAACTTAGCAGGCATTAGATGAACAAGAATATGTGAATCATACAATAAATTATGAATTGATGAATACATATGTGAATACTTGTGTGAAAGTATGTATTTTGTTATTGCAATCTAAATGCCTTGTTAATTGAATAATTACATATTAAGGCATCTGTTAAGTAAGATGTGTGAAATAAGTTTTGGAAACTGAAAGGGATGTGAATAAGTGCACAAAGCGTCATGTATAAGATGTGAAAAAGGTGTGTTTTTGTATAATTGATTTGTTAACGTTGATATGCGAAGTAAGTGGTTATTTTGATGGCCTCTTTGAAAGTATATAGTTTGTTATAATTAAGATGATTATATCTTCTATATTATGCTTTCCTTTGAACTTATTTGACGGCCATTCTTGGTTGTCGTCCATATTTATGTATTTTCCACTAAGCTTTATGCTTAGCACGGATTTTCTCTTAATTCGTGTAGGTACTATTGATCGGATCGTTCGAGAGTTTTCCACATCAATCCAGGCCAATGCAAGAACTATGAAGAGATTTTAGGATAGGATTTATATAGTCTTTAGAATGTATGCAAGATTTGTAATTTTAAATTGTAAGTTTTGTAAAAGTGATATTGGTTATGTAAAAGAGCTATCTATAGTGAATTCTGAAAAAGTTTACTTTATAATGTGAATGTGTAATGAATTTATGGTTAACAATAATGTGTTATTGAAAATGAAAGAAATTTTATAACTCATATTTTAGCATAAAGATTTATAAGTTTTACATGTTTGCTTCGGTAATGCCCTTGACCGTCGTCGTGGACCACCGGTTCACGGTATGGTTTACTACGTACGGGTAAGGGGTGTTACATGTTCTTTATCGTGACCTTGTTAATATGTCGATAGTCAATACACATTCTCAAGGTACCATCCTTCTTCTTGACAAATAGAATCGGAGCAACCCAAGGCAACACACTCGGTCGAGTGGAACCTTTATCCAAAAGCTCTTACAATTGGTTTTTTAGCTCCTTCAATTCCACCGGAGCCATCCGATACGGAGCTTTAGAAATTGGAGCTATACCCGACATAATGTTTATAGACAATTCAACTTCTCTATCTGGAGGCAAACCCGATAATTCCTCTAGAAACACATCCACAAATTCTCTTACTACCGGAATATCTTGAATCTTTACTTGTTCTCACCAAGAATCCAAAACTAAAGCCAAATACGCTTCACATCCCATCCTCAAAAACCGTTTTGCCTTCATAGCCAAAATTACATTGTGCAGCGAGTTACTTCCCAAACCTTTTACAACCACGGGTATCTGATCCCTATCTTTAAGCACAACCGTTTTCCTATGACAATTAACTATAGCTTGGTGCTTAGACAACCAATCCATACCCAGAATTAGATCGAACTCGCGAAATGGAAGACTAATCAGATCAACCGAAAATTCCTTATCTTGCACTATCAAAGGACAATCCCGATACACCCAAATGGACTAGTCATGCATGTCTCATTATCTAATTTATCCTCATTAGACAATTTATCACACAACTTATCAGAACACAGATAAGAATGAGTCGAATCCGGGTCTATCAAAGCATACATCTCAATGTTGAAAAGTAAAAACTTACCGGCAATCACTTTCAGAGCATCCTGCTCATCACGAGCTCTCATTGCATAAGTTCTTGCGGCCGTCGGTACTAGGCAATCAACTGTCTCAGAGGGTTCTCTTTCCCGAGGCCGTCCACAATGACCTCGTCCTCTACCTCTCCCACGACTGCCCTAAGGAGCATATGACCCTGCTCGACTAACCTCTTGCTGACCTTGAGAATTCTCATGCAAATTTGGGCAATTGGCTAGAAAGTGGTCTGTGCTACCACATCGAAAACATCCTCCCGTCAACCACCTACATTCGCCCCAATGGCGCTTACTGCAATGGGAGCACTAAGGCACTCCATCACCTCTACCACCCAAAGCTCCTCTACCCATGCCAGACCCTCTAAAGGATTCTTATCTCCTCCCTCTAGTAGCCAAACTAGCATGAGACTCACTAGAAGGATTTCCTTGAGACTCGCGCGATCTCTTTCCTCAAGAAAAACCTCCACGAGATGACTTTCTCCTCTGAGCCTTCTGTCACACCTCGTTTGCCCCCTAGTAGTATGAGCCATGTGTGTGTATATGCATTGTATGAGTTTTAGCTTGCCATAAGGGTATTTTTGTGTATATGCATGTTTTGTGAGTTTTGTTAGTATGAGAGTGCATGTATGGTGTTAGGGTGTGAATTAGTTGGGTTGTGTTTGTGTGTGGGTGCTCACACATTTGTCAGGTATTCATTAGTTGGGAGAGTCTTGTGTGTATGTGATGCATGTATTTTTGGGTGTGAGTGATCAATTCCCACTTATAGGAAAGTGACACCTGTCTAGGGTTAGGAAAAGAAAAAGAAAAAGGAAAGAGAAAAGGGGAGAGGGCGGTGGCTGTCCTCATTTCATGTTTCCCTTCCCCTCACTCTCTTCTTCTTCCTTTTCTCTTCCCCTAAGAAGCCTAGCTTGGATTCAAAGGGCTGCAAGTGGAAATTGATCATCTCTTTGTGTCTCTTTTGGTGAGTTTTCTGCATTTTCACCTTGTTCTTCCTCTTCTTCATCTTCTTCTCCATATTTTTCTGGGTTTAGACTTAACTTAGGGTTTGTTCTTTATTTGTTCTTGGTGGGTTTGATGTTAGTTGAGCCTCCCCATGACCCGAAAGGCAAGGAGAAGGCTGGAACTAGTGGAGCTCATTAGATTGGAGCTAAGGAGAGAAGGTTTGGGAATTTATGTCATTTTGATGTTCTTGTGTTCATATGTGCATGTGTATGAAATTCTGGATTTTGATTGTGTAAATGGACTCAAATTGGTATGCATGTTATGGGTTATTAGTTGTGATAAATGATTATGCATAAATGTGGATTTTTTTGAAGTGATTGTGAAGTTGATTGTATTGAGCTGAAATTTCCAAATTTTAAGATTCTTGAGATGTTAATTGTGTAAATTGTTAAATTGATGAGATTTGATGGTTGAAATGTGTTATATTGTGTTGCTCTTGGTGTTTGAGAAGCTCAATTTGAGGTAAGAAGTGATTTGAGTTGAATGGTTTGAGTTTTGGGTGTTGTGAACTTGGAATTTTTGCAGATTTTTCGTGTAAGGGCTAGAATTCATGACTCTATCATGAGCGTGACACTGTCGCAAGGTCGCGATAGAGCCCGATGAAAGCAGCCCTCGCATGCACTCGAGCTCTCCACCGAGCCGCGCAGCGATGCTGCTGTCACGAGCGCGACAGAGAGCTCATTTGCCGATACATTTTTGAGCAAGCCTCTATCGCGAGCGTGATGGATCAGCTAGGCAGCTCACTGTCGCGAGCGCGATAGTGAGTTGATTTTGCTTCCCCGCGAGGTCGCGAGGATTGCCGTGGTCGCGATCTGGGGGCCAGTTCACCTCTATCACGAGCGCGACAATTGTCGCGATCGCGACAGTGAACCTAATTCTGCCCTATATGTTGATTTTTATTGTCTTCTAAAATGAATTTCAAATGATTTCTTCGTGAGTTTTACCCCTGTATGTTGTATAAAATACTTATTTATATGTACATTATGATGAATCTTCCATGATAATGATATGCTACAATTTGGAACCTGAAATGTGTTATGCATGACCTGCAAGAGTCAGTTTAGTGGATAGTTAGGCATGCCTAATAGAGCCTTTAGCTGTAGCATCAATTCTGTTTGGACCCCGATCAGGTCCCCGTTTGGTTCCTCGCGAACCCTATGCATTTCGGATCTTGTTTAAGGTCCCCTTTGTACAAATGTTTTGAATGCAAGAAAATAAAATGATTTTTGACTCGTACTTGTAAAGTACGCTATGCGTTCGATTCGTACCCGTAAGGTACGCTATGCGTTTACTCGTTATCCACTAATGTGAGTCAGCAGGTGTTCTGTTTGCTTTAACTGCTCTGATGTGATTATACGAATGAGATATCTGAATGTTTATAATGATCAGTTTATATGATTAAGTATGCGGTCTTATGCTTCTGGAGGTATGACTTTTACATGTAGGAATGTATGTTTACATGCTATGTTTATCTGCATGTGACATTGTGAATGGCCGTCCATTTTACTTGTGTGTTTCCCTACTAAGCGTTTATCGCTTAGCACGGTGTTTTTACCCGTGCAGGTGCGGAAGTTGTTTTGCTGGGTTAGTTGCCACCGATCAAGCCATCACAGAAGGGATTAGTATAGGGCTTATTTTTGTAATGGTTTGATAATTCTTTTTGTAATAGAACTCTCTGTATTAGTGTTTTGTATAGCTTCCGCTCTTGTATATGTATTATCTTTTGTATCCGCAAGTTGATCAGAACAGTAATGTAATGTACTTTATTATATTAATGCATGATCAGCTTTCGCAAGATGTATCTTAAGGTTTTTGATTATTCCATATTTATGAACGTATGTTGATCGAATGTATGATTGGTATTGTATGAGCGTGGTGGCACCTTGACTCATATGGCATCTTACTCCTTATCGGATAGGATCGCATACGTATGGGTAGAGGGTGTTACACCTTCTCTCTCAAAATATTCTTAGAGCATTCAGCTCTCAAAGTGATAGAGAGCTCTTGCTGTGGCAGCTCGGCAACCCAATGCTCGGCCACGCACAAGGGCTGAATTCACCAAGCTTTGTCGCGCTCGCGATAGAGTCGTGATTTCCAGCTCTTACACGAAAATCTGCAGAAAATCACACTCCCAAAATCACCCAAACCTCCAATTGACTTCAAAACTCACTACCACACAAATTGACCATTCCCCACATCTCAATCAACTTAAAACCCAACTTAAAATCAAATTATCATCATTAAATCATACAATTAACAAGATTAAATTTCCAAAATTCAATAAACCAGGAAATCTTCTAGAAAACCCATTCAAAATCATGCTTTAGCTCAAATCTCCACAACTATACATCTCAACTCAAAACAATCATAACCCATATCATTAGATACAAATACACATAATATATCTCACCAATTCCAGCAACATAAACTACAAAATCACATCACTGTACACAAAGAATATATAGAGCAAGAGTTCCCAAACCTTAGACTCCTAAGCTCCAATCAAGGGGCTCTGCTTCCACTTGCTATCTCCTTGCTGTTAGGCTCTCTAGGAGGGATTTCTAAGCCAAAACACCCATCAAAACAGAATTTAAAACTCTAACCCTAAAACACCAAAATAACCAAATTCAAAAGGGAAGAAGAGGATGAAGAAGAAGAGTTAACTACCACTTACCCAAACCAACTTAGAATTACCAAAACTCACCAAAACATGCAGCTAAATGGGGGAAATTAGGAGGAAGCAAAGAGAAAAGAAAGAAGAGGAACAGAGCAACGTGAAGAGGAAGAAGAAGAAGAAGAAACGGGAAGGAGACAAAGGAAAACAGCTGTCCCTCACTCTCTCTTTCCACTAAAATATCCTCCCCACTTACCACATGTCACCCTTCTACAAGAGGACCTCCCCATAACACACCCAACTACCATCCTCTCACATACACCCAAAACCAACCCTACTAAAACACACCCTACTCCCAAACACATACTCACACCCCAAACAAAACCCCAAAATACATAATAATATAACTTAAACAATAACATATGCTCAAAATAACACATACTCACAATAATACGTACAAAATTACACACACCACAAGGCTCAAACTACTAGGGTGGGAACGGGGTATTACAGGTAGTTATGCATGATTGGAATTAATTGAGGTTAATTAGAGTTAATAGAAATTAGATTTTTTGCTAATTGAGATTAAGAACACTTACTGGGATCCGGGTGGCAAGCTTAGGCTTTGCCAACCCACTAAATTGATGCAATATAATTCTTCGGCTGGCTTCTCTCTAAAAATTCTATTCTTCACTTTCTTCTTTCTTTTGTGTTACAGTTCTTTTAAACTATGAGCCCATAATTTCTGTTAATTGACCAAGTAATTGTTTAGTAGAGTGGGGGTTTTGAAGTAGTAAGGTGAGTAAATAGGATTTCCATCTCTTTCTACCTCTTTTCTTGGTGGTATTATGATTGAGTTGGTTTTGGTTTCTTATTGCAAATTCTAGAATTCATATGATGGATGAAGAGATTGAACGTAGCAAAGCTAAGGGAAAGAGAAAGTTGGAGAACCTTGTGTTAAGTGAGCAATTGGAGAAAATAATAGAGAGATTTGGGAACTAATTGCTTTGTGTGTGTGTAAATTGATAGATTGTGTGTTTAAATGTGTATGTTATGTTCTGAGATGTATTGAATTGAAGAAGTGAACATATTAAGTTATAGTGATCACTATGAATCAAAATAACCTAGTTTGATCCCTAATTTCGAATGAATTATGGAATTGTTGTATTTCGTGAGCAAATGAATTAGTTGAGAAATTGTAAGTGGTATAGTATGCATAATTGAGTTAGGAATGTGTAGCTTGAATTTGTTGTGAAAGTGATGTTGAATGAGTATAGTATAGTGACCAAAACATGAACCTTAATTTCGGAGATATGAGTATTGATTGTGAAATTTCTAGTTATTGGCATATGCTGAGAATTTGATTATTCCATAAAGTTCATATATGTGTATAGGGACTATAGTTTGAATTCAGTGTATTGGTTTAGCCAAGTTGGCTATTTCCAAGCTTGACAAGCTTAATTGTGTCAAATGGTCTTTGAGGTCTATTCTGACCCATGTGAACTGTTTATGCTGTAAAATTAGTTTTACAACTCTAAATTAGATGAGACCAATTTGGTTGAATCTATAAAGTCTGTCTTTAAATGTTGTAGAAATAGTCTTGTTGATTAGGGACTCTAAAAACTCTAAAATTACCTATAAGTGAAGCTAGAATTTTTGTAGGAGGGTTTTTGGGACAAGTCTTATTCCCTAGACCATAACTCCTTGAATTTCAGTCTAAATGCTATCTAATTTGTGCCAATTGGAAGATAATACATAGATAAGTAAATGATTAGTAGAGAATGTTGGTTAAAAATTCCATTAAAGTTGGTTTTAGAAGTCATATGTATGAAGTAGGGAAAATGTACTTATAGGGTAAGTGTCTGTGTAGGTGTGACGCGCGCCGGATCCCCGCGGCCGCCCGCTCGACCGCCCGCACATGGGCGATCGGGGCAATTGCGGGTCCGTCAACAGCTTGTGATAAATCGCAAGTGCGTCTATTTTGGGCAACAAGGAGGTTTCATGGAGTCGCCACCCAATAGAACATTGGGAAAGTTTCTCTCGCCTCGGAGAGCCTAAGACTTGCGCATTTTATCCATATTGGGCCATGAGGCCTAGGATTAACGTCTAAGTCTCGTGACACAAGAGGTGTCTTGGAGGATAACCTCTAGCCTCTTGAGCCCAAAGACCAGAGCAGGGTTCGGGACTTCTCATTTATTTATACCTTGATTAATATCATAATTAAGTTTTGAATTCATTGTTTCATCAACTTTCCACACAATGCAATTTAAATTAAAGGCGCAATCATTCATATCGAAAGCGGTAAATGTAAGCAAAATCCAAAATAAAGCATTTAAAAACAAATTACAATAACACTAGGAGCGGAATACAACTCCCATTTATAAAGGTCAAACACATGCATAAAACGGATTATTCATTAATAGTGAGAACATTGGTCCTCGCATGCATATTTATTATGAAAAAGTTTTGATGTGATGATTTATTTGGGTATGAAAAACTAGGACATTGGTCCCCTTTTATTTAGAAAAAGAATGTCAAGTTAATTAATAAAAACGTTTTTGTGATTTTCTTTCTAGCGAGCCTAAATAAAGAATTTTACAAGAAAATTATATGGCAAAATTAAATAAAATATTACAAACCGAATGAAAATATGTATATGAACCGAACGAGCCTTTTTGAACCTCCCGATGTGCTCGCAAAAACGCCCAAGCGAAAAAATGAGTTTAGACATAAAACAAAATACAAATAAAATAATGTTAGTGATTAAATCAATTAAATCAATTAAACATACAAAATAATGAGTAACAAATGATATGAAAAGAATGATAATGGAATCAAAAATGTTAACAAACTAAAATAAAATGAGAACCATGGATTATATGTGATAAATGATTAAATAATGTGATGAAAATAAAATAAAACATGTTAATTAAATAATACATGAAAATATGAACATGATGAAAATAAAGATGATGAATATAAACGAATCAAAGAATATATAAAATGATAAAGAAAAGAATAATAGATTAAAACAATTAAAGAATGATGAAAACAATTAACTAAACAATATGATTAATTAAATATGTTTACAAATGATATAAACAATTTACATGGCAAAAAGATCAATTAAAATGAATTTATTAATTACATGTTAAAAATAATGATAAATTAAAGTGAAATAAATTAATTACATGTTAAAAATTAATAAACAATCAATATTTATGTGAATAAAAATCATATCATGTATAAACAATTAAATGGAACAAATATAAAATCAATACAACAAATGAATAGAAGAAAACAATAAATAAATCAATAAAAATATTAAAATATACATGAATAAATTAAATAAAATAGAAATTGAAATGGAGCCAAGAATATTTACCCTCAGAATATTGGATTTGATGAAGGAAAAGTGATGATTGATTTCTTTGTTTGATGATTCACAATATTAGAGTGAAATATTATGAAAATGTTGGAATTTTATTTCAAGAAACATGAAAGTAAAAATGATCAAAAATTCTTTAAGAACAAAGAATTGATACCTTTGCCTAAAGAAATGATTTTGATAAAAAAAAAAAGTTTTATTGATTAAAATAAAGAAAAATTGATTGAAGTTTTATCAAATAAAAATTAGATTTTGATGACAAACAATTATTTTATTTGTTTCAAAATCAATTTTTATCAAAAAGAGATTCAAAACAAAATCAATGAAAAAGTTTTATTGAACACAAAATAAAAGATTAAAAACAATTTTGAGAACAAATAATTATTCTATTTGTCTCAAAATTGAATCCAACAACAAAACTTCCTCTAAAAAATATGTTTAGAAGAAATTATGTTGGAAAAAGAATGAACATTTGATTTTTCTTTTTGATTTTTGGTTGGGAAAAAAATCTGGAATTTTAGTGGAAGGAGAAGAAGATGAAGAGAAATTTTAGGTCTAAAAAATGTGTAGAGAAGGAGACTCCTTTTGATTTCATCATAAAGTATTTATAAGATAAAATAGGTTGCCCTAATTTAATTAAGGAAAAAACCTATTTTAACCCAAAATTATTTTATTTTTAATGATAAAATCAAGTTTTATTATTTAATTACCTAAAAAAATATTTTAGAATTTAATTTGAAGTCAAAAACCCCAAAAAAATGGGATAAAAAATGGATTTTTGGGTGAAAAATTTGGAAAAAAGGCTGAAAAGAGGGATTTTTGGGTATCAGACCCTATACCGACGGCCGGTATGCCCATCGCTATAGAGCGGCGGGCGTCGGAGCGGCAGCCAGGCGGCCTCGCGCGAAATCCGCGCGCAGAGGCGCGAGAATCGCGTGCCTCAGCGCGCGGTGCGCACAACGCTGCGCGTCGCCAAATCACGCCCAGCGCCTGCGAGCGCCCCGCCAGCGCGCCTGCGCGCTGCCGCGCCCGACGCTCGCGGTCCGAAAAAAAAAATTTTTTTGTTTTTTATTTTGTTTTTTAATTTTTTTTTAAATTGACTAAAATACTATAATTTTGAGCCCCCATTTTTTAAAATTAATTTTTTTAAATATTTTTTGTTATTTTCTAATTTTTCACTCTAAAATGCAAATTTGACGAGAAAACCATCACTTTTAACCTTTTAAGCCTATGAAGGCAATTATCATCATTGGGTAACTTTGATCTAGGCTGACTCAGGACCCAGTGTCTACAGTTGCCCCCAGTTTAGGTGAATCTAGTACACTAGTGTCTAGGTGAGCCTAAACTCAAAGAAGAAAAGGAAAGAGACGCGTACCTGAGTCGGCCGTCTTTCCGCTTGATGGAGTTATGATGATAGCTGTTGCTGTCTTTTGGTTGTAATAGGTAATGCCGTGGTTGTGCTAACCTCTTGTGGGTAGTGCCGCCATCGTGCTAACCTATGTGAATTGGTAGTGCCGTGGTCGTGCTAACCTCTTGTGGGTTGTGCCGCCATCGTGCTAACCGCTGGGAATTGGTAGTGCCGTGGTCGTGCCAACCTCTTGTGGGTTGTGCCGCCATCGTGCTAACCGCTGTGAATTGGTAGTGCCGTGGTCGTGCCAACCTCTTGTGGGTTGTGCCGCCATCGTGCTAACCGCTGTGAATTGGTAGTGCCGTGGTCGTGGCAACCTCTTGTGGGTTGTGCCGTGGTCGTGCCAACCTCTTGTGGGTTGTGCCGCCATCGTGCTAACCGCTGTGAATTTTGGAACTGTGCTCCTTTAGATGTTTGGACTGGTGTCGTCACTCGGCTTTTGTTGGTGTTCCCCGCCGATTTCTCCTGAGTCGGCCGTCTTTCCGAACTGGAGAATTCTGAGATGGTGGTTATTACCATGGTGTGTTTTCGTTTGTTGAAGCGGTGCTATCTGTGAGCCCTTCGGTTGATTGCCCCCTAAGAGGTCTTCGGTTCAATGCCCCCTGAGAGGTTTTTGATTTGCTGCTTCCTGAGAAGTCTTTAGTTGATTGATCGTTTGCCCCCTGAGAGGTCTTCAGTTCATTGATCGTTTGCCCCCTGAGAGGTCTTCAGTTCATTGATTGTTTGTTTGCCCCCTGAGAGGTCTTCAGTCTGCTGCTCCCTGAGAAGTCTTCGATTTTCTGCTCCCTGAGAAGTCTTCGATTTTCTGCTCCCTGAGAAGTCTTCGGTTTGCTGCTCCCTGAGAAGTCTTCGGTTTTCTGCTCCTTGAGAAGTCTTCGGTTTGCTGCTCCCTGAGAAGTCTTCGATTTTCTGCTCCCTGAGAAGTCTTCGGTTTTCTGCTCCCTGAGAAGTCTTCGGTTTTCTGCTCCCTGAGAAGTCTTCGGTTTGCTGCTCCCTGAGAAGTCTTCGATTTTCTGCTCCCTGAGAAGTCTTCGATTTTCTGCTCCCTGAGAAGTCTTCGGTTTGCTGCTCCCTGAGAAGTCTTCGGTTTTCTGCTCCCTGAGAAGTCTTCGGTTTACTGCTCCCTGAGAAGTCTTCGGTTTGCTGCTCCCTGGGAAGTCTTCGGTTTTCAGCTCCCTGAGAAGTCTTCGATTTTCTGCTCCCTGATAAGTCTTCGGTTTTCTGCTCCCTGAGAAGTCTTCGATTTTTTGCTCCCTGAGAAGTCTTCGGTTTTCTTCTCCCTGAGAAGTCTTCGTTTCATCGATCGTTTGCCCCCTGAGAGGTCTTCAGTTAGCTGCTTCCTGAGAAGTCTTCGATTTTCTGCTCCCTGAGAAGTCTTCGATTTTCTGCTCCCTGAGAAGTCTTCGATTTGCTGCTCCCTGGGAAGTCTTCGGTTTTCTGCTCCCTGAGAAGTCTTTGATTTTCTGCTCCCTGAGAGGTCTTTAGTTAGCTGCTCCCTGAGAAGTCTTCGGCTTACTGCTCCCTAAGAAGTCTTCGATTTGCTGCTCCCTGGGAAGTCTTCGGTTTGCTGCTCCCTGAGAGGTCTTCGATTTTCTGCTCCCTGAGAAGTCTTCGGTTTGCTGCTCCCTGAGAAGTCTTTGATTTGCTTGGATTGATGATTAAGCTGGTATGTGGATCGATGAATGAGTTGAGGTTTTGATTGATGATTTGTCCGATGTCATCACTCAACTTGTGTCGGTGTCCGCCTCAAGTCTCTCTTTCTGCAAAATAAGGAAACTAAACTATGCAAAAATGGTGAGCATGCAAGTGAAATGTATGAGTAATGCAGGAATGCAGGATAAAAATTCATCTATGTGAACTTGAAGATGATGCCGGGCTAGCTGCGATTTGCGATATAATTGATGCCTTTTGAGCTGCTTTTGATTTTCATGCCCTTTGGGATTGCGAGATTCTCATCCGGTACCTGTAGTCATTAATTGAAGGTAGTGTGTCCCTTGTGGATTTTCACACTAGCTTTTCTTAGTGGGAGATGCGTCCTTTGTGGATTTTCACATAAGCCTGTGCCTTATTTTTTTGCCTGGAATGGACCCAACCCAATCCAGCGGCTTTTCTCTTTCTTCTTTTTTTGAAGGACAGACTGCCTGTTTTCAGGTTTTCACCCTATCCTTTTGCCTAGTTTTGCTTAGAGCGCCAGTTACGGTTTTCACTCTAACTGCTCTCTTTTTTTGTTTTTTTTTTTATTTTTTTTAAGATTGCTGAAGTTGTTGGCAAGAATCTTTCGGGAGTCTTAGGACATGGTTGCATGAGCTTGATTCTTCACATATGATAACAGGATGAATCGGCTGAAGCGTTTGTGTGCTGAGAGTAGCAGAGGGTAGGCAGATACATGAGTTTGATCACACAGGGTACAATACTCTGATCACATCATTGCATAAATGCATGTGTTTCAATTTGATTTCATTAAACATGATCATTATTTTGGCATTGACTTAAAAAAATACAAGACTTTAGCTAATCTCGAGATAGATCTTGAAAGCATCAAACTCCTGTTATCAATCAGCCCTCTCGGGTTTTATGATTGACGATTTTCTCTCAAATTTTTCTTGAATGCGAATTCTAGAAGCAATGTTGGAGACGAGACTTAACTCGAATGCATGAATGCACTCGTGGCTTCTCACTTGAAGCTCAAGAAACACCATAAGCCTCTTCTTACGTACCGAACCTTATTAGAAGGTCATCTCCGCTAATTGGATAAGACTGAACCAAGAATCAAAAGGTCTTACTTTGGTTGTAATGTCAGGCTTAGGTAGATGGCTGTCAAAGGAGGATCAGGTCGCTAGAGAAAAATGGCCGCAATATTTTCTCGACTGGTGGATGAACCATTCTCAGCTCAGTTGTATATACAAAGGTATTCTTGAATTTGGGCTCGGTAACATTTCAGCTCCTTGAGATCAAAATAACAATAAAAGGGTAATTATTGAAACTAGTCAATTGGTTACTGTTTTGAGGTCTTTTGTTGTTTTTTTTTTTCAAAGTGTAAACTCGCCCTTACCAAGGAAATTTTGATAACCCACAAAGAAATTGTTAATTATTAAAACGTTCATCCATCCTTTTTAGAGCGGCCACTCTTCTAAGGGGAAGCCAAAATCATTTTAGGCGAGGGGATAGTTTTAATGTGTGTAACAACAAAATTAGTACGCATTTAGCATACCCACATAAAGGCTCAATGGGCTGGCAAGCGCTTGTGAAGTAAGGGTAGGAAATGGTCATTTAGAGAGCTGTGCAAAGAAAATGTTGCCTAAATCATTTTCTAGGTTCCGTCTTATCCAGGGATCGCTTTGACGGGTAATCAGAAAGGTTCTAGTGCTCTTAGTGAGTTTCCATCCAGTCCCCTAATTGCAACTAGTTTTTCTCTCTTATTTTCATTTTTTCTCTGACTCTCTCTCTCTTCAGGAGTTATATCATATGCTATCAAGATTTTCTTTGGGATTTCCCAAAGTTTCGAGATTAAATGCAGCCATATTATTTGAATTAATGCCAAAGTAAATGTGTTATGATCATGCGAAATGAAATCAATAGAAATGTCATACAAATAAGCAAAATTGTTCTCTTTATTACAAACAGAAAATAAAAAGTTCCAAAAATAAATAGAATTTCAGCATCTAAAAGCAATATCACTAGTGGACTGCAAGACACGATCATGTTTGCGGTGGAGGGACTGCGTTGTAGCCTGCCTTCTTCTTCTTTTCTCTCTTCTCAGGATCTGTGATCTGATTGGTGTCAATGAGATCCTGGATCTTATTTCTCAGAATACGGCAATAGTCAGTCAAATGGCCGGTGTGCTGGTGGTAAGCGTAGTACTGATCACCTCTATGTCCCGGCTGTCCCTGACTCAAAGCTGGTCTGGGTGGCAAAGGCTGCAGCTTGCCTTCTTTCATCAGTTTTTCCAGTACCCAGGATAGAGAGCGGCCTAAGTTGGAGTAGTATCTCTGACCCTGCCCAACTCCAGTAGCTGAGACCTCTGCCGTCCTACCGTTTCTGCTGTTGCTGCCTCCGGCACCTCCTGATTTGAATCCCGACTGGTTCCCATAGCCTTTCCCAGCAAAGTTATTTTGGCTTGCTTTCTTTTCCAGGTAAGCCGCCTCAGCTTCTATAGCGATATCCTTAAGCGACTCCCAGTCCTTGAGCCCCTTAAAACTGAGCAAGTCCCTTAAGTAAGGGCATGAGTTTCTGATAAATAGCCTGATCTGGTCTGCAGTGTCAGGCTTCCTCTTCATCTCCATGACCCTGTTTCTCCATCTTGTAAGGTACTCATGGAATGACTCATCATTCTTCTGCTGTAGAAGCTCGAGGTCTTTTAGGGTGACCTCCATCCTAGTACTGCAGTCGTACTGCTTCATGAATTCTTCGATCAAAAGGTCCCAATCCTCCTTGGACCTCCTATCCAACCCGTGGTACCAGTCAACTGTCGGGCCCACCAGACTAAGGCAAAAATATTCCACCTTCTGCTTCTTGCTCAGCCCTGTGCCTTTTATGACCAGGGTGTACTGCTTGATGTGGGTGGATGGGTCAGAGGTGCCATCAAATTTCTGCAGCTCGGGCATCTTGAATCTTTGGGGTAGCAGCTCTTCATCCCCCAGATCTCTATCTTCTGGGTTGACCCCCTTTCCAGCTGATAGCATGCGGGTGATAGCTTCGATCTGTTGTCTCATACCTCTTAAAGCTTCATCCTCTACTCTGGGTCCTCTGGGCCTTGCAGCTTGGTGGACTATCGGCACCTCTTCTTCTTCCTCCTCCATTAGGAAATCATCATTGGGATTGTGAATCCTTTCCCCTCTTGGCTCGATGGGTGCGGCAGCTCTGTGCTCATTGTTGGGTTGACGAGCAGCAACTCCAATGAAGGGAGCATCCCCACCAGCAGGTGGTTCGGCTTGCCCCCGAGGAGGGGCTGCTTGTGTTTGTAGAGCAGCAGGCGGCTGTGGGGCAGCAGGTGGATGGGCAATCCTTTCAGCCATGGCACCCATCATATCCATCATTCTTTATTCAAAATCCTCTAGCCTCCTAGCTAGGTCCTGAGTGGCTAAAGCTCCGATTTCTTCTGCCATTGGTGGCTCTACAAAGGCTTCACTGATTGATGAGGATGACTCAGAATCCCAGTCAGACACTAGTTCCGGCAACTCAAAGAGCAGATTTGTCCTTATTAACTGACCGTCGGAACCTCTAGTCCACTTAGATGAATCTATGATGGCTGAAAAAATTAGATTGTTAGGATGATGCGTGAATGACATATACAATGCATGATAGTGAGCTATGCAACATTTACAATCACATGCAAGCAAGTAGATCCTTCCAACCTTATTACTCCCACACACGAGGTAATGCGGTCTCTTTCCTAGGTGGGCTTGATCCATGGGTTAGCGGGGAACCCAATGGATGCGTATGGTGCTCGGTGAAGAACCGGCATCGTAACATCTCTTATCTAATGTGCAAGCGGATGGGTTATGATCATTATGTATTTAGGCAGCCCGAACAAGTTGATATGGGCCTATCGGGGCATGAAAGCCTTTGATTAGGTGACCAATCAAATTATTTGGGTTTGTCCAATACAAAATGATCCATATAGCAAGCAAGGTATTACGGTTCATATCACCTAAGGGAAGTATCTATTGCCATTACATGAGCTTTGGTCAAAGGGTGGTGTTACTGTAGGGCTACCCACGCATGATCCCTGCCGACGGGTCTAGCTCATCACGAGCGTAACGACCGATCGGGTCACCATTTAATATACCATGATGGTACGAGGCTTGGGCTGGTGATTATCCTTAACATTTCCCTAAATTGAGTGAAAATAGGGTCGTGCTTCGGGAACGCACCGGGGCTAAAAGAGGGACCAAACTAGCATAGATCTAAGGCTCTAATGAGATGTAATGCAGTTTTGAAAGAAGATGAAATTTTTAAATTAAAACTCAATTATGATTTTTAATCAAGGTACTTTCGAATCGAAGTCTCGAGTATGTCCCCAGCGGAGTCACCACTGTGACGCGCGCCGGATCCCCGCGGCCGCCCGCTCGACCGCCCGCACGTGGGCGATCGGGGCAATTGCGGGTCCGTCAACAGCTTGCGATAAATCGCAAGTGCGTCTATGTTGGGCAATAAGGAGGTTTCATGGAGTCGCCACCCAATAGAACATTGGGAAAGTTTCTCTCGCCTCGGAGAGCCTAAGACTTGCGCATTTTATCCATATTGGGCCATGAGGCCTAGGATTAACGTCTAAGTCTCGTGACACAAGAGGTGTCTTGGAGGATAACCTCTAGCCTCTTGAGCCCAAAGACCAGAGCAGGGTTCGGGACTTCTCATTTATTTATACCATGATTAATATCATAATTAAGTTTTGAATTCATTGTTTCATCAACTTTCCACACAATGCAATTTAAATTAAAGGCGCAATCATTCATATCGAAAGCGGTAAATGTAAGCAAAATCCAAAATAAAGCATTTAAAAACAAATTACAATAACACTAGGAGCGGAATACAACTCCCATTTATAAAGGTCAAACACATGCATAAAACGGGTTATTCATTAATAGTGAGAACATTGGTCCTCGCATGCATATTTATTATGAAAAAGTTTTGATGTGATGATTTATTTGGGTATGAAAAACTAGGACATTGGTCCCCTTTTATTTAGAAAAAGAATGTCAAGTTAATTAATAAAAACGTTTTTGTGATTTTCTTTCTAGCGAGCCTAAATAAAGAATTTTACAAGAAAATTATATGGCAAAATTAAATAAAATATTACAAACCGAATGAAAATATGTATATGAACCGAACGAGCCTTTTTGAACCTCCCGATGTGCTCGCAAAAACGCCCAAGCGAAAAAATGAGTTTAGACATAAAACAAAATACAAATAAAATAATGTTAGTGATTAAATCAATTAAATCAATTAAACATACAAAATAATGAGTAACAAATGATATGAAAAGAATGATAATGGAATCAAAAATGTTAACAAACTAAAATAAAATGAGAAACATGGATTATATGTGATAAATGATTAAATAATGTGATGAAAATAAAATAAAACATGTTAATTAAATAATACATGAAAATATGAACATGATGAAAATAATGATGATGAATATAAACGAATCAAAGAATATATAAAATGATAAAGAAAAGAATAATAGATTAAAACAATTAAAGAATGATGAAAACAATTAACTAAACAATATGATTAATTAAATATGTTTACAAATGATATAAACCATTTACATGGCAAAAAGATCAATTAAAATGAATTTATTAATTACATGTTAAAAATAATAATAAATTAAAGTGAAATAAATTAATTACATGTTAAAAATTAATAAACAATCAATATTTATGTGAATAAAAATCATATCATGTATAAACAATTAAATGGAACAAATATAAAATCAATACAACAAATGAATAGAAGAAAACAATAAATAAATCAATAAAAATATTAAAATATACATGAATAAATTAAATAAAATAGAAATTGAAATGGAGCCAAGAATATTTACCCTCAGAATATTGGATTTGATGAAGGAAAAGTGATGATTGATTTCTTTGTTTGATGATTCACAATATTAGAGTGAAATATTATGAAAATGTTGGAATTTTATTCCAAGAAACATGAAAATAAAAATGATCAAAAATTCTTTAAGAACAAAGAATTGATACCTTTGCCTAAAGAAATGATTTTGATCAAAAAAAAAGTTTTATTGATTAAAATAAAGAAAAATTGATTGAAGTTTTATCAAATAAAAATTAGATTTTGATGACAAACAATTATTTTATTTGTCTCAAAATCAATTTTTATCAAAAAGAGATTCAAAACAAAATCAATGAAAAAGTTTTATTGAACACAAAATAAAAGATTAAAAACAATTTTGAGAACAAATAATTATTCTATTTGTCTCAAAATTGAATCCAACAACAAAACTTCCTCTAAAAAATATGTTTAGAAGAAATTATGTTGGAAAAAGAATGAACATTTGATTTTTCTTTTTGATTTTTGGTTGGGGAAAAAATCTGGAATTTTAGTGGAAGGAGAAGAAGATGAAGAGAAATTTTAGGTCTAAAAAATGTGTAGAGAAGGAGACTCCTTTCGATTTCATCATAAAGTATTTATAAGATAAAATAGGTTGCCCTAATTTAATTAAGGAAAAAACCTATTTTAACCCAAAATTATTTTATTTTTAATGATAAAATCAAGTTTTATTATTTAATTACCTAAATACCGACGGCCGGTATGCCCGTCGCTATAGAGCGGCGGGCGTCAGAGCGGCAGCCAGGCGGCCTCGCGCGAAATCCGCGCGCAGAGGCGCGAGAATCGCGCGCCTCAGCGCGCGGAGCGGCGCGCAGTGCGCACAACGCTGCGCGTCGCCAAATCACGCCCAGCGCGCTGCCGCGCCCGACGCTCGCGGTCTGAAAAATTTTTTATTTTTTTTTTTTTTTTAAATTGACTAAAACACTATAATTTTGAGCCCCCATTTTTCAAAATTAATTTTTGTAAATATTTTTTGTTATTTTCTAATTTTTCACTCTAAAATGCAAATTTGACGAGAAAACCATCACTTTTAACCTTTTAAGCCTATGAAGGCAATTATCATCATTGGGTAACTTCGATCTAGGCTAACTCAGGACCCGGTGTCTACAGTAGGTGTCTCTTGACCTTTGGTGACTGTTGTGCCCATAGATTGAGTTTTATTGATCCAAATAGATTGCTTAAAATTGTATCTGAAACCTAAGATATATAGCTATAAATACCTCAAAGATATGGTTGAGCTAATTCTAGCTCTAAGTGTCCCAAAGGAGGCCAAAACAGAGGTGTCTCTACTTTGGCCGGTTCATTTGAGTAGTTTAGGTTGATTAAATCATATCTGATGTTTTAGATGTCCAAATGACCTCAAACTTGTTCCATTGGAAACTTAACATCTTGGGGAATAATTGACAAGAAGGGTGTTTTGTCTAAAATTAGTTTTAGATGTCGTTATAGGCTTTGGAAAATTGGGTAGTAAAGCACTCCCAAGTTTCTGCTTCCATTTTGCTAAATTTTAGTATGTCACGGTGCCAACCAATTCATTGCCACCATGACCAATGCCGAGAGAAGGCAGAATGCCTATTTTTGGACCTCACGGTCATAACAAATTCATTGCCACCGTGACCCCCATCTGTTTTGACTATTTTATATGTTTTTCTTCCTAAATTGAACTCGTATTCCACCTAAACTCTCCTGGATCTATCTAATGCATGTTTAGGACTATTAAATGAGTATAATAATAGTTATCACTTGGAAAATGCACATGAATAGGATTAATATTAATAGCAAACTAAAGAAGTAATGATGTATACTTCAGGGATTGAAGTGAATGAGATGTGTAAGAGTATGACTATTTGTTTATAGTGAATATGTGTAAATGTGACATGTTCAATTATTATATGGAATAATAAAAAATGTAAGTGTTAAATTGATTATGAAAATGTTATGCAAGGAAGATAGGCTTGAGGGCCTAGAGATGCCTATTGACTGTGAAGGCTCTGTTCCTTATGCCTTTCTTACTTATTCTTCTAACTGCATCAAAGATCCCTCTGATGTTACACCTAAGTGCTGACCTAAGCCTAACCTTAAATCATATCCCGCCCTTGACGTTTTAATATTTGGAACTTGCGTCACTGCTGAAATGTCTTCCTTTTTAGGAATACAGTCATATTCTAGAGCAGGCTTCTTGCCTCTTCCTTGCTCAATTTGCAAAATAAAGGGCACCTTGACTCTGGTTTTAAAAGCAAAAGGAGACATTGCAATCGTCATGGTATAGGCCTTCTTGGTAATGGCCAGCTCAATGTGATTAAGAGCTATCGCCATAAGCTGAGCTTGAAGAACCAGCGCCATGGCATCCATTCTCTCTTTAATTGTGCCAACAACCTTTTTTTCAGCTCTTTGAACCTTCTATCCATCTCCTAGGCAATTAGGACACGAGTCTCTTCAGTCTGTTGTAAGGGGCCAGCCATTTCTGATACGTTCAGATGGTCTGGTAAGGATGCTAAACCTTGTCAACCAACTCAAGCTCTGATCGCTCTTTAGACAACTATCGAGATCCCGAAACCACCCAAGCAAATGGTCTACAATGTGACACCCCCATCGCCGTCCCCGTTGGAAGGACGCCGACGGACGCGCTACACGACGCTCACATATACAGATATACACACGCATAACACGGAAGTATACTTTCATACATAACATGCATACAGAAATACGGATTAATTAAAAACTTACCTTACCTTGCAGCACAGATTGAACATGCAATGACTCACGCACACGCAGGCACTAAGCAAAAGCATACACAGAAGCATACATAATGACCATTCAACGGAAGCATAATCGAAATAATAAAACAAAGGAAAAACTAAACTTAAAAACATATTAACTATTACATTCCCAAAATAAAACTCAAGAACGAAACATGATTAATTACATATACAATACTACCTAATTACAAAAGCTGAATTACAGAAGCTGAACAAAAATACAGAACTTCTAACTCCTACGTGGCCGACCTTGCAGAAGCGCGACTCGAACAGAACCATACCTGCCACCTGCACGGAAAGGAAATCCGTGCTAAGCGATAACGCTTAGTGGGGAGAACATACAAGAATATGGACGGCCATTCACAATGGTCGCCGAGGCATAACACATTCAAATGACAAATGTGGATATTCATAAC
Organism: Excoecaria cochinchinensis; assembly: GCA_947683425.1. Taxonomy (NCBI): domain Eukaryota; kingdom Viridiplantae; phylum Streptophyta; class Magnoliopsida; order Malpighiales; family Euphorbiaceae; genus Excoecaria; species Excoecaria cochinchinensis. The sequence continues at coordinate 2,844,056 of CANTUQ010000020.1, forward strand.
CAATATGATCATACTGGCATAGTAAAGGCATTCATTCGATAACTCACAATCAAACCATAACATATACTCATGTCCAGGATAGACCATTACAGACATAATACAATACACATTATAAGCATCATCATGTTGAACTACACACTATATCACATGCATAAACCTACATGGGTATCAAATAATAACATCCTACCGTGCGGTGCCACAAGAGCTTACACAAGCAATTGACACAACTAAGTACCTATGCAGGAACTGACAATCCAATCATCATGTTGAGAGTGCTAGCTATTGAACATACTTAGACATGCCAAACACATACACTAGTCAAATATCCAAAGGATAACATTTAGAGCATCACAATACTGCTGCGCAACTCTAATATATATTAAGCATCATGCAACAACACTCTGATAGCGGAGACTGAAGGCATAATCAATTAGTATTACATTCATATCATCATCATGCAGAAAGTACAGTTAAACATCACATACTTACCATCACAACTGCTTCGGTTCACATGCTAATAATTAACAAAACATGTTTAAGTCACATACATAAATACTCTAGCCGAATCATATCCAAAGCATTCAGAAACTTATAACAAATCACATGACAAGTACGGATAATCATATTAAATATAAAGTCATGCTTACTTAATACAAACATACATTCTGAAGCCCATAGTCACATTTATATACATATAAACTGATTTCTGAAATCATTATCATGCTCAAACGGATATCATATTCATATAGTTATTTCAAAGTAATACCAACCAATAAAGCACCTGCTGACTCACGATAGTGGATAACGAGTGTACTGAACTGATTAGTACCTTACGGGTACAAGTCGGCCAAAGGGTACCTTACGGGTACGAATCGAAAACCATTTTATTTATCACAAAAGCATTTTACTGATGGGGGATCTTAACCCGATCCAAATTCATTAAAAAGGATCACGAGGATCCGTACTGAGGGGGGGTTCGCAAGGAACCAATCGGGGGACCTGATCAGGGTCCAAACGTTCAAAGGGCGCTGCAGCTACTGAAGACTCTATTAGGCATGCCCAACTATCCACTAAACTGACTCTCGCAGGTCAAGCATAAAACAATACACATTTCGAATCGCATAACGCATAAATATGTAAATATCATGCATAAATCAGAGTACAATAGACATATAAATATGCTCATAAGGTTGGTAATATCTCATACATTCCCATTGCAAAACATAAGACAGTCAATATACTTAACATTTAAACACTGTTCTAAAACATGCCAAGAATCAGGTATAGAAACACTATCCTACCAATGATTATCAAAACATAATCCTAAACATGCATTAGATGAAGATACTAAACATAAACCATGCATAGTCCAAATTACATATTTAACATAATACAATGAGCTCCAAGGCTAAAGCATAACCATGCATTCAGACATTAACCACATTATTCAAATAAATATATAGCATAGCATAATATCAATCATACTTTATACAAGTCATATTCAGAAGCATGCAATAATTCCCTTAATCACATTTTAGCAATACTCATCAAATTAAAGCATGTCAGGAACACATGTATATCATGCCAATGATCCAAAACGCATAATCTGAATCATGAAATGATACTATATATTTCTAAGCATGGCAGATTACTCTTAGAGCAGAATTCAATCAAAGATATGCATAACATATTGCTAATCATAACTGAAATAGGCTAACCAATCAGATAAGTAAGATAAGATAGCACACAGTAGAGGAAAAAGCCATAAAAGCATTTGAAAGTCATTTTATAATAAACTAGCCACGGGGGCACAAATCAAAATAGAAAAGCTATACAGGAGCATATAACAGTATGACATAATTTATACAGCAGTGAAGACCCATACAGAAGAGATAGGAAATTAATTTTGGTTAAAACTGGGCGAAATCGGAAAAAGGAGCTGAAGAGGGGTCGGTCACGAGTCGTGTCACGATTCGTGACTGACCTCAGGAAGGTCACGAGACGTGACCTAGTGTCACGTCTCGTGACCTGCTAGATAGTCACGGGACGTGACTCTATGTCACGCCTGGCTTCACAAGAGTCACGCCGTGACTCTAAGTCACGAGACGTGACTTCCCTCTCACAGAGAGAGGAGTCACGCTTCGTGACTGGAGTCACGCCTTGCCTTTACCAGAGTCACGTCGTGACTCTAAGTCACGAGACGTGACTTTCCTCTCACATAGAGAGGCAGTCACGCTTCGCGACCAAGGGTCACGCCTGACACTTTCGTCCAGCCCGCCGAGAAGTCACGCGTTGTGACTGGGAGACAGGGTCACGTGGCGTGACTGGGAGTCATGTCTCGTGACTTGTCTCTCTCAGGAATTCACGACACACTGGATATGGAAATTACACAGAAACGCGATTTCCCATTTCCAGGTTACCCAGAATTCAAAGAACCCGATAAAAATCATTTTCAATCTGATTCAAAACACATCCAAACTCATCTTACCTTACAGTCGATCTTCCAAACATCATAAACTAGATAATTACAATTAATTCCACAATCAACAATCAAAATCATGCATAAACCCATTCAAGAATATAAACCCTAAAAGTTATAATAAAGTTACAGTAGGTTCAAAACACAAACTCAGAACTTCCAAGTCACTACTTGTCATGCATTACTAACACATCTACTCACTTAATCATGCATGTACACATTCTAAACCACATCAAATTCCAGAAATTAGACCATGCAAACACATTATAAGTCTAGTGAGAAATAGGGCAGAGACAAACAACTGAGATAGAAGAACAGAGAAGTTCAAACACTGCATGCAATCCAAAACACTCCCAAACCTGGAATCGAAGATCCAAAATCAGCTTCAAGATTACTGCTCAATCCTTTCCTTGCCTTTGTTTTGCTTCTTCTTACAATCCAAAACTTGCACAAATAAGAAACCCACAAATCCTTAGTTCAAACCCTAACTGAAGAAAAACCAGGAAGATGAAGAAGAAGAACAGTACGTTAACTCCAACTTACCTCTTCAAGCAAAGCACAAACTCCACCAAGAAACCCAATCATGCACACAACCAAGGAAGGGGAGGCAAAGAACGGGAAAAAGGAAAAGAAAGAAATCAAAGAGGAGAAGAAGAGAGAGTAGAAAACGTGATATGCCCTTCTCTTTCCTTCTTTGTCTCTTTTTCTCATTTTCCCATTAATTGTCCACCAACCAAGACACATGGCAGCTTCCAACAGAACCACAAAATCCACTTAACTATTCCAAATTCCATTATTGCTCTTTAGTCCTTAGACAAATTACACTTCACTCACTTACACATTTTTTCCTTATGAACTTAGTTATCTTTTCAATTAGGTCCTTAATACTCCAAATTTCTCAAGCTCAAATTACCGAAATACCCTTCCGATCTCGACTTAGCATGCACAATCTGACTAGGGCTATTTTGGGGTGTGACATACAATGGCTGAAAAGCAAGGAGTTAGAATGATGTATGAATAACATGCTATGAATGGTCGTGTTGTACAACAAATGGCATACAATGGTTAAGAAGATCAAAGAGGTTAGAATAATGTATGTAACGCATGGAGCAAATTTATGCATAGGGTGATATGTACATGCGAAAACTATATGCATGGGATAAAATGTACACACGCAAAATAAATGTCACGTAAGGCATAAATATGCAATGCAACATCCACAACCACATGCAAGCAAGTAGATCCTTCTAACCTTATCCATCCCACACACGAGGTCGTGCAGTCTGTTTCCTAGGTGGGCTTGATCCATGGGTTAACAGGGAACCCAAAGGACACGTATGGTGCACGGTGAAAAATTGAGAGCATAACCTCTCTTAGCTAATGTGCATACACATGGGTTTTGACCATTGTGTATTTAGGCAGTCCGAATAAATCAACATGGGCCTATCGGGGCATGAAAGCCTTTGATTAGGTGAGCAATCAAATTATCTGGGTTTGTCCAATACATAATGATCCATATAGTAAGCAAGGTATTATGGTTCATACCACCTAGGGGAAGTATCTATTTTCAATACATGAGTTTTAGCCAAAAGTGATATTTTAGGTCTACCCAAGCAGGGTCCCTGCCGATGGGTTTAACTCATCACAAGCATAATGACCAGTCGGGTCTCCATTTAATATACCACGATGGTACGAGGCTTGGGCTGGCGATTATCCTTAACACTTCCCTACATTGAGTGAACTTAGGGTCGTACTTTGGGAATGCACCGAGGTTAAAAGAGGGACCAAACTAGCATAGATCTAAGGCTCTAATGAGATGTAATGCAGTTTTCAAAAAAGGATAAAATTGTAACAATTTACCCTAGTAGAAATTGTGATGTTTTGGTTTGGATATGATTGTGTATTTGTAAGAAAGAACAGATGTGAATGATTATTTGGGTGAGAGGAAGAATTGGAAAGAAGATTGGTCAAGCTTTGTTTTTGGGATTCTTGGTTTTTGCTTGGTCGCGAGCACGACACTTGTTGCGAGCACGATAGGACATGCCTGATGAATTGTGCTTTAAACGGGAATTTTAAGTGGATTTTGAGTTGGGTTTCAACATGTGGCAGTCATGCAAGGAGTTCGGAAGGGTTTGGGACACATGTCTTAAGATAGACATGTGGTTTTGAGAGGATGTACCAAGTGGACTTTTGCATGCAATATAAGTGATTTGAGTGGGAAAATCTGTCCTCATTCTTGTTTTGCTTTCAAATAGTGATATCCCTTTGTTTTCCCTCTCTTTCTTGGTTTCACTTCCTCTTTCTTCTTTGATTTTGTTTTCCTTTGGCTAATTTTTGCATTGGATGGTTTAAAGAGGTTATTAAAGGATTAAGAAGGTAAGTGTGACTTAGCTTTGTGTTGGGTCTTCTTCTACTCCATTTCTATTTTGGTTTGAGCTGGTTGTGTAATGGACTAAGAGGTGTTGTATTGGTGTTCTTTGCTATGTTTGAAGTTTTGGATAGAAGGATTGAGAAGGGCAAGGACAAGATTTGAGATTGGGAGTTTCGGCTGCACTTTAAGAGGTTGGGATCGTGTGCTCTTGAACTTGTGCATGTGTTTTAATTTTTGAGTCCCTGGATGCATGTTGTGATTGTGAAGGAATTATGGAATTTTGTGTGTTAATAATTGGTTTATGAACTATCTTAAATACCTTTATAAATGCATGTGGTTATAAGTATGTCTTGAATGAGAAAAAATGTTAGGTGCTGATGAGTTTTGGGATATGCATGTTTATGGTTTTAATTTGATACATGAACATGCTAAGAGCTGATTTAGAGTTTTGATGTGTATGTTGTGTATAGCATATCTAAGGTTTTGAGCATATGTGTTTGATTGATGAAGATAAGTGGTTATGTGGAGGTTTTCATGTTGTGTGTGGGTTTTCCACGTTTCTGTTCTGTCGCAAGCACGACAGAGGCCATTTTAGCTTTTGTCGCCGGAGTGACGAAGTCGCGAGCACGACAGTTGGGTGATTGTATTTTGTCGTGAGCGCGACAGTATGCAGCTCTGCTTGCCTAAGTTCCTTGAAGTATCTTTCATGATTGGGCATTGCTTTGGTATATGTTTGTACATGTTCAAGGTAGTTTATATGCATGATATCAATATCAATTGTGCTTTTAAAGAATTGTTTAGTTGTGCATTTTTGGCAAGACATGAATATGAAGTGGTATTTTGATTTGCTATCAATTGTATGACTTATTGTGTTAAGCCTGGTCGGTCAAGTTAGTGGATAGTTAAGCATGCTTATAAACGGTTTTGTGCAGCTACTTTATAGATCGTTATGGTCTTATGTCTTGAGACTTCAGTCTCTTTTGTTACCTCCGGGTATTCGAATGTTTTTAGACTTATGTCTTTTATTTTAGGTACTGGATTTCATCGGTATCTTTTGTACCCATATCCACAGTCCGTGAGAGTTCAGGCTTCTTGTTTTCTTTTGTGTTGATTGAACTTGTGCTTTTGATGATGGAATGATTGTTTTGTTTTAAGCTTTTCATATTAATGCTTTTGGCTCAGTTATGTTCATCAAGTGGACTTGATATTGTTAAGATTCTGTTATGTGTTATGTATATAAGAATGTTATGGTGCTTTGTACATGTTATAATTTTATAATTGACTTTACGTTTACGCCTTGGCAGGATATGTATATACTGTTATGTATGTTTTTGCAGTCCTTTGTTTCTGTACATCCCCACTAAGCGTTATCGCTTAGCACGGATGTTTATTTTCATGTAGCTTTGCAGGATTGGTTTGGTTTCGGAGTCGCGCATCTGCTGGCCACTAGGAGTTGAAGTCTTCTTTTTGTACTAGTATAGGGATAAGTTGTATAGTCCCGTTTTTGCTTGTACATTTTGTAACATTTTGTAAGTCATGTAATTCTGATATGTAATGTAATGACTTAGTACATGTATACTTTATAAGTTCAGTTATCCAAGTTTTTATGGTTATTCATGAGTGCTTCTGCTTTAGCTCTTGCTTGAATGTTTGTGGCTTGTGTGACAACCCGACATCCCTTTCGAGGGGCAGCGGGGTGTTACAGAAATTTTTAAATTAAAGCCCAATTATAAGTTTTAGCCAAGGTACTTTCGAAGCGAAGTCTCTTTTAAATGTCCCCAGTGGAGTCACCACTATGACGCGAGCCGAACCCCGGCGCCCCCCGAAGACCTGCTTTTAGGGATTTCTGGAGGAGGCTCATAAAAAACTTGTAAAGAATTACAAGTGCATCCATTTTGGGCAACAAGGAGGTTTCATGGAGTCTCCACCCAATAGAACATTGGGAAAGGTCGTCTAGCCTCAGTGAGCCTAAAACGGTGCTGCTATGTCCATCGTGGGCAAGCTGGAGGTGTCTTGGAGGCCCCACCATAATAAAATATTAGGATGGCCCTCTCTCCTTGCCCTTGGGCAAACCAGAGGTGTCTTGGAGGCCCCATCCTAATAGAATATTAGGATGGCCCTCTCGCCTTGTGGTGCTAGGAATATATAAATTGAGCCTTTTTACGGGATATAAGAGGTGTCTTGGAGATCCCACCCCAATAGGACATTGAGATGGCCCTCGCGCCTCATTGAGCCCAAAGACCAGAGAAGGTTAGGGACTTCCCATTTTTTCATACCCCGGTTATGTTTATAATGGAGTTTTGAATTTAGCATTCCATGAAATTCAATTAAGGCGTAGGTTATCCATTGAGGGAAAGCGATAAATAAAATAATTAAAATAAAGCATATGAAAATAAATTACAGCAAAATTAGGGGCGGAATACAACTCCCATTATAAATAAAATATAAATTATACACAAAACGGGCGATTTATTAAGGATGAGAACATTGGTCCTCGCATGCATGCCTTAAAAAATGTTAAAGGTGATGGTTTATTTAGGTATGAAAAACTAGGACATTGGTCCCATTATTTATTTAGAAAAAGTACCAAATTAATTAATATAAATGTTTTCGTGATTTTCTTTTTAAACGTCCATATATAATTTTATTAAAGATTACATAGTAAAAAAAATGAATAATCCGAATAACAATACAAATAATCAAAAATTAAGGAAAAGTCCACGCCAAACGAGCCTCGTGAATCTCCCCGTGTGCTCGCAAAAATGCGCAAGCAAAGAAAATAAGTTTCGACATAAAAATAAATACAAATAAAATAATGTTAGTAATTAAATCAATAAGATAAATTAAACGCATAAAATAATAAATAATAAATTAAAATAAATAAAATGAGATGACATTAAAAAAAATGATAAATGAATTAAAATGTTAATAAATCAAAATAAATGCAAAAAATGCATTATGAATGACAAAAGGATTAAATGATATGATTGAAATAAATAAAACATGCTAATGAACTAATACATAAAAATATGAAAACGATAATAATAATAATAATAATCAAAATAAACAAATAAATGAATAAACAATAAATATATAACAATAGCAATGAAAAAGAATGATAAAAAAATAATGAATAAAAGAATGATGAAAATAATAAAATAAATGACATGATTAATTAATGTTATCACAATTAACATAAAACATTTACATGGCAAAAAGATCAACCAAAATGAATTAATTATTTACATGTTAAAAATAATGAGGAACCAAAGCAAAATAAATTAATTACATGTTAGAAATAATAAGAAATCAATATTTACATGAACAAAAATAATATATATAAACACATTAAATGAGACAAATATAAAAACAATAGAATAAATAAGTAAATGAAAATAATAAGAATATACATGTTAATCAATTAAATATGAACAAAATAATAAAAATATAATAGATTAAGCACAAAATGTTTACCCTCAGAGTTTCGGATTCGATGAAGGTAAATATGATTGATTTCCTTGCTTTTTGATTTGCAAAATTATAATTAAATATGGTAAATAAAAAATTGAAATTTTATTCCAAGAAATAAATTTGATAAAAAAATGATGAAGAAAAAAAAAAGGTTCTCAAGAACAAAGAATGAATTTCTTTGTCTAAAAAAATGATTAAAAGAAATAAAAATATTCTAAAGCACAAATAATTATTTTGTTTGTCTCAAAAAAAAATTATTCATAAAATATTTTGTTTTTAAAAAATCAAATGAAAAATTAGATTTCAAGAACAAAATATTATTTTGTTTGCCCCAAAATCCATTTCTCATCAAAAAACTCAATATCAAAATCTTTAAAAAAACTTAATTGAAAAAAATATGCAACAAAAAAAGTAAGAAAATTGAATTTTGAGTACAAATAATCACTTTATTTTGTCTCAAAATAAAATTTTCAACAACAAAACTCCTTCTAAAAAATATTTTAGAAGAAATTCCATTGAAAAAAAAAGTAGAAGAAGAATTGGAATTCTTAACTTTCTGAACTTTTCAATTTTTATTTTATTGAGGAAAAAACCTAGAGAGAAACATAGAGAGGATTTTTTTAAAGCAGAAGAAGAGAAGAAACCCTAAAAAATAAATTTCCCTAAAATGCAAACCCCCCCCCCCCCTTCCCCTTTTCTCTTTCCATCATTTTCTATTTATATAAAGAAAAAATAGAAAATAAAATTAATTAAGGGAAAAACTAATTAATTAATTAATAATATTATTTATCTATGTTTAAAAAATGAAAAAACCTAAAAATCCCTTAAAAAGGATAGAAAATCGAATTTTTAAAAAAAATCCCGAAAAACAGCAAATTTGGGCGATTTTGGTAGAAACAGGGGTGACCGAAGCCCGTCAGTGCGCGCGACCGGTGTTGGTTGTGCACGCTCTCCCAACACGTGGGATGGGCCGCGTGTCGCTCGCGTGCAAGCACCGCGCGCTGGCGCTCAAAGCGGGGTGCCGCTCGCAGGCGTCGATCGACATTCGCGATTTTTTTAAAAAAATTTTAAATTTAACTAAAAATACTATAATTTTTAAACCCCATTTTTCAAATGTAATTTTCAAAAATATTTTTTATTATCTTTCATATTTCATTCTAAAATGCAAATTTGAAAAGAAAATCATCATTTTTAAACATTTTTGCCTCTGAAGAGGCATGTTATCATCATTGAGTAACTCTGATCTGCACTATCTTAGGATCTGGTGTCTACATTATGTGTTTGCTTGAGGAACTCTAATGGCATGTGAATAGGAGATGCCTATTACATAATGAACTATAGCTAGGGTTGTGGAATTTGTAATGTGCCTCATTCTATTCATTTTGAATTGAGTTAAGTTGAATGGAAATTGTACAATATGTTAGTTAATAAGTTGATTTGCATAATGGTATGCGGATGAAATAGTGGACTGGTAAGTCTTGTGAATGACATGAAAAATGAGATGATTTGTACAATTGTGATTTGTAAATCCTGCATAGGTCACGGTGACAACCAAGAGATTGCCACCGTGAGGTATGCAAAGTTGCATTCTGCCTAGTTGTGATTAGTATGTGAAAGTGACAACTAAAATGGTTCTGACAGTGAGGTTCCATGAATTCTATTCTGCCCGAAGTGCATTTAGCATGTCACGGTGACAACCAAAATGGTTATGACCGTGAGGTACCTTAATTTACATTATGCCTTACACCAAAGGGAGTATGTCACGGTGACAACCAAAATGGTTGTGACCGTGAGATACTCAAGAGTTGCATTATGTTCGGGTAATTGGTGTATGCAACGATGACAACCAAACTGGTTGTGACCGTGAGATACCCTAGATTACATGTTGTTCTGAAACCTGTGGTATGTCACGGTCACAACCAAAATGGTTGTGACCATGAGGTGCCCTATTTTTGTGCAAACTTCTTAGTCATTTATGGTTGATGTCCAAATGGTAAAGCAATGATTAATTAAGTATAATGACACTTAATAAGTGTTTAATGTTGATAACAAATGGGATGATCTTATGTGATTAATGAGTTATATGGTTGCTATATTATAATCTATGACATGTTATTCCATTAGATATGTGATGAGTGAAAGAATGGCATGATGGTAGATAAGAATGTAATTTGTTATTGGTTTACAAATGCGTGAAATGGAGGAACAGTATTAATATTTGCTCTAATGACTTATTGTAACTGCTGGATCATGTGATCAAATAATTTGATAATCAAATTAAATAATTATAGCCTGCGAGTCAAGGAGTCGATAGAAAGGCATGCCTATAGGGTCTAAGTGCTACAGCCAAATGCGTTCAATTCCTCTGGAATCATAATGCGAATTGAATCCTTGCTGGATTCTACAATGTGAAACATTGAATATGTTGAATTTTACTATACCTTAGGGTACCAATGTGAATGCGAGTATCCACGGATACACTGAATTTACTGTACCCATGGGGTACCAATGCAATACCCGTTATCCGTATCTTTGAATTGCAGGCAAGACTAAGTTAATAAAAGTATCGAGTGAACAGTGTGTTATTCGAATAAATAATTGTGGATTCAATGTGAATGAGTATATCATTACAATGAAGATTAGTAAACATGAGTTGAACTATCTAATTATATGATTACAGCGTATGCATCTATATGATACAAGAACCTTGATAAACTGAATTGATGGTTATTATGCTAGTAATATATTATATCTTGTAACTGTGTAATTATTGTATTGTATGCTATATACACGGGTTTGCTAATCTGTGTAGGTTTGAATGTGAGGTGATCATTAAGAACGAGTTTTGTATTGCCAACGATCAACACTAGGAGCTTAGAGTAGGTTTTGGGTTTTTGGGCAATACGTTTTTTATATGTAATGTTTAATCCTTTTGCAATCAAGGAATTTGTATAAATGTAACAATTAAGTATCATAAAGTAGACCTACAATATATATATGATGTATATAAGTAGGTGAATGTGTAAATTGTGCATGTGATTCTTGTGTGGCGATCATTCTTGACTGTTTCAGCTGAGCTGTTCCAGTGGGTTGAGAATATGCATCACAAGTAGTGGTATTAGAGCATTGGTTTTCTCTTTTCTAGGAAACGGGGTAGTTTAGAGTGTTTATAGTTGTGTTGACCTAATATGGATGTCCTTATTTAATGTGTAGTATCGATGGATCCTTCTCATAATTTGAGAGAGGAGACGGTAGAATGCGTTAATCCCCGAGAAGCAGAAGTGTCCCGGTCTGGACAGTCTAGGCCAATCAGTTTTGGTAATGAGGTTCCAATGGTCCCAATGGAGGCCCTGTTAAAGATGTCTCAGGACATGGCAAGGGTGCTCGATCGTATGTTGACACCAAAGGCTCCACTGGAATCCTTGAGGAAGCATGGAGAAGAGGAGTTCCATGGTACAAGACTAGATGAATCGAAGCAAGCTGAATACTGGGTTGAGAAAGTGCAAAGGGTTCTTAAAGAAATTAGGTGCCCTCCGGATCAGCGAGTAGAATGTCTTGTATTGCTGCTTCAGGGTGCTGCTTATGATTGGTGGAACTAGCCTTGCAGCATCCAATGCTTCCGAATTCGATCACTTAGGAATTTTTCGAAAAAGAATACCGTAATAAGTATGTAACCAAGGCATATAGGGAGTCAAATTGGAAGCAGTTTCTGAATTTGAAACAAAGAGCAATGTCAGTGGCAGAATATGAGAAGGAGTTCTGTCGCTTGAGCAAATATGCACCACTTGGTGTTCTAACTGAGGAGTGTAGATGTCAGCAGTTTAAAGATGGATTGTTTGAGCAAATTAAGGCATTATTGATCTCAATGACCACAGAACGGAATGTGAGTTATTATCAAATAGTGCAAGCTGTAATGCGAGCTGAGAGGTCATTGGGGATACAAAAAGAAAGAATGCAAAAAAGAAATTCAAATAGTAGTAGGTCTCACTTAGGTAAGAGACCAAGGGATTCTCAAATGGTACCACCAGCTGAATCTGTATTTAGTTCGGCGGCCAGGGGTAAGAAGCAAGGGACTTCTCATGTGTCTGGGACTGGTAGAGGTACATCCGGTACAAGAAGTGAAGTGTACGAATGTCCCCATTATGGAAAAAGGCATAGGGGAGAATGTTGGAGGATATTGGGTGCATGTTTTAGATGTGAAAGCACCGAACATTTCTTAGCAAATTGTCCAAAGGCATATGAGGCAGCTGGGAATCAACAAGAGCAGAGCAAGGGTGGTTCTAATTTTCCACCGGCTAATAGAGGAAGAGGAAGAGGATGTGGTCGAGGTGGCCAGTCTAGAGGTGGAACCGAATCTGAAATAATGAACAGACGTACTGTGGCACTAACTCGGGCTTATACAATGAAGGCTCGAGAGGAACAGGATGCTCCTGAGGTTATCGCATGTACCTTTCTACTTTATGATGTAGAGATGTTTGCATTAATTGACCCTGGATCAACTCATTCATATGTGTGCATTAAGAGAATATGTGATAAAATGCCAACTGCCAAATATTTGAAATATGATATTTGGGTATTGAGTCCATTGGGGATTAATGTGAATGTGAATAAGGTGCATAGGGACTGTCCATTAGTAGTGCAATGTTGTGTCTTTCCAATTGATTTGATTGAACTACCCTTTAATGAGTTTGATTTAATATTGGGTATGGATTGGCTAAGTAAACATAATGCGATAGTTGATTGTAAGAAAAAGATAGTGGTACTTCGTAATAGTGGAGGAAGTAAAGTAACCATGAAGGGTATTTGTGCTAATTCTGTTGTTAATGTGTTATCGGCAATGCAAGCGTATTGATGCCTTAGAAAGGGATGTGAGGCTTATTTGGCTCTTGTTTTAGATTCTAAAAAAGAGCAAGTGAGAATTCAGGGTATACCCATAGTGAGGGAGTTCTTTGATGTGTTCTCAGAAGAACTATCTGGGGTATCGCCAACAAGAGAAGTGGAGTTGTCAATTGATGTTGTGCCTGAAACAGTGCCAGTGTCTAAGGTGCCTTATCGAATGGCTCCTATGGAGCTGAAGGAGTTAAAGATGCAGTTGCAAGAGCTATTAGATAAAGGCTTCATAAGGCCTAGTGTGTCTCCTTGGGGAGCACCAGTTGTGTTTGTTAAGAAGAAAGATGGAACCATGAGAATATGTATAGATTACAGACAATTAAACAGGGTAATAGTGAAGAATCGGTATCTTCTACCTAGAATTAAGGATTTGTTTGATCAGTTGAGAGGAGCAGGTGTATTTTCTAAAATAGACTTAAGGTTTGGGTATTATCAACTGCGGGTGAAGAAGGAAGATGTACCTAAGACTGCATTTAGAACTCGGTATGGACATTACAAATTTTTAGTAATGCCATTCAGGTTAATTAATGCACCTGCTGCACTTATGGACTTAATGCATAGAGTGTTCAGACAGTATTTGGATCAGTTTGTTGTGGTATTTATTGATGACATCTTAGTTTATTCAAGGAATGAAAAAGAGCATGAGCAGCATTTGAGAACTGTACTTCAGATTTTGAGGGAGCATCAGTTATATGCTAAGTTGAGCAAGTGTGAGTTTTGGCTTAAGGAAGTATCCTTTCTGGGACATGTAATATCAGCTAAAGGAATTAAAGTAGATCCGTCTAAAGTTGAAGCAATTATAAATTGGAAGCCACCCAGAAATGTACTTGAAGTTCGCAGTTTCTTGGGGTTGGCTGGTTACTATAGAAGATTTGTAAAAGGGTTTTCAGTAATAGCTTCACCATTTACCAGATTGCTTCGAAAGGGAGTTAAGTTTGTATGGTCAGATAGGTGTCAATCAAGTTTTGATCAACTGAAGAGGATGTTGGTGGAGGCACCAATCTTAACTCAGCCTATTTCTGGCAAAGAGTATGTATTGTACAGTGATGCTTTTGGTTTAGGTTTGGGTTGTGTCTTGATGCAGGATAGAAAGGTGATAGCATATGCTTCAAGGCAATTGAAGCTGCATCAACAGAATTATCCAACTCATGATCTAGAATTGGCAGCTGTGGTGTTTGCCTTAAAGATTTGGCACACTACTTGTATGGAGAGAAGTGTAAGATCTTCACTAATCACAAAAGCTTGAAATATTTGCTAACTCAGAAGGAGTTGAACTTGAGGCAGCGTAGGTGGCTTGAGTTATTTAAAGACTATGACTATATAGTGGATTATCACCCGGGTAAAGCCAATGTGGTGGCAGACGTATTGAGTAAATAATTTGTTTCGGCTATAATGCTAAGACAAGTGAAATGGAGGTTTACAGTAGATGGGGCACTGTTGGCTTAGTTGAAAGCAAGATCAGTATTAAGAGATGAATTGATTTTCGTGCAGAAAAGTGATCTCAAGTTGTAACAGATTTTGCAGTTAGTGATGAGTGGTGACAAGACTAACTACTCAGTGAATGAAGAAGGTATATTATTTTACAGGAATCAGTTATGTGTTGCAGATGATAATAGATTGAGAAAGAGGTTGATGTATGAGGCACACAACACTATTTTTACAATGCATCCAAGTGGAAACAAGATGTATTATGACCTAAAATAAATGTATTGGTGGCCTGGTATGAAGAAGGATGTGGCGAAATATGTGTCCAAGTATCTGACCTGTCAGTAGGTGAAAGCAGAACATCAAGTTCCACATGGTTTGCTGAATCATCTTTCTATTCCACAATGGAAATGGGATAACATCACCATGGATTTTGTTTCTGGACTGCCTATGACTTCGAAATTACAAGATACTATGTGGGTAATTGTGGATAGATTTTCAAAATCAGCTCACTTTATACCGGTTCGAATGGATTACTCCATGGACAGATTGGCTGACTTGTATGTGAAAGAGATTTTCAGACTTCATGGAGTGCCATTATCTATTGTATCTAATAGGGATTTGAGGTTTACTTCTAAGTTCGGGAAAAGCTTGCAAGCTGCTTTAGGAACGAAGTTGAATTTCAGTGCAGCGTTCCATCCTCAGACTGATGGACAGTCGGAAAGGGTTATTCAAGTACTAGAGGATTTGATGAGGGCATTTGTTCCAGATTTTTCTAAGAGTTGGGATAAGTACATTCCATTAATGGAGTTTGCTTATAACAATAGCTTTCAGACAAGTATTGGTATGGCGCCATATGAAGTACTATATGGTAGGAAGTGTCGAACGCTGATCTACTGGACAGAGTTTGGTGAGCATAAGCTTGTTGGGCCAAATTTAGTAAGAGATACCGAGGAAAAGGCGAATATCATACAACAGCAATTGAAAGCAGCTAGTAACAGACAGAAATCATATGCGGACTTAAAAAGGAAGGATATTGAATGTAATTTGGGTGACAAGGTGTTTTTAAAAGTGTCTCCTTGGAGAAAGGTTTTGAGATTAGGGAAGAAAGGAAAATTGAGTCCAAGGTTTATTGGACCATACGAAGTGTTGGACAGAGTGGGTTCAGTGGCTTACCGGTTAGCTTTGCCTCCGGCTTTAGCTAAACTCCACGACGTCTGTCATGTGTCCATGTTAAGGAAATACCGAATAGATGAGTCTGATGTGTTACCTGTGCAAGAAATTGAGGTTCAACTAGATTTCTCTTATGATGAGAAACCAAAAGCAATTCTGGCAAAAGAGGTGAGGCAGCTTTACAGTAAATAGATTCCACTTGTGAAAGTTATGAGGTAGCATCACGGAGTTGAAGAAGCAACTTGGGACCCAAAAGCGGCTATGCGGGAGCAACATCGCCACCTATTTGATTTAGGTATGAATTTCGCGGACGAAATTCTTTTTAGGAGGGGAGAGTTGTAATGACCCGAATCATACCTTGGTAGTAATTGGTTTAATTCGACTTATTGAGGAGGTGTGTGTTTACTAATTTATGATGTTGGACTAAATTGAAATATAAGAGAAGGACTTAATTGTATAACCAAAAGAAAGATAAGGGGCTTATTGGCAATTGTGCATGATTAACAATAAGTGGGGATTAATTAATGTTAAAGATGTTTAGTTGAATCAAATTTGGATTAAGGGAGTAGTGGTGGAGTCCACGTGTGAGCTAAGGAAGTTGACACTTCTTCCTTTACAAGCTATATAAGGGGGTTTGTAGAGCGAGAGAGAGAGGGAGGCCACTAGCTTGCATGTGTTTTCTAGCCATTTCCATCTCTCTAAAATCTGCTTCCTCTACCTTTCTTTTTCGCTGTGATTTACTTTGGTATTCTCCACTTTGATCTAATGAATTTTGCTATGTCGATCAAGTATTTAGATGTGGTGATTGATAGGTAAGTGGTTTAGTTAGATTACTCTTTATCTTCTCCATTTGTTCTTTAATTTTGTATTGGTATGGAATTTGATTTGGTGTTCCAATTCTGGAAATTGGACTATGTGTGTAGCTAAGAAATCAAAGCAAGACAAAGGGAAAGATAAGATCGGAGAACCTAGCTCAAAAGTAGATCTTTAGGAGCATAGGAGAAGAGGTTCGGGAAACTTTCTTATTTCGGTTATGTGTTAATTGATTTTGTTACATTGAATGTTAAATGTTGGCATATGGATATTTGCTGTGTGAATGGTATGAAAATGTTGGTTGGTATGTGTTTGCTTGAGGAACTCTAATGGCATGTGAATAGGAGATGCCTATTACATAATGAACTATAGCTAGGGTTGTGGAATTTGTAATGTGCCTAATTTTATGCATCTTGAATTGAGTTAAGTTGAATAGAAATTGTGCAATATGTTAGTTAATAAGTTGATTTGCATAATGGTATGCGGATGAAATAGTGGAATGGTAAGTCTTGTGAATGACATGAAAAATGAGGTGGTTTGCACAATTGTGATTTGCAACTCCTGCATAGGTCACGGTGACAACCAAGAAATTGCCACCATGAGGTATGCAAAATTGCATTCTGCCCAGTTGTGATTAGTATGTCACGGTGACAACCAAAATGGTTGCGACTGTGATGTACCATGAATTCTATTCTGCCCGAAGTGTATTTGGTATGTCACGGTGACGACAAAAATTATTGTGACCGTGAGGTACCTTGATTTACATTCTGCCTTGCACCAAAGGGAGTATGTCACGGTGACAACCAAAATGGTTGTGACCATGAGATACTCAAGAGTTGCATTCTGTTCAGGTAATTGGTGTATGTCACGCTGACAACCAAAATGGTTGCGATGGTGAGATACCCTAGATTACATTCTGTTCTGAAACTTGTGGTATGTCACGGTGACAACAAAAATGGTTGTGACTGTGAGGTGCCCTATTTTTATGCAAACTTCTTAGTCATTTGTGGTTGATGTCCAAATGGTAAAGCAATGATTAATTAAGTATAATGACACTTAATAAGTGTTTAATGTTGATAAGAAATGGGATGATCTTATGTGATTAATGAGTTATATGGTTGTTATATAGGTCTATTTTGGGCAAGCCAGAGATATTTTGGATACCTCCTTCCAATAAAACACTGGAAGGATCATCTAATCTTGTGGAGCCTATGACCATGTAAATTGGGCCTATTTTGGGCTACAAGAGATATTTTGGAGACCCCACCCCAATAGGACATTGCGATGGCCCTCTAACCTCATTGAGCCTAAGACCAGAGATGGTCGGGACTTCCCCTTTATTCATGCCTTGATTAAATTATAATTGAGTTTTGAATTTAGGATTTTATTCATTTTCTCATTCGTTTCAATGCAATAATTAAGGCACAAGTCAATCATGTAATGAAAGCGGTAAATAAAAGCAAGGTTAAAATAAGGTAAATGAAAGCCCAATAAATCACAACAAAACTAGGGGTAGAATATTGTAAATAAAATGTAAATCATGCAGAAAATGGGATATTTATTTAGGATGAGGACATTGGTCCTTGCATGCATACTTAAAGGAAAAAATGTTAAAGGTGATGGCTTATTAAAGAGAGAAAACTAGGACATTGGTCCCATTTTATTAGAAAAAATTTCAAGTTAATTAATAGAAATATTTTTGTGATTTTCTTTTAAACGCGTAAAAAATTAATAATTTTATTAAAAATTACATGGTAAAATAAATTAAAAAGCTAAATAAAGAAAATAATATAAATAATAAAATGAAAATTCAAACCAAACGAGACTCCTGGATCTCCCAATGTGCTCGCGGGAATGCCCAAGCAAAGAAAATAAGTGTTGGAATAAAAAACAAACACAAATAAAATTAATGTTAGTGATGTAATCAAGAAAAATCAATTAAACACATAAAATAATAATTAATAAATTAAAATAAAATAAAATAAAAATAAGATGAAATCAAAAATGACAAATGAATTAAAATGTTAATAAATTAAAATAAATGAAAAAAAATGCATTCTGAATGACAAAGGAATTAAATTATATGATTGAAGTAAATAAAACATGTCAATATATAAATACATAAAAACATGAAATAATAATAAATATGATAATAACAATAACAATAAATAATAGAACAAAAGAATAAAAATAATAGTAAAAATAATAATGACAACAAAAAGAAAGATGGATGATCAAGTAAAATGATAAAGAATAAAAACTGGTTAGCAAAAATGTTAAATCTATGTCTAAGATCAAATAAAATAAATGTATACACAATAGATTTAAAAATCTAACTAATTGTGAGTCAGAAATAAAAATAATTGAATAAAATAAATAAATAAACAAAATAAGCAATTGAATAAATAAATAAATTGATTAAATAAATTAGATAACACAAATATATAAACAATTGAATAAATAAATAAATAAATAAAGATGGTAAAGAAAAAAAACCATTGAAAAAATCACATCAAACAAATAAATAAATAATAGATCTAAGATATTCATGTTAATCAATTAATTGAAAGCGAGAAATAAAAATAATACAATAAATAAATAAAAAAACAAACAAATAACCAATAAACATATGAGAGCGGATCCATAATGTTTACCCTTAAAATTCGAATTCGATGGAAGAAAAAATATAATTTATTTCTTTATTTTTGATCCGTAAAATTAGAAATAAAAATTGGAAAAATTGGAATTTTATTCCAAGGAAGAAAATCTTGTTGAAAAAAAATAATGATGGAAGAAGATAAAAAATTATTCATAATAAAAAATTAATTTCTTTGTTTCAAGGATATTTATTGATAAAAGAAATAAAAATATTCTCAAGAACAAAATAATTATTTTTGCTTGTCTAAAAAAATTATTGTTAAAAAAGAATCTTATTTTTTAGAAAATCAAATGAAAAAGTTGGATTTTAAGAACAAACAATTATTTTTGTTTGCCCCAAAATAAATTTTTCATCAAAAAATGGTTCAATGTGAAATCTTTGAAAAACTTAATTAAAAAAATAATTAAAATAAGAAATTAAGAAAATTGAATTTTTAAGAACAAACAATTGATTAATTTGTCTCAAAAATCAATTTCTCATCAACAAAATTCCATCTAAAATATTTAGAAGAAATTCAATTGAAAGAAGAAGAAGAAGAATTGAAGGGGAAGAACATTTTTTTCAAGAAGAAGAACAACAACAAATAAAAAATCTGAATTTTTTGTTTTTTTGGTTGCCTCACCCATTTCTCTCTCTTTCACTTTCTGTTAATAAAAATGAAAACCTAATTAATTATGGAAATAAAATAAATTTAAATCAAATTATTAATTATTTAAATTTTAAAATTGAAAAAAATCATGAATATCACAAAAAATAATTTTGAGTAAAAAATCCCGAAGAAAAAAGGCAAAAAATAGATTTTCGGCAGATTTGGGCTGAATGGGCGACTAACGGGCATTACTGGGCGAGAGACGCCTGTCAGCAAGCATGCGTTGCGCGCAGCGAGCATTCACACTGGGCGACACACGCAGCGCCCTGTCAATGCGCGCTCGCGGGCTGCCGACTGCCGAATTTTTTTTTAATTAACAAATTTTGACCTAGAAATATAATTTTCCACCCTCTCCTATTTTATTAATTTTATTTTTTTTATTATTAATTTTTTTATCACTAAAAAGCAAATTTGACAAGGAAATCATCACTTCCAATCTTTTTGCCTATGAATATGCATCTAACCTCATCATAGGCTAACCCTGATCTTGACTGTCTCAGGACCCGATATCTACAGTTGCCCCCAATTTTGGAAAAACTAGTACACTAGTGTCTAATTGAGCAAAATTCAGAGGAGAAAGGAAAGAAATGCGTACCTGAGGCAATCCTTACCTTTGTTGTGTTGAAATTTTATGGCTTGTCACCGCTGAGCCATAGTGTTATCCAACTGTGTCTTGTTCTCAATCATTCTGCTGACCACCTTCGGGCCTACACGGCACGTGATTGCTGCCATCGAGCTGCAGTGTTATCCAACTATGACTCGTTCTCAATAATTATGCTGACCACCTCCGGGACTGCACGACACATGATTACTGTCATCGAGCTGCAGTGTTATTCAACTGTGGCTCCTTCGCAATCATTCTGCTGACCACCTCCGGGCCTGCATGGCATGTGATTACTGCCGTCGCGTTGTAGTGTTATACAAGTGTGGCTCGTTCGCAATCATTCTGCTGACCACCTCCAGGCCTGCACGATATGTGATTGCTGCCGTCGAGCTAGAGTGTTATCCAACTGTGGCTCGTTCACAATCATTTTGCTGACCACTTTCGAGCCTACATGGCATGTGATTGCTGCCGTCGACATGTAGTGTTGTCCAAGTGTGGGTCATTTGCAATCATTCTACTGGCCACCTCCTATCCTGCACGGCATGTGATTGCTGCCGTTGAGCTATAGTGTGATCCAACTATGGCTCATTCGTAATCATTCTGCTAACCACCTCCGGGCCTGTACGGCATGTGATTGCTGCCGTAGAGCTATAGTGTTATACAATTGTGGGTCATTTGCAATCATTTTGCTGACCACCTCCAGGCCTGCACGGCATGTGATTGCTGCCGTCGAGCTATAGTGTTATCTAACTGTGGCTCATTCGCAATCATTCTGCTGACCACCTCCGGGCCTGCACGAAATGTGATTGCTACCATCGAGCTGTAATGTTATCCAATTGTGGCTCATTCGCAATCATTCTGCTGACCACCTCCGGTCCTGCATGGCACATGATTGCATTTGTCCTGCTAGCCTTCGTTCGGCTTGCACGGTGTTCAATTCGTCCCGCTGGCCTTCATTCGGCTTGCATGGTGTTTGATCTTTCCCGCTGGCCTATGCTCGACTTGCACGATATCTCCCTGCCAACAACTATCCAATTTGCACGGTGACTCATTCGTCGTTGTCTTTGCTGGCACTTATCCTGAACCTCTTTTCCTACAAAAAAGGGTAAAATAAATGTGCAAGGTATATAAAAGAGATGCGTACCTGTGGTAGTATATACCTATTGGGATCGATGTCAGACGAGTACCCCCTGAAGGACGGTTGGTTGTTCCCTAGAGAAGGATTTGTGGGACATGAACATCTTCCCCTCCTAGAAATCCCTTACTGACTGTGACATACCTTACAAGATCTTTATTTTGTGTTTTGTTTGTGTTTTTTATTTTTTAAGAACTTGTATTCTTTGTACATTGGAATTTGGACTTTTGTACACTTGAATTTGGAATTTTGTACACTTATTGTGTGGTGTGTGTAAGCATACATCTTATGACAGAGAAACTTACCTGATTGCCCCCGGTATGGTATGCATGAATAGGCTTGCCCTTTTAAATGTCCTCTTTGGCGTGGGTCCAAAGGATTCCTTTTTCGTGAGGACTTCATCTTGATCTGATTGTCCAATATGGATGAGCGCCGATATTGAGCTGTAATTGTACCTCGGCCCGCTTTTGCATCTGATTGCCTCCAACTAAAGTATGTGTGAGTAGCCCAGCTTCCCCAGGATTTTCTTTTCTGTAGAATTGTGTGATTCTCGATTGCCCTTAGCATGGTGTGCATGAATAGGCTTGTTTTTCTTGGTATTCCCTCTCTGTACAGGCCCATATGATTTTATGCCAAATGCCATGACCGATAATGTTGAGCTGAATCCATCACTCAGGTCACCTTTGAGCATGAGGTCTATTCAAACCTTTCCCTCAGAGTTATGTACATAGCAATGTATATAAAAGATTGTGTGTGCATATGGAATTGTGTGTGTGAAATATATACACAAAGCTATATACAGGATTATGTGCAAAAATTATGCATGCACAACTATACGTGTAAAGGATTAAATGCATGTGATATGTGCTTGTGATATGCAAGCTAAACATATGCAAAGAATTATGCATTAAATGTATAAAAATATTATGAACACAGGATATGTGTGAAGAATTGCATATGCGATATATGTACAAAATTCATGCATGTTGGGCATCGCGAAAGGCTATGCACGTGTAAAGTTATGCAAAGGGATATGCAAAAGATTGTACATGCGGGATGCACGTGATATGCAAAAATGGATAGACCACATCCTAGGTGATTAAGGGATTCATTGAGGGTATTGCTCATACTATCTGATGCCCCCAATGATCTAGAAAAGTATTATCTTGGCTTGACCCGTAATCCTTTTAGAGAAAACTGTCCCGTGTGCATCTTTGTCCCCCGGTCAACGAGCATACGCCTTTTTCCATGAACTGTACAGTGTTTTTCCCCCAGGACTCTGACCAGTGTCCGACATTATGCTCTATCTACCTGAAGGGAAGTTATTCAGACCACTTTATTGCTCCAGGCATCAGAAGTCATTATTTGAAGGTAGCGCGTCCTTTGTGGATTTTCACACTAGCTTTTCTTTGCGGGAAATGCGTCCCTTTGGGGATTTTCACATAACCCTGTGCCTAATTTTTACCTGAAATGGACCCAACCCATTCTAGCAGCTTTTATTCATTTTATTTTTTTGTAGGACAAACTGCCTATTTTCAGGTTTTCACCCTGCCTTTTGGCTTAAGTTTTGCTTAGAGAGCCAATTACGATTTTCATCTCTGATGGCCTTTTTTATTTTTTTTAAGCGTATGACTGCAAAAAAAGTTGAAGCTACTATTAGAGCCCCCTTCTAGAGTAGTCAATAGTTATTTATTGAGATGCTTCCTTCCTAGACAGCGGTTATATTCTTTTGCCTCTCCTGACGAATGTGTTGCTAGATTGGGTGAGGTGACAGATGAGGATCAGGTTCTTTAAAGTGTGTTCCATTGTGTGGGCTTCATGAGGCTACCTTTTACATTACTGCGCATTGTACTCAAAAGTTCGAGGAGTTAAGATACAGTGAGGCATCCTCTATCATTCCAAAGTGGACCTTTATCTTCGGCTTTTACCTCTAGATACCATAGCCTCTGGGAAAGCTACCTGTAACAACCCAATTTCGGCCCTAGTAGTTTTTGCAATGTTTTGTCGGGTTACGATAAGTTTAAGAGTAAAATAAAACATAATTATTAATGGTCATGAGTGATAAGGTATATAGATTTTTGGGTTGTGCAAGAGTGGCTTTAGAAGAGGAGTGAGTGGCCTGTGTGAGGGTTCTATCGTGAGTGCGACAAGCATCATGAGCGCAATAGAACAGTCCAGCATAAGTTCTTTTTAAGCTGGTTTAGAGGGAGTGTGTGTAGGGGTTTTGTCATATTGCAGCATAGAGGATTGACACTTGGCATGGGACTTGTTTGTTTTGAGTGAATAAATGTGGTAAGTGGCATTAAAGGCTTTTAGGTGGCTTTTAATTTGAGTTGTTGGCTTTTGATGGGGTTTGACCGGCCACTCCCTTGTGTCTCTCTTCATTTTCTGCACTTGGCCTCTTCTTTTTCCTTTCTTCTTTCTTTTTCATTTATTCTTGGTTTCTATCGTGCTTCTTCTTCTCTTTTGGTTTGCTCCTTAAGTGGGTTACTTGGATTACTTTAAAGAGAGTGTTGGGGGGGTCTGGCTTGGTTCTTGAGTAGAGGTAAGTGGATAATGTTAGTATTGGTCTTCTTCTTCTAGTTGTGCTTTTTGTTTTTGATTTAAAGTTAAGAGTATGGATTAAGAGTTTGTCTTGATTGATTTGTGCATGAAAGCTGTGAACAAGAAGTTGGACAAAGGCAAGGAGAAGATTGGAACCGAGTAGAGAGCAGTGATTGAGCTACCTAGATGTTGGGATCGTGTGTGTTTTCCGTTGTTTTGCATGTGTTTTAGTAATTTGTGCTTGAATAGAAATGTGGATGAGTAATGATACATGTTGGGTTTTGAGTAGTTCGATTGCTCTTTTAGTATGTATTAATTTTGATTGCTTGCAATGTCCAAATGGTTGTAGATGATTAGTATGTACTTTTGAAGTAAATGAGCATGTGTCGTGGATAAATTTCTAGGTATGTGTGTGATTGTGTTAATCTCGAGATGTTGCATGTAGTTGTGTAATTTGAGTTGTAATTGCTATAAGCCTATTTTGATTCCCTCAGAAGTAAGTTTTGTATGATTTTGCATGTTACATGACATTGGGTAAAGTTTTGTTTGATTTTAGAAAGCTCTATTTTTGTGTGTTTTCCTGAGAAGTGGAAATCACGATTCTATCACGACGGCGATAGAATCAAGTCTTCCATTTTTTTTTTCTTTCGGCGAGTAGTTTGGCATTTTGCATGACACGTGAACCTCTTCACGAGTCGTGAAGCTCTTCACGAGTTGTGAAGTTCTTCACGAGTTGGGAAGATTGGCCGGCATGAATCAGAGAAGATGCACTGCTATGCACGAGTCGTGCGCATGAGCACGAGTCATGCGCATGAACACAAGACGTCCATCTTCCTTTTTCCTGCAGAGCGAATTTTGCTCCTATCGCGATAGTAAACCTCTTCTCTGCCCTGCTCTACTTCCGAAAATGATTTCTTCTTGTCTTGCTATGCCTGCTTTCTCCCTAGAGCATGGTTTATGTTTGCTTATACTTTGTTTATATTATAATTAGTGTTTTGGTATTGATAATTTTAGACGTGTTAACGTTTCGATTTACGTTTCCAATAGTGCCAAGTGCTATGTTTTGAGTGAGTGAGTCGAGCCTGAAGTGTCATAGTAGTGGATAGATAAGCATGCTTATAAAGGGATAAAGTGCGGCTACTACAGTGACCTTAATTGTGTCTACCGACGAATACCTAGTGCATTCATTTTGAGTTAGGTCTCTAGAGTTTGATACTGTTTATCAGTATTTCAAGTAAAGTACCCTTATCTGTAACACCCCCTACCCATAAGTAGGAGAACCCATCCGATAACAGAGTGAGAACCCGTATGAGCAGGGGTGTCACCAAGCAAAATGGTACAATAACATACATCCACAAAATAAACATACAGAAATACAATGGAATTTAAAACTTTAAAACCAAACTGATCATTCATTCATAGATGTAATAAAATTCATTACAACTGTTCTGATATTACAAAAATAATTACATCTTTCAGAATTACAAAGCGGAAGCTGAACAAAAGACTAAATACAACTAGAGTTCACTATTACAAAAAGAATCATAATACAAAAAGCTAAGTCCTAACAACAAATCCCTCTGTGTTAGCTTGACTTGCGGCGACTATCCCAAAAGCTATACACTTTCCGCACCTACACAGATGAAACACCCGTGCTAAGTGATAATGCTTAGTGGGGAAACAAACAACAATAATATGGACGGCCATTCACAATGGTCGTCAAGGCAAAATGCATACATAAAGGTATAAGCTGATAATCATAAGACATAATCATAATTGAGTCACATTCATAAGCATTCAAAGGTTCATATTCACATTCATATGCTAACTAGTTCATATGCTCATAAATAGAGTCATTCAGATTCACATACTTATAATCATAGTCATTTGGATTCACATTCTCACAGACATAAAGAACACAACACAACACCTGCTGACTTACAGTAGTGGATAACGAGTAAACGCATGGCAGTACCTTACGGGTACGAATCGAATAGCACTATCACATTTTCTCATTTCAAAACATTTTACGGAGGGGATCTTAAACAAAATCTAAACACATTGAAGTTCACAAGGAACTAAACAGGGACCTGATTAGGGTCTAGAGCAGAACTGAGGGCTAAAGCTATTGAACTCTAACTGTTGCGCTCAAGATAGTGAGCGGCCAACAAAGTCTGTTGCCCTCGCGCACAGGTGCATGCTCACGACAGGGGACTGCCCAAATAGCTAGACAGCCGAGCACTCTATCGCGCTCACGACAGTGAGCTCTCTCTACGGCCGCTCGGCAACCCAGTCCACTCGGCAGCCAAATCAGCTCAGCTACACGCAAGGGCTGAATTCACCGAGCTCTATCACGACCTCACGACAGTGTCGTACTCGCGACAGATTCGTGATTTCCAGCTCTTGCACAAAAATCTGCAGAAATTCACACTTCCAAAACACCCAAACCTCCAATCTCAGACACAAGTCAACCCAAACTTCATCTTACCTCAAATCAACCTTCTCATCATCATAAACAACATAAAACATAACTTAAATCAACAATTAACACAATCAAAATCATAGATTAACTTAATCAAGCTCTCAAGAACAACAAACCCAAAAAATTTTAGAAAAGGTCATCAAACATAGAAATTTGCCCAATAATTCATCAAGCATGCATCACAATTTAAATTAAACCAAAACCCATAACATTTACTGTAACACCCCCTAACCACCTGTAGAGATTTGCTATGGTGACTATGGAGTGTTACAGCACAAACACATGCGCATCAAATAGTTTTATAAACAAAGTTCAGGATTAATAAAATTTCTTTAACATGCGATGCTGAATTACATTTCGAAAATCCATACATTACATTTCATAACATTCATAGTCTTACATCAGTTGTCCCTTTACAAAATACAACATCTTTGTTACAAACACTTCAGTTCTAATACACATATCAACTATCTTTACACATCTTATACTATTACAAAATAACCTACATCCATAGCGGTTCCTATGTGTTGGCCATTGGCAATGCATGATTGTCTTCCAAAATACTATCTTCAGATACCTACATGGATTAAACATCGATGCTAAGCGATAACGCTTAGTGGGGAACAAAATACAATATACAATAACATAATGTTCAAGGATACTCATAAAGCATAGTTTAAGCACAACAAGGTTCATGATTCCTATCATGCTTCGCACTTACTATTTACAGTCCTACACGTTGGATAATCGCATTAGAATTCACATTATCACTTATTCTTCACATGCCCATCACATTCTTATCCCTTTGTATATACAAAAAAATTATAATTTCTTAATTGTTAACATAAAGATATTTCATCGCAATAATAAAAGAATCATAAAATTTCCATATTTTAGAATCAACAAATGCATATATATATATATATATATATATATATATATATATATATATATATATATATATATATATATATATATATATGATTCAAGTACATATCATAGTATGACAATCAACTTTCGGCTACACCATCTCATGGCTTCCACATGTTCATTACTATTTCACACAATAATTTGTCACATAACTTCAAATCACTCAATTAGTTCACATATTTATTTTAACCTTGCTTGCAAGTCGACTTGATATTGTTAAGATTCCGTTATGTGTTATGTATATAAGAATGTTATGGTGCTTTGCACATGTTATAATTTTGTAATTGACTTTGTGTTTACGCCTTGGCATGATATGTATATACTGTTATGCATGTTTTTGCATTCCTTTATTTCTGTACATCCCCACTAAGCGTTATTGCTTAGCACATATGTTTGTTTTCGTGTAGATTTGTAGGATTGGTTTGGTTTTTGAGTCGTGCATCTACTGGCCACTAGGAGTTGAAGTCTTCTTTTCGTACTAGTATAGGGATAAGTTGTATAGTCCCATTTTTGCTTGTACGTTTTGTAACGTTTTGTAAGTCATGTAATTCTGATATGTAATGTAATGACTTAGTACATCTATACTTTATCAGTTTAGTTATGCAAGTTTTTAGGGTTATTCATGAGTGCTTCCACTTTAGCTCTTGCTTGAATGTTTGTGGCGTGTGTGACAACCGGCATCCCTTTCGAGGGGTAGCGGGGTGTTACAAGTTGTGGTATCAGAGCACCGGTTTTGTCGGTTCTGGTTCTATGTGATTGTTTGAGTATAGAGTCTTTACATGAGAGTCTGCCTAGAGTTGTGGCCTAATGCAGATGTTGTCTTATGTAGTTCTTTTATGGAGTCAGATCCGAGTGAATATATTGGCAACACGATGGACAGTGTTAATCCGATCGGTAGTGGTAATCCGGTCGGACAGGATAGGCCTGCATGTGAGCGTGCACCAGCAGGAGGTCAGGGTTTTGGTTTTGATCCGGTGTTAGTACAAGGTTTACTTTAAGTGGTAGATAGATTGACTGCTCCCAAGGCTCCTTCTGAGCTTTTGAGGAAAAGGGGAGCGGAAGAGTTTCATTGAACTTCATTGTGGCAGAATTTTGGTTAGAGCGGATTGATAGGATTCTACAAGAGATATCTTGCCCTCCGCATCAGTGAGTTGTGTGTGCCGTATCGCTTTTGCAAGGGTTGGTATATGATTGGTGGAAGCTCGTGCTTCTCAATCCATAAAAATCGGCTGAATTGACATGGGAATTTTTCGTGAAAGAATTTGAGCAAAAGTATGTTACCAAGGCCTATAGGGAGGCAAAGTGGAAGGAATTTATAAGTTTGAAGCAAAGGAACTTATCGATTAACGACTATGAGAAAGAGCTTGGTTGTTTGAGCAAGTATGTGCCTACTGCTTTGATGACTGAGAATTTCAAATGCCAACATTTCCAAGATGGATTAAGAGAAGTGATTAGAGGTCCATTATTGGCCATGACAGTTATGCATCCAGTTGGATATTATCAGTTAGTGGCAGCGGCGATTAAGTTAGAAGAATCGGAAGTCATCAAGCAAAAGATGGAGCACAAGAGAAAAGTAACAGATGGTAATGTGTTTAGTAGTAAGAGAACTCGTAATGGAGTTAGTGGACAGCATACTCAATGGTTGGGTCCAGTGCAAGAATCTAAGGGAAGTGTCTTGGCACCCCTTAGTAAGGAAAGCAGTATGCCAAAGTGTATGCACACTACAAGAAATTACACCTTTTATGACGCAAAAATTGTCATGAAATATTCATTTTTCGTCGCTGAAAAGATAAGGTGACAAATTTTTATCGTCATAGGAAACGTGATGGTAGGCGCGTAACATAAAAGTTTACGTGACAATTTACCTTTTCGTCACCGTAAGTATCATTTTTTGTGACAGAAAATAATTTTCATCATCTTTAGTTCTTACTTTTCACGACAAAAATTATGTCATAAATAAAATTATATTTTGTCACATTATATTATTTATCGTCACAAAAAAATTAACATTTTTTATGACAAATTTAAAATTCATCTCGAAATTAAATATTTTTAATGATGAAACTCTACTTCTAGTTAAAACCATTAAGTATTGGTTACGTAATTATCGTCACAAATAAATATAATTTTTGTTATATACTATTTAATGTCGTCATTAAATCTAATACTTTAAGTGACGAAAAATAATTTCGTCATTAAATAAATATATATTAATGATGAATATAAATCATCATATTACTTTACAAATTAGTGACATAAATATGGACAAAAATAATTGTCACAAAAAATAGTTTTAGTGACAATTTTTTATTGTCATTAAATTGTATTTTTTTATTACAATATTAATATCGTAATTGTAAACATTATATCGCTATTTATGAACTAAGAAGTCGACAAATTATGACAAATATACTTGTCATATATGCGTTGTATTAAAAATGACCCATTTTAAATTTAATGTCATACAATCAATTAAATTTCTAAAGAAAATCTAATATAATGTATTTATTCAAATAAAAAGTTAATTAAATAAAAACATACTACCTAATGCAAAAAATTAAATTTGCATCATAATGCAGAAATAAAATCTGTTGAAACTTCAAATTTTGCATCATGTTCCTACAAAAAAAAATCATATATTAGATAAAAAAAACTCAATCATATAACATCCTTAATCTATACACGCACTACAGTTCCAACGATACTGAACGATTACTTGATTGCCTTAAACTACTCTTAAAATTATTGCGAAATCCGGATAATTATTTTTTTTTATCCTTTCACTATACCCACCTGCCCTATATATAGCTATTTAGTTTTATTATTCATTCAATCAAAATACAAATATGTCACTTAATTCTACCGAAATTTCGGCAGAGTTTCCTTTATAATATTGCCTAACCCCCTGTAAATAATAAAATCTTTACACTTCAAATAATCATATATTCATTCACCCCGCTTCAATTTAAACTCCAACACAAGTTTGTCCATCCTCCAATTTAGGTCCAATCTCACACACACCATATATTATAATATACTTATATCATCGACTTTCAAACTCCTTTTATGTACTCCTTAGACCATTTCATGGTATACATCCAACTCTTATCCATTTTTTAATATAACCTAAATGAAAATAATCATTATTAAGTAATTGGAAAAATAAAATAATATAGTTAAAGTTAAATTGAGCCCTCATATATCATACATAACATAAAACATATATATATATAACTATTTTGGGTAAAATGTACATACTATTTAAGTAGTTTTTAAGACACTAATTACAACATACAAAGGAATCTTATAAATTTATAAGATCGAAAAAAAGGAGAAAAACCTGATAATGAAAAGTTGACACTAGTGTAGACCTTCAAAAATATATTTGATTCTTGTGTATCCTAAAAAAAAGAGAAAAAAAAAATATCATTATTTTAAATATATTACTATATTATAATTATAAATATATTAATATATTATTAATAATAATATAAATATTAATAAAAATATTCTCAAAATAAATAAATTTAACAAATTTACATGACATATAAAATATATTTACTGCTCCATTCACTTTATGAGCTTCTACAATCACACTGTATTTCCCAACCACATGTCCAATCACTTATACTAAATGCAAAATAACCTATGATTTAGTGGGGAATGCATCCCTAAGTATGTCATTCATGGATTCGGAATGCGTTAAAAACTCAAAAATCCAATTCTCATCTCATTCAATTGGATGCTCTAGTAAGGCAAGTTAGGTTGAATTATGCGTTAAAAACAACATATCTATTACATCTAATTATGTTCCTAATCAATCACTACCTAATGTTGACCTGTTCCTTTAATTTTATATTATTGATTAACAGAACATATTCGGATTTGAATTGAAGAGCAGGGTTTATTATGATCAATTCAAGTCCAACAATTAGAAGCAACATGTACACTCAACGGATTGAGTGAAGTGGGTTGGGTTGAATCTATACAAACTAATATCATTTTTAAATCATCAGGCCTACAAATTCCACTAGGGTACGTAGATACAATTTAATTAACAATCTCATCTTCACATTCAATTTTTTCGAATTTATTTTTATAAGATAATAGAATAAATATTCTATTAATCACATTTGAAGTCTCTTGTTGCTGATTAATAAACTTTTTTTTAACGAAAAGTATGAAGGCAAATTAACAAATGGCAGAACATTATCCATCATTTCATATACCCAAATATGATAAATCCTAAACAGTAATGTACAAAAAGCAGGATTAGTGTAACCACTAAATTCTTAAAGTACAAATCAATAAAACATAAATATTTTCATCACACTATCATCTAATAACAAACACTAAAAATCCACAAATCCAAGACTTTGTAGGTTAAATACTTTTCAGCAAGAATATCTTGAAATAGACAGAAAATTAGAATGAAAATTAAGTTGTTATAGTAGTGCTATTGAAATAGACACAAAATCAGAAAGATAATTAAGTTGCTAGTAGTGCTATTAAAACAGAGAATCAAGAATTTTTAATGCAGCCATTCCAAACATGAGATAGAGAACAACATCATCAGAAATCATCAAAACATGAACACATTTATTGAAAATCTAGTTATTAAAAGCTAAATTGATATTAGTCTCTATGAATTTGATTCTTTCTTGTCCTATTTGCAATTTAATTAGTTAGGAAAAGTTTGGATTTTTTTTTTTGTGGCTTTGACACTTATCAAACCTGAATAATCAAGAATCAAGATAATATGATGTATAATTCAACTAATTATCAAATTTATGTAAGTATAATTTTGCATATTTATTTTTCACAAGATCAAATATACACAGTCATTTCTGCATATTCTGCATAATATCAACATGCACAATGCAACAAAATTTTGAAAATTGAAGCAAGCATCAATGTCTTGCTGTATTGATGATAAGACATCATGGGCAAGTTGTTAAGAAACATTGATATTCAATGAAACAAATAGATAATCATCATATTTTCATGAGAGCAGCCATTATAATTCCTTAAGAATACAAACTATAACAGCTATATTTGGGGGCTCACAGCCAATTACGAACCATGCTTGAAAAAGAGATCTAACACATCAACCATAATTTCAAGGTTTCATGCAATTCATGGCTTCCATACTTTAGGAAGAAGAGAAAAAGTCAATTGTGAGCCAGCTACACACGGTTACCAAACAATACCAATAACATGCAATATAATATACATTTCCCTAAACAAATAATTGTCTCACTTTATGCCCCATTTAGTTTATCGTATTGATAATGATTTTTATGCTCATAATTTGTCTCCACAATTGTTAATCCCCATCTGTCAAAAAAAGTCTTCCTAGTGGCAAACAACAATAAACAAAGCTTTAAGAGAATTTATTGGTGATGTTT
Organism: Excoecaria cochinchinensis; assembly: GCA_947683425.1. NCBI lineage: Eukaryota > Viridiplantae > Streptophyta > Magnoliopsida > Malpighiales > Euphorbiaceae > Excoecaria > Excoecaria cochinchinensis. The sequence goes on from CANTUQ010000020.1 coordinate 2,877,089, forward strand.
TTAGTACCTAATGTGAGCTATACTAATCATAAATTAGTAGGTAAAGCCATATTCTATTTGGTAGAATAAACTATAAGGGTATGGTTTTGCTAGCAAAAGATAATGCATATTTAATCTTTTTCTACTCGATGGCCATAATTCATATATTAAAAACAGGGATTTTTGTTGAAAATCGCTACCTACCTCAGCCAATAATTATGTGGTCCAAATTTAAAAAATCAAATCTATATACATGTGAGTGTGCACCAGCACTTCATAATCTTTACTAAACCAAAGTCATATTCAAATTGGACGAGAACTTGTAAAACTAGTCCCTAAGAAACCCATATATGAATTAGTTAGAAGAATTAACATGAAGGCAAAAATGTCCATCCATTCTTCCATAAAATCTCACACAGTTGCTTACACAGATCCATGGACAAAGCAAAGCTCTGTACTTCCACAGGGAGCTCAGGTTTAGGTATCACAAAAAGTCATCACAAGCAATATACTCAGATTAATCAATGCAATAAACAAATTTTCCAAAGCATTATGTCTCAGCCTAAAATTCATCCCAGAGAAGCAACATACAATCACTGCCAGAGGACCCAGACCATCACAAACACAATTAATCAAACACATAAATAGAAACATCATTAATTTTTATCTGACAAATATGAAAATACATATCGGAACAGCCATAAAATCATTTCGATAAAACCAAAATAAGCAGCCTAACCCAAAACCATCAAATAAAACCCAATACATCAGGCAACTGTAAACTGTTCCATTTCCACAAATTAACAATTACATAATCCACACAGTTCCATATTTAATAGTAAAAGCCCCACAACAATAAATACTATGATATGCATAATATGAACGTCTTCTTACGAAAACATAGACATACCCGGTTAACAAGCTGGTGAGGCTGCAACAAAGGGTCAGTAAGCGACCGGGCTCTGGAACTGGAGCTCCTAGGCAACTGGGATTTCTTGGACAAAAAATTTTGAAATCTATCTCGGAACAAGCTTACATCTATCAAATCTGTGAGTTTAAAACATAAGAAATCAAATTCATCTTGCAAAAATAGCAGAACTAAAACCCAACTGTGAGAAATTGATGATTTAAACAAAAAATCGAAAAGAAAAATCAACATACATTTAAAACAGAAGAACCTAAATTTCGTCAAATTCCTTAGGGTTATAGAATTGTATTGAGAAGAATTGGGAATTGATAAGGGATTGAGAGATTGAGTAAGATAAGGAAGCCAAAAATTACCACCAAAAAACAACCCTTTCCCACCATTTTTTTCCATGATTTTCGGATGTTTTTTGTCATAAAAAATCCTTGGTTTCCTTCGTTTATGTTGTTTCCTTTCTTCAATTATGCACACTGATATGAGAAAGGAAAAGGAAACATTGTCGTTTCTGCTAAGAATTTACACTAAAATGTTATTTTAATAAATAATTTATTTTATTCTAAATTGTTATTGTATTATTAATTAATTAACTTTTATATATAATTTAGTTATTTTTGTCAAAATATGGAAGACAAACTAATTTTGTAACTTATTTATTTATCATAAATAATATTATTATAACGGAATAATTTTATTTTCACTAATTGCTTAAATTGTGACAAAAATAATTAATGTCACAAAAAATAATTATTTCATGACGAATTTATATGTCGCAAATAGTAAATTTTTCCGTTATATTTTTTTCCTCCAAAAGAAAAAAATTGAAAAATTTTTCATCATATCAAAGGTGACAAAATTGTACTTTATCACAGTATATTTATTTTTTGTAATATATTTATTTGTCATAAATATAATATTTTTTATATTGTTATATTATTTGTGACGAAAAGATTTTATTGTCACTAATTTATTTAATTATGACAAAAATATTTTGTCAAGAAACATAAATATTTTATGATGATTTTATACGTTGCAATAAGTTATTATTTTGTCATTAAATTTTTTTCCCTCCAAAAAAAAGTGGGAATTTTTCTCTCCTAAAAAAACCATGACGAAATATATTTTTCGTCACAAAATTAATCTTTTAGTGACGATAATTAAAATATAAAATGACAAAAAATAATTTTATCACAGTAATAAATAGTATAGTGGCGTTTTAAAAAATTCGTCATCGTAAGTTATAATTAGTGACAAAATTTTATACGTCATTAAAAAATTTGTCACAAAAAGTATAATTTCTTGTAGTGGCATTACGAGAAATTTCATCGAGGCATGTGTAGGAAGATTTCAGGAGCGTGTTTCAAATGCGGCAGCATAAAGCGTATGCTTGCCCATTGTCCAGAAATGAAAGAGAGCACGGTTCAATAAGGTAATAGAGGGAACACGGGAGTGACTGGATCTGCAAGAGGTGGAAGAAGAAGAGATCGAGCAGCACATGATATATCGGAATCGATTGAGAAGCCAATTCCATCAGTTATTCCAGCTCGATGTTATGCTATGATTAGAGAGAAAGAGGATGAGGAAGTGGGTCCTTCTGGTAAGTCCTTATGTTATTGTGTTTGATTTCTACAAGCTTTGTTGTGATAAGTGTTTTGCTATCTGTGTTATCGGGTGAAATTTTGAGGACGAAATTTCTTAAGGGGGAGAGAATTGTAACAACCAAGATTTACCCTAGTAGGCATTGCGATGTTTTGGTTTGGATATGATTGTGTATTTGTAAGAAAGAACACATGCGAATAATTGTTTGGGTGAGAGGAAGAATTGGAAAGAAGATTGGTCAAGCTTTGTTTTTGGGATTCCTGGTTTTGGCTCTATCGCGAGCGCGACAGGACGCGCTTGATGAATTGTGCTTTAAGCGGGTATTTAAGTGGATTTTGAGTTGGGTTGGACATGTGGCAGTCATGCAAGGGGTTTGGAAGGTTTTGGGGCACATGTCTCAAGTTAGACATGCGGCATTGAGAGGATGTGCCATGTGGATTTTTGCATGCAATATAAGTGATTTGAGTGGGAAAATATGTCCTCATTCTTGTTTTGCATGCAAATAGTGACATCCCTTTGTTTTCCCTTTCTTTCTCGGTTTCACTTCCTCTTTCTTCTTTGATTTTGTTTTCCTTTGGCTAATTTCTGCATTGGATGGTTTGAAGAGGTTATTAAAGGATTAAGAAGGTAAGTGTGACTTAGCTTTGTGTTGGGTCTTCTTCTACTCCATTTCTGTTTTGGTTTGAGCTGGTTGTGTAATGGACTAAGAGGTGTTGTATTGGTGTTCTTTGTTGTCTTTGAAGTTCTGGATAGAAGGATTGAGAAGGGAAAGGACAAGATTTGAGATTGGGAGTTTCGGCTACACTTCAAGAGGTTGGGATCGTGTGCTCTTGAACTTGTGCATGTGTTTTAATTTTTGAGTCTGAGGATGCATGTTATGGTTGTGAAGGATTATGGAATTTCGTGTGTTAATAATTAGTTTATGAACTATCTTAGACCCCTTTATAAATGCATGTAGTTATAAGTATGTCTTGAATGAGAATTTGATACATGAACATGTTAAGAGGTGATTTAGAGTTTTGATGTGTATGTTGTATGTAGCATGTCTAAGGTTTTGAGCATATGTGTTTGAATGATGAAGATAAGTGGTTATGAGGAGGTTTGCATGTTGTGTTGTGGGTTTTCCACGTTTCTATTCTGTCGCGAGTGCGACATGCATTGCGAGCATAATAGAGGCAGCATTGGCTTCTGTCGCGGGAGTGACGAAGTCACGAGCGCGACAGTTGGGTGATTGCATTCTGTCGCGAGCATGACATCCATCACGAGCGTGACAGTATGCAGCTCTACTTGCCTAAGTTCCTTGAAGTATCTTTCATGATTGGGCATTGCTTTGGTATATGTTTGTACATGTTCAAGGTAGTTTATATGAATGATATCAATATCGATTGTGCTTTTAAAAAATTATTTAGTTGTGCATGTTTTGGCAAGACATGAATATGAAGTGGTCATTTGATTGGCTATCAATCGTATGACTTCTTATGTTAAGCCCAATCGTTCAAGTTAGTGGATAGATAAGCATGCTTATAATGGGTTTTGCACTGCTGCTTTGTAGACCATTATGGTCTTTTGTCTTGAGACTTTAGTCTCTTTTGTTACCTCCGAGTATTCAAATGTTTTCAGACTTATGTCTTTTGTTTTAGATACTGAATTTCATCGGTATCTTTTGTACCCGTATCCACAGTCCGTGAGAGTTCAGGCTTCTTGTTTTCTTTTGTGTTGATTGAGCTTGTGCTTTTGATGATGGAATGATTATTTTGTTTTGAGCTTTTCATATTAATGCTTTTGGCTTAGTTATGTTCATCAAGTGGACTTGATATTGTTAAGATTCCATTATGTGTTATGTATATAAGAATGTTATGGTGCTTTGCACATGTTATAATTTTGTAATTGACTTTGTGTTTACGCCTTGGCATGATATGTATATACTTTTATGCACGTTTTTATAGTCCTTTGTTTCTGTACATCCACACTAAGCGTTATCACTTAGCACGAATATTTGTTTCCATGTAGGTTTGTAGGATTGGTTTAGTTTTGGAGTCGCGCATCTACTGGCCACTAGGAGTTGAAGTCTTCTTTTTGTACTAGCATAGGGATAAGTTGTATAATCCCGTTTTTGCTTGTACGTTTTGTATCGTTTTGTAAGTCATGAAATTCTGATACGTAATGTAATGACTTCGTACATGTATACTTTATAAGTTCAGTTATGCAAGTTTTTATGGCTATTCATGAGTGCTTCCGCTTTAGCTCTTGCTTGAATGTTTGTGGTGTGTGTGACAACCCGACATCCCTTTCGAGGGGTAGCGGGATGTTACAGCTTTCCAATCCACAATCGCCTCAATCTTAGCTAGATCCACTTGAATACCCTTAGCTAACATAATGTGACCCAAGAAAGACACCTCTCGAAGCCAAAAGTCACACTTACTAAGCTTCGCAAATAGATGGTGCTCGCTCAAAACTTGCAACACTAATCGAAGATGCTCCTCATGCTCACTCTCATCCTTCGAGTAAACCAAAATGTCATCAATGAATACTACTACAAATTGGTCGAGATATGGCCTAAACACTCGATTCATCAAATCTATAAAAGCCGCAGGTGCATTGGTTAAACCAAAAGGCATCACAAGGAACTCCTAATGGTCATATCACGTCCGAAATGCAGTCTTAACCACATCCACATCCTTAACTCGAAGCTGATAATAACCCGACCGAAGATCAATCTTGGAGAAGACACCAAAACCTCTAAGCCGATCAAATAAATCTTCGACTCTAGGCAAAGAATACCTATTCTTCACTATGACCTTATTAATTTGCCTATAATCGATACACATCCTCAGGGTACCATCATTCATCTTAATAAACAACACTAGAGCTGCCCATGGAGATATGCTGGGTCTAATAAACCCCTTATCCAAAAACTCTTGTAGCTTAGTTTTGAGTTCCCTCAACTCCACAGGAACCATCCGATAAGGTGCTTTCAAAATGGGCGAAGTACCCAACATTATCTCTATGGACAACTCCACCTCTCTCTCCGTAGGCAACCCAGGCAACTCACTTTGAAACACATCACCAAACTCCCTAACAACTGGGATATCGTCAATCCTAACCTAATCACACTTAGAATCTAACACCACTGCTAAAAATGCCTTACATCCTTTCCTCATAAATCTCTTAGCTTGCATAGCAGAAATCATGTTACTCAAAGAACTCGAACCCAAACCTTTGACCACAATAGAAGACTGATCTCTATCTCTCAACACAACCATTTTCCTATGGTAATCAACTACATCCCGATGCTTACTCAACCAATCCATACCTAAAATCAGATCAAACTCCCGAAACAGCAACTCAATCAAATCCGTAGAAAATTTAACTCCTTGAACCAAAAGAGGACAATTCCTATACACTCTACTCACATTGACCCTATGCCCTAAAGGACTGGTCACACAAACCTCACAATCTAATTGATCAACATCATGCAACTTATCAAATAACTTACTTGTACACAAATATGAGTGTGTGGAACCAGGGTCAATTAGAGCATAAATCTCAGTGTGAAAGAGTAGGAACTTACCAGCAATCACATCCAGAGCGTCCTGCTCATCCCGAGCTCTCATGGCATAAGCTCTAGCAGGAACCGTCAAAGGACGATCAACAGACTCTGATGGAGCTCCCTCTTTGGGCCGACCACCTCGACCTCTCCCTCGGACTCTACCTCGACTGGCTTGCGGTGCAATAGATCCAACTCTACTAGCCTCAAGCTGATCACCAGAAGCCTTATAACACCCCTTCCCATATGTAGGAGGACCCATCCGTAAGGGAGTGAGAACTCGTATGAGTAAGGGTGTCACCAAGCAGAACAGTGCAAAACGTTCATTCACATAATATAAACATACATACAATTAGCTAAAATTAAAACTTTGGAAACATCAGAATGATCATGCATTAATATAATAACATTCATTACAATAATGTTTTGATCAAAAACTGATATTACAATATAGTTACATCTATCAGAGATATATAGGGGAAGCTTACAAAAATGATATACAAAAGATATATCACCATTACAAAATAATCATGTTACAAAAATATAGCCCTAACACTAATCCCTCTGTGTTGGCTTGACTGGCGGTGACTCTCCCAAAAGTTAAATGCCTTTCGCACCTGCACGGGTGAAAACACCGTGTTAAGTGATAACGCTTAGTGGGGAAACAAGCAATAATATATCGACGGCCATTTACAATGGTCGTCAAGGCAAATCACATACATAATGGCATACTAAACATCATAAGATATAATCATAATAGAATTCCATTCATAACCATTCAAAGGTTCAATAAACACATTTATATGCCAACAGATTCATATGCTCATAATAGAGTCATTTAGATTCAAATACTTATAATCATATCAGAACAAATCATAACGCCTGCTGACTCATAGTAGTGGATAACGAGTAAAAGCATTGAGGTATCTATTTCCATTGCATGAGCTTTAGCCAGGGTGATGTTACTTTAGGGCTACCCAAGCATGGTCTCTACCAATGGGTCCAGCTCATCATGAGCATAATGACCGATCGGGTCTCCATTTAATATACCATGATGGTATGAGGCATGGGCTCGTGATTATCCTTAACACTTCCCTACATTGAGTGAACGTAGGGTTGTGCTTCGGGAACGCACCGGGGTTGAAAGAGGGACCAAACTACTATAGATCTAAGGCTCTAATGAGATGCAATGCAGTTTTGAAAAAGGATGAAATTTTTAAATTAAAACTCAATTGTAAATTTTAACCAAGGTACTTTCGAAGCAAAGTCTCGAGTATTGTCCCCAGTGGAGTCGCCACTGTGACGCGCGCCGAACCCCGGGGTGCCTCGAAGACCCGCTTTTAGGGCGATCGGGATGAGGTTCATGAAACTTGCAAGGGCATCCATTTTGGGCAACAAGGAGGTTTCTTGGAGTTGCCACCCAATAGAACATTGGAAAAGGTCGTCTAGCCTCAGTGAGCCTAAGACAGCGCTGCTATGTCCATTATAGGCAAGCCGGAGGTGTCTTGGAGGCTTCCACCCTAATGATAGGATGGTCCTTGATTTTATGAAGAATTCAGTTTATTAAATATAAAACGTTTGGCCGATTTTTACATTAGCGAGAAATACAATAATTTTGTCGTATATAGGAGAAATAATAAATAAATACATGAAATACAAAAGAGAGGAAAATAGGGAACTAAACCAGGCAGACTTTCCGTATACGGGAGAACTCTATCAGGCTCCAACCAATCCAAGAAGCAAAAACATATTCTCACAAAAAAAGCCAAAAGGATGTTAAAATATAGAAGAAAGATTATAAACACACATAAAAATTTGGATGAACAGAAAAGGGAAAAAAAAGATTTGGAAATGTGGTACAGAACCCACCGATGGGCTATACTGAATGACCGACGGGCGTTGGTGAAGGACAACCCGTCTCTCACTTGAAGGGAGCCGTCTGTGAAGGTGACCGACGGGCTATGCCTAAAGGTGACCGACGGACGTCGGTCATAGCAGATGACCCGTCGGTCACCTCTGTCCCAGAAAAACAGAAGCTCTTCAAAAGGCAAAAACACAAATTTTACACAAATTCAAAAAGAATAGTAGCAAGAAACGAAAATAGGGGGCAAAAGCAAGGATAAAATCTAAAATGAAGGTAAAAAAAAGGACAGAAAAGGGTCCGGAATATTTACCCTCAAAACAACCTTTTGGTTAGATTTCTTGTTGTTATCTGACTTCCCACACGCTCCACGAGAAGGTTCGAACAAAAGACCAAGTGTCGAAGATAGAGTGTGTCCTCAACAGCTCGACGGAAATTGAATTTCAGAAATCAAAACCCGTAAAATTCCTCTTTCTTTTGAAGAGTTGAATTCTTGAATTAGTTAGATCTTTTTAGAAATGTATTTGTTGGAAGAGAGAGAAAATGCGCGTGAATTTTGGCAGAGTTTCCCCTATTTTTGCACAAATTTTCCAACCCTTTTTATGAGAAAATTCAAAGCTTTTATAGGCCAGGCATGACCGTCGGGCGTCTGTGGTGGCGACGGGCGTCGGAAGAATCCTACTGACACAAGGATTCATCCGACGGCCCTGCCACTTTGACCGACGGGCGTCGGAAGAATCCTTCTGACACGAGGATTCATCCAACAGCCCTGCCAATTTGACCAACGGGCATCGGAGGAATTCTTCTGACACAAGGATTCATCCGACAGGCTGGCCGTCCGTTGAGGAAAACATGCTTTTTGGACTTTAAGAACTCCTCGGTTTTCTCCCCTTCTGCCTACGGAAGGTAAAAAGACTCATTTCTCGTGGAGCATGGGAATAAAGCCTCCGAATCTAAACCGTTTGTACAGGCTCGGATACCGATTTCATCATAGGGTAATCTCTGATCCGAACCACTCCGGGACACAGTGCTTACAGTTGCCCCCAGTTTTGGAGAAAACTAGTGCACAAGCGCCAAGATGAGCCAAAACTCAGAGAAAGGACAGAAAGGAAGAAAGCGTACCTGTGGCGGTTCTTACCTTCCGTGCCCTTTACCGGGTAGACCTCATCTCAGTCTGTTCGGTAGGTTAAGATATCCCTATCGGTCTCGTCTCGACCTGTTGGTGTTGGTGAGATGTAGCCTTCTCTAGCCACGACCTCGATGTGAAGAGCAGTGTTTCTTTAACCACAACTTCGATTGTTTCTGCTGGCCTCATCTCAGCTCGTGCAGTGTTTGAGGAGATGTAGCACTTTCTGACAACAAACTCGATGTGAAGAGCAGTGTTTCTCTAACTACAGCTTCTGCTTCTGCTAGCCTCGTCTCGGCTCGTGCAGTGTTGAGGAGATATAACACTCTCTAACTACAAACTCGATGTGAAGAGCAGTGTTTCTCTAACTGCAGCTTCTGCTTCTGCTGGCCTCGTCTCGGCTCGCGCAGGGTTGAGGAGATGTAGCACTCTCTGACTACAAACTCGATGTGAAGAGCAGTGTTTCTCTAACTGCGACTTCGATTGGTGAGAAGCGGTACTCTCTGACCGTAATCCTAATTTTGTGGAGGAGGAGACCTCGCTGGGTTCCCTTTTCAAGAAGACACAAATCTTAGGTGCTTGTGTTCGGACTTTTGATCGATGCTTGTGTTCGGATCAATGTTTCTCTGTACCTGTGTGATAAAAGGTTTTGTTAATTCATGTTTGAGTTATTATCTTTTAACATGTCCATGAATGATGTGGTTTTGTTTTATTTACCATGTCACGTTTCAGTTATATTCTTTTCCTTTCTTTTCATTAAGTTGTCACTTTTCAAATCTTGTTATCTTTTGTTATTATTTTCCCTTTTGTTTGTTATGTCGTCATTATTTTGGAATATGAGTAAATGTCAAAACATACACTTACCTGTAATATGAATGAATCATAAATAACTGAATGAATGTACAAACCTGAAAACAAAAGTTTTACACTAGAAATATCCACTTTTGTATAATGTATATACAAAGTGAAAATATACAAAAAATGACTCCCTGAACATCAGAGGGGCGCGTAGTCTAAGGGCTCCTCGTCGGGATCCTCATCGTTTGAGATATGCACCGTCCCTGGCTGAGGTGGAGGTGGAGCTGACTGTGTCGGAGGTGGAGGCTGAGCCATGGAAGATCCTGCCCCAGCATCATGGGTCTGTCTAAACCTGATCTGAGCATAGCCATCCAAGAAGGGCTGGGTGCACGTCCTCATGAACTCCAAAGTCTCTGAAACTGTGCCGCCTAACTTCTTGAATGCCTGGATCATCTGAGTAGTCTGCTCGCCGATGGTCCTCCTCATCTGATCTAGGCGTAGCTCTGTCTGCTTCCTAAACTCCCTCATGGTCTGGGACAAGGGAGGAAGGATCCCCTCTATCGCCTGGACTCGGGACCTCAGGGAGTCGAGTGACTCATCGATCATCTGTAAAGTCATATCAACTCTCTGAGACGCCTGGTCCTGGGATGTCCTCAGATCATGAGTGAGCTGCTGTCTAAGCTCCCTCTGGCCTTGGGCAATCTGCTCTACCAGCCTTGCCTGCTCGTCCCCAAAGGTCTCCACGACCTGAGCCTGCTCTCGTACTGTGTGCTCAATAAAACCGGCCTGCTCCTGGGCCAACCGCTCTATCATCCGGGACTGCTCCTGAATAGCAGCCTGCTGACGGTCTAACCTCTCCTGTAGAGCTCTGTCTCTCTCATCCTGACGTTGCTCGAAGGCTGCGAACATAGTAGTGAGGAGCTGGGAGAAATCAGGCTATGCTGGCTGCTGCTGTGCTGGCTCTGGCGGTGGGTCCGTGGAGGAAGATACCCCCCGGTCACTCCGGAAGTATGGGTGATACCTCTCGGGGGGCCTGAAGGTAGACCTCTGCACCCTGGTGCTCGGTGACAGAGCAGGAGTCGGCGCCCTAGATGCCGGTGAAGAACCGAATAGCTCGTCCATAGTGAACTCCATGTCGAAATCCAACGGAGTCCGGGGCGACTCCTGCTGGGGCTGCGGCTAAATCTGCGGCTGAGGAGGCTGTTGCTCTATTTGCTTTGGCTGAGGAGGCTGAGGAGGCTACTGCTCTGGCTGCTCTGGGTCTGGACCCAAGGGTTGAAGGGAGAAGACCCGCCAGGTCTTGTGGATAGATAGCAGCCTGAAAGCCTCTGCCTGCCCTGACAGCTGTGAAATCATCCCCATCTGTACTGCTGCGGAGGCATCCACATGTATCCCCTCATCCAGGGGTGCTCTTAGCCTATCCGGGGCGACTCCTAACCCCAAAAGCAAATGAGTGATGACTCCCCCTACTATCACCACGGGCATCAGCCCTCTGCCAACTCTGATGAGGTTAGCCAAGATCTCATGGCTAACGTTGAGGCGCTGGCCTGCCACCATGGCCCAGAGGCTCCAGATCTCGGCCGTGTTAAGTGACCCTGGATTACCAGCTCGCCCGAGGTACGAGATGGATAGCACTCTGTGCAGGTACCGGAGTGCCTGAGACACCAGTATGGTGCTCTTCGCTGTATCGTGGTCATACAGCACTCCTGGTAAGGCAATGGCCGCCCAGTGGGCGCGTCTCACCTCTCGCTGCGGGATCTCGACCCCCTCCTCTCTGGGAAGCCCCATGGCCTCCGCGAACCTCTGCCTGGTGATGCTAAAATGCTGGCCATCGAACCAGAACTGTACCAGCCCCGGCTCTATATCTGATCTCTGAAAACTGCCATAACGCAGGGTGGCTAGCACCTATTGGGTAGCCTCAGGGAAGGTCTGGAAAGCAGGCTCAAGGAACTCTGTCCATCCGGCGCCCTCGATAAGTACGTCGACCTCCGGGGCCATCCCTAGGGCCTCTAGGAACGGCCGAGACACAAAGCGACTAGCCCGGATCTCCACCTGAGCTAGCGCTCGGTATCTCTGGGCTGGCTCGCCGTCCATCCAAATCGGAACCTCGACCTCGGGCTGGGCCTGTGGTGCTCTGCGCCTAGGAGGCATCCTGTAAAAGAGATGTTAGATAACGAAAATTTAACGAAACAGGTGTTATTGGGGTCGTTTTCGAGGTGAGAGCCCATTGGGGCCTCACCCGGGCAATAGCGGCCCAACAACGAGGTGAAACAAAACAAATAAAAAAAATGAAAATGGGCAACATCCTGTCAAGGGATATTGCCCAGCATGCTTCGCACATATCAAAAGCAGAAAAAACATGCAATTAGCATAGCAAGAATTAAAGATTAGTAAAAATGGGCAGCACCCCGACAAGGGTGTGCCCCAATTCCTGCGTAGAAAAAGATATTCCGAAAGGAAATAAAAATGGACTTTTTAGACCACAAGACATGCATTATACACAAAAATAATCAATTTTAGAATAAAAAATAAAAATTTGGGCAGCACCCCGGCAACGGTGTGCCCAACCTCCTGCATAAAAAAGGCATCAAAACAGGCCTCAGGCCCCAACAACAATATGTATATAAATGGGGCGCACCCCGGCAAGGGTGTGCTCCCAACAACACAATATATGCGCTAGAAAGCTTATTTCTAAGGCGACAAAGGTATAGAAAAGTCCTATTTCTATGTGATCATGCAAAGGCTCAGATTAATTGCACTAAAAATTATTAAAAAAAACGGGCAACATTCTCCCTAGATATTTAAGGCATCTAAAGCATCCTAACCATTTTTAAGGCTAAAAGAAGAAGAAATAAAGAAAAAATAAATTAAATTAAAAGGTAAAGTAGTTATTTTACTTACTTGCAGTCGCGAAAAGTGTATAAAAACTGAAGAAAAATGAGTGTCCGAGCGTCCGGTGAGTGGAGAACGCGAAAAGATAAAGAAATTGCAAGAAAAAGGAGAAGAAATACTTGAAAATGCAGAAAAAACGCAAAAAAAACTATTTTGAGAAGGAAAGTGAAAATGACAGCAGCCACTGGTCCGTCTGTCACTCGCCCTTATATAGAGTTTCGTGACCGACGGGCTGGGCATCACTAGGAGTGACAGACGGGCTGCCCGTCTGTCGTTCCCCATTTCCCAATTAATGTGCATTTAATGCTCGTGATTTATGCTATGCTGACGTATGCATCTGCCAGGTGAATTTTTACCGACGGGCAGGCCGTCTCTTGTGAGAGACGGGTAGGCCGTCGGTGGCGCTTCTCTATAAATTCCTCCAAAAATTTTGCTTTTTTGTGTCTTTTCATTTTCCCAACATCATGAGCCCCTCATTCTTCTCAAAATGTCTTCCCCTCTTCTCCAAAGAATGCACCGCATCCTAGATGACAAGCACACCTGGGAAAAAGGCGCCCTGTCTTCCCTATCTGGGCTAAAATATCTGCGTCGGGTCAAGGTTGACCAGAACCTTCTTCTGGCGGCGACTCACTTCTGGAACCCCCGATTTCATGTCTTCCGGTTCACTTATCAGGAGTTGTGCCCCCTACCTGAGGAGTTAGCTGCCATTCTTGGAGCCTGGTACCCCCCTAACGTTCTACCTTGCGTCCCCCATTGCGGTCTACTCCAGACTCGGGATATAGCTATGGCTCTCAGCATACCCCCTTCTGAGGCCATCCGGCTGGTTTCTCCGGGCTCTTCCTTTACTTTGGAGCCACTGATCGAGGCTCTAGATCGATTCATTGGTGTCCCTACATACCAGGTAAGCATCATATTTCTGTTTTGCATGACGAACTTTCTCACTGTGGTTCCAGGGGATTTGACAGGCGACCCTCGCCTGTTCGGAGTTCTAAGCGACTTTGATGTGGGATCATCACCCTTCCCACTTATTTTAGCTGAAACCATCCTGGGTTTGGACTCTGTGAGATCTGGATCCACCACTACTTTCACCAGCAGCCCCTTATTGCTCCAGGTACATCATTATTTTAAAGGTAGTGTGTCCCTTGTGGATTTTCGCACTAGCTTTTCTTGGCGGGAGGTGCGTCCTTTCGGATTTTCACACAACCTTTTGCCTTAGTTTTGCCTGAAGTAAACCCTACTTACTCTAGCGGCCTCTATTTTTTTTTTAAGATCTGGCTGCAAGAGAAACTGAGGATGCTGTCTGAGCCACCTCCTCGAGTCATTCCACAGTACTCGCCGAGACATTTCCTTCCGCGTCGACGGCTGTATGAGTGTGCCACTGCTGGTGAAGGCATTACTAGATTTGTTGAACTGTAAGATGACGATATCAGCTTCACGTTTGCCTGGCTCCCACTGTCTCATGTGGTCACTGATGGGCCATCGGGGTGTGTTCCCCTCTGTGGGCTCCGTCAAGCCACCTTCTGCATCACTTCTCAATGTGCACGTCAGCTCGGGATGACCCAGGATGTGGTGAGGGTTCCCTTATCTTTTCAGGGAGGAGCTCTTTCGGCTGCGTTCGCCTCTAGGTATCATGAGCTGTGGAGCAAACTACCAGTGAAGACTGTCATCCTGAGGTTTGGCGATCATTCCGTGGCTTCAACCAGCGAGTACAAGAAATGGGTCCTCAGCCCAGCATCTGATAATAGGACACGAGGGCTCAAGCATCTGGTTGGCGAGAGCAGTGGCAGGACTTAGCTTAGCTTACATATGTATTTCTTTTGGTGTTACATTTCTTTTTAATGCAGAACTAGAAAATGACGAAAATGAAAAGAATAATATTTGTTCTATTTCACGAAATTGTTTACATTTCCACGTAATATCAGCATACGTGATCAGTTTTGACATTAACTCGACCGTGTATGCCCTATTAATACATGAAACCAAATTTTAACAGCATCGACTTATGTTACCAATCTGCCCTCTCGGGTTTTCACGATTGGACATTTTCTCTCGTGCCTCTTATTTTTGCACAGGATGCCTTTTTTTGATTTTCACCCTGTTGAGGCGCCCAATTTTAGCACGGCCGCCTTTTTTCGGTTTTCAACCTGCAAGGCATTTTATTCTCTTCTTTTTATTTTGGTCTTTAGCCATGGAACCTTTTGAGTCTGTCGACATTGATTGGCTCTTTGAATTCATTTCCATCACTATCCGATAAGATTGCAGCTCCTTTGGACAACAGCTTTTTAAGGATATACGGCCCCTCCCAGGTTGGTCTGAATTTTCCTCTGATATCCGGTATACCTGGTCTCATCTGCTTGAACACTAAGTCCCCTTCCTTCAACGAATGCTTTCTCACCTTCTTCCTGAATGTCCTGGCCAACCTCTTCTGGTAGATCTGATTATGATAATAAGCTTTCAGCCTACTCTCATCCAGTAAGTTTAAATGCTGTAGTCTCTGTCGTGCCCATTCAGCCTCCGGAATTTGGGCTTCCGTAATCACCCTCAATGATCGGAGCTCTATCTCAACTGGCAACACTGCCTCCGTCCCATTTACTACAGAATATGGCATAGTGCCCGTAGATGTCCTTACAGTTGTCCTGTATCCCTACAGTGCGAAGGGTAGCTTTTAAGTTTGGACCATCTTGGATAAGATCCTCTTCAGATTTTTATTGACGACCTCTACTACCATGTTAACTTGTGGTCGGTAGGGAGAGGATCTATGGTGCTTGACACCATACTTCTTACGGAGCTTCCTGGTTTCCCCCATGAACTGCACCCTGTTGTCAGACACTATGTGGTGAGGGAGGCCATATCTGCAGATCAAATTTCTCTCTATGAACTTGGCCATATCCCTTGAGTTAATCTTTTTGAAGGATTCTGCCTCTACCCATTTGGTAAAATAGTCAATTGCGATTATGATGTATCTGTGTCCGTTAGATGCCGTAGGGCGAATCTCTCCAATGATATCTATCCCCCAAGCAGCGAAAGGCCAAGGCGATGTCAGGTTGTGTAGTTCTGATACTGGCAGGTGTCTCAAATCTGCGTACTGTTGGCATAACTGGCATTGCTTGACATACTTTGAGCAGTCATTGTCCATCGTAAGCCAATAGAAGCCTTGCCTCATGATCTTCTTTGCCAGAGTTAAACCGTTCATGTGAGCCCCACAGACGCCTGCATGGGTCTCCTCCATTACCTTGCGGGCTTCTTTTTCATTTAAGCACCTGAGCTGAATCCCGTCTGCCTGTCTTTTGTACAACACTCCTTCCAAGGATATGAACTGAGTAGATAGCTTCCGGATTATTCTCTGGGCTTTCTCGGTAGCTTGCTCTGAAAACCTAGCGTTTTCCAAATAATTCATAATGTCAAAGTACCATGGTTTTCCATTCACCACTTCTATTTCCATTACTGGCTCGATCTCAAAGCTGGCCTTCTCCGACCTCGAAATCAGCACTGGTTTCATAGCTACCCCTTCAGGATTATCCCACATCGACACTAGGGTTGCCAACGCATCAGCTAGACGGTTCTCATCTCTTGGCACGAAGTGGAAAGTGCAGGTTTCAAACTGCCCACATATCTCTTTCAAATATTCAACATAGGGTACCAACCGCTCTTCTTTTACAGCCCACTCACCTCGAATCTGGTTAATCACCAAGGATCAGTCACCAAAGACTTCTACGTTCTTTGCCCCCAAAGCAGCTAAAGCTTCTAACCCGAAAGTGCATGCTTCATATTCGGCTTCATTGTTGGTTGCTTTGTACCTCAGCTTCTTGGCTAGAGGGAGTTTCTCATTATCTGGGGTTATCAAAATAATTCCAACTCCAGCCCCCTTGTTATTCACTGCCCCGTTGAAGTGTAACTGCCATCCTTGGATAGAAATCGCGACTATGCTCTCATCAGGAAAGGTGAACTCGGGGGTGTCCCCTTGAATGGGATGCTCAGCAAGAAATTCGGCTACGGCTCGCCCCTTAATAGTTTTGCGAGTGATGTATTCCACATCAAACTCCTGTAGCAAAAGCAACCACCTCCCCATCTTACCAAGTAAAGACAGCGCTTCTTACGAATATCTCAACGGATTCTGCTTGGCCACTGCCTGAACTTTGTACGAATGGAAATAATGCCTCAGCTTCTTTGATGCCCAAATCACTGCGAGGCAGATTTTCTCTACCTCAGCATATTTTATCTCATAAGCCAGGAACTTCTTGCTGAGGTAATAACTGCGAATTCTATTCCAAATTCATCCTCATGAGCCATCATGGCACCCACAGAACTGCCTTCCACCTCCAGATACAGGATAAGCGGTTTGACTGGTTGCGGCGGCCTTAACACTGGCGGATTCAACAGATTTTCCCTAATGCTGTCAAAGGCTTTCTGGCAGTCTTCGTTCTAGACCACAAGCTGATTCTTTCTAAGCAGCTTAAAAATTGGCTCGCATATCGAAGTGAGCTTGGCAATGAATCGGCTAACGTACTGCAGCTTTCCCAGGAAACTCCTTTTGCGGCACGGGCATCTCCCTGATGGTCTTTACCTTGTCCGGGTCAATTTCTATTCCCCTCTGGCTGACGACATGTCCCAACAGTTTCCCTGAAGTTACCCCAAAGATACACTTCTTGGGGTTAAGTCGCAGATTGTACTTATCAATCCTGGTGAAGAACTTCTCTAGAGCTTCAAAATGGCCCTCTCGGGTGGCTGACTTGACCATCATGTCATCGACATACACCTCCACCTCCTTGTGGATCAGGTCACTTAGAATCTTGGTCACCATCCTCTAGTATGTGGCCCCTGCATTTTTCAGGCCAAAAGGCATAACTCGGTAGGCGTAGGTCCCCCACTCTGTGATGAAAGCGGTCTTAACCCGGTTAGCTATCTTGTTTAGGTTCTGGTTGTAGCCCACATAACCATCTCCAAAGCTGTACATCGCGCAGTTGGCAGCACTGTCTATCAACACATCAATGTGGGGTAGTGGAAAATCATCTTTAGGGCAGGCCTTGTTTAGATTTCGATAATCCACACATACCCTGACCTTCCCATTTTTCTTCGCTATAGGGAATACGTTCGCCAACTATGTAGGATACTGCACTTCAACAAGGAACTTGGCCTCAATCTACTGCCGAATCTCCTCCTTGACCTTGTCTGCCCATTCTGGCCTGAGCCTTCTCAACTTCTGTTTTACGGGCTTATAGTCTGGATAAGTCGGGATAGTATGTTTTGCTACGTCTCGGTCGATCCCTGGCATGTCTTCATAGGTCCAGGCAAAAACTTTCTCATATTTTCTTATTATTCTCTCAAATGTTTCTCTCTCATCAGGAGTTATATTTGATGCTATTAGAATTTCCTTCGGATTTTCTGAGGTTCCAAGATTAAAAGGCATTGTATCAGTGGAATCAATATCAAAAATTGATGGAATATGATCATGTTCATGCATGTTGAAATTATTGGAAACATCGCACAAGTAAGAGAAATCATTTGCCTTATTAATAATATTATAATTGTCATTTACATCATAAAAAAGTTCTGGAATAAAAAGACAATCTAAGCTAGAGTCTTCTTCTGCCTCCCTAGAGGTCGATGCTGCTGCAGCTTGCTCATCGGCTTCTTGATTCAGCAGAGGCCCTTCCGGCGCGTCTGAGGAAATCTTTAAATCCCCAATCTTCAGTTCTGTTTCTGCCATCTTCTCTTTCCCCTTCAGCCTGACAATCAGCATTTTCTCGGTGACAACCTCTTCGGGCTCACATCTGTCCCAAGCAATGCACTGAGTCACGACCTCTTCATCCCAGAAGTTCTCAACGGTCTTGATAACCCCGACATCCCAGTCAAATACATTGTTGAAGATCTCAAATCCAGGGACAATCCTCCCATTCACCCACTGCGGCTCATCTTCGCCTGTATAAGCGCATATTGAGGATGTGGGCACAAAGCTCTCTGAGATATGAGGGATCTTATCTGCCGTCTTCTTCTTGCCAAAACCGCCTCTATACCCCAGACCCTTCAGGTTCTTCTGACCTCGAGTGGTGATCGCAATCTGCAGTCCCTGAGAATTTCTACCCAAACTAGCCCCAGGGAGATAGTGCATCTTCTTCATCATGTTAACCACTGCTGGGTTATCCACTGGTCCGTGCTCTTCTCCTATCATTGACATGTGGAAGCCACTAAATGGCTGATTAGCAATTACAAGAGCCAACACCTGATTCTCCCTGGCTGCCTTAATAGTTACCACCTCCCCTTCATGTGGGAACTTTATCATTTGATGCAGCGTGGATGGTATTCCTCCTAGTCTGTGAAACCAAGGCCTCCCAAGCAAGGCTAAGAAATTAGCTGGAATGGGCAAAACCACAAACTCTACTTCCACCTCAATGGGTCCCATCTTGACCAGGGTCTTGAATGTTCCCGAGGCTTATCTTCTTGAATTATCATAGGTTGTAATCGTCAAATCTGATTCACTGAGCATATCCTCACTCAATCCAAAAGCTTGAAGAGCCATCAGAGGGCAAACATTGATAGAAGATCCATCATCTACCATAACGCAAGCGGTGTGCTTGTCGTTAATTTGTGCTTTGATATACAGGGGTCGGCTATGATCGCGGCCTTCGACTGGCAGGTCGGCATCGGAAAAAACCAATCTCTCCCTCGATCCTCCTTTAACTAGAGCCAAAAGTTCTGATGGGGAAATTGTGGTGGCAACAGTGGACTCAGTCAAGGCCTCTACCACTTTCTGCCTATGAGAAGGGTACTGTCTTAAGAGATCCCAGATGGATATCTGAGCCGCGGTCTTTTTCAACTGCTTAATAATCTGATTCTCCTCTGGCTCCTTTTTTATCAATGGCTGCGCTGGTTTCGGTGCCCTTGTAATCTCAGGGACCACTCTCCCACTTCTTGTCACAGCCCCTACCTCTTATTCATCCTCATCAGATCTCCACAAATCAGAGCTCATCTCTCCTTCCTCTTCGGCCTCTTCACCGCTCTCACTGCTCGACCAACAATCAATGGTCGCTACAACTGCTCTTCCTTCTTTATTCTCAGAACAAAAAATAGCAATACCCTTGCTCCCATATAAGTTCTGCAGCATGTACCACTCTGGCAAGCTGGATCCGATCATAAAAAATGGTGGCGGCACCGCATTGTAACCAGGCTTCTTCTTGGATTCCCTCTTCTCAGGGTCAGAAATTTGTTTGTCATCAATCAAATCCTGAATAGAGTGTCTCAACGCCTTACACTTGTCTGTTAGATGGCCTGTGTGCTGATGAAATGCCCAGTATTCATTGTCCTTGTGACCTGGCTTCCCTTGCGTCATAGCAGGCCTAGTAGCTAGAGGTTGCAACTTTCCTTCCTTCATCAACCTTCTTAAGACCCAAGACAGTGGTCTTCCTAAGTTCAAAAACTTCCTCGGGGTAGTTCCGTCAGTAGCAGACACCTCAACCGTTCTTCTGGTGCTACCATTGGGACCGGCTGGCCTATTTGTCCCTTGACTGGTATTAGCACTCTTTGCAAAACTATCATTGCTAGCTTTCCGGGCCAAGAAATCTCCTTCCGCTTCAATGGCTATGTCTTTCAGAGACTCCCAATCCTTCAGCCCTTTCATCTTCAGACCATCCTTCAAATACAGGCTTGCATTCTTGATAAACAGGCAGATCTAGTCTTGGGTGTCTGGCTTTCTTCGCATTTCCATTACCCTGTTCCGCCAAAGGGTGAGATAGTCGTGAAAAGATTCCCCGGCCTTCTGCTGGAGCAATTTAAGGTCCTTAAGAGTCACCTCCATCCTGGTGTTGCAATCATATTGACTCAAGAACTCCTCTGTGAGTAGATCCCAATCTTCCTTAGTTGGACGATTGAGGCTATAATACCAATCGATGGCAGGGCCAGTCAGACTCAAACAAAAGTACTCCACCTTCTGCCTCTTAGACAAAGTGGTCCCTTTCATGACCAGAGAGTACTGCTTCACATGGGCAGTCGGGTCAGAGGTACCGTCAAATTTTGGCACATCGGGCATCTTGAAATTATAAGGAATCAGATCTTCTCCCTCTAATTCTTTGTCCTCCGAGTTCATCCCCTAACCTCTACTCAGCATACGGGACATGGCTTCAAACCTCTCTTCCATCTTCTTCAGAATGAACTCATCAGTTTGGGGTGCCCTCCCCCTCTCAGATACAATATTCATTTTGTCGTCTTCGTCATCCCTGTCATCATCTACCCTTAGCGCTGGTCTTCTCCTCTGACCTCCCGAAGGTACTGACCTCAGCTCTATTAGTGGGGGCCGAATAGGCTCTTCTTATCTCTCATCTCTTTCCTCTTCTCACTCATTTTGTCTCATGGGAGGAGGAGGTGGTGGTGGATTCTACAGAGCATTCTATTGTGCTAAAGCAGTTAGCATGTTCATCATTCTGCCCTCAAACTCTTCAAATCGTCGGCCCACTTCTTCTGCAATCATGGCCCTGGTGGCATCATTACCCCTAGGTGAGTTTGCCATCTCAGATACGGTACAGATGACTTCCGGTAAGATCTCTAGAAGGCCTTCTCAATCGTCCGGTAGGCGCCCTAGTCCACTTAGGCAGATCTATGATGGCTGCAGGGATAAGGCATTAGATGTGATGCATGGAATGGAGATTCAATGCATGATCGTGATATGCAACACTCACAAACACAAGCAAGCAGATAGGTCCTTTCGCCCTTATTTCTCCAACACACGTGGTCGCGCGGTCTCTTTCCTAGGCGGGATTAGCCCAAGGGTCAGCGGGGGACCCAATGGACGCGCATGATGCACGGCAAAAAACCGGCAGCATGACACTCCTATGCTAATGTACAAGCGAATGGATAATGATCATCATGTATTTAGACATTCCAAAAATTTTGACATGGCCCTACCGGGGCATGAAAGCCTTTGGCTAGGTTACCAAGCAAGACATCTGGACTCGCCTAATACATAGTGATCCATAAAGCAAGAATGGAATTACGGTTCATATCACCTATGAAAAGTAGCTACGGCCATTACATGAGCTTTGGACAAGGGAGATGTAAGCATGATCCCTACCGACAGGTCTAGCTCATCACGAGCATAACGACCAATCGGGTCATCATTTGATATACCATTAGGTACGAAGCTTGGGCTGGTGATTATCCTTAACACTTCCCCACATTGAGTGAACGTAGGGGTTGTGCTTCAGGAATGCACCGAGGCTAAGAAGGGACCAATCTAGCATATTCTAAGGCTCTAATGGGATATAAATGCAAATTTGAAAGAAAGCGAATTTATGAATTAAACTTTAATCATAAATGTTAAGCGAGGCATTTTCAAATCGAAATCTCGAGCCGTTGTCCCCAGTGGAGTCGCCACTGTGATGCACGCCGGACCCCGCGGCCGCCACTCTGACTCCCCGCTTGAGGGCGATCGGGCAATTGAGGATCCGTTGGCAACTTGTAAAGATATTTACAAGTGCGTCTATTTTGGGCAACTAGGAGGTTTCATGAAGTCGCCACCCAATAGAACATTGAGAAAGTTTCTCTCGCCTCGGAGAGCCTAAGACAACGCATAGTATCCATTTTGGGCCAACCAAAGGGGTCTTGGAGGGTAAACCTCTTGCCCTAAGGAGCCTTGGATTAACGTCAAATTCTCGTGACACAAGAGGTGTCTTGGGGGTCAAAGTTCCAATGAGTGATCGGATAGACCACTCACCTCTTTGAGCCCAAAGACCAGAGCCGGGTTCGGGACTTCTTATCTATTTCTACCATGATTATTTTATGATCAAATTTTAATTTTCATTAATTTGCTCTCTCTCCACACAATGCAATCGAATCAAAGCACATTTATTCACATTTGGAAAGCGGTAAATGAACAAGTAAATAATGAAAGCGATAAATTACAATAACACAAGGAGCGGAATACAACTCCCTTTTATAAATGTGCGATACATACACAAATCGGGGCATTGCTTATTTTGAGGACTTTGGTCCTCGCATGCATCATTTTTAAAATAGATATTTTTATTGTGAGGATTTTATTGGATAAAGAATAGGACATTGGGTCCTTGATTTTATGAAGAATTCAGTTTATTAAATATAAAACGTTTGGCCGATTTTTACATTAGCGAGAAATACAACAATTTTGTCGTATATAGGAGAAACAATAAATAAATATATGAAATACAATAGAGAGGAAGATAGGGAACTAAACCAGGCGGACTTTTCGTATACGGGAGAACTCTCTCAGGCTCCAACCAATCCAAGAAGCAAAAACATATTCTCACAAAACAAGCCAAAAGGATGTTAAAATACAGAAGAAAGATTATAAACACACATAAAAATTTGGATGAACAGAAAAGGAAAAAGAAAAAGATTTGGAAATGTGGGACAGAACCCACCGACGGGCTATACTGAATGACCGACGGGCATTGGTGAAGGACAAACCGTCGCTCACTCGAAGGGAGCCATCTGTGAAGGTGACCGACTGGCTATGCCTAAAGGTGACCGACAGACGTCAGTCACAGCAGATGACCCGTCGGTCACCTCTGTCCCAAAAAAATAGAAGCTCTTCAAAAGGCAAAAAGACAAATTTACACAAATTCAAAAAGAATAGTAGTAAGAAACGAAAATAGGGGGCAAGAGCAAGGATAAAATCTAAAATGAAGGTAAAAAAAAGGACAGAAAAGGGTCCGGAATATTTACCCTCAGAACAACCTTTTGGTTGGATTCCTTATTATTATCTGACTTCCCACACGCTCCACGAGAAGGTTCGAACAAAAGACCAAGTGTCGAAGATAGAGTGTGTCCTCAACAGCTCGACGAAAATTGAATTTTGGAAATTAAAACACGTAAAATTCCTCTTTCTTTTGAAGAGTTGAATTATTGAATTAGTTGGATCTTTTTAGAAATGTGTTTGTTGGAAGAGAGAGAAAATGCGCGTGAATTTTGGCAGAGCTTCCCCTATTTTTGCAAAAATTTTCCAACCCTTTTTATAAGAAAATTCAAAGTTTTTATAGGCTAAGCACGACCGACGGGCATCTGTGGTGGCGACGGGCGTCGGAAGAATCCTACTAACATAAGGATTTATCCGACGGCCCTGCCACTTTGACCGACGGGCGTCGGAAGAATCCTTCTGACACAAGGATTCATCCAACGGCCTTGCAAATTTGACCAACGGGAATCGGAAGAATCCTTCTGACACAAGGATTTATCTGACGGGCTGGCCGTCCGTCGAGGAAAACATGCTTTTTGGACTTTAAAAACACCCCGGTTTTCTCCCCTTCTGCCTACGGAAGGTAAAAAGACTCGTTTCTCGTGGAGCATGGGACTAAAGCCTCCGAATCTAAACCGTTTGTACTGGCTCGGATACCGATTTCATCATAGGGTAATCTCTAATCCGGACCGCTCCGGGACACAGTGCTTACAGTTATAGCCAAAAGGAAAAAGAAAATTAAAGTTAGTAATTAAGTCAAATCGAATAAAATACAATAAATTAAAATAAATCAATCAAATTAAATGAAATACATAAAGTAAAATAATGAACCAAATCAAATGAATTCAATTAACAAATATTTTAATTAAGCCAATCAAGAAAATAAATCAAATAAATAAAAAGAATAAAAACATATGAGTATGAAAATGAATGGAATAATGTGTGTGCGTGGACAAAATAAATTAATTAAATTAGCAACATAGCGTGATAGAACTAAAGATGCAAAATTGATTTGATTAAATTAGCTATTTACATGTTATCATAATTAACACAAAATATTTACATGGAAAAAAGATCAGTCAAAATAAATTAATTAATTACATGTTAAAAATAATGAGAAATCGAAGCAAAATAAATTAATTACATGAACAAAAATAATATATTAACATATTAAATGAGACAAATATAAAAGCAATCGAACAAATAAATAAATAAATGAAAATAATAAAAATATACATGTTAATAAATTAAATATGAACAAAATAATAAAAAATTAAAAGATCGAGCCCAAAATGTTTACTCTCAGAGTTTCGGATTCGATGAAGGTAAAAATGATGATCGATTTTCTTATTCTTGATTTGCAAGATTAGAATAGAATAATAAAAATGTTGGAATTTTATTCCAAGGAAAAATATACTTGAAAAAAAAAAACTTGTTTTTAGAAAATCAAATTAAAAATAGATTTTAGGAACAAACAATTATTTGGTTGGCCCCAATATCCATTGTTCATAAAAAAGGGATTCAAAATAATAAAAAAAACCTTAAAAAAATTTAATTGAAAATAAATAAAAAAAGTTAAGTATGGATTTTGAGAGCAAATAATTATTTGATTTGTCTCAAAATCAAGTTCATCAACAAAATTCCTTCTAAAAATATATTTAGAAGAAATTCTATTGGAAAAAAGAAGAAGAATTGAGCTATTTTTATTTTTTGTTGGAAAAAAAATTCAATCAAAGTTAGAGATGATTTTTTGAGAGGAAGAAGAAGAGAAAAGATCAAGAAAAACCCTAAAAAATTCCTCCCCTTGAAAAAATTCATCATTTTCTTTTTATATAAAGAAAAGATTAAAACCTAACTAATTAATGAAAAAATCTTAATTAAATCATATATGAATTATTTTCAATTTTAAACATTGAAAAAAGCCTCAAAATCCCTTAAAAAAGGGATAAAAAAATGAATTTTGTGGAAAAAAATCAGTTTTTGGGCGAAAGTGGCCATTTGCGGCGGAACAGGGGGACCGACGCCCATTGGTGCACCCGACGGGCGTCGGCCGCGCGCCCAGCACGCGGAGCAGCGCGCTGCATGTCGCTCCACGTAGGGAACGCCCTGTGCGTCGCTCGCAGCGCGCGCGCAGCGCCCTTGCAACCGACATTCGCGAATTTGTTTTTTAATTTTTAAATTTGACTAAAAAATACTATAATTTCTAAACCTCATTTTTCAAATCTAATTTTCAAAATCTTTTTTATTATTTTTTATTTTTTCACTCAAAAATGCAAATTTGACCAGGAAATCATCACTTTTAACCTTTTTGCCTGTGAGTAGGCATCTTATCATAATTGGGTAACTCTGATATGTGCTGCCTCAGTGTAACAACCCAAAAAGAGCCTAGTCGAAATTCGTGTGCTAAGTCGGGAATCGAAGGGTATTTTAGTAATTTTATGCATGAAGAATTTGGTTAATAAGGATTAATTAGGTAAGTTAATTAAATTTATAAGGTTGAGTGAGGAATTATATAGTGTGTGAGATGTATGGTAACAAGGTTGATTGAGGAGGTGGTCTAGGGATTTGTGTGTTTGGTACTATAGATGTAGGATATTTGTTGGGGAATAATTTAGTGAAGTGTGTGTGTGGTACCTTGGAGGGAGAAGTCAAAGTTGGATGTTCTTGGGCCAATAGGATCTTGCCATGTGGAGGGGTTGGTAAAAGCATTTAATGGAAGAGTAGGAGAGAGGGAGGGGCAGATTTTTGAGTGAAGCTTCCCGTGGAAGCTGCCCCTTCCCCTTTATTTTTCATTCCCGTCCTCTCATCTCTCTCTTGTTTCCATTTTCTGCTCTCATCTCATCTCTCTCTTGCTCTCTTGTGCTTTCTTAAGGTTTAAGTGGGTTCTTGAAAATTGAGCTGAGTTTGGAGGGTAAGTATTTGAGTTTGATTTGAGTTTTCATCTCCTTGTGCTTCTTTATTTTTTTGGGTTTGGAAGTTTGAATTTCTGGGTTTGAATTATGTGTAAGTTGGGTTAATAGTGCTTTGTTTGGTTTAATTTCTACAAGCA
Source organism: Excoecaria cochinchinensis (assembly GCA_947683425.1). Taxonomy (NCBI): domain Eukaryota; kingdom Viridiplantae; phylum Streptophyta; class Magnoliopsida; order Malpighiales; family Euphorbiaceae; genus Excoecaria; species Excoecaria cochinchinensis. The sequence continues at coordinate 2,903,564 of CANTUQ010000020.1, forward strand.
TCCATGGGCAAGAGGATAGACAAGAGTAAAGAGAAGATTGGAGCTATGAGGAAAAGTGGTTTGAGCTTTATAGCAGGTTTGGGAAATTTATGTGCTTTGATGTGAATGTTGTTTATAGATTTGTGTATGGATGAATTTATGTTTTGAAGTGTCTTTTGGCTTAAAATTGGATTGGTTGTGTTGATGTGGTGGTGTGGATTGGCTTGGGTTTAGAGAATCTAAATTTTCTGGGGATACTATGTCCAGATTTCACTGGACCTTTAGTGTTTGTTTTAATTATACATCAAGATATAGATTTCCAAATGAAATGAAACTAGTTCCATTTGAAAGCGAATTCATTTATCTAAAATTGTCTCTGAAGGACCGGAACCTAATTCTGACTCTAGGATCCTTGAAAATGGTAAAATCCGGGGTGTCTGTACTTGAACGGGTTTACCAGAGCAGTGTAGGTTGTGTAGCTCATATCTGGAGTTATAGATGTCAAATCGATATGCAATTTGTTGCATTTGAAAGATAACATCCTAAGTAAAATTTTTTAAGAGGACATTTTGGTTAAAAATGAGGTTTAATGGGTCGTTTAAGCGATACAAAGTCGAATACGGAAAACTGTCTCGTAGTCTATTTTCGTAGGGTAGTTGGGCGAGCTCTCTGTCTCGAGCACGACCCATGTCGCGAGCGCTACAGAACCTGTTTGTGGAAGGTTTTTCCTTTCATTTTGAGCCTCATAGTTGGTATGAACCCTTTCCCCTCTTTCCTATTCTTTAGGAAGTGTAATTTGTCATGTTTTTCATCCCGAAACACACCCGAACTTCCTCGGAACCTTTCAAGATATATTCATCATATGTTTAAAGTGTGGAAATGAGCAAATAAATAGATATCACTCAGGAATACAAATGTCTAAGGTTATAAATAAGAATATTGACTTAGTTATTTAGAAGTTTAGTGAATCGAACACTTTCGAGTATGTTCATTTTTAACCAGATTTATATTATGTTAGGCAATTTGAAGTGGAATTCTATAACTTACATTTTGAACTAGTAGAATTACAGGGTTGGACTCCCAATTCTTCAAGATACATATGAAGTTTAGCATATTCTTTCAAGTTCAAACCAAAGCATGGAAACTTAATCGGACATGAATGAGAGAGTATCAATTGAACCCTAGTAGTGCCTTGGTGTCTGTTAAGAATAATTGTGGCACATTATATAACACCTATAAAAGTTTGTGAGCCTTTAATGATTCAAGACCTGAGGAAACTTATTTATAGTTAGAATTGGTATGAGATGTCAAGAATGAAATAAATGATGGGATTAAGCGTGTCATAAATCGAAATTAAAATGAATCTTCTGTATCTCAAATAGTTTTAGTTCGATTACTTAATTACATAATGATTCTTAATCAATTGAGTAATTTGAGAGAATTGTATTGAAATTCTTTGGTTCTACGTATGAATTTAGGGAAAATAATGTTCATGAAAATTAGTTACGGACATGACAAAGTAAGTATGTTCCTATGCGAAGGGTATACAAGTGCGAGATAAAAGAAGGGTGATGCTTGGCTCTGTCGCGAGCGCGACAGAGGTCATCTGATTCTTATCGCGGTCGCGACTCAAGTCGCGAACGTGATTCCTGGTGTATGGTTGGCTCTGTCGCGAGCGCGACTCTTTTATATTCTATGCATGTATATTGATTGAGCTATTTGACATGGGCTTTGATTTGTGATTTACTTATAACATACCGAGATATGCCATACCATGTAAGCCATAGTTGAAATAAATGGTTAAGTATGTATTAAAATTTAAGGTGAATGCAGTTAAAGGATATGCTTGTTATATTCTATGTGAGCCATTGCTTTAGTTATGAATGAATTATGCGTATGATGATTATGCGATTATAATAAGAATCTGTACTTCTGAAAAAGTATTGAAATATAACATGTACATCATTGAAGGAAACAATTATGTGTTACCCTGCGTTAGTCGAGTCGTGGATAGATAGGCATGCCTATAGAGTTCTGTTAGCTGCAGCCCTCTGTTCCATTTGGACCCTGATCAGGTCCCCGTTTGGTTCCTCGCGACCCCTAATGTGTTTTGGATCTTGTTGAAGATCCCCTCAGAAAATGTTTTGGATGTGAAAATAAAATGTCTTTGAATGAGAAATGTAATATTGTTGTTCGATTCATACCCGTAAGGTACTGTCAGTATTCGATTCGTACCCGTAAGGTACTGTCTGTTCACTTGCTTATCCACTCCTCTTGACTTAGCAGGCATTAAATGAACATGAATATGTGAGTTAAACCATAAGTGTGAATTGATAAAGATATGTGACTATTTGTGTAAGATTATGCACTCAATAAGAATGTGAAAGCAGTGTATGCTGTGACTTATATGTGGCATGAGTTTGCGCTTCGCGGACATATGTGTTTTGGATTCGGTAAGGATCCTTATGCGAAACTGTGATAACACCTTTGAAAGCCTACATGTTCCGGATATTTCTTTTGAAATACTAACATGAGTTAATGTCATGAAGATAATGAAATGATTTGAAGCAAGTGATTAAATAAAAGTAACTATAAGTATGGTATGCATTTGTATGCTGGAACATGAAGTTAAATTAGTCAATGCTTACCTATGACTCTTTGATGTGTGAGAATTTTTGTAATTTGAAAATTGATTATAGGATAAATTTGATGATATGTGTGACATGCGATATACGAATAATTAAACATGAAAAGCATGTATTAATTAAGATTGTCACCTTGTTTGGCCTTGTAAATGATTATGGATAAAAAATATTTCGTTTATGATCAATTTTATGTATCGATTAAATGAGATGTTCAAGTTTGTTTGAAACATGTATTTATATTTTTAAATGATGGGATTTTGGTTATTTATTGGGTGATGTGACTGATGACCATTGTGAATGGTCGTCCATACTATGTGTTTTTCCCCACTAAACTTTTATGCTTACCATGGGTGTTTATCCATGCAGGTTTGGAGTGAATTGTGTTACCGAGGATAATCCGCAGCAGTCTGGCCATGAAGTCTGTAGTAGTAATTAGTGTTTAGAGAGTATAGTCCATATTTGTTATGTAATCCCTTATTAGTATTGTATTAAGTGTTTGAAATGTAATAAGATGATGAGAAATGTATTGTCAAGTATAAATGTCTTTTGTATTGTGCAAATGCTTATGTTTAAAAAAAAAAAACTTATGTAATTCTGCTTATATTTTTGGTTGCTACATGTTTTGTCGGTAGCATCCCTCTCTCAGCGTCGCATACTGCCTATGTTACCATACAGTATGCTACATGTGGGTAAGGAATGTTACACTCAGGACCCGGTGTCTACAGTTGGCTATACAGCGAACCCGGTTGTCCGGCGCTCAAAAAATTTTAATTTCGCAAAAATGATCTGTGGGTCATAAGCAGTCCAGTGGTGAAATCGGAACTGAAAACAGAGTTAAATCGACCTCCAAAAGTCATTCTGAAGTTAGCCTCCGGTTCGGTTCAATTTGAACCGGGGTTTGACCGAGGTTTGACCGAGGGGTCATGAGAGGCTTATGTGGCCCAATAGAAGTTAAGTGTGGTAAATAATGTAATGGAAGTGATTTCTATGAATTTTGATAGCTGTAGAATTGTATTTTACGACAGAAGGAAAATTGATTGAATCGGACCGGTTTAAGTGAATCGATGCCCAAATGGATTCCAATTGAGTTAAAAATTTGCAGGGAACCTATTCTCAACATTCTAAGATCAATGGAATTGGTTATAAGTGAAAATAATGATAGGAACATGTAGATCCTTTGGAAAAGCATAAATGAACCTAAAAATCCAAATTTTGGTTTAAATCGGTTGGACCACTTCGGTTGAACCGGTTTGGTTAATAAGGGGATTATAAAAGGAGAGAAATGGCTGGATTTATAGAAATCCAGCCAAAGTCGGGATCTTCTTCTTCCTTCAAAACATAACCACTTTTCTCTCTCTTTCCTCCATTTTCATCTCTTCTACTCCAATTTCTCCCCAAATCTTAGCTCCCTAACTAAATTTCACTCCTCTACAACATTTTAAAGGTGGTTTGAGTTCATTTGGCGCACTGGAAGTGGAGAAATCAAGTGAGCAAAGTTTAGCTTGAGTTTTTGGCTTTAGGATTCAAGGGTTTTTAATTTGTTTCACTGGTCCCTATTGAGGTTTTTGGGCCTATAGAACACGTTTATGAGGTTAGATTTTACATTTGAGGCTTGATTTTTAAGATATGAGGATGTTTATATTCGGCCATGGTAGGTTCACATAAGGAGGAGGAGTGTCCTCAAGCTAAAGGGAAGGAAAAGCAACTCTAGAGTGATTTAAAGCTTGGATTTGAGGTTTGTGGTTACTAAATCTATCTATTTCCTAATGTTCATGTTGATTTTTAGGTTATATCTAAGGTTAGGTATATGATAATGAAGTGATTAATTAAATCTAACTTGATATTCATGCTTAGAAGGCTTAAATTAGTGTATAAACAGGATTAGATGAAACTAAAAGAAAGTGGTATGAAATTCACTATAGAGGCCGAATGGTATACTTAAGATAAAATAAGGTTTTAATGAGTTTTAAGGTATGAAATTAATGTTTATAACATGTATAATTAGTTTAACGTATGATTGAGTGAATAAAGAAATTAAAAGGAATCAAAATGAAGAACTAATAATGAGGCCGAATGGTATATTGTGAAATAAAGTGGAATATGTGATGAATTAAGGCATGTAGTTGGTATATAAGGTAAGCTTAACATGTAATAAGTGCAATTGAGTGATTAAATGAAATTATAGTGCATGGTATAAAAAAAAGGTAACCTTGGCCAAATGGTGTATCCAGTGATGTTGGTGTATATTTTGATGATATATATAATGTAATGGCATAAAGTGACTATATAATGATAAATGAGTGTGTATGCAAAGTGGTAAGTGAAAATGAGATGTATGATAAATTTTACATGTTGATATAAAGTGATAATTATATGAATTTTGAGAAAATATTGCCCTTAGTAGTTGTCTGGTAGTGAAATCTAGTCCAGGATATAATTGGCTAGCCATAGGGATTCCACAACGTGGTATGAGTTATGGCGACTCGTTATTGATAAGCTAATGAGGGCTTATCACAGTGTACATTGATATTCAGTGTAAAGTGTTGTTCAGTGCAGTGAAAATGGCTCTACTGGGACTATTTTCTACTGAAATGGGTTTGTGGGGCCCATGTCCCGCATATCCAGTCAGTAGATTTTCTAACGGGTCCATACTAGGGGCATAATGGTAAATATGTGATAAAAATGATTAAAATAGTGAAATTAGTGAAAATGAGTGAAAACATGATTAAAATTAAGTAAATAAAAAGTTTACGGGTAAAACATAAATTTTACTAAAAGTTGGTAAAAATTGATAAAAATAAGTTAAAAGTGTAAGTGCAAGGGTAAAATGGTAATTTTGGTTGAAAAATGGAGTTAAAATAGTGAAATAATGAAAAAGTGATATTATAGGGACTAAATTGAAATTTTGCCAAATTATAAGTTAAATAGAGAAGAAATGAAGTTAAAAGGTTGTAATTGTAATTAAATAACTTAAATAAGGGTAAAAGTCGAAAAAGGAATTGAATAAGGTTAATAGTGTAAAAAAATAAAATAAATAAGGACATTTTGGTAATTATGTATACTAGTGAGGACATAAGTGTAATTATGATAAAAGATCGGATATAAATGGTGTATGTGTAATTGTGGGGACATAAAGGTAATTAAAGAAAAAGGAAAGGGCAAAATTGGAATAAGTGTAATAATGAGGATATAAGTAGTATTAAGTGAAAAGTGGGGATATAAGTGGAATTAATAGAAAAGATAAGGATAGAAATGGAAACATTGGAAAAATTATAAGGGTAAAAATGTAATTTAGAAAAATAAAAAGTGGAATAAAAATATTAAAATGTAATTAACGAAAAAAAAAATAATTAAGTGAGGTAATGGAATAAATAGTGTAATTAAGTGAATAAAAGTGTAATTAAGTGATTTAAATTCATAGTTATGTGATTAATTAAATGATGGAATAAATAAATATGAAATTAATTAAGTGACTAAATATGAGAATTTAATATAAATTGATAATAAGTGAAAATAATAAATTTAAGTAATTATAGAATATTAATTTAATATAATTAATTAGGAAATCTATAGATTGATAACCACCACTGGGCATTCTAATGCTCAGCACGTAATTGTTTTTTACTGCATGTAGATACGCTTTAGGACCGGAGCGCCATACCTCAGTCACTTTGGGAGCGAGCTGAAGGAGTCAAAGATAATCTATTTTTGATGTATGCAATGGATTGTATTTTGGGCATGTATATACACTTAGACTAGTATTTGATTTTGGGCATGTAATGATGTTTTATGTCATTTTATCTGTGTGGATTA